>JAAXCT010000072.1:0-1200000 GCA_012490785.1 Eragrostis nindensis | reverse complement strand
CATACTCTGAAAACAATCAATATGAGTTATATAAAATTCATATCCAAGCCTCTATGTGTATGTATGAATTTTTAAATGTGAGAATCTACATATTTCTCTTTCTCAAAACAAACATGCAGATTCCAGTCTTTTTGCATTTTTTTTAAAAAACAAGTCTCATTGAACTGTATACATATGTAAATGGAACCACACCTGGAGCTGCATAACCAATTGAACCTCTCATTGATGCCCATCCACTTGATTTCTCCAGGTCTTGATGCAAAAACCTCGCAAGCCCAAAATCACCAACATGCGCGACCATGTCACTGTCCAGGAGAACATTGCTTGGCTTAAGATCACAGTGAATAATTGCCACTGGCTTATGTTGGTGAAGATAATCAAGTGAGGATGCTGTTGGGGATCGGTATTTGCGATAATAACGACACCCCTTTTTTGTCTTGGGATTTTGACTGCAGGTAACCTAACTGCCGACGTTTTGAGCTCCCGGCCGAGAATTGGCGACAGCCCCGGGAGCTGCATCATCGGGTTGCCGACATTGATCGAGGAGGACGCTGTCTCCCCTGTCGCTGCGTCCGGAAATGGCGGCGACAAATAATGGCGGCAACCCCTGAAGGAGATGAAGCCCGACATGATAACATCCGGGAGTCAGGCCGGCGAATGACGTCACCTAGTTAGGGTTTCCGTCATTTAACGGAAATGTCATTTGTGCCCTTATGACAATGTTGTACAGAATATTCCACGAATATAGTGGGTGGCCAAGGGTAATTTGGTCATGCCGAAATAACCCTTGGCCTCCCCTATAAATACCCGTCCCCGGGCTCCGTGGGACGGGACGGAACAGGAGAGGGTACACCCTGGTAATGAGATGCTGCTCCATTGTTCCCTGAGTGTCATTTGATCGTCCGTGTCGGGATTCTTTGTTGCAACAATGAAGAATTCCCAACATTGGCGCCCACCGTGTGTGTTGCTCGAAAATACCACCCGTGATGCCACAAAGAAAGAAAAAAGCACCTAGTCCAAAAACCACCATCAGCTCCCAACCGCCGGATTTAGAGGAAGAAATTCTCCCTCCCAACCCGGCATTCTCGGAAGAAGAAATTCGTTGGGCATTCATTCAAGCAAGGCAAATGGCCGACGAGGCCAACCGAATTTCCGGCGCGGCGCAAGCAAGCTTGGCCGCCGGAATTCGGCCAACTGATGAGGCCATCGCCGCCAAAAGCTCTATTGATTTCACTCTCAGTGAAGAGGCAGAGAAGTCGAAGCAGGTAAAAGCCGGCAAGCAATGGGCGGAACCACCATCGACAATCAACCCTGAAGAAAGTGATCCAGAGGAAGATGAAGTTGACAAGCAAATACGTCAGCTATCCAACTTGCAACAACTTGGAAAAAGACTCAAGCTAACAAAGGAGAAGATAATCTCTGAAGAAAGGGCTAGAGAGAAAGAGAGGCTCCGGTTGCAGATCGAACAAGCAAAGGCGGCAGTCGCCGAACTGCAAAAAGAGCTCGATGAGATGACAAGCGCCACAGGGCAAAATAGCGAAGCAAAAAAAGAGCATCACCAAGTGACTCCCGACTTTGAAACAAACATCAACGGCGAAGGCCATCATAGGCCTCGGAATGTATACCGCCAGTATGTGCCTTTCGTGAGTAAGTTCGACAAGAACTCTCCCTTGTCAGAAGGCCTTCAGTTGACCCCATGGCCAGCAAAATACAAGCCTATCTCCTTATCAAAGTACAATGGCTCAACCGACCCAAGGCAATTCTTGATGTCATTTGAAGCCGCAGTAGCGTCTGCCGGAGGAGACGATACTGTATTGGCCAAGACCTTTGTCACCGCAAGTGAGCATCAAGCCCTCGAGTGGTACTCTAGGCTGAAGCCCGGATCAATATATTCATGGGAGAACCTAAGGGACAAATTGACGATAAACTTCCAAGGTTTTCACAGAACATCTATATCTGCAGATGAACTGAGAGCATGTGTTCAGCAAGAAAAAGAACCCTTGCAAGACTATTTTCAGAGATTTGTCAAGCTCAAAGCCCGAACAGATGATATTTCAGACCAAATTGTCATTGATGCCGCAATTGGAGGGTTGCGAGCCGGCCCTTGTGCCACTCATTTTTCCATGCACCGCCCCTCAACACTCGAAGAGCTTTTCTCAACGGTCGATCAGTTCTGTAGAGCCGACAATGACCATAGAAGAAGATTAGAGCAGCAGAACGCGCTGCGCCAGGCGAAGAAAAACCAATCGAGCCAGAGGCAGCAGGATTGGAATTCGTCTAGGAGAGGTGGCAACAACAATCAGAGCCAGAACTCCAACCTTGTCAATCATATCGACAACCAAGAAGAAAAAGCCGACACAAGCAGCTCTGCCGGCAATTTTCAGCACAGAGGAGGAAGAAACAATCGCTCTCGAGGAAGGGGTCGCGGCAATTCGCACAACTCGCGAAACCAAGAGCCAAAAAAGCCATACTGTCTGTTTCACGGACTTGACAAGGGTCACACCTCCAAGGAATGCCCAGAAACAAAAGATGCCATGGAAAGAATGAAAGCCAAGGAGCAAAGAAGCGAAACACAGAGAAGTGTCAATCACACGTCTGCCGCCAATTCTTGGAGCAACTCGCCTTTCGGTGCTTCCTACCTATTCCAATACTTCCAGAATTCTTACAACCCCCATCACCACTTCCAAAGCCCATACCAACCACATCCACCACCCTCGCCGCAGATTCAGCATTTGGCGACTTCCCAAACAAGTTCACACTTGCCCCAGCCGCAAATTCCTAGAATCACCGCCTCGGAGGAGCCCCCTTTACCTCCTCCGCCGCCATTTCCAAAACAGTCAAACCAAAATAATTCCTCTCAGAGCCTTCCCACTTATGGAGTCATCCTACCAATCACTGGGGGATCATCATCCGAGTTTGAAAGTAAGAGGCAAAAGAAAAATTACTTCCGAGCCGTCAATGCGGTGTGAAACGGACCCGTGGTGAAATCGCGGTGGTCGCATATCCCAATCATGTTCACTGAAGCCGATCTAAACCTCCGCTGCTACCCTCATACAGATGCCATGGTCATCCAGGCAAATACTTATGGTTGGTCAATCACCAAAATACTTGTTGACAATGGAAGCTCGGCAGACATCCTCTTCAAAAGAACATTTGACCAGCTCAACCTTGATTCATCTCTACTTCAGCCTTCTGAGTATCCCCTGTATGGTTTTGGCGGCAGAGAAGTCCGTGCCCTCGGCAAAATAAGCCTACCAGTATCCTTTGGTACCCTTGACAATGCAAGAACTGAGCACATCACTTTTGACGTGGTCGATATGCCTTACCCATACAACGCAATCTTTGGACGAGGAGTCCTCAATGCCTTTGAAGCAGTTTTGCACAGCTCTTATCTCTGTATGAAAATACCGGCACACAAGGAGGTCATCTCTGTTTTTGGCGATCAGCAAGAAGCCAGAAATATTGAAAGGGCGGTAGCCCCCGGCCAGAAGAATGTTCACTTTTTGTATGCTCACCCGAATGTGCACGTCTTGTACCCGGCAGGAAAAAAGCCAGGGAAAGAAGTCCTCCAGTTGGAAAAAGAAATGGACAAGGAAGAACCAGCAATTGCGGCTAACGAGGAAACAAAGAGAGTTCCATTGGACAAGCATGTCTTAGGACAGGAAGTGATAATTGCGGCAGGTATGCCGAAGGACATGGAAAAAGCTTTCGTCCAGTTCCTTCGTAAAAACAAGGATGTTTTTGCCTGGTCTGCAAGTGACCTAAAAGGCGTCAGCCGAGACATCATAGAGCACAAGTTGCGAATCGATAAAAACATCAGGCCAAAGAAGCAGAAACTCCGAAAAATGTCCGACGACCGGGTCGAAGCAGTCAAGGCTGAGGTACAGAGGTTGCTTGACGCAAACGTTATCAGGGAGGTGAAATATCCAACCTGGTTGGCTAACACTGTACCAGTAAAGAAAAAGAACGGAAAGTGGCGGATGTGCATTGATTTCACTAATCTCAACAAGGCCTGCCCCAAAGATGATTTCCCATTACCCAGAATTGACAAAATTGTCGACGCAGCGGCGTGCTCAGAACTTCTATCACTGCTGGATTGTTTCTCCGGGTATCACCAAATCTTCATGTACAAAGATGATGAAGAGAAAACAAGTTTTATCACTCCTTTCGGAACTTATTGTTTTGTCAGAATGCCGGAAGGTCTAAAAAATGCGGGACCGACTTTCTGCAGAATGACATCTATCGCTTTTGAGAATCAGTTAGGCAAGAATCTGTCAGCCTATGTCGACGACATAGTGGTAAAAAGCGGCAAGAAAGAAGATCATACTTCCGACTTGGCCGAAACATTTGCAAACCTCAGAAAGGCAAACCTTAAGCTCAACCCTGAAAAATGTGTCTTTGGAATTCGCAAGGGAAAGGTTTTGGGATGCCTTGTGTCAATCAAAGGCATCGAAGCCAATCCTGACAAGATAAGTGCACTTATCAATATGCGAGAGCCACAATGCCTCAAAGATGTGCAGAAGCTCACCGGTAGAATTGCGGCACTTAATAGGTTTATTTCCAGATCAGCCGAAAGAAGCCTTCCTTTCTTCAAAGTTCTCAGAAACGCAAGCAACTTTCAATGAGGCCAAGAGCAGAAAAAAGCTTTCGCAGAATTGAAAGACTATCTCAAGGAAATGACTGCCTTCGCAAGTCCAAAACAAAATGAAACTCTGCTAATGTATGTATCAGCATCGCACTCAGCAGTATGTGCCGCACTTGTGCAAGAGCAGCAAATTGAGAAGAAGGGCAGAGTGTTGAAAGTTCAAGAGCCAGTATATTATGTGTCTGAAGCTCTCTCAGGATCAAAAAGATTCTATTCCGAACTGGAAAAGATAGCCTATGCAGTCTTAATGGCATCAAGAAAATTGAGGCATTATTTTGAAGCTCACACAATCCGAGTGCTGACAAATCAACCGCTGAATGACATGTTCAGAAATAGAGAAGCATCTGGAAGAATCACCAAATGGGCCTCGGAATTATCAGAACACGTTGTTGACTTCGAGTCAAGAAGTGCCGCAAATTCTCAGGTGCTGGCGGATTTTATCGCAGATTGGACAGAGCCTTCATCGTACACCGAAGGTCCAGTCTTCGAAGTCCCATGGGAGATCCACTGTGACGGCGCGTGGTGCCATCTCGGTGCTGGAGCTGCCGCAATTTTGACCTCACCATCTGGTATCAAATTGCGGTACGCAATCAGATTGCAGTTCAATCAGGACACTGACAAGTGCACAAACAATGTTGCAGAGTATGAGGGCCTTTCGCTAGCCATAAGAAAGCTAAGAGCATTAGGTGTGAAAAACTTCATCGTCAAGACGGACTCTCAGGTCATTGCCGGGCATGTTGATAAAACTTATAAAGCCAGAGATGAACTATTGGCCAAATATCTGGAACATGTACGGGGCTTGGAAAAGTACTTCAAGGGTTTCACTTGTCAATATATCGACAGAAACCTGAATAGTGAAGCAGATCAGCTAGCAAAAGCGGCAGCCAGAAAAGATCCTTTGCCACCTGACGTCTTTTTTGAAACATTGAGTTCGCCCTCCATAAAAGCGGCAGAGAAAGAACCCAAGATGATACATGCCATCTCAAGCGAAGATTGGCGCGCCCCCATCATGGCGTATCTCCGAGATTTTTATGAGCCAGAGTCGGAATTAGAAGCCAAGCGCATGAAACAAAGAGCAAGAAACTACGCGTTTGTCGATGAGTTCCTTTACAAATTCGGCACATCCACACCATTCTTGAGATGCATTGATCAAGAAGAAGGGAAAAAGCTCCTCAGAGACATCCACGAGGGAATTTGCGGCTCTCTATCCAGCAGAGCTTTAGTCGGCAAAGCCTTTCGGCAAGGTTTTTATTGGCCCTCCGCACTTCAGGACGCCCAACACCTTGTCAAAACATGCGAAGCATGTCAGAAATTCTCAAGGAAAATCAACAACCCAGCTCAGCTCACACAGCTCATCCAGCCAGTGTGGCCACTTCAGCGGTGGGGAATTGACATAGTCGGACCCCTACCTACGGCCGCCGGAAATTATACACATGCCGTTGTCGCTCTCGACTATTTCACCAAATGGATAGAGGCTAAGCCATTGATCAATATCACTGGCCCAGCAATCAAGAAATTTTTCTGGCAGAACATAGTATGCAGATTCGGAGTACCTGCCGAAATTACGGTGGACAATGGAAAACAGTTTGACAACCAAGAGTTCCGCGAATTCTGTCACTCCTTAGGCACCAAAGTGAATTTTGCATCTGTTTATCATCCAGAGTCAAATGGCGCCGTCGAGAATGCGAACAAGCAAATCTTCGAAGGCATCAAGAAATGCCTAGAAGGCCAGAAAAAAGGAAAATGGATGGATGAGTTGCATAAAGTGATCTGGTCGCATAACACCACAGTTTCAAGAACCACCAAGTTCACGCCTTTCAGGCTCTTGTACGGCGAAGAAGCAATGTCTCCCGAAGAGATAAAATACCGCAGCATGAGGGCAACTCTCGGACGAAATTGCCACGAGTTTGACGCCGTTTCAAAGGACATGTCGGAATTAGACAAAGACCAAGCCATCCTTAACTTAGAGAGGTATCAGGAAGAAACAAGAAAATGGCGGGACGTCAGAGTGATGCCAAGAGCATTCAAGGCCGGCGATCTTGTCCTAATGCGAAGCCCAAAAACAGAAAGCACTGGAAAACTAAACTCCAAGTGGCAGGGCCCTTTCATTGTCGTCAGGAGCAATCGCCCGGGATCTTATCACTTGGCAGACAGTGAAGGCAACGAGCTCCCACATGCCTGGAATGTGGACAACCTCAAGAGGTACTACACCTAAAATGTAAGGGCTAATAGCGACGCGCAACTATAAGCGGCGCTTTTAGTCGGCACCTAAGTTGTAATTTTTTTTAGCCTCCGAGGCCCATACTCTTTTCCTCACTGGGGAACCCCACATCGGGGGTGAGGTTTTTAATGAGGTGGGACCTTTGTAACCCTTGCAGTTCAATATAATGCTATATTCCCCAGAAAAACTAAACGCTTCATCTCTTAAATAGTCGATGCTATATTCGCAAAAATATCGCCACATCGACGCAGGAGGAATTGACTCCTGAGACAAAGCCACTCGAAAGGAAGAAAAAATTCTGCTCCTTTCTCCCAGGCTTCATTCTCCTTTAAGCACTTTGAGAAAAAAGTGCCCCAAGGGGCCATCTCTCTAATCCTTCTCATTAAATTGAGAAACAGCGGCGTTTGAGAAAAAAGCGCCTCAAGGGGCCATCTCTTCAATCTTTCTCATAAAATTGAGAAAGTGCGGAACGCTAACGGCCCAAGGGCTCAGTTATCCATTTCCTTAAAGGAAAAAGACTTCAACCCCGAAGGGGCTTCGGACAAAATCCGGCACATCAAAAATAGATCATTAAGATCGAAGTCTTAAGGGACTCAAAGCCATGGAGGTAGCATAATATTGCAAAAGCAAAAGCGAGAGGCCAAAAGGCAACATATTCTCAAATGCCGCTCTTTCTGCAAGAATAGTGACAAATGTTCAATATCCGACAATTTTCGGAGAGAACCTAATAATTGCGGCAACCTCACGCTCTATTCGCAATTCTGGCGCGCGAGCCGCGCCTCGCAATATCAACGCGCTCCTCATCCCTCGATTGCTAGGGGGGGGGGGGGGGTGACGTTCGTTTGCTCAAACAATCGAGTCTCGACGAGCGCCGTAAAATAAACAAAAAGCGAAAATGATTTTAACGGCAACCAAGGACCCATATCGTCAAACGACGTCTTTTAAGACAAATTAACGGCAACCACGAAACATCTGACAGGCACAAGAGCCAACCAACAATAGCGGCACCAGGTGCACACTCCGCAATTTTTCATAAAAGAACGCGATACGATCTGTGGCCTTCAGCAATTTACGCAAATACACGTCGTATAAACCGTGCGTCGCAGTTTCGGCGCGCCCTCCGTCCCTCGATCGCCAGGGGGGGGGGGGGTGACGTTCGTTTAAATCCGACGACCGAGTAACGGCAAGCGATTTCCATCAAACAAAAAAGTGAGGCAATATTTGACGAGTTATCGCCAAATCATCTTTCGCGAAGCAAAAAACGCGCCGTCTTATCCGGGCGTACTTCGTCATAAAGTCGACACCCCAGCTAAAAATCAAAGTCAACTTCTACTACAAATCCGGGACCGTATTCAGGGCCCGCTCTATCGTACACACACCTAAAACGATCCAAATAAGGATCAAAGCTAAGATCTTCAACGCTTTCGGCCTTCACGGCCGCTACGGAAGAAGAAGGTCGGCGGTGAAAGCATCGAATTAAACACTCCCGCCCTTGAAGGTACTGAGCCATCATTTCCCTCCAGAAACGCCCGAAATCATCACGCGGATATCGCGAAACATAACACAAGTGCGCTTCGCCAGAAACGCGAAAGCCGTCACGTTCATACTTCAAAGGCGCAATGTTCAACGCGGCGCCGCGAAAACAATCCTGCGCACAAAGCGTACCAGAACGTATATTATTACAGGCCAAGTTTGGAACACTCTCTCACGCCTAAGAGTCTAAACCTCTTCAATTGTCGGCGCAGCAGCAGAAGCAGCGGCAGTGGCAGCACAAGCAGCGGCGGCACCCGTCGTATTTTCCGGCTCGGCCGCCGCAGAAGGCGCAGCAGCCGCGGTAGCCGCAGTAGATGCAGGAGCTTCAACCGCGGCAGGCGTACCAGCTTTAGCGGCAGGCTTTTCAGCTCCCGCAACGTCTTCGACGCGGGCAACCTTCGCCGGCGGCGTCTCACTGGCAGGAGTAGCCGCTCGTTTCTTTGACGCCTCCGTCGCAGTCTCGGCGCCAGCCGCCGCCTTTATCTATAGCAAACAAAAGTTTAGTAAATCATTTCTCACAAAAGTCCCCGATGAAACAAAACTATGCTTTACCTCCTCAAGCTTGCTCTTCGCATATCGGCGGCAAGCTTCCATTCCGTGCGCCCCCCAATACCTTTTCGCGAAGCGCTTCACAGCCAAACGAACGCTTTTGCTTTCGCTCGCCGCGTTGGCTTCATCAAAGTTAGAATCAGGGTAGGTAGTGCGCGCCAAAGCACTGAAGTGCTTGCACTCCAGCTTCTCAAGTAGGTCCAGAAGCGCAGAGCACGCCGTGCGAGCCGCAAATTGACCGAACCGTTCAAAGGCCTCAGGAAGGTCGCCAAACTCCCCTTTTAGGAAATTGAAATACACTTCCGGTGTCAGCGAACCTTGTGTGGCCGGAAGAGGATTAGGCTCACCGCCAATTGTAGCTAGGGCTGCTCCGAAAGAAGCGTGTGCACTACTAGCGCCGCTGGAAAAATTGCGAGCAAACTTGCGGGCAGTCTCCTTGGCACTCTTAGCAGTTGCCTCCGCCGCAGTAATTTTTTGTCCCGCATTTTTCAGATCAAGCTTCAAGCGGGCAATTTCATCCTCATGGCTCTGGATAACATCCTGGAGCACTCCCAACGCTTCGTCTTTCTTTTTAATCTGATCATTGAGATCAGCCTTAACGGCGTCGAAAGACGCGCGTTCCTCCTTGAGAGTGCGCCGCAGTTGCAATTCATCACCGGACGAAGAGGCAGCTTCGGACCCGTAAAAGCGCCGGCTCAGAGCGCGAGCCGCCGCAAGTGTCTGCTCAAGAGCAGAGAAATCACGCATTAGCGTCAAAATCATTCAAAGTTGCAATAAAAAGCGACACTAGCACAGGCAAAAGTTACCATTGTCGCATTTTTGTCTAAAACTTCGGCGGCCGAAGCATTATCGGCCCTGGCCAAGAAGTCATAAAGCTCTGCAAATTAAACGAAGTCAGACCGGTTGTCAAGTTTTATGCAAAGAAGAAATGGCGGCAGGACAAGGTACCTTGGGGATCCACCGCCTTCGTCATTTCGACAAAAACGGCCAATGAAGGATTGCCGGCCTCGCCTTCTTGCATCCCTGCGCCAGCAGATTTTTCACCTGCGTCAGAGGAGCTAGTCTCAGAAGAACTGCTAGACGCACTCCCGTTAACCGATGAATTAGAAATATTATCATCGATTCTAGTCAAGGGAGAGGAAGCTGCCGCAGATTCTGTCTTGCTTAAGGAATAGTCGGCACCTTCATCGGAGCCACTCATCCCAGCAAATGCAGCATCAAGCTCATGGCCAAGCTTAGCGCGCGAATCTTCGGAGTCTTCTAACAACTCAATTTCATCATCTGATATAGCCGGCAGGAGCGGCTTCCGCGTCATCGGCGTAGCAGTCTCAACGGGGCTTCGTGGCAAATCAAATCCACCAGTGGGAGCAGCAGTACTTTCAACTTCAGCTTCATGTAATGGCGAAGGCTGCTCCCGTGCATTCCCCGAGTCATGCTCTTCAGGCTCGTCGTCTAGAAATTCATCATCAGAATCGCCAGGTGCTGAAGCTAGTAATTTCCGGCGTCGTTTGCACTCCTCCCGCACTGACACCTCTTCAGCAAAATCAGCGGCACCTGCCGCGCTGGAACCAGTCTCCATCTGCTCAGCAGCAGTGACCGGCTCTATGTCTTCCCGTCGCCGTTTTATAGCGGCACTGGCCTGCTGCACAACAGCAGCTCGAGAGGCAGGCATCTTCCGCAAACTCAGGCGTTTAGCTTTCTCAGCAGCCCTCGAAGTCCCAGCAGGCGCCTTTACTTTCCCGGCTGCCTTGCCGGACGCCGCAGATTTCTTGGCGGCACCCTTAGATGAGGAACCAGCTGCCGTTTTTGGGGCTGCCGCAGATCCCTTGGCGACAGCCATGGCTGAAGAGCCGACCGCAGCTGTAGGGGCTGGCGCATCAGGTATGTAATAATGGGCGTTAGCTGTATCCCAGCCGCGTTTCTCAACGAATGTCGCTCCAAAAATAAGTTCGCCTTTCTTTCGCCGCCCTTTCTTAACGGACATCACAGCTCGACGACCGTACTTCACTTGCATCTCGTCAAAAATACGATTCACTCGCTGGGGGAAAATCAGCATGGTCTCGCACTCTTGCTTTTCCAGCACGGTATAAGGTCCGCAAATAACTGCGGCAGTCAGCTCAACGTAGCGAACAAAGTCCTTGTCTGATAGCTCTTCAGGTTTCTTCACTCCAAAAGACGGCACCTGGTAGTTAAGGTTTAGTTTGGAAATCCGCTTATTCTTCATCCTCGGCGGACTCCAACCTTTCCGAATGGGCCAAATGCGGCAGGCCACGAACTCCTCCACCAAATCTCTAGCGCTGCTCATCTTGACCGCGGTCTCAAAGGCGTCGCAGCACTTGGTAAAACCTTCCGATTCAACGAATTCCGGCGACAACACCGGCCGTAGGGCACAAGAGCGACTGAATAGAGGAAAGTGCGAGCTACCGTCGTCTTTCTTCTCCTCGGGAACCTCTGCATAAAACCAATGGTTCCGCCAATCCCCAGGCCATTTATTCCGGCGACCACCAACAAGCTCAACATTTTCATACTTAGATTTCTTCACGAAAGTGCGGGGCTGAAAGCTGCAACAGCCATACTGGGGATAATACTGCACCCCATCGAAACTCATGGGTTTCACATCATGCCTTAGATCGTAATAGCGGCAGAAAGCATCAGAGTGTAGAGCCGAGCCATAACTGCGGACAGCCCATATAAACTTCGACACCGTCGCGACGGCGTTGGGAGTTAAGTGGTGCAGATCCAGTCCATACCTGTCCAGTACACGGACTAAAAAGCCAAAACACGGCAGCCTAAGGCCAGCTTCATAGAAGTCACGATAAACTATAGCCTCATTGTTCTCGGGCCGAGGAATCTGCTCTCCGCCAGGAGCACGAGCTTTTCCGGATTCAAAATAACCCAGGGCAACAAACTTCTCGATATCTGCGGGAGTGACTTTAGAAGGCCCAAATCGAAAAGTCGGCTCAATGCCGCTTTTCTCCCAAGAGTCTTCCCCTACCAGCTCACTAGGAGAGGCCGGCACACCAGAAAGATCCTCGCCTTCGTCGTCGGTGTTAGCAAAGGTTTCCCTTTCGCTAGAGCCAGTATCTACTGCGCCTCTCACTCTTTTGGCTGCACACCCAGCAAGAGTATACTCACGATATGCAGGAAAATAACACGACTCCCCCAAACCCTTACCTAAAAAAGCGGCAGATTTAGTACCTCCGCGGGCGCCCGAAGTACCAGCTGCTTTGGAGGCAGCTGCCGCCAAAACCTCCAGATCTGCGGCGGGGTTGGCCTCCTCCTGGGAGCCCTTGGGAGTCGCAGCAACATCAGAGTCAACCTCAACCGGTTTGCTCGCACCGCCAAGGTCGGCGTCCCCCTCAACATTAGCGGCAGGCGAGTCGGCAAGGAACTCCTCGTCAGATTCAACAAGATGAGCGGTCTCCTTAACGCGAGCCATCTAGAATACAAACTATGATGTTACAATCAATCGCGAACACAGATTCATAGCTGAGGGCACATAGACGAACTAACCTTTCAGCAGAGAAAGTGCGACGAGCCGAATCAGCGACAACAAAGAACTCGCTGCAGATCAACAAAAAATCCGGAAGGCAACAATTGCGACGCAAAGTTTTCAGCAGAAAACGCGGCAGCAATTCCACTCGATCAACGAACGCACGAGGCTTTCCGACCCCCCTCTTCCTCCGTATATATAGGCCTCGGCGCCGCATTTTTCGAGGTCGCCTCGATCCTCGTAAAAAAATAAGAAAACTTTCCTCGGGAAACTTCGAGGGGGGTGACGTTGGGTGACGTTCTCAAATTCCTCATCCTGTGTCGCGGTTTCTGCCCATCAAAGTTGGCCCTCGACCGCGAGGGGCTACTGTTGGGGATCGGTATTTGCGATAATAACGACACCCCTTTTTTGTCTTGGGATTTTGACTGCAGGTAACCTAACTGCCGACGTTTTGAGCTCCCGGCCGAGAATTGGCGACAGCCCCGGGAGCTGCATCATCGGG
This sequence comes from Eragrostis nindensis, assembly GCA_012490785.1. NCBI lineage: Eukaryota > Viridiplantae > Streptophyta > Magnoliopsida > Poales > Poaceae > Eragrostis > Eragrostis nindensis. The sequence continues at coordinate 1,187,057 of JAAXCT010000072.1, read as the reverse complement.
TTGCCGACATTGATCGAGGAGGACGCTGTCTCCCCTGTCGCTGCGTCCGGAAATGGCGGCGACAAATAATGGCGGCAACCCCTGAAGGAGATGAAGCCCGACATGATAACATCCGGGAGTCAGGCCGGCGAATGACGTCACCTAGTTAGGGTTTCCGTCATTTAACGGAAATGTCATTTGTGCCCTTATGACAATGTTGTACAGAATATTCCACGAATATAGTGGGTGGCCAAGGGTAATTTGGTCATGCCAAAATAACCCTTGGCCTCCCCTATAAATACCCGTCCCCGGGCTCCGTGGGACGGGACGGAACAGGAGAGGGTACACCCTGGTAATGAGATGCTACTCCATTGTTCCCTGAGTGTCATTTGATCGTCCGTGTCGGGATTCTTTGTTGCAACAATGAAGAATTCCCAACAGATGCCACGTCAATTGCAATGCATAGCCTTGTAGTCAGATCTAGTGCCTTTTGTTCACCATCTTCCATCATATTTTGGTGTAGCCATATTTCCATTTGGTAGAAACTCATATACAAGGGCCTTGAAGTCTAGGCCCTGAAAATTGATACTTGAGCAGACCGTCAGCATCTTCACAAGGTTTCGATGTCGAGCACATCTTAAAGTCTCACATTCTGCAATAAAACTTTGAGACGCACCACGTTGTGTGAGGTTTATAACCTTAACAGCGACAATTACATTCTGCCCATTTACTCTCAATTCACCTTTGTAGACTGCTCCAAAGCTCCCTGCTCCGATGAGATTCTCAGAAGCAAAACCATTTGTCGCATTGGCTAATTCAGCATAAGAAACCCTCATATGTTGCTCGGTGAGGACTGGACTTTGTAGCTTTGCTTTTGTTTTTTGGTTCTTGTGGTAGAACACTGACAGTGCAAATACTAATGTGACAAAAAGAAATGTGCTGCATATGGCAACTATTATGGCGACTTTCCTTGATGGCTTCTTGGAGCTTTGGCTAGAACAGGTTGGCAATTGTAGTTGAGGGATACCACCACACAAGCCATTATTTCCAGTGATCATGATCGCAGTTGAGTTAAGAAATACCCCATCTGTTGGTACTCCACCTTGCAATTTGTTGAACGAAAGGTTCAATGAAGAAAGTCCTGGCAGCCTGCCAAGGATTGCAGGAATTGCAAAAAAAGGATTGCAGGAATTGTTCCAGATAAATTATTGTGGGAAACGTCAAGCACCAAAAGGCCTCTTAGATCTCCTAGTGACAGTGGAATTGTCCCTTGAAGTTGGTTTACAGATGTGTTGAGATATTCCAAGCTTTGACACTCGCCGATGGTGGTCGGAATCTCACCAGAAATCCTATTGTTGGAGAAATCAAGCTGACCTATTTTTTCTAGATTTCCCACTTCTGCTGGCAGAGTCCCAGATAAGAAATTGTGTGAAAGAGACATTATACCCGATAATGTTGATATGAAAAATAGTTCTTTAGGTATAGGACCAGAAAGATTGTTGTAAGAAAGATCCAACGCCGCATCGAAAGGACAATTGCTGAGGCTAGAAGGTATAGCTCCACTAATCATGTTATTAGCGAGGCTAAGCCTAGTAAGTTTTGTAAGATTGCCAAGAGATACTGGGATGGGTCCTGACAAAGCATTATTTAATAAAGATAAACGATCTAACTTCTCGAGTTTTCCAAGAGATGATGGAATAGCTCCTGTGAGGAGATTATCACCCATGTCAAGGTAATTCAAGTTGATTAGGTTCCCTATTCCATCTGTTATTGTTCCGGTTATATTGTTATCTGCTATTACCAGATACTCCAATCGTGTTGAGAGATTACCAATTGAATTTGGCAGCACCCCTTGGAGTTTGTTGACACCGACATCCAGCACCTTCATATTGCTAGAATTAGTTAGGCTAGTCAGGAAGCACAAGTCAGCGTCATTTATTGCTTCGAACTGATTTCCTAAAAGCATCACAACAGACATGTCCTTCTGGTGAGCTCCCAAGCATTGGGGAATGGTTCCGGATAGGAAGTTTGTTACTGTTTGAACCATTTGAAGCATGGATGCATTGCACAGGGATGATGGGAGCACACCATGAAACTGATTATCTGATACAAGAAACTCTGTTAATTTTGAAAGCTTGCTGCCCGTATCATAGGGAAAAACCCCTGTCAAGTTGTTTTGTTGTATGTTTAGAACTGCAAGAGAAGAGAGGTTAAATATCGAAGACGGTAAAGAGCCTTCTATTTCATTATTTATGAGATAAAGTCCGGTGAGTGCACGGAGGTTTCCAAGTGCGTGGGGCATGGACCCTGAAAGCTTGTTCTCAGATAGAGAAAGCACTGTAAGCAGCTCTAGGTTTCCCAATGATTCCGAGATTTGACCCACTAGACCATTATACTGCAAATCTAGTACCTGCAGTGAAGTGAGGTTTCCTAACCATGAAGGGATGGTTCCTTCAAGATTGTTTTGTGCTAGTATAAGATGCTCAATAGATAATAGCCTTGTAGTGGTGGTATGCTTCCTTCAAGGTTATTAGTGGCAATACTAAGAAAGGTCAATGCTGAGAGGTTTCCAAGTGAACTGGGGATTGTTCCTGAGAACTGATTGGAACCTAGACCTAGTGTGATGAGATTGACAAGGCTGCCTATCTCTGTTGGCACCTCTCCTGTCATGTTGTTCAATTGTAGGATGAGAGTTTTCAGATTCAAAAGGCCTCCAATGCTGGAAGGGATTCTTCCTGTAAGCCTGTTTTGGCCAAGATTAAGTAGCTCGAGATTGTGCAGTGAGCTGAACTCGCTTGGTATGACACCCTGCAACTTGTTACTATAGAGAGAGATGTTGACAAGTTGGCTGCAGTTGGAGAGTGACGGTGGAATCTGACCTTCGATGGAGTTGAAGTTAAGTTGCAGAGTCTCGAGGTCAGGGAGATTACCAAGCTCTCGTGGCAGGATGCCATGGAAGCGATTCAATGGAAGGTAGATTCGCCTCAAGTACGTGAGGTTTCCCAAGGCAGGGTTGATGGTGCCAAGAAGATTGAGCTCGTCGAGGTCCAGCGCCACCACACGGCCACGGCGGCTGCCACTCAATCCGCAAGCCACGCCGCGCCACTGACACATCGGCATGGACTGGTTACCCCACGACGCCAATGCGTGCGATGGGTCACTCCTTATGTGTGACTTGAATGACATGAGGGCAAGGTGGTCAGTGGTGTTGCTTGTAGAGGTTCCAAGAGTGGACACTGAAGCTGGTGCCACAGAACTTGCAGAGTATTCAAGGAAGAAGAAGGTGAGCAAGAAGAACTCGTGGAGTAGCAGCATTGCTGTCAGTGGTGCTTGGCTGCTCGGGAGGTTTGTTTTAGCACAAGGCAGCTCCATCTTCTTCCGGTTATATAGCTGGAGCAGCATTCTCCACTGTCTTTGATTTGTAGTTGGAGCAGCATTCTCCATGGTCAATTCGGCTTTGACAAGGAGGACACCATACAAACCCACTTAGTCTTATGTGGTTGCCGTTCTGGCTGTTAGCCCATCAACCTCTACTTTGGAAGCATGGTGCCAAGTTGCATCTCCATGCGTTGGACTCTTGTTGTGCTTCCATGCAGCTTGGTCAATCGAGTAGACATGGACCAAATAAATCGATGAAATCAATTGATTTGTAGTTCAATTAAAACAAATAACTGAAGGTGGACCTGATAAATGTCTTGTGAACTTTTTGTTTCTATGAATGCCAATTTCTATCCTTTTTTGGATAAAAAAATGGCAATTCTGCATCGTCCTGATGGTGCAGGTTCAGGAAGTAGCAAGGAGAAGAGGAGAAATACAGTCCAGATGGCTGCTAACCAAAACAGTTTGGTGATCATAGTGAATTTCCGTTTTCCATATCAAGAAATGTGCGCCCTTTTTGTTGGTATGGGAAATCAGAATGATCAGTGGGAAAAGGAAGGGGCTATTTTGCAGGTGTTCTGCCATTTCGTTAAATGGAGAGCAAAAACAGAGTACAAAATAAAATTAAAAAAAGATTAAGTCCAACTTTAGTTCCTCATCTTTTCTTCCGGTTCAATTTCAGTCCCACATCTCTTCTACTGGTTATATTTAGTCATTGAAACCATGCACATGAAGTCTCTTAGTGGGTTTCTAAGGTGGTTTTGCATAAGTGGCACGCTGACTAAGATATAACACGGCTGATATGACATAGCCTTCTCTACATTGTGCTATGTGTGCAAAACCACCTTAGAAAACCATCAGGGACTTTATGTGTATGGTTTTAGGAGACGAGGGACTAAATATAACCAATAGAGGAGATGAGGGACCGAAATTGAGCCGGGAAAAAAGATGAGGGACTAAAGTTGGACTTAATCTTAAAACAAAAGGTCCAAGTGGCCGGCAACTTAGAGCATCTTCAGCAGTTCCCCTAAACACTCCCTTTTACTAATAAAACTACCATTTGATGCATGAGAAAGCAAAAAACATGCTCCAGCAGTTCCCCTATCTCATCCCTTCTTTTACTCCATGCATCATATCCTCCCTCCCACCCCCTGAACAGATGGGATCGCTTTCCTCTCCCCTACTCCAACTACCACAGGCGCGAAACGGTTTCCAGGGGGCGTCTCCTTCCCGCGCGTCTCTCCCGCCTCCTGCTCTCCTCTCGCGCTCGCGCCGCCGCCGTGCCGTCGTCCCGCCATAGCCGCACGTCGGAATCGGCGTTCCCGCAGTGGAGATGGCCGCAGCGGTGTCGCCCCCGCCTCCGTGAGCCGAATCGAGCCCCACGCGCAGCCTCCTCCCTCCATCGGCGTCGCCGTTGGCCTCCCCGCGGTGCTGCCGCCCTATCGGACCTCGGCGGCCTCGTGCACGACGCCCTGCCGGCCCGACGCCCGTGCCTCGACGGATTCGACCTCGCCGCGCCGAATCGGGCCTGCGCACGCACGACGCCCCGCCGCCGCACGCCGTCCTCTGCTTCGACGCCCAGGTGCACAGCGCCCTCTGCTTCGACGTCCGTGAGCACGACGGCCCGCCGCAGTGACCACGCCCGCTCACTCGACACCCCCCAGCGAGCCGACGCAGCCCACGCCCTGCCGCGCCGACGCGGCCGCGCGCCCGATGGCGGTGGCCCGGCCATGGCATGTTCGCCGTCGCGTATGAGGACGGTAGCGGTGCCGCCTGCCGCCCGCCCTTTACCCAAATTGGGGTCGATGGCACCCAAATCAAGGCCCCGAAGCCGGCAGCCACATGGAATCCGCTCCGCTCCAGCGAGTGGACCTCCAATTGAAGGCCACGCCCGTCAGCCCAGCGAGAGCACTCGCCTTTGCGCGCTGGCAGCCCCCATGGCGGCACATGCGCGACTTGTCCCCATGGCGCGGCAAGGGCGCGACTTGTCCCATGGCGGCAGTTCGCAGTGCGTGACGCATGGCGCGGACGGCGCGTGGCATGGAGGGCACGCGGTGGCGGGCTGGCTGGCAGCAGGGCCTGTGCGTCGAGAGTGTTCGATAAAATGACCCAAGGAGAGAGGGGAAGGAGAAGGAAGGGGCGGTGACATGGCAGGGTAGGGTGAACTGCTGGAGCAGCCATGCATCAAATCCTGAAAATGGATTTGATGCATCCCCTAAAAGAGGATTTGATGCATGAGTTTTAGGGGAACAGCTGGAGATGCTCTTATGCTGCCCTTATGCAGTTCAAACTAAGCAGGATAGAGAAAAGAATAAACAAGGTGTTTGACAGGCCAAACACGCTACATTGTGCTACTCCAAGACTATGTAGTTCTATTCAAAACCGCTGCAACATCTACATTGCTTTCCTGCTCCTGATCATCTCCGGCTAGTAGTGGTGTTTTTCTGGCCATACTGTACTGGTCTATTTCCTCCTTTGCTCCGAAAGCCACCGGCTCCCATTTCTGCTCCTTTCCTTGAAAAAGTCTTCGGTCGCATTCTTTCTAGATGTTCCACCAAATATATAGGATGGCCCCAGTGAGTGAGAAAGCGCTTGTTTTCCTTCGGCATCGCCCTGCAAATTTCCTCGAGCTGCCACCTCCTTTTTGTTTCAGTCGGGGTTCAGTGTACATGCATCATTTCGTTCCCTGTACACTCCTTTCTTTCATAGTTTACTTTATTAGCAGTATCCCCACTGTGTGTCTCGTGCATTGAATGTCTCCTCTCTTTCATAATGAAAGATCATTCTGCCACTTTGAAGTCTCGTGCATTGGCAAGTGGAATTTTAGGTATGTTGGGAGAGGCTCCCTTGCCCATGATCAAGTTGCCAATTTGCAGAAACGTTCTGACTGAAAGAGCTATGGCTCATGGACCAGGCGTTGGGATAGGATCGGACCAGGCTGTGGCGCACGATCAATTCAGTTGCCAATTTGCATTTGGTTTTAGCGGTTACACTTTTCTTGTCCCAAAAGCCTTCTCTCATTCGATTTACTTAGAAAGTCGCCGCCGCACTACCCCGAAACACCCCACCAGTTTACCCTTGACCTTTCATTGTTCTTTTCGTTTTCTGGCCGAATTCAGATCACTCTGTTCCGTTTCCATCTTGCCACAGTGCCACAATATTCCCGTAGCAAATCAAGGACCGTCATTCCCTTCAAAGTTCTTGTGGCAAGATGGGCACTAGTCCATATACGAACACGTTTCTTATGCTTAGACGTAGAAAGTGCGATACATGTTAGTGGTGTCACTATAATAACTAAAATGCATTAGAGGGCGGACCACATGAATCCCAAACAACCTGCTCGCATAATGCGTATATATAATCCCCAATTTAGGTACCCCGTGTTAGATCAACTTATTTCGTCAATTGCTGCAAGACTTGATTGGATCTACGGAACGTACGGTTGTTGTGAGGATGATTATGGACAATACCCTTACCGAGTTTGATTACGAGGTCGCCGAGCTGCGGCTCCCTGGTCCAGTTGCCTCAGTCCTAGAGTCTCAGGCATGTTTGTTTCCTCTCCTCTAAATTTTAGACCCGTCACATCAAAAAGAATCTTCACATTTAAAAAAATTTGATTAGTTTAATGACAAAACCTTTTTCACATATAGGTACTCTTTTCGAGATGAATCTAATGAGCCTAATTAATCTATTTTTTGCTACAGTGATGCTACAGTAACTATTTTCTAATCGCCACTTAACTACCCTCGTTAGATCGTCTCGCGAATTAGAGGAGGGGTTCTGAAATTAGTTTTATAATTTGACTTTGTTTAGTATATATAAATAATAAGATTCTCTTTGATGTGACCGAGGGGTGGAAACGAACACCCCCTCAGTATCGTCAGTCCATTTGCCCAGTCCTAGAGTCTAACTATCCATCAGATCAGGCAAAGCCCCGCTTGCAATTTCCGTAGACTTTGCAGCTCATCATAGGCCTTGCAGATCTGCTCCACAGCCTCATTGAACGATGAGGCATGCCTTTTTTGTGCTTTGTTTCCTAACAGCTCATTCTTTGCCTTTTCAGTAAATTCCTGAAGATCTGCCAGAGTTACAAAACCACTGCAGGATCACAGCAAAGAAAATGCAGGTACAGACACGAGAAGCATCAATCATACCAAGATATCAACACTATCAAAAGGTCTACAACTATCGTCTAACAACCATTTAAAATCACAAATAAGGAATAGAAAATCTGGGCAAGGCATAGAAAATCTGGGCAAGCTCCAACAGGGTATATCTACTAAGGAGTCAAAATCACAAATAAGGAATCAAGACCTTAGGAGTTGTCCACAGTATTGTAACATGAGCTGAGTAACCAAAGCTCAAATAGACATAGTGAGGATATTCAGGGAAGCAGTTTTTGTTTAAAAGCATCATTTCAACTCTTAATAACCAAATAAAAGAAAACTATGCCCCCTGGACTGACCTTGCACAGCAACAAGAAACAATACATCTAGTGGGAATGTGTTGCTTCTATACAGACAGACAGAAAGACATCAACCCCCACCGGAGCAGAACTAGCCGGGTTTAACTAAACATGGGATTGGCTAGGTAGAACTGAAACTTGAGAGCTCCGTGATGTCCCAAAATCTGAAATTGAATCACTAAAACCAGAGCTCTGGGTTTGTTAGTACTCAGAACCACAGACATCATTTCTCTACATTTACATTCGTTCTTCAATTAGCGCACGTGTAACTTTCCCCGAAAAGAGAGGGAAAAAAACAAAGGAACCAACGTAGGTACTGCAACATGCTATGCGGCTCAGCACCACAAAGTACGGGACTTTCAATTTGGCAAGTACGCAATTAATTGCAGACATAAACCTCTAGTGGGAGAAGCAGGGTTCTCAAAACCGTTCAAAACCGGCCGGTTTTCGCGAAAACCGGGAAACCGGTCCGGTCCGGTTAGTAAAACCGGCCGGTTTTCCAACAAAACCGAACCTAGTTACTGTAGCAAAATCGAAAACCATCCGGTTTTTCCGGTTTACCGGACCGGTTTTTCTGGTAGCGGTTTTTCCGGTTTTTTCGAAATTGAGAACCCTGGGGAGAAGAGGCTATGGCATCTGAACTAAACAACACCATTGCGAAAGTGCATGATGACGGTAATTTGTCGCATGCCTATAGGCGTTACAATCAGCATCCATAGACGACAACAGTTCACGAATGCAGGAAGGTTTCCAACGTGCAAAACAAGAAGAGGGAAAAGTAATACAGGATACATGTCAGGTTGGGCTAGCAGTGTTTGTTTGGTAGTAGGTTATGTGGATGAAGGAATGGAGGCAGGAAAGAACGGGAGGTGACTCACGTCGCTTTGGTGCCGTAGAAGGAGACAAAGAACCTACCCGGAGTTGGCGTTTGGCCCCAATCCTCGGGCTCGGTGACCTGCAGAGAGGAGCTGGATAGGAAGGAGAGGGAACCTAGATAGATAGCAATGGGAATCGCAGAGGGAGGGGAGGTACCTTGGCGGGCCAGGGTGGGTAGCCCTTGACCTTGGCGAGGACGAGGTCGCCGAGATGTGGCCCCCCGGTCGACTTGTTGATAGGATTATCAACTTCCATTTGTCCCAGTCTTAGAGTCTCACTATCGTCAGGCGACTTCACAAGATGTTTCTGACAGCTTTCCACTTAGATCAGGCAAAGCGTTGCTTGCAATTTCCGATGCTTTTGGCAGCTCACCATAGGCCTTGCAGATCTGCTCCACAGCCTTATTGAACAATGGGGCATACTTTGTTGGTACTTTGATACTCGGAGCTTGATCTAACAGCTTATTCTTTACCTTTTCAGTAAATTCCTGAAGATCTGCCAGAGCTACAAAAGCACTGCAGGATCACAGCAAAGAAAATGCAGGTATGTGAGATAGGAGAAGCAACAATCTAGCACCAAATATATACGAAATTATGAAAGGATATAACAGCAATAGAGAGATGCCCTTATGTTGAGATAATTTTATCAGTCAAAGCAAAAACTGAGTCAATCATTCGAAGATAGCAACATTATCAAATGGTCTCTACAAATAATTGTCTCAAAACCATTCAAAAGAATGACAAGGCATAGAAAATCTGGGCAAGCTCCAACAGGGTATATCTACAAAGGAGTCAAAACCATTCTTATTATTACTAACAAAAAATGAAGACCTTATGTATTGTCCAGAGTATTTTAACATGGACCGAATACCCAAAACTTACAGAGACATAGTGAGGGTATTAAGGGAACTAGTTTCAATTTAAAAGCATCGTCTCAACTCCTAATAACCTAATAAAATACAATTATGCCCACTAGACTGACCTTGCACTGCAACAAGAGACCTTACATCTAGGTGGTGTTTGGATTGATGGAAATGAGAATAGGGATTGGGATTGAGAAATGGTGTGAGAAATCTATACTATTCATTTCTTCATTATATCATATCTCAACCCTTCATTCCCTCAAAGAACATTTCCCAAGCCCTATCCCACCTCACATTTCCCATTTGCCAAACACCACCCTAGTGGGAATGGGTTGTTTCTGTACAGACATTCAGAAAGATATCAATCCCCTCTGCAGCAGAACTACCATGGTTAACTAAACTTGGGATTGGCTAGATAGAAATGAACCTTGAGAACTATGAGATGCAAATTAATACTAAAATCAGAAATTGAATTACTAAAATCAAAGCTCTGTGATCGTCAGTACTCAGAACCACAGACACCATTTCTCCTAATTTACATTCGTTCTTTATTTAGCGCACGTGTAAAAGCCATCTTTCGTGAAACACAACATATTTACTGCCAACAAGCTATGCGGCTCAGCTCAGCAAAGTCTGGGACTTTAAATTTCGCAAGTACACAATCAATTGCAGCCATAAACCACTAGTGGGAGGAGGGGCTATGGCATGTGAACCAAATGACACTACTGTGGAAGTGCATGATGACAGTGACTTGTCGCATGACTATAGGCATTACAATCAGCATCCATAGCCAACAACAATCCCCGAATGCAGGAAGGCTTACAACATGCACAACATGAAGAAGCGGGAAAAGTAATACATGACACATGTAAGGTTGGTCTAGCATTTGTTTGTTTGGTAGTAGGTTATGTGGATGAAGGACTGGAGGCAAGAAAGAACGGGAGGTAACTCACATCTCTTTGGTGCCATAGAAGCAGACGAAGAACCTGCCCAGAGTAGGCGTTTGGCCCCAGTCCTCGGGCTTGGTGACCTGCGGAGAGGAGCTGGATAGGAAGGAGAGGGAACCAAGATAGATAGCAATGGGAATCGCAGAGGGAGGGGAGGTACCTTGGCTGGCCAGGGTGGGTAGCCCTTGACCTTGGCGAGGACGAGGTCGCCGAGCTGTGGCCTCCTGGTCCACTTGTTGATAGGATTATCAACTTCCATTTGTCCCGGTCCTAAATTCTCACTATCATCAGGCAACTTCACAAGGTGTTCTGATGGCTTTCCACTCAGATCAGGCAAAGCGCCGCTTGCACTTTCCGATGATTTTGGCAGCTCACCACAGGCCTTGCAGATCTGCTCCACGGCCTTATGGAACGATGGGGCATACTTTGTTGGTAATTTGATCCTCGGAGCTCGATCTAACAGCTTATTCTTTGCCTTTTCAGTAAATTCCTGAAGATCTGCCAGAGTTACAATAGCACTGCAAGATCACAGCAAAGAAAATGCAGGTATGTGAGATAGGAGATGCAACAATCTAGCACCCAAAATATATATGAAATGATGAAAGGATATAACATCAATAGAGTGAAAATGCCCTTATGTTGAGATAATTTATCAGTCAAAGCAACCCACTGAATCAATCATTCAAAGATATCAACATTATCAGGAGTAGTCTCTACAAATTACTGTCTGAAAACTATTTAAAAGAATGGCAAGCATAGAAAATCTGGGCAAGCTCCAACATGGTATATCCACAAAGGAGTCAAAACCGTTCTTATTACTACAAATAAAATAATGAAGGCCTTAGAAGTTGTCCAGAGTATTTTAACATGGACTGAGTAACCAAAAGTTAAAAGACATAGTGAGGATATTGGGGAACTAGTTTGAATCTAAAAGCATCGTTTCAACTCCTAATAACCTAGGGGAGCAGCCTGGTGCACGTAGCTCCCGCTTGCGCAGGGTCTGGGCAAAGGTCCAACCACTTTGGGTCCATTGTACGCAGTCTTTCCCTGCATTTCTGCAAGAGGCTATTTCCAGGACTATATCCCGTGTCCTCATAGTCACAAAGCAACAGCTTTACTGCTGCGCCAAGGCTCCCCTTCCAACTCCTGATAACCTAATAAAATAAAGTTATGTCCCCTGGACTGACCTTGCACTGTAACAAGAAACCTTACATCTAGTGGGAATTGGCTAGGTAGAACTGAAACTTGAGAACTCCGAGATGCAAATTAATACTAAAATCAGAAATTGAAGTACTAAAATCAAAGCTCTAGGTTCGTCGGTACTCAGAACCACAGACACCATTTCTCCTTATTTACATTTGTTCTTTAATTAGCACACGTGTAAAAGTCTTTCCCGAACCGCAACATACATACTACCAACACGCTATGCGGCTCAGCTCCGCAAAGTCCGGGACTTTAATTTTGCAAGAACGAAATTAATTGCAGCCGTAAACCTCTAGTCGGCGGAGGGGCTATGGCATGTGAACTAAACGACACTACAGCGGAAGTGCATGATGACGGTGATTTGCCGCATGACTATAATCGACAAGAATCACCGAATGCAGGAACGCTTACAACGTGCACAACATGAAAAAGCAGGAAAAGTAATACATGATACATGTAAGGTTGGTCTAGCAGTGTGTTGATCCGAAAATCACACACAAACGGCCTGGGAGATCTGCTTAACTCCAGTGCAGGACCGAATCTCGTACGCCGTGAGAATCCCGAAGCGTGCCAGTCAGTTTTTCCTGAAAACTAACAAAAGGATAAAAAGGTCAAATTCACCTGGTCACCGGCCCGAGAAACAGGCCGATGTATAGCCGACAACTGAATGTCGTGGAAACAGTCGATGATGCAAATAAAGACAAATAGAACAATCGACCGTTGCTATCGGCTACGCCCTATCGGCTCCCTATCATCGGCTATTGAACAGTAAAGGAACAGATCTAACAAACCACAGTAAACTATCGGCTAGATTTAGATAATTAAATAAATACTTCGTAACCAGCCAAACAGTGCAATAAAGAATATAAAAGTTTCAGGAAGGAAAGATCTGTGTGATAACTAATCGGCTAAACACTCCGATCAAACTCCAGATCGGCCTATCGGCTAACCACGTCACGGAATTACTCCAGCAAAACCCGTAGGATCGGACCTAACCGAGACAGCAATAAGGTTTTGCTAAAGCAATTAGGTGGAAGATCGACCAATAAACAAATCCAAAGTGATTATGGTAACTAATCGGCTAAACGTCCCGATCGAACCCTAGATCAATCTATCAGCCAGACGCGTCACAGAACTATTCCAATAAAACCGGTAGGATCGGACTTAACCGAGACAGCAATAAGGTTCTATCGGAGATAATTAGGTGGAAGACCAACTAATAAATCGATCTAAGATGACTCGAATATATTTAATCTATCTATACTATGTTCATCAGACAAACGTCGCGTAGGATCGGACCTAACCGAGACAGCAATAACGACGCCGATCTTGCTAACAGTTCTAGATAGATCTCATATACCGGATAACTGATAATTAAACCAACACCACTAGCAGATTCGATCAACTCAATGCAGTGAGATAATTCGATCAAAGCATGAGACGAGAAGGTTACTAGATAGTCGAGATAATTACCGTGGGGTGACGAATTCCCTGCCCTAGCGGAGATCGTGCCGATGCAGCCCGCTCGAACAAGAAACCCGTCGAGAAAAACAGGTTGGCGATGCGCCGAGAGTTGTATTGAATTGTGTATTATCCTAATTACAAGCACCTGGGTTTATATTTATACACCCGAGGCAACCGACTTCGAAACAAACACGACTCCTCCTAACTTTCGTTACAAGAAAATATTTTATTCCTATCTTAACTAATCCTCTGATCGTAACAATCAAAATCTTCCTTTTGTTCCGGTCAACGCGGCGTCTTCTCCAGATACTATCTCCCCTTGCCTTATCTCTTCGCCGCGTGTCAGAGGACTTCCAAAATCCGGTGTCAACACATGCCCCCCAAGTTCGGAGTACAAAATCTTTGTGCGCCGAATTTGCCTCCTAGTGCCTTGTGCACATTTATAGCAAGCACCACTCACGACCCTCATAAATACGGAACCGACCCCTCATCTTCTTCCTCATCCACTTTCTTCTCAAGGAAGCCGCTCTTCATCGGTTCTCTCTCTTCCGCGCCGTCGCTGTCGCCGACCAAGAAATGGCGCGTCAGTCTTCTTCCGATTCCGACGCCGAGGCTCGGACGAAGCGCCCGCCGGTACTCACCGCATCTATCCCTGAGGTAATCCATCGCCTTCAAATCTGATTTCCCTTTTATTTTTCTCAACCCTAGGCTTAACTGTTTCCGCCATTAGTTCCTCACTATTTTTATTCTCCTTTTCTTTTTCGCATTATTTCCAGAACCTTAGGGCGCAGCTCGTGATTCCCTCCTCTGCTTCGAGATTCTATTTCTTAGGGCCGATGGGCGATGAGGACCCCACTCACTTTATTAGATCTGAAACTTTTAGGATCCCCTTCAAAAACACCTTGCTCAACCCTTCTCATTGGAGCGCTAGTTTCAGATCTTGGCCGAGCACCCTTCCTGGCTGGAAAAATTGGTATTGCCGAGTTCGTCAGGCCAAACTCGCTCACTGGACTGCTTTAGGCATAGATCATTGCATCAATTTGTCTATTGCCGAAACAGCCAGAAACGACCCCTTGCTGATTTCTTCATCTTATTTCTGGTCTGATGCCCTCAACGCATACACATTCGGTCATGGCCCTATGTCCCCTTCACTTATGGATGTGACCATGCTCACAGATCTTGATGTTGCCACTCCCTTTGCTCCTGACAATTTGCAAGTCACACTGACCCATGGTTTCCAAACCAAAGGCATTGGGGGCTGGAAGGGCTTTATTACCAAATATAGCCACCCCTCAGGACCAGTGACTGATAAGGAACATGCAGCCTTCTTGATGATGTGGCTAGATAGGTACCTTTTCTGCGGATCAGCCTGTGGCCCCACACAAAATATGCAAAACCTTGCAGAGCTTCTTGCAGGAGGTACAAAACTCCCATTGGGGCAATATTTACTCGGCGCCACCTATCAGCTTCTTCATCAAGTAGCCAGAAAATTATCCACCAACCAACCTGTAGAGAATTTTGGCGGCCCTTGGTGGTTTATTCAGCTCTGGCTTGTCCTATATTCCTCAAAGGCTGCTACTCTCCCTCCCCTCGAAAACAGAACGTTTCCTAATGTTCAGCCAGAGTCAGAGGAACAAACTCGACGCCGATGCCTTTCTTTCGGCGAAGCAGTAGCCGTTGTTCCTGGAGAAAGATCATCGCCTGAATCACTACGCCTTTGGTTTAGGCTTTTCTATTATGGCTTCCGCTCCAAAGCGACCATCTGGTTCCCATACCAAAACATGATGGAATTTGATACCCCATCCTCTTTCCGTCCTGACAGTCCCTTGCAAGACGAAGAATCACAAGCTCAATTCCTTGCATACATCAAACCTTGCATCCTTCCAACTCAGATTCATTCAGGCCGCAATAAAAGACCTTCTTATGAACTGTATCACCCTTCTGTCTGCGCCAGACAGCTCGGCCTAGGTCAACTTCCCATCGGCCTATTTTTCATCGGCAAACTGAAGATCAGAGCCCCCATCGCCGATAGGACAGATTACTTGAGACTGTCTCGCTTAGCCGACGTCATCCCCATCGGCAACTATGCCGACATCATTCTGAAGCCCTTCAGTTCAAGCTCTTTCAACTCCTGGTGGGCAGAATGGCGACAACATCTCTTCCACCTCAAGTGCTCTACATACTTGACCCCTCTGAATCTTCCTGCCGACGAAGAGGTAATAATCTCAAGTATTTCATATGCATCCATTATATATGAACCTGCAATAATCATGCTAATCATTTCCTCTTCTTGATTCAGTCTGCAGATGAAGCAACCCCCGTCGGCCGTGATGGCAACCCTGTGCAATATCTCCGGGAATCGGCTACTCCAAATATCATCTTGCCAGCGCCGAGGAAAAGAAAAACAGCAGCAGCTCCAAACCAGCCACCAGTTCCAAAACGCACAGCTCCTCAAGCACCAAGGCGGCCCGCACCTGCCCTACGACGACAGCCCGCACGCCAAACTACTCGCAAGGTCCGCCAAAGCTCAATGTCGGCCTTCACATCTCCATCCGCCGATGAGACTCCTCAGGTCTCTTTCTTAACGATGTACTTTGAATAATTCATATTTCCATCAAATAACACTTACTCTTTTTTTTTTGCAGGACCTTAATGTCAATGTTCCTCCGAACACAGATACCCAGGCGTCGCCAGCTCGGGACCATGCCGCCATCGGCTCTGAAGTACCACATGCATCGGCCGAAGATACTTCTACCCCTCAGGGAGAAAGCGGACAGGATTTCAACCTCCCAACCGGTCCAGTAGGCACGCAGATCCAAACATCTCCTGACGCCGATACAGAGAAGACGGTAAAATCAAGATAGCCCTTCTTTTCTTATCATTTTGAATGCACCATCACCCTATTCTCATTTCAGCTATCGGACCCTCAACCATCGGCCATCAATTTGGACTCATCGGCTTCCTCAAAACCCTATCTTCCTGACGATGTGAAGACAACCCTGAGGGAAATTTCAGAAAGACTGTCGGAGCCAACTCTTGACGTGCTGACATCCAACATCGGCCCAGTTTCAAGCCGATTCAATGAGATCCGTCGTCTGATCCCATATGATCTCTTAGAAGCTCTGCATCCCGCTGCACACATCGACTATCATGAGCTGGAGATCATCAAGATCCAAAGACGTATGACCGAAAGGGCTGCTAGATCAGATCGTCTGATAGCCTTGGTCAATGCCGATTCCCAGGTCCAGACTGAGCAAGCCAAACTTGACGAGCTAAGGACCAAGCCCGCAGAAATTCGAACTGAACTAGATCGGCTGAAGAAAGAGCTTGAGGATCTCCAAGCCGCAGTAAGAGCCAAAGAACAAGAGATTAAGGCTGAAGAAGACAAGCTAGCCCTTCTCCCCGATGAAATATCAACTCAAGAAAGCATACTATCATCGGCCAAGGATCTAGCACGTCAGCAGCTCTTGGTGCTTCATCCGGACATCGGCTCAATGGAACAAGACCTCAAGTTCATAAACAGCATCGAGCAGATCCGCAAAAACGCCATCGACAAGATCCAGGAGTACCTGTAGGCTTAGTCTTGTAGCAAAAACTTCTTTTGAATTCTAAAGTATTTGTATAAACACTTTAAATTCAAGGGCGACGTAAAGACATCGGCCTTTTGCCTCTTGCACGAATCTTCTGCCGCATATTCTTGCCATACTTCTTTATTTTAATGTAAGCTTCTAGATGGTGTTTCACGTGAGAACAGTATACCTGACATAATGAGCTGTACCCTTGTCTTCATATGGCGTGCACCAGACAATCCGTACCAATTACTTTAATTGCAGCAGGTCTTTCACTGTTCCACGATCTTATCTTCTTTCGCATCTTGGCCTATAAAAGGAATGCCTCCCTTCATCAAAATCACAACACCATGGCCAGCAAGAAGAATCCCTTTCACAAGACCTCAGCAATATATCCCAAACAGCGAGATAATAACCATGAGCTTCTTTTCCCTTTACACACCCATGCTTTGGCCTCTTGCCTTCCGTTTGCTTCTCTCCAATCTCTTTCATCCCGACGCTATCCCTCCTGAGCTAATCCCTGAAGACAGCGGCTCCTCTTCAGACTTCGAGGAAGAACTCATGTTCTTCGTCAGACAAGGTTCCTTCTCAGGGATAACATCTTCTTCGACGTGATGGTGTCCATGCATTTGCTCCTCTCCTCGTACACTGGAGCAACGACCCATCCTACCCTGTGTCAGCACTTGGTTGACACTTGACAGCAGCCGCAGTGTGTATTCTTGGTGTAAGAACTTGTACTTTGATTTGGGCTTCTTTGTATTTTTTCTTCTAGAGGCGATGTGCCTAGCCGTTGCATCGGCTTAGCAGTCATCGGCTTTCTGTAGGCGACGTGCTGTCGGCTCTTGTATGCTATTTCTTCAAGAATTAACCCAGACGCTTGGATGATATTTCTTCAAATACTTTCCATTAAGGGCTCGCTCCATTTCTTTTCCATCCAAACTCTGCAACTTGTAAGCATTACCAACTAAACATTGGCTAATCTTGAACGGACCTTCCCAATTTGGGGACCATTTACCGAAGCGGTTACTCTTGGAACCTATCGGCAAAATAAGCTTCCACACTAAATCCCCTTCGGAAAATTGCTTGGAAACAACTTTCTTATTATAATGCTTCGCAACTCGAGCTTTATTCTGAGCAATCTTCTCCATAGCTCGCAACCGAAGTTGTACTATGTCCTCAGACTCGTCATTCATTAAGTTTTTGTACTCATCGGCTGTAAGCTCATCTTGCAACGAAATTCGGCGAGACCCAATATTTACCTCCCAAGGAAGAACTGCTTCATGCCCATATACCAGCTGATAAGGCGTGACTTGTGTAGCCCCATGACACGACATCCGATAGGCCCAAAGCGAATCGGCTAATGTCGTGTGCCACTTCCTTGGTTGTTCATCGATTTTGCGTTTAATCAACTTGATCAAACTCTTGTTGGACGCCTCAGCCTGACCATTTGCTTGAGCATAATACGGAGAAGAATTTAATATTTTAATTCCCAAACTTGCAGCAAACTCCAAAAACTCCTCCGATATGAAAATGGACCCTTGGTCAGTGGTAATCGTCTGAGGAATTCCAAACCGATAAATAATGTGCTCCTTCACAAAATTGATCACATCTTTCGAAGTCACATTCCTGAATGGCACAGCTTCCACCCACTTTGTGAAATAATCAGTCACAGCTAAAATGTATTTATGCCCTTTGCTTGACGGAGGATTAATTTGACCAATCATATCCATACCCCACCCCCGAAACGGCCATGGCTTAATGATAGGGTTCATGGCCGAAGCAGGAGCCCTCTGAACTGGACCAAATTTCTGACAATCCTGGCAACCTTTATAATATTCAAAACAATCCTCCAACATGGTCGGCCAGAAATAACCAGTCCTCCTCAGCAACCACTTCATCTTGTAAGCTGACTGATGGGTCCCACAAATTCCTTCATGCACCTCTGCCATTGCCAATTTTGCTTCTTCCAGATCCAAGCACTTCAACAACACACCTTCCAAGGTTCGGTAATATAACTCTCCATCCAACAACACATATTTAAGAGCTTGATACCTAACCTTTTTGGATACGGATTGAGATGGATTCTTCAAATATGAAATGATTTCCGCCCTCCAATCTTCAACCTCAACATCAGGAACATCCAGCACAATGCATCTATGATCAGGCCGATACCCTGACGCATTTTGTGCCAACCTATTAGCTTCCATATTCTGCTCTCTGGGAACATGCTTGAATTTCACATCCCCGAATTTCTGCAGCTGCAATACGCATTCTTCATAATAAAACCGCAGATTTCCGTCCCTGCATTCAAATTCTCCAGAGAGTTGTCCAAGCACCAATAATGAATCTCCAATTACTTCAATATGAGTGGCTCCAGCATCACCAAGCAATTGCAAACCCCTTAACACAGCTTGATACTCAACTTGATTGTTAGTACCAACATCAACAGAACAAGAAAACTCGAATGATGCCCCCCGAGGCGAAATGAGAACCAAGCCTATACCACATCCCATTTTGCAAACAGATCCATCAAAGAATAAAATCCATGGCAAGGGCTCAACATGATTATGCTCAACTATTAAATCTGCCAAAATCTGACCTTTAACAGCTTTAAGAGGCTCATACCTCAAATCGAATTCAGCTAGAGCAAGCATCCACTTTCCGAGTCTTCCCTTCAAAATAGGAGCCGATAGGACATGTTTGACTACATCGGCTCCGCACACCACAGTACATTCGCTCGAAAGAAGATAATGCCTTAATTTGGCGCAAGAGAAATAAAGGCAAAGACATAATCTTTCCAAATCAGAATACCTGGTTTCAGCGTCAAGCAACTTTCTGCTTAAATAAAATACCACCCTTTCTTTTCCTTCTTGTTCTTGCACCAACGTAGAGCCGATGGACTTCTTGTCGGCTGACAAATACAACTTGAAAGGAACGCCCGCCTTAGGAGGAACCAATACTGGAGGAGATTTTAAATATTCTTTGATCTCATCTAACACTTTTTGGTGATCAGGGCCCCACTTGAACTCTTGACCAGCCTTCAACTGTAGCAATGGTGTAAACGGCTCAATTCTTCCTGACAGATTAGCAATGAACCTCCTTACGAAATTTATCTTCCCAACAAGAGATTGCAACTCTGTCTTGTTTGTTGGGGGCTTCAACTTGTTGATGGCTTCAAAACTCCTTGGGCCAATCTCTATACCTCGTTCATGCACAATGAACCCCAAGAACTGCCCAGCCGATACCCCAAAGGCACACTTATTGGGATTCATCCTGACACCATACTTTCTGGTCCTCTCCAGCACTTCCTTCAAGTCAGCTATGTGATCATCGATGGCCTTTGACTTAACAATGACATCATCAATATATATCTCTACCAATCGACCAATCAAATCATGATATATATAATTCATAGCCCTTTGATAAGTAGCACCAGCATTCTTCAAGCCGAAAGTCATCACAACCCATTCATATAAACCAATCGCACCTGGGCATCTGAAGGCAGTCTTTGGAATATCTTCTTCGGCCATGAAAATCTGATTGTAACCAGCATTGCCATCCATGAAGCTGACAATCTTGTGTCCTGCCGCAGCATCAATCAACGTATCGGCCACCGGCATCGGATAGCTGTCTTTGGGCGTTGCTCTGTTCAGATCCCTAAAGTCAATGCACACCCGTAACTTGCCATTTTTCTTCTCCACCGGGACGATATTTGATATCCAATCAGCATACCGGCATGGACGTATGAATTTTGCCTCATACAATCTAGCAATTTCCTGTTTAATCGCTTCATCAACCTTAGCCTCAAATTTCCTTGGAGCTTGCTTGTGCGCCCGAAACCCAGGCTTGATAGGTAGCCGATGTTCAACAATTGATCGGCTAAGACCCGGCATCTCATGATATTCCCATGCAAAACAATCTCGGTAATCCTTTAACAACTCTATTAATTTATCTTTAAATTCCTTACATAATCCTTTACTGACGAAAGTCGGCCTAGGCTTGCTACCATCACCTATATCTACCTCCTCTAGCTCATCGGCCGAAGTAAATCCTTGCCCCAACTTGCCCTCCTCCTTGGCGTCCTCTGTGGCGCCTGTCAGAGTAACTTTTTAGGATTCAAGTCATCCACCAATTCAACGCTGTCATCGGTGAACTCCAAGAACTCTCCATCCCAGACCTTGCCAGAGAAACAATCCATGCACTCCAAACGCATGGGACCCAAATCGGCCGAAGCGACGTACACCGCGGTATCGGCCGGAACCACCTCGATCACATCATCCACCCATTGAATAAGGAACTGATGTAAAGTGGACGGGATGCAACAGTTGGCATGAATCCAATCTCTCCCAAGCAACATGGTATAAGATCCCTTACCATCAATAACAAAGAACGTAGTGGGCAACGTCTTGCTTCCGATGGTCAACTCCACATTGAGCACCCCTTTCGCTTCTGACGTCTTGCCCCCATAGTCCCTGAGTATCATGTTGGTTTTGATCAAATCGTCATCGGTCCTGCCCAACTTCCTGAAGGTAGTCATCGGCATGATGTTGACTGCAGCACCTCCATCGACCAGCATCTTGCTCATCGGCTTACCATTCACATACCCTTTGACATATAAAGCCTTCATGTGCCGGCGCTTAGATTCTTCTGGCTTGTCAAACACAGCCTGTTGCGGATCAAGGACCAACTGTGCCATAGCTTCTGCAGCATCATCGTCAGATTCTTCATCATCAACAGCTCTGAATTCGTACGGCATGATGCAAACATTGACCGCTGCTTCCAACTTCTGGACCTCAGACGCCACCTTGGGCCTCCATTCCTTCCTGGTACGCGGACGCCGATCATCATCATCATCACGTTCATGGAGCTCGGCTTCCATCTCCCTGCAACGCTGTCTCTGTACCCTTCTCTTTTGGCTCTTGGAGAAGATACCAGTGGGACACCACTGTGGCTGGCGTTTAGGCCTATATTCTTGCTGCTCTTCATCGATCAGCTCCTGGAACTCAGCCTCATCGTCCTGCTTTGGCCCTAGCCGATCATGAACAGAAGGCTTGAATTCTCTGTTTGGTCGACGCGGCGCCTCTCTCATCGGCCGATATGATGCCCCATTCTCCTGCAGCCGATCAAAAGCCGGAACTCTCTCCTGTCTAACATAGACATGAGATGGCACTTCTCTGTACAGCCTCCTTGACTGATTGCTGCAGCCTGGGCACCCTTCGATCGGTGGCAACTTCATGCCTTCTTCCCAACAGTACCTGAAGAAAGGACAATCCCAATGCGAGTCATCCCGAGATCTGTGCTCTTCATAATCATCCCTTTCCCTCTTCCTCTGATACTTGTTGATCATGGATGAGCTACCAAATTCCACCATATTCACAGGAAAAGGATTCCCATCAATCTTCATGGGCTTCTTTTGTTCATCAAACTTGATGCGACCCTGTTCAATCGCAGCCTGAACACTCTGCCTGAAGACTCTGCACTCATTCGTAGTATGTGATGGAGCATTATGCCACTTGCACCACCTCCTCTTCTTCAGCTCTTCAGGTGAAGGCAAAACATGATTCGGTGGCAACTGGATCTGCTTCTCCTGTAACAACCAATCAAAGATCTTGTCCAGCTTGTTCACATCAAAATCATATCTTTCTTGGGCCGCAGCTTGCTTGATGAACGGACACGCCACTGGTTTCTTGCCTCTGGTCCATTCAGCCAGTCCCACTTCTTCTCCATCTTCATCAGAATCAGATTCAAATGCATAATCAGCATATGCAGCATGCCTGCCCTTCACAGCACTCTGGAATCGGCTCTCGTGAGCTGAGATCTTCTGAGCCAGCTGGGAGATACTCTCAAACTCCTGAGACGCAAACCTCTCCCGAATGGGGCCGATGAGCCCTTGAAAGGCTAACTCGGCTAACTGCTGGTCTGTCAGAGCCAAACTGTAGCATCTGCTACGAACATCTCGGAACCTCTGAATGTAATCCAGCACCGACTCTCCGGACCTCTGACGAACAGCAGTCAGATCTGTGAGCTTCATCTCAGTAGTGCCGCCATAAAAGTACTTGTGGAACTTCTGCTCCAGATCACGCCACTCTTTAATGGAATCGGCCGGCAATGATGCGAACCATGTAAAAGCTGGGCCTGACAGCGACAAAGGGAACAATCTGATCTTCCATATGTCATCAGCCGAAGCCTCACCACACTGCGCGAGGAAACGGCCGATGTGTTCCATGGTTGATGTGTTATCCTGTCCAGAAAACTTGGAGAAATCTGGCACCTTGTACCGTGGAGGGAAAGGAGTCCTGTCATACCACTCTGGATATGGGCGGCGGTACACAGAAGCCTGATCCTTCGCCTTCAAGCCAAATTGGTCTCTCATTATGTCAGCAATCTTGACAGCCCAATCATCTGCCCCCGAGCTCCTCGCTGCTGACGATGGTCCTTGCTGATCCGGCCATGCTTGATTACCTCCAGACCCAGTTGGCACATACTGTTCTGAAATCTGAAAAGTACGACCTCCCACATCTCTTGTAGGGGTACCAAGAGGCAGCCGATAACTCCTCTGAGGAGTAGAGTACACCGGCCCACCTCCTACCTCATTGTATATCGTACCATCAGCTGTCTTGATGATGAGGTCCTTCAATGTATTGACCAATACTGGAGACTGATTGATCAATGCTTGATGCATGGCAGTATAAATCATATCACTCAGATTTCCAGATGGGACCTGAGACGACCCAGCAGCCGACGTCGGTGGTGGTTGCTCTGGTACTTCTTCTGTCGGTCTGACTTCTTTAGCAGCTTTGAGCGCATCTTCAAACATAGTCTTGATAGAGTTCACCAAGGGGGTAGACTTTTCTGCTAATGCTTTCTCAACAGCAATATTGACCACCTTCTGAATCTCTTCAGCTGCTGCCTTCTCATCTGATGACCCCGCCGGTTTCTTGGAAGTGTCCACGACAACCGGCATGGGAAAAGGATTGGACTGAACCACGCCTGCTCTTGTTTTCTTGAATGATTGCAGGCACAGCTCTTTGTAGTCCTCCATGTTCTTCATGAGCAGCTGTTTCTGTTCATCACTCAACTGATCTTCTGTCACCTGAATGACATTGTGCGACCCAATCTTGGTCCTGTCGATTGGTGTCCCGTCTTGCGACATGACTTCAATGAAGGTGTCCCACCGAGCGTGCCAAAAAGTGTGTTGATCCGAAAATCACACACAAACGGCCTGGGAGATCTGCTTAACTCCAGTGCAGGACCGAATCTCGTACGCCGTGAGAATCCCGAAGCGTGCCAGTCAGTTTTTCCTGAAAACTAACAAAAGGATAAAAAGGTCAAATTCACCTGGTCACCGGCCCGAGAAACAGGCCGATGTATAGCCGACAACTGAATGTCGTGGAAACAGTCGATGATGCAAATAAAGACAAATAGAACAATCGACCGTTGCTATCGGCTACGCCCTATCGGCTCCCTATCATCGGCTATTGAACAGTAAAGGAACAGATCTAACAAACCACAGTAAACTATCGGCTAGATTTAGATAATTAAATAAATACTTCGTAACCAGCCAAACAGTGCAATAAAGAATATAAAAGTTTCAGGAAGGAAAGATCTGTGTGATAACTAATCGGCTAAACACTCCGATCAAACTCCAGATCGGCCTATCGGCTAACCACGTCACGGAATTACTCCAGCAAAACCCGTAGGATCGGACCTAACCGAGACAGCAATAAGGTTTTGCTAAAGCAATTAGGTGGAAGATCGACCAATAAACAAATCCAAAGTGATTATGGTAACTAATCGGCTAAACGTCCCGATCGAACCCTAGATCAATCTATCAGCCAGACGCGTCACAGAACTATTCCAATAAAACCGGTAGGATCGGACTTAACCGAGACAGCAATAAGGTTCTATCGGAGATAATTAGGTGGAAGACCAACTAATAAATCGATCTAAGATGACTCGAATATATTTAATCTATCTATACTATGTTCATCAGACAAACGTCGCGTAGGATCGGACCTAACCGAGACAGCAATAACGACGCCGATCTTGCTAACAGTTCTAGATAGATCTCATATACCGGATAACTGATAATTAAACCAACACCACTAGCAGATTCGATCAACTCAATGCAGTGAGATAATTCGATCAAAGCATGAGACGAGAAGGTTACTAGATAGTCGAGATAATTACCGTGGGGTGACGAATTCCCTGCCCTAGCGGAGATCGTGCCGATGCAGCCCGCTCGAACAAGAAACCCGTCGAGAAAAACAGGTTGGCGATGCGCCGAGAGTTGTATTGAATTGTGTATTATCCTGATTACAAGCACCTGGGTTTATATTTATACACCCGAGGCAACCGACTTCGAAACAAACACGACTCCTCCTAACTTTCGTTACAAGAAAATATTTTATTCCTATCTTAACTAATCCTCTGATCGTAACAATCAAAATCTTCCTTTTGTTCCGGTCAACGCGGCGTCTTCTCCAGATACTATCTCCCCTTGCCTTATCTCTTCGCCGCGTGTCAGAGGACTTCCAAAATCCATGTAAGGTTGGTCAACCAGTGTTTGTTTGGTAGTAGGTTATGTTGATAGAGGAATGGAGGCCGGAAAGAACGGGAGGTGACTCACATCTCTTTGGTGCCGTAGAAGGAGACGAAGAACCTGCCCGGAGTAGGCGTCTGGCCCCCCAGTCCTCGGGCTTGGTGACCTGCGAAGAGGAGCTGGATAGGAAGGAGAGGGAACCTAAGATAGCAATGGGAATCGCAGAGGGAGGGGAGGTACCTTGGCTGGCCATGGTGGATAGCCCTTGACCTTGGCGAGGACGAGGTCGCCGAGCTGCGGCTTCCGGGTCCACTCGCGCCCCGGCTTGGCGCCGCACCTACCTCCGGGAGCCCGCATTGGCGTCGGCGGCGGCTGGCCCCAGCTTGGAACCCTAACCCTAGCAGTCCCTACTCCCAATGGAAGGAAGAAGGCTCTCCTCGGCGAAGGATGTTGCGAGCCCGCAAGCACCTCAACCCTAGCTAGGGCCTCCTCCTACCTCAATGGTCGGCGACGGCGGTTCCCTGCTTGCTTGCCATTCCCTCCCCCTCGCCTCTCTCTCTTCTCTATGCGAAGGAGGGATTCCAGCGCAGCGCAGCAATTCCTCACCGCGACATCGTTTCTTGGTTGGGGAATCGCCGCGGACGAAAATATTTTGCTGCTACCTCCTCTCCAACTCCTGAAGAGAGGAGATGAAATTGCAAATTCCCAGGGGGAGGAATGCGAACGCTGCTCTGTGACTGTGCTCAGTTGGGGGAAAAAAAAACCAGATAGATAGTGTATGTAGTCGTCTATTACAATGCAACATTTCAGATGCATTATTCTTGTGTAAGTTGCAACAAAAAAAGAGAAATCAATGTTTAAACAGTAGCGGATTCAGGGTCTAAAATGAATAGTTATAGCCTGCAAATATTCAAGTTGATATTTTATTTTTGTTGCAGCAAGTTGATATTCTATTTTGTTGCAAGTTGCACTTTAAAATTTGCATGATAGTAGATGATCATATAAACTATATATTCATATTTTTATAAGATTTTTTCGTGTCATGTTTTAAGTGTATTTTTTTAAGTTTTTTTTTGAGCCAACTTGACGCTTCATTGTTAGAAATGTCTGCCAAGCACCAAAGCTTGAGCAAGATGGGTTCAAAATTGCTCGATTTAAGCTCTAATTTTGGTTGCCGTATGGTTGCAAATACAGCTATCATGTGCAGATTTTGAAATTGGTATGATAAGGAGACAACTATTTTTCTCATATAACTAGTACCAATGCACGTGCGCCACGCACGTGTTTAAAAGGGTTAAAATGATATTTACAATTTAGCTGACAACATATTATAATTTGACAGTAAAAAATAATTAAAGCCGACAAAATTTATATATCACTGGTATATTTGTTAAAATAATAAGACAAAAAACAAATATTATTCATTCATTTCTTATTTGCCTTTTGATAATTTGCAAGAAAAAAGAAGAGTCAAGGTCATGATAATCCATTTATAAGGATAGTTACTGAGCATGTTCGGCACGCTCGGCTGCTGAAATATTGTTCAATGCGATATCATAGGCAAGAAAACAACTTCAATGTTTTGTTCATCACAAAATATAATGGAATTGTACCATTCTTAGTTCAACGAAAACATTCACGAGATTATGTACTATATAATTGAACCCAAACAATTATGAACATGACGTAATACATTATTCAAACAAACACAAAGCTGCTGGGCAACATCAATAATTTGTAATTTGGATGCGGTTACGCGTACGGACGCGCGTTAGGCGAGCGCGCGTCCGCCGCCTTTCCTTTTTCATGGACGACCGCATCCCCTGAACGGGAATCCTCCTCCTCGCCCTCCCGACCTTCCAAATCGCATGACTCCTCAGCTCCGCCCGGCGGCACGACCTCTCCGGCTCTCCCCGTTCCGGGACGCGGCGCGACATCCCCCTTCTCCCGTCCTCGACGCGATGCAGCACCTCCGCCAACCCCGTTCCTGACATGGCGCGGCGGCCCCTCCATTCCGTCTCCGGCTCGCCGAGGCGGCCAGCGCCTCCGCCATCCCGTTCACCGCGCGGCACGGAGGCCGCCTCCACCCCGTTCCGGACCGGGGCGCCGAAGTGGCCACGCGCAGCCCCGTTCTTTCTCACACCTTTGCCATTACCTAGAAGCTCTACTGATCTTACTTGGTTCCTGCAGATTTCCTATTCGTTTCTTGACTGCTGTTGTGGGATTGAGGAAGTTCAACTAGAGAAGCGGTAAAAGTCAGAATCTTCGTTCGTAGTAGCTTCCGCTCCATGCCCGTAAGGTGTTTGCTTGTATGCCTACATGCCTTGCTCTTGTTTGCAGGATATAGCGCAGAACGCAGGATCACGCCATAGGATGCTTCCTCTGCCATCTGCTGCTAATGGGGCTATGATAAAATTTATGCATATAAATTTGCTATAATAAAATATACTAAAGTTACTCTAGGATAATAATAAAAAATGGATAGATATTGAAATTGTTACCGAAAAAAAACAGACCTGAAGCAATGAAACAACAAAGGCAAGCCGAACAACATCGTAGTTCAGGAAGTTGTTATTCGGAAAAGTACTTGATTTGCTACTATGTTATGCATGTAAAAGTGCAAAAGGTGAAAATGTGACATATGTTCTTACTTTCCATATCTTACAGCCGAAAGCTGGTGAGAAATTCTACGGAAAAGATTCATATATTATGTACAGTACAAGATTTCTTTTTGCAACTAAAATATTTTAACAAGATTCAGAAAAGAAGTTGTTCAATGAAAAAAATTGTTGCTGCTACTATAGATGAAGTTACTACCACAAGTTTGTAAAAAGTTACTACTACAACTAAGCCCTAGTCCAGAGAGAACTTTTGAGGTTTATGCTTTTCCCCTCCTGGATGAGCGCTTCCTCTATCAATAACCGTAAAGATAAGTAATTATTGATAGAACTATGAGGCAAAGTTCCTTCTTTGCTACTAATTTTTTTAATAAGGCTGCTACTGTTGATAAGAAAAGAAGTCTTTCTATGAAAAGAAAAGTTACTACGGCTAGTTTGTTAAAAAGTTGATACTAATAGTCTAGAAAAAGTTGCTACTGCTAATGTAGATAGTACTTTTGTTTTTACAATCGAGAAGGCAAAAATCGAGAAGGCAAATCGTACATTATGAACAAAAAACTACTGCTACAAGTTGTTCGATGAAAAGACAAACAAAAAAAAGTAGAAACTGTGAAACAAGATGGAAAAAGGTGGGATATATTCTTACTTTTCATACTGTCTAAAGCCGGTGACAAACTCTACGGAGAAGTTCTATATATTCTATGCAGTACAAGTTTCCTCTTTTGCAACTAAAATGTTTTAACACGATTTGCCATTGTTGATTCGAAAATAAGTCACTACTGCTACGCAGAAGAAGTTACTACTGCTTGTTTACAAAAAAAAGTTGTTACCATGCCCATCCTTTTTTTCAGCCACCGACATATGGAGGTGTTGCAGCGGAGGGCGGAATAGATAGATGTGGAGGGTGGAATCCTATACCCTATCAGCCTTTTACTATACACACATAAATTGTTATGTAATAAAATTTGTGTACATGCGTATAGACCATGTAACAATCTATTCATTAAAAAAAGAGTTTTTAACGCGCACCATCTATCTTATTTCTCCGAACATCATGGATCTCATTTTGTTATGTTTAATGCTAATAATACAGTCATAGGGCATACACACGTCATAATGAAAAAGAAATTGTCGCAAGAAATCGAACAGGAAAAGAAAAAGAAAACAACACACGATTGCTTCTTTTTTTTCTTCTTTTTTCTTTTTAGGTAAACACACGATTGCTTCTTCTTTTCTTTTTTTTTTCTTTTTTTTGAGAGAAACACACGATTACTTCTTGCTCAGCCAGCCTTGGAGGATAGCAGCCTACTTTTTTTTTTTGAGATTACACAGTACAACTCAGACATTCACAAGGCACGCACACTCACCCCTATGAACACACGTACGCAAACCCTACCCCTATGAGCATCTTCGAAGACTGAGCCGGCAAATCTAGAGATACGAAGTCACCGTTGGCGCCTCGCTGTCGACGGGAGCGTCGTCTACCACTGAAAGCACAAATACCGTTAAATCTTTAGAAATTCGCTCCCACGGGGAATCGAACCCAGGACTTGAGAGGTGTTACTCGGATAGCAGCCTACGTGCATCTTCCACCTAGTCAGCTCGCATCGCATTACCAGCAGCCCACGTGCAACTTCCTCTTGCAGCCCAACTCGCGCCCCCAGATCATCCCACCACAGCCCGTCTCGTGCGATTATTAACCAACGCATCGAAACCGGCCAGGCACCAGCGCGGGCCAAGCCGCGCGCGCGATGGAGGCCAGTAGGGGTGAAAACGGACGGGAACGGGCGGGATAACACCTCAACCGTTTCCGTTTCCGCATATCTTCCACCGGACGGAAACGGAAACGGGAATGGTGAGAACGGAAACGGACGGGTCATAAGCGGTTTGCCGGAAACAAACTAATCCGAACGGGAATATGCCGGTAACGGTTCGGTAGCCGGTACAACAAAACGGACCATGGGATATGGCATTGAATATTTAACCTCACATAAATATTGATTGATACAAGAAACTCACAAATATTTCATTTAATATATTTATTTGAACATTACTTATATAAACTGTCGTATATGTTTTTACTAAGCAATGACATTTTTTTATACTTAGTCAGAAGATAAATAAAGAATTGCATGAGAAAAGTTAGCAAAAAGAAAATAATTGTGAGCCAAACTCACTTGAGGAAGAAATATGCGTGAGCAATTGAGCATTGCTGGCGCCTCGCAGTGGCAGGCAACAGCCATGCATTAGTCCCACATCGCCAAGCCAAAGAAACTGAGAGGGTCCTGGCTCTATATAAAATAGAGAGCAGCTGCGGCGCGCTGAGAAAACTGCTGGGCTCATTTGCTACGGACTGACATCTGGCCTTCAATTATTAACGGGCTGATGGTCGGGCTGGGCTTTGGAGGATCCCGGATTTCCTGGAAACAGGACTAAAAACGGGACTGTCCCGGCTACAAACGGGTTACCGGGGAAACGGGCGGGACAACGCCTCTCCTGATTTTACTCCCGTTCCTGTATTTTTTTATCCCGTTTCCGTCCGGTTCCTGTATAAACCGCAAAATACGAAAACAGGCAGGAAAAAGCAGGACGTGGTTGCCGGACGGGACGGGATTTTCCTGTCCTGTTTTCACCCCTAGAGGCCAGGCCACGAGAGTAAAGGACGCGCGTTCGCCCTCCAGCGCGAACGGCTGCGCCGTAGAGTATCCAAATAATTTCATGCCTTGTCAACCTATACAACCAGCTGATGCGACCCTTTCCGAAAAGGCATGCCTTCCAAAAAGTGCTAACTGCTATTTCCTCAACTACAGAAAAAGAAAACTAAAAGGTTTCCCAAACTTGTTGCATCAAACAAATATATTATGAGTTGGCAATCGGTTATGCAAAATTTATGATTATCATGCAAAGTTGGGCAACATCTAAGAGAAAAAGGCATATTCCGAATTTACAGTAGTCACCACGGCCAGCTTGCAACCCAAGGAAACCTTACAGTCACGGTATGTAAAAAACAAAAGAAGCTGCTACCCCAAACTTCACCAGCAAACAAGGCAAGAAAAAAGGGACCGTCTCGCTTCAGTCGTCATCATCGCTCTTAGAATTTCAAAATCAGAGAAGTCGTTGTCCTTGTCATCGGTTTCTTGCCTACTCGCCCTCCGACCGTCGTCCCACTGCCCTCTTGCCTGCCTGCCCTCCGACCATCCCCACCGCCCTCCTACACTCGCCACCAGTCACCGTCGCCACTCACCACCATGCTAGCCAGCCAGCCAGCCACTCTAGATGGACCCCCTTAATCGAGATTGGAGCACAATTGACATACCTTCTGAGATAAAAAAATCAGCTTGTTTTCCTAGTTGTCGCATATTCTTGGTAAAAGACAGGGAATAGTTATCAGTACTGAAAGTATAACATGCTAAGGTAATGAAACACAACGTATATGCATTTTTTGTATCCCACAGAAGCAACTGAATAATGAGAATATGAATACTGAGCACAAGAAATCTTAGAATTTTGTATCCCACATATAAAGAAACCAGTTAGCAAAATCCACTCTAACATGCCGTGCGCCACGCACGTGATAAAAAAAACATCACTTGACAGGAACATTAGAATTTTGTGCAACTTTATTACTTTTATTTTTAAATTCATTTGAAAAGAACAACCTAGAGCGATCACAAGCAACACTATATTTTAGCCTGAACCTAACACTCACAATGCATAGATGGTATTAAAATATGGTCTTAATGAATGTAATGCGAAAAGGTGCAAGCAAAAAATTACATGATTTTCACTGCTTTACAAGAAAAAAAATAACAACCCAGTCTTCACTTTTTTCGTTCTCTTACACAATGGGATGGAGAAGAACAACAATTGTTGTTTGAAAACTTCAACTATATCGATAGTCTCCAGTTGTAAATATGATTGAATGATTGATTGATCATTATCCCATCATCTGAGCATGCTTGAGGAAGACAGATTTATATAATAGTGGCATATTAGTTAAACAAAAAAAGTATATTAGTGGCATTAATTATCTTTTGATAAGATGCAAGAAAAAAAATTAAAATTAGTGCAGTAGCATTAACGCACATCACTCCCAACAACCGACCTTGTGCTGGTTCCCTTTGATCAACAAGTGTGTATCCTAGATAAGCCCGTGAGTGTAGCCATGAAATTTTTATTATAGACAAGAAGAATCTGCCACAATTTGCTTATAGGGTGGATTTTTTTAAAAAAACAAATATAAGGATAATTCTCAGTATGTGAAAACTTGTTTCAGCATAGGTGGCATTATTCCAGGTTCCTGTTTACATAAAGAATTCCTATGTCCTCTGGATGTAGCAGTCTATCAGCCAAACACAAAAATAGTGAGGCCAGTGGATGTCGCAGTCTACCCTTGACCTGACTCCATGCCATATATTGTCAATGGAGTTCCTGAGCCTAACTCCTTGCAATATATTAATGAAATTTCTGAGCCTGACTGCTTGCCATATATTGTCAATGGAATTCCTGAGGCACTATCGGGTTGAATGGAAGCATTATCAACATGCGCATCACCATAGCACCACTATAGCGAAAACGTACAGAACAAAATAATAAGTTAACATCTTTCACCTAACCTCTTTAACCTTTCTCTACTTCTGGCAAATCTGGATCTCTTAGGCGGGCTTTTATTTGTTTAGACAATCAGGAAATTAAAAAATTATAACTGTTGAAGAACACCTGATTGTTTTTAGCAAAATGAATGGACCCTATTACACTCTCTTAATTGAGAAATATTCTAAAACATTGTTCTTAGGTAAACATAAAGATTTGATGCGTTGACAAACAAAACGTTCTTGCGGCCACTTACAAAACATTTTGTTATGAGCACCAGGCCGCTACCTCTCCTCCTGTGCGCCACCACCTCTGTCATGCTGGACTGCACTGGAACATGAATGAGTACCTACAAGTAATATATATAGAGAGAATAGTTACAAATTACGGAATTTATATCCTAGAAAAAGGTACTGAAAATCATCGAAATCATAAGTATGTTGTACAGACTACCCGCACTATGCAGAAAATCTGCAATCAAGCAGTACACACCAATTCTACCACATGAAAATTCATGATATCTCAGATATTAACACCATATCATCACTTGAGTTCAACATATTAATGTTTGTACCCTGGGTTTCAGATGCTCACCATACATTTTCTTTTTGGAATAAGAGAAAGCAACAATATCTTGTCATTTGAATGAAGTTAATGATACATTTTCAGATTGTCTTGTTGAATAAATTTTGCAGCCTCAATACCTCTTTTATTTAACACAAGGCAATTGAGATAACATATCATTTGTCAATGGCCAATTCAAGAAAATTATTCAAAACCTAGCGAAGACAGAACGGTAGGAAAATAAATTACCAGTGCAATGGCTCAGAAATCATTTTATCTGGGAGAACATGAACAGCACTATGACATTATGCCTGATACCTACTGTACCAATCTCAGTCTATCAGTAACAGCACCTGAAGCTCTAATTAGAACACGACACTGAGGTTGTGTCATGTTCTAATATATGAAACAAAATAAGAGGCAGGGCAGAGGAGAGGAATATATTCATTCAGAACATTTACATAGATCTAGTGTGTGCAATAAAAATTTATGGTAAGACCACATGCATTTTGACATTTGAGACAGAGTAGCGGGTGACCAACAATCATTGGGGGCATGAAAATTGAGTAACATGTGAAATCTCAAATAAACCAAAATAAATAAATAACCGCAGGAATTTTCATGAATTTTGTGAAAAGATCTGGAGCAAACACTGAATCGCACTTGATGTCCTGTCATTTTCCTCAAAAAATCAACATCCGCATCCACGAGGATCAGAGTCCTCCATTGCCACCAACTAACACCCACATGAGCCCGCACACGGATTCATCCGATCCCCAACTACTGCTAGAAACGAAGAGACCGATTCGAGATGAGAGGCGCACGCACCTGCAGGGATCCTCTCGGCGCGCGGCGCCGCTGCTACGACCGCCGCCTCTTCCTGCCGGCGGACGATTATGCGGCAGCACCATTGCCTCACCGTAGCAGGAACCGAGAGGGTCAATGACGGCTGCATCAGTAGGGATGCAGATTGGGGCGGCGAGGGCGAGGGAAGGAAATCGCCGGCAATCACGGGCCAGGGTACTGCGGGAGGGTAGGATTTTTGATCGGTAAAATTATGATAGCAATTGTCACAAAGTTACAACTACAAGGGTGACGGAAAAACATCACACGGCGGTAGAGGGCCCACAACGCTTGGAAATCTGATGGTTTTGAGCTCGGGGTTGATTTACATCAACGGTTGATATACAGGCAGGGTAGGTTCTGACAAGTCAACATTATTTTTCTCTCAACTGGTTTATTGGTTTAGGCCCCGTTCGGATCACTTTAGAGGGTGCTGTAGCAGTCACATCAAAGATGCCGGCAGCATTTATGTGTACTAAACAAAGTCAAATTACAAAACTAAGTTCAGGACCCCCCATCTATTTCGCGAGACGAACGTAATGAGGGTAATTAAGCGGCGATTAGACGATGGTTACTGTAGCATCACTGTGTCAAAACATTGATTAATTAGGCTCGTTAGATTCGTCTCGAAAAATAACGCCCGTCTGCAGAAAGGTTTTGTAATTAAATTTTATTTAGTACCCCTAAATAGTAAGATTCTTTTTACTTTAGAGGGGTATAAACTTTAGAGGGTGTTTTAGAAGGGGATCCGAACAGGGCCTTAGAAGAATAGATAGACTACTGGTGGAGCCATGTTGCGTGGGATTCCAGGATGGAGAATTATGTGGTCACAGTAGTTGTAAAAGCTCTTCCTGCGTCAGTGTTTTCAAGCTGTCGGCTTATGTGACAAGATGCGCTAAGATCATGAATGGATTCAGACTACATGTTCTACGTAGTCTGAATCATATTAGGCATCTTTGGCAAGTAAAATATGTTACAAAAGAGAAAGAAATCGACAATACAAGACTCAAAAGCTCTTCCTGTGTGTCAGTGTTTTCAAGCTGTCGGCTTATGTGTCAAGACAAGATGCGCTAAGATCATGAACAAATTCTGAATACATATTCTAGGTAGAATCCTGCGTTAAGATGAACTAGTTCATTACACAACTGTTAGGAAATTTAGGCAAGTAAAATATGTTACAAAAGGAAGAGAGAAAAACATTCGAGACATCGCAGATCATGGCTTTCTCTGACCAACGAGTTCAGATGCTCTTCATGGGTTTCTGTGAATGGTTCCTGCGGCGTGTCTTGACCAGAGATGTCTCCAACTCCTGCAGTGTTGTGAACATTATGACTCAATGAGTGCCCAAAAGGTGAATCGGATTTAACATGATATGACCAAAACTAGATCCTAATGCATCTGAAAAGTGCAACAATACTCAGACAAGCAACAGATTAGTTAATGCATCAAATTAACCCAATCACATCTGCTTCAGATCTCGGTACATAAAGTGAAGATAATTGGATATCTTTGCACATGATTGCATCAAACTGTTTACTCAATCCCGGTATATCTGTATGCAAATTTATTTTTGACATTCTGAATACCCATTAATGGAAGAAAGTTTGATACAAAACAAACAAGAACCAAAAGTATTATTTTACATAGAACTCATCGGCCCTATGTACATTGAACGATGGCCGTTTTTAGAAAAACTCCTCACCTCAGCTAAATAAGCATTAATGTCAAGAGAACTAAAAATCTAGACCAATAAAGGTTCAAAATCAATGAATTACTGCCATGAGATTTACCTATGGACACATTATTGCCTAGCGTGATATATCCCAATGAAATGATCATACAGACAGTTTTTCATTCGCTGACCTGAACAGTAGTGTTAGGAGAAACCTCTTTTGACCAGATACTTTCTAAATTATAATATTCCCTTGCTCTTTCTTCAAGCGCATGGATGATAATGCTTCCTGACATAACAGAGAGAAAATGTCTACAGTTAGAGAGTAAATTTCATCATAGATCAATCATTCAGAACAAACTTTGGACATTGTGGAACTGAAAGTATCAAGTACAATACAAAAAAGATAACATTGGAATGCAAGATACACCATGCTTACATATTGTGTTTGGCTTCTACATCTGGAATTGCATTTCATAAATTAATAGTAGTCATTTATTTTATTTTTGTGATATCCAGTCTAGTATAAGCACCCAAAATATGGCAATGCGAATTATCAACCAAAACAAAGCCTCTTAGTCCCAAGCAGGTTGGGCTACACTACAAATGAAATCCACAAGAACCAAAAAGGAACTATGGCAATAAGAACAAAAATAATATTTACAACCAATGGTCAGGTCATACCTGGAATTTTGTATCTTTAGTAGTAGTACAACGTTAAAGTTGACTTGCACTAAAAATGTTATAGTTGACTTGCACTAAAAATATAGTTATATCCCTCGAAACTTATTCCACTCCATTAACATTTTAATCATCAGCATATAAAGGTCCGAAAAAGGAGAAGAGACTGTAGTAAGAAAAAAGACCATTGCATGTTCTGTATTCAGTCCTTAATCAAGACAAGACATGATTTTGTAAATGAGCATAAAGTTGAACTTCAAACTCAAATCTTGCCTGTGAAATTCAAATTCAGTTTATTTTTGTAAATAAATACGAAAGAAATTTTAAGATTCAGAGATGGTGCTCATCATTGAGCACAATTGCTATGTCTATTATGAGCAACAAAGTTTCTTATGGAGCGCATCATAATAACATTATTCCAACTAATCCCTCTGTTTGTTCTCTGGTTTTCAATTGTATGATATAGTAAGATATGCAGTTATCGTAATGAGATAAAATATATTTTTTTGGGAGGGGACTTGTTTCAAGTCATCAAAGAGATGTGAATACTAATAAACTAGTTTTAGTCCCGTGAATGCAATTTAAAGTATATAACATTTCCACAGTTTGAAATTCACAAAGGGGAAAGGATGACTTCGAGTTGTTGATGTTACCTGAATCAATGACTACCCACTTTCCAGCTTGTTGTCCTTGTACACTCGGCATCAATATTCTTTTGGAGCCCTTCTGTTTCTGCTTTATCTGTAAGCAAAAAGGAACAGGTCAACACAATATAAATACCTCCAAGGACATCACCAGGTTTTTGTGGCATCCCGTGACGATCCACCCCCAACCCTCACAACGCCTAGAACATGCCACAAAAACCAGGGGCATGACCAATGAAATTTTACAATGTACTGCATAGCCACTTGCAGGGTCCTTAATAAATACTCTGTATAACGCATGTCAATATGAGGAAACACTATCCAAAGACATTACCAGGAAAAGTTTGTAAGTAGCCAAAACTGAGAGGAAGCAATGGAGAATGATGTTTTTACATTAATTGTTTTATTCTACTCCAAATAGGTCTATTGTTGTTGTTGTTATCATCCAAAAGCACTACACACATCGTACATCTGAATCTGACTACCTGTCTTGTTTGCTAATGGCTTCAGTCAAATGCGTATTAAAAAAATGTTGCAACAAACATTACAATGATCTTTGTTAACTTCACCTATCTCGTTCTCTATATACAGAGTCAACATGAGGCTCAGATTGATTACACAAACAACAAAGACATATGATGGGAGATTCCGAGTACCATGCTAAACAGGGGACTGAAGCATTCTTGGGCTTGCGCTACCATAGATCATATGCCGATATGCGAGGCAGATAACCGCCAAGCAGAGCAATATCAGGAAGCTACTTTCCTTAGTTATAACTTGAAAATGAAAACGTTCATTTACACCTCCAACACATATGACCAATACAAATAACCACATTAACACGCTGGCAAATTATTGGTGCATTAGAGAATGGTATAGTTCTAAAGTCATCACCGTAAAAAAAAAATATCGGCATATAGCATCTGAATTATCTCCAGCAGGCAGACCAATAAACAAGAGATTCATAAGTAACGGAGGGTACGACTCTATTGTCTTGTGACTTCTGGAAATGGCTCCAGATTTCTAGCGAGAAATACACTAACTCCCCGGTGAAGTCAACGCATACCCGTCCCGATCCAATAATTTCCTTCTGATACAAGCCGTGATAAACTTGTGGCATACAAGATTAATCCAAAATCATGTCGCCAATCTTACAATTCAATGCACAAAAACTACAATGAGTCACGTTGCTGTCCTAGACGAGGGAAAAAAAAGTCTGTTTGCCTTTCGAGGGGGGAGATCGAGGAGGGATGATTCAAGGGGGGACATGCCTTGTAAAGGAGCGCCTGCGCGATGTTGCGGACGTGCCAGTCGGAGCGGCCGGTGGCGACCACCATGTAGTCGGCGCAGGAGCCTCCGTGCAGCCCTCCCTCGCCGACGGGGAACACGCGCACGTCGTCCGCCCGGACGTCGCGCAGCACCTTCTCCACCTCCGGGAGCTCCAGCAGCGCCGCCGCCTGCTGGGGGGCGGGTGAGGCGCCGGTGGAGAAGGAGGTGAGGAGGCGCGTTAGAACGTGCCGCGGAGGCGGCGGCACGCCCCAGCGGCCCAGGGCGCGGGATCGCGCGGCGGCGAGCATCGGCGGCGGCGGGGCAGGGTTCCCGTTTGTGATTTTTATTCCCTTTTCTTTTTTTTTTTTGCGAGGAGGCAAAATGAAACGTATTGATGCCGATGGATATGTTGTGCTGCAGTGGGAGAGCTGACGCCCCTTGGATCAGTAATAGACGACCAAGATCTGTCCAATTCCGAAATTGGTTGCAAATAATAACCTCCCATATCAGTATGTCACATTGATTGATTAGCCAGAAATTTCAGCCCTCTGTCATATGAGTTCGTGTTGATTTCACCTCAAGTTAATTTGAATTCAGCTAAAGCATCCGAATTCTTCTTTTATCTTAATAAAGGCATTTTAATCTCTGTCATCCTACGCAGACAACTAGACAATCATGTAGGTCTGGCAATTTCCCTTTTGTGATTGAGCTCCGCGGGGCCCCAACCCGATCGCCCTCAGCTCCTCCACCGGTTGATCCAAGGTCTAAGGCGTCGTGCTCTCAACGGATTTCCTTGTTATCACTCTCTCGATCGATTCCATCACACACCACACCCCTCAGTCGCTCCCATGTCTGTTGTCGCACCGCCACGCCGCCGCCATGTGCGTGCCCTCGTCGCGTTCCCACATCAATCTCGCGCGGCGGCAGAGCGCCATCGACATGGCCGTGCGTCGTGCCGCTGTGTCCGTCACCCTCGCGGGGCTCCGCTAGGGACAGGGATGGGGCTGGATTTGGGCGAGGCGAATTGCCGAGGCAACAAGCGTGTGTGGTCTAGGGTATTTTTTGGGCTCACACAGCTTGGGTTGTGGTGGGCCGAGCCCATTCAAGGAGTTGGGCAGGACAAGTGTTGGATTTTAGATTTCGGGAGATTTAGATCTATTGAGTTCAAAACTTGGACATGCCAAAACTTCGGTCCATCTTGTCTAATTTTAGGGGGAAAAAAAAAGGAGAAAAGCAGGGAAGATGAAAGCAGCGATGAAGTGGAATGTGAGATGCAACAATCTAATTCAACCTGCCTACAATGCACACAACATGGAACCAATCGCAGGGAGGAGGACTTCAAATATTACATAAGGCAACTTCTGCAAGGATCAAAGTTCCTTCGCGTCATTAACCTGCAAGGCCAAATTGGTGATGTAGTGACCCTGCAGTCCCTCGCTGTAACACCCTGTTCTTTGATAGAAATACCGCCATCGGTTGGAATCGAGATACCGCAGATGAGAAGCTACCTGAGTCATTTTGGAAGATGTTTAGGCATGAAGAACCTACAAACTCTTGTGATCCTGAAAAGCCTCATCTTGCCTGACACATGTTGGGACTTGAAGT
Source organism: Eragrostis nindensis (assembly GCA_012490785.1). NCBI lineage: Eukaryota > Viridiplantae > Streptophyta > Magnoliopsida > Poales > Poaceae > Eragrostis > Eragrostis nindensis. The sequence goes on along the minus strand of JAAXCT010000072.1, from coordinate 1,147,283 downwards.
ACCTACAAACTCTTGATACTGTAAAGCCAGATAATTATGGATGGGATAGTAATATACTTGCAAAACAGGTCAATCTTCGTTCTTTGTTCCTTCGGGAGCTCTCGAAAGGTCATGTGAAGGCTCTAGCTACTGCTCTCAGAAAACTCAGACACCTTGTCACACTGACCATACATGGTGATGGTATTCCCTCATGTGTTTTCACTAGCTCCTCACTTCGACGCCTTGAGATTGGAATTGGATGGGATGCTTGACATCCATCTGAACCAGAGGCCATCAAATCATCCCTGCTATCATTGCCCGCCGCTCGCCCACCAACATTCTGATTCCGTCATCTAGTAAAGCAATCCACTGCGCTTATTCAGTTCACTTGTTGTAGAAGCAGCTACTACGTATGGTCAGTGACTTCTCAGTTAAACTCGTGGCTGCAGCAAACGACATTGTTTGGTAGCTGCAAGAACTCGACACGGATGTTAAATAGGCCGAGGCTGGGTTTGCCTCTCATGGCGGAGGACAGTGGTCAGTGGTCACACGTCTTTTGTAGCCAATTTTCTGGATCAATCATGTTGCAAACACGCACGAATCACAAGGCGCGGGCGTTGTGAAAGTTTTCAATTCATGTCACTGGAGACTGTTGCGAGTCCCATTGCTGCATATTAGCATTATGCCTCGACTCTGACAACGCTAGCGCCTCAAGGTATGGCTCATGGACAGTTTCATGCTACTAGTAACTTTTCAACTTCGTTACTAGCATAATGTGCATGCTAGAGATTCCTTGTAGTGGGCAACTGGGCACCATAATTACAAGCATAGATCTCTTTACTACACATAAAAAAGCCTGTTGGTGGCTTGTATTAGGCGGTCGTCGTCCGAACCCAACACTAGGCGCCGACAGGTGGGCCCGCTTCCCATGCCTCTCCCTGCCGCTCGCTTTTCCTTCCCTCTCGATGCTTGCAATAATACACTGTCCGCCGCCGGAGCCAGGCATCACCATCTCCACCAAGCTCAGCCCTCGACGGTCTTGGTGCCATCTACAAGCTCAGCCCTCAACGGTCTTGGTGCCATCTACACAGCTGCTGCAGAGTTTACACTACCACATCTACACAGCAACGAGTGGAATGAAGGAGAAAAGATGGATGGAGGTCGATTCGCAAGCAGGCCTCTGACAGCGGGTCGGTAGTCAAGGGATCCTTCCGGAACCATCGCGTAATGCTTCATTAAACGAGAATCCGAGGTAGCTGGAATGAGGATTGCACTGGAACAAAATATTGTATGGCCCAGGGCAAGATCCTCCATCGCAGTTGATGGATTTCACAAAAGCAGTACTACAATTCACAAAAGCAGTACTACAACGGAGAGAACGGAGCAGAGCAGCACTGCTCTGAGCTGAGAAAGAAGATGAGGATAAGTTTTGTATTTATTTTTTTTATCAATGTTGGGTCCCACATAGAATAATTTACTGAAGCACAACGTCGTCCTGTGAGCTGTAGCCGTGGTGCAGTACTGTAAAGCCCATGGCCATGGAGGAAACACTCGCACCCAGAAAATTACTGCGATCATGAGATGGTTCTGTCTTCTAAGCAGCGCGAATATCATTGCATGGGAAAAATTAGTTGAGATTTGAATTCATAAAAGTTGAATAGCGTTCAAATATGGTCCATGATTTGCATGTAAGAATGTGGGTGTTTTGCAAAACAAATGCCATAGCAACTTGAAAGCAATAATTTTATGCTGAAATCTATATGCTTTTTGAAATGAGCCAGTAGGAGATTCGACAGTGGTATGGATGAATTTATTTGAAATAATTAAAGACAAGATGGTAGTAATGTTTGTGGAAAGCCTGGGATGTTAAGAAGGGGCAACAAACAATTAAAAAATGTATTTGAGTTGCAAAAAATACACCTCTTATAGGGAAAATTGATTATTTTGTTTAATTTAAGATAAAAAATCAATATATTTAAAGGCCGTAGCAACGCACGGGCATGCCGCTAGTTGTCTAGTACTTCTGAATTTGCGTGTGGCAGCATCCTTCCATGGCTCAACGAAGCAAACATAATTACATCAATTTTGGAATGCAGGCTCAAATTCATCTGCATCCAAGTAGTTCCGTTTGCAAAAATATACTTTGTCGCATGCCTTGTGGATTCCCGTATGAAAAAGAACACCAAGCTCAAGAAAGACAGAGGTATTTCCATACAAGAGGGGAAAGCTCATAGCAGCATTGTGGCAAGAAGAAGAATGAATGATATAATGCACAGTAATTTGACAAGCATGCGAGCAGATTTGATGTTCATTAGATTGGTATATAATTAGGAAACAGAACATGCCTGAATACGCAGGTACGGTAGGAACCGTTATGTGAGGCAAACCAAAATATTTTTAAGAGAAGCGACAGTGAAATTTTGATGAACACTAAACTAGGATAAGCCACCTCACTATGTCTAGGTCACCACTGAAACATCACATTTCACCTGTGGGTATTGCTCACAAATGCCGCACACTTTGTTGTATCCTTCGGGAGACAATTCCACTATCATACGCTTGAGGAGAGTTGCACATCTGAATAGAACTTGCAACAAATCAGCTTCATCGTCTTCTCCATTCAAGCCATAAATTCTCACCACCTTAAGCTCTGTCAAAGAGATACTTTCGTTTCTCCAGTTGGTATGCTGGTCGCAAGGACAGTCTAGAGGGCACGACACCTGATAGAGAATCAGAATAGAGTATGATTATGGTGATTGATACTTTGTGCCAATGTAAAATGAATACGAAGAAATTTCCTAAATGTGTTTAACACTATGACAATAGTTACCTCGCCTGCACGATCTAGATATATCTCCAGCATTCGTACTGGTCGAATCTGAAGCAGATGCAACACCAATGGTCCAAAAGCGTGCTTCTCTGTTTCAAGCTCCAGCACCAAAACTGAAAAATGAGAGAAGGGAAGTCGTGTGATCTCTTCCTCAAAGCTCCGGTCTAGATCCAGATCATACGAAATATATGGCAAAATATCCTGCATATATGAATTTTCATCAAAAATGAGAAGGCAACTTCCATCTCATGTAAAAGAATTCTGTCAGCTCTTGCAACTAATTTAGACAGAGAGGACAAAAAAAACTGGTAGAGGAGAGACACACCCGACAGCGTATATCCAAATGTAGTTTGTGAACACCACGCCTCAGGATGTACTTTAGATGGCTGAGGCGCATGTATTCAAGCCCGACATTTCCATGCTGAAACATGCAGTCCACTTCGAAATCCTTAACTAGTGGCGCTGAGAATGACATTCCGAAATCTTCTCCCCACGCGATACTAAAATTTGCCTTCTTAAGCAGCGGGGTCATGACGTCGATGTATTCAATTTCGTCACCACCATTATCATGGTGACTGTAAACAATAAGCTCCTAGTGAACAGTTACCACATCAAAGTGCTCGCAGGCCTCAAAATGGAGAGAGCGAAGGGACAGGCACATGGGTAGCAGAGAGCCAGGTTCCACATTGCATGAGTAGAGTACAAGCCTCTCGAGCGCGCTGAACTCGCCGCCGCCTGGTGGTGGCGCCAGGTTGATGAATGGCAATTCAATAGAGAGGTGGTCCGGTCAAAGCAGGGCAGCTCGATGGCCTCTCTGTCTCCATCAGTGTAACCCCACAGCTTGAAAGTGAGGTTCTTGGGCGCCAGCGGACGGCAGCACGGAGAAGCGAGGAGACGTGCACGGGGGGTATGTGTGAGTGGGAGTGGTCGTCTATCCCAATGTGCAGAAGGTTCAGCGTGGGACTGGTGATCTGAGAGAGCAGGCCTTCCAGCGTGTGGAAGGGGAGGCGAGAGTTCTCGAACATCAGGTCGGGAAGGCGCGTCCAGAGGCCGCGCCACCGTCGAGCCAGGACACTGGTGCGCGCAGCCTGACGGGCGAGCACATCGAGGAGCAAGTCCTCGGGGAGGCGGCTGATGTGGTCCTCCTCTGTAACACCGTCGCAGTCGGCGGTCTCCGGGCGACCCTGAGCCAAGCGGCAACGCGGGCCTCCGGGAGACGCAGAAGCTTGCTGAGTGCTGCTACCAGGGGTTGCCATCACAGCTGTACATCAAAAAGTGGAACAAATCAGGTGTTGAAGACCATAAATTGAGCATTGTTTGATGAGAAACACTTTGTTATTTGGGAAAACTACAAATAACGACCTAAACTTTGGTTTGATCTTCAAATTTCACCCTCATCTATCAAATAGTGAACTTAACACCCTAATATTTGCTAAACCAATTATTTATCACCCAAGAGCAGCAGACGAGGTCGCCTTGATATGAGAAAATGTTGCTGCTGATTGCGGCCTTGCGGGTAAATAAAAGAAACTGACCTGAAGAACCTATCTAGCAAAAACAGATTCAGATTTTCATGCAGATTGCAGCAGCATATATATGCAAGTGAAGCTCTGGTGTTTTTGTAACCATTACTTTGAATGGATGCTTGTATAATACATGTAAATACAAAGAAACTGGGGCTGTTTTTAAATGTATTTTTCTGCTGCACCGCATATGTAGAACATCTCTGAGGCATCACAATAGTTTTTTTTTTCTTACAATGGCAGCTATTTACGTTAGTAGAGCACAAGCAATGTATGCAGAATACCAACAGGTTTTCTGCACAACATCATCCGAAAACGTTTGGATTGCTCCAATGGAAGACTAGCAAAGATCAATTGAAATCGCTGTTGCTACGGGCCACGTCAACAAAACCGGGTTTTAAACCATTTATTTATCACCCAAGGCAGGATTGGAACCTGGTGTTAACTGCTCAATGATCCTGCAATTCAGAATAACCCTTTATCTCTATTTAACATGCCACTATCTGTGCAAGCCTAAAGCCAACTACAGCAAATGCTCGATAAATTAGATGGTGTCAATCTAAATGAGGCAAGAGACATCTGGAGGCACATGGGGCAAGCAGGAATGTATTCTACAACAAGAGTGTATAAACAACTATCTGGGCATATGGTAGTACACCCTTCTTTCTCTTGGCTATGGAAATCAATGTGCCAACCGAAGCACAAAGTGTTCTGTTGGTTACTCCAGCATGACAGACTAAATACTCGAGGTCTTTTGAGAAGGAAAATAAGGAGTTGGACTCTTATTGCTGTGAATTATGAATTATACAATTGGAAGAATCCCTAAAGCATCTATTCATCTCATGTAATTGGGAGTTCCATTCTTCATGGAAATCATTATTCTGATGTCATGGGAGGATTTGGGTCACCAGAAATAAGTGAATCTGTGAAGATATTGACCCAACAGTTAACAACTGCAGAAGATTATTCTTCAAAGAGCTTGCCATGGTTATCCATAGGGCAAGACAGAGACATATCCCAGCTTTACAGCAATGGATAGAAGACCATATCTAGTTTCTTTTGCTTTTCTGTTTTTGCTTTTGTTTTTCTGTTATGTACTGCTACCTCTTTTACTTATCAATAAAGTGCTGTAGGGCCTGGCCCTCCAGTTTGTTTTTTTTTTAAAAAAAAAGATTAGGTGTTAAGTTCACTGCTATACAGATGATGCTGAAATTTGAAGCTCAAACCACAAGTTCAGGGCGTTATTTGTAGTAGTGTTCCCTACAGGGAAGGATGCGACGGATATACCTGCGTGTCGCGCGGTGGGGAGAGCGAGGCCTGCTCGCGTGTCGCGTTGGGGAGGACCTGCCGCTAACTTTCAGGCGGGTAAGAAGGCGGGCGCGCCGTCGCGTGGAAGAGGAAGAAGAGGGCGGTCTGCCGCTGTCGTCGCGTGGGGAAGGACTTGCTGGCCGGCGCGTCACGCGGGGAAGGGGTCGTGTTCGAGCATCACGTGAGGTACGAGCGGGGCCAGCGGCAGGATATACATTCTGGATGCGGCGGCCGGAGCTGCCGGCGGCGGGATCCGGTGGCGGCGCACTTGCTGTCGCCAAGATAGGGAGGGTGTGCGGCCGTGCGACTGTGCGAGACAGGAGAGGACTGAGGGAGGACCCGTTTGGATTGGGAAATGGGTTCCCCGTGAATTGCAAACGTCGGATGGCGTTTGGTTGGAAGGAACGATGCTTCCCGTTCATGAGGAAAGGAATGCTTTCCTCCGCAAAATATAGGAAGGGAAATTTTTTTTTAGAAGGAAACATGCCCATAAAGGGCATTTTATTTAAACAAAGAAACTTTACATAGTTTAGCCCACAAGGGCCATGAACATTGATAAACATTTAGAGGACAACCATTTCGGTGATTAAAATTAGTACAAGAAAAGAAATGATTGCAAGCCTTAACATGCAAAGCATTTCTTGCTAAAGCATCTGCTATGTAGTTGTCTCCTCTTGGAATGTGCCCAAAACTCATTTCAGTATATTTCCTTTTGCTATCAATCTCTTTGATAATTTGCCTGATCCTCCAGTCTTGGATAGGCTCTCGAGGGTTCTTAAGATTGGATACCAGACTCATGTTATCCATAAAAAAGTCACATTGTTTGATTCCCAGCCTTGTAACTGTCCATATACCAAGGAAAAGACTTAAAGCTTCAGCATGCAAAGAAGCAGCAACGCTTGTTCTTGCTTGGATTTGAAGAGACCAAGAAGATTTGATCTCCCTGATAAGATATGAAGACTCCAAGACCTGTTTCTTTTCCTGCAATAAAAGAAGCATCGGACCTGCAACGACAGATAGAACTTGGGGAAATTTGCAGATCAAGATGATCTGGCTCTATGTTTTCCAAGACGTGACCACTAGAAATTTGTTCAATTTCATAGGCTTCATTGCCAATTGAGCCGCTGAGGCTTGAAAGATGACTGAAAGAACAGATTCATCTTTCTTTTGAAATCTGTGAGCATTCCTTGCCTTCCAAAGAAACCAAAATATATAACAGAAAAGATCAATATCTTTGGAATCTTGAATATAAGAAAAGATATTATGAATTATGTCAGAGCAAGAACCAAACAGGTTATCTGTTTTGATAGCAAAAGGAGAACAAACCAAACAGCTCTTGCAAAAGTACAATGGAAAAAGATGTGCTCATCATTCTCTGGCTGCAAACAACGAGTGCAATTGGCAGAGATGTTCTTCATTCTTCGATGCAGTCGTTGTGCATTAGCTAAGTTTTTGGTCAAGAGTCTCCAAAAAACACTTGAACCCTTGAGAGAATTCTTTTATTTTTCCAGTTCAAGTCTAAGATAGATATGGTTTGGCTAGTTCTATTCATTTTTCTTATCCTTTTTTCAATCTCTTCTTGATGGAGGAGCTTGTAAGCACTTTGAGCTGTCCAAATTCCCTTTTTATTTGGCTTCCATATTAACACATTAGGGCCATTCGCTTCCGTTAAAGGAACCTGCAAAACTTGATTAACAAAATCCGAGTTGAATATGGATAACAGGAGAGGCTCATTCCATCTCCTTGGATTAGTAGTCCACAATTCATTCACTTTAACAGGAAGGTTATTACTTAAAGCTTCATCTTTAATGTTAAGATACAATAATTGTATCCCAAAAGGGACACCAAGGTTGATTCCAAATGGATATATTACCATCATAGAGTTGCCAATGAACTGCTTTTTGAAGAATGTTTCTTTCCCGTAAGATGGAGTCCCAAGTCCAAGACTTGGATCCATACCAGCTTGCTTTCCAGAATGAGGTGTTGGGAAAATATTTACCTTTTAAGATTTGTACTCAAAGCGCTTCAGGATTGGTGATCATTCTCCAGGCGAGGCCAGTGATCAAAGAAATATTTAAAGTTGTAAGATCTCTAAAACCAAGGCCACCTGCACCTTTTGAATGCAAAAATTATCCCAAGCCGTGAGGCAAAGAGGAATTTTACTGCCATCAGGATTGTTACCCCTCCACCAAAAGTGTCTAATGATGGCAGTAAGTTCTTTTGTAAGAGACTTGGGAAAAAGGACATGAGACATGTAGTAAACAGGTATAGAAGAAAAAACTGATTTTATAAGCGTAGAACGCCCTGCATGAGAAATCATGTCAGCCTTCCAGTCACTAAATTTAGATTTAAATTTATTTTTTAAGAAAGAATAGACTTTAGATCTAGGAATATGAGCTGTGAAAAGAGGATGTCCAAGGTGAGTGGAGTTGTGATTCACCCATGCAACCTGAAAAAGGTTTTTGATGTTATGTTGCATATTACAAGGGGTATTAGCACTAAAAAGGATAGATGATTTATTCCAGTTTGGAATTTGACCAGAATCAGCACAAAAGCCTTGTAAAATATCTTTAATGCATTGAGCTTCTTCTAGATTTGCTTGGCCACAAATGATGACATCATCTGCAAACAAAAGAGAATGAATCGGAGGAGTATTAGAGGTTAGTCTGACACCTTTAATTCTGTTACATGAAACCGCATCTCGTAACCTGCAAGATAGTTCATTAATAGCAACAATAAAAAGATATGGGGAAAGAGGGCATCCTTGTCTGATACCTCTAGAGCTTTTGAATGAACCAAAAGATTGACCATTAACAACAACAGAGAAAATAGGCCACTCGATGCAGGTTGCAATAAGCTCAATAAAATGATCATTGAAACCAATCCTCTGAAGAGCATATTTAATAAAGCTCCACTCTAACCTGTCAAAAGCTTTGGCCAAGTCCAATTTAAGCATAAAAGCGTCTGTTGCCCATTTCTTTTGCTGAAAAGAATGGACACTTTCATGGGCTATGATAATATTCTCTGAAATTCGATGCCCTTTAACAAAAGCGTACTGAGAATTAATAATGCAATCTGGAAGATAAGGCTGCATTTTTAAAGCCAAGGATTTAGCTATGATTTCATAAATAACGTTGCAAAGGCGGATAGGTCTGTAATCTAGAGGAGAAGTACATACATTCTTCTTTGGGATAAGAACTATGTTAGTTCTCTTGAAGCTATCTGGCAAATGTTTATTAGTATAGAAAGATCTTACCAAGTTATATATGTCATCTCCTATCCAACTCCAAGCAGCTCTATAAAATGTGACATTGAAGCCATCCGGTCCAGGAGCTGCATTTCCTCTCATGCACTTTATGTTTTTTAGAATTTCATCTTTGCTCGGAGGTTCCATAAGGCCTTCGTCTTGGATGCTATTTTCGCTGGAATTCCCATGTATGTTTCCGTTTCCCTGCACACAAGAAGAGAAAAGATCTGCAAAATATTTAATGAAGCAAGCTGCAATTTCCTCATCAGAATACACTTCTGTCCCCTCCAAGTTAATTATAGAGCTAATTCTGTTCTTTCTTCTTCTTTTTACAACATTATTATGAAAAAAAGAAGTGTTCCTGTCGCCTTGAGTGATCCAAGTTTTCTTGCATCGCTGCCTGTAGTATTCCGTGATCTTATTCTGAATTCTAGCATGCTTCCTGCACAAAGAGTCTTCAACCACGTGATTTTGCTCATTAGGAGGAAGAGCTTGAATATTAGCAATACTAGTTTCAACCTGCTTCAGCTCGTCCTTCAGGGATATTTTATTCCTTTTAGACCAAACAGTGAGATTATAACCAAACTGTTTAGCTCTTTTATGAAAGGATCAATGAGCATAATTTTCCCATATATTCTTACTCACCTCCCGGAAGTCTTTCTCTAGGAGCCACCAGTTCTCAAATTTGAATTGTTTTTTCCTCCTTGGCTTGCTAGAGAAAGGAATAGCTAAGATAGGAGCATGGTCACCATTAATGGGAGGAAGATGGTACACATTTGTATTAGGGAACATGTTGCACCAAGCTGCATTAGCAAGACATCTATCCAACCTCTGAAATGTAGGCTTAGTAGAGAACCTTCTATTAGTCCAAGTATATGCAGGGCCATTGAAACCAAGATCAATTAAACCACAATTATTGATAATGTTACGAAAACGAGAGATTCAATTATTATTAGGAAAAGAACTACTGATATTTTCATAATCATTAAGAAGTTCATTGAGATCTCCCATACAAAAAAGAGGCTTATTATTATCTACATTCGCAAAGGCAGTTACCTCGTCCCAAATATCATTGGTTTTTACATGATACGGATCACCATACAACCAGATAAGTCGAAAGATAAACTTGGGTTGATTAACACTTACATTGGCGCAGATATAATTAGGACTAGAATTAACTACAGTGATATCAACATCATCAGTTCACAATAACCATAAACCTCCTGAGATACCATCAGCTGGAACCATAAAACAATTTTGCACAGGAAAAGCATGGATGATCTGATCAGAAGAGTATTTATTGGATTTTACCTCAGATATGAAGATCACCTTCGCTTTAGTGGAATTGATAATCCTTGAGAGATGACGCATCTTTGGACTGTTCAAGGAACCACCCGTACCTCGACAGTTCCATGAGAGGAGATTCATAGAGAAATTGGAAGAAATTGTGGCAAGAGATTGCTGGAGCTTAGAGGAAGGGGACAGGTAGCAAGGCATCTCGCCTCCGTATAGGAAAATGCAGAAAACCTAACCGAAAAAAACAGAAAAAAAAACAGAAGATAGACGGAGGCTAGGGAAAAGAGAAGAAGTCGGATGAAGAAACACAGATGGGAGAGCAACTACACCATACTAAGGCTCTAGTACAAGCAGCAGCTGCAGCCATGGACATCTCCATGAGGAGCAGAGCACTGAAGGACTCACATTTTCACTTCCTCCTAGCTGAGAGATTTACCAAATAATCCAAACCAGAGAGATGAGCAGACCACAGATCGTTGATAGCTCCTGCTCTTGATGAAGAATAGATTAGATTTGAGCAAGCTACGGGAGCAGATCGGAGGAAATCAACTGGGGAAGAAAAGCTACAGGAGAGAGCTACAGTGACCAAGGGAAAGTTCTCGAGTCACCGGGAGTATCAACGCCAATGTTGATGATGAGTTGGGACGTCGCCGGACAATGCGTACCTTGGGTGGTACCTCCCCCCGGCCGTCTCTAGCTAGTTTCCCAGGCCAGGTTTGCGTCAGGAAGGGAAAATTTGAGGTCTGAACTTAGGGACAATGCTTCCCATTGCTGCATATTACTATCAGCCTTTTTTTTTTTGAGATGGAAAGGCTTTCCATTAAACAGCAGCTCCAGGCAAATCGCCGGAGACTAACAGCGACACAAACTCCGGGGCTTGACTCATGAACACAGAGTCAGGGGCCGATACATGCGCTCCAAAGGAGGCAAAAGAGTCTGCTACCCTATTACAAGCTCTAGGACAAACTGAAATAATACAGCTTTGAAACTGAGACAACATTATATTCCTAATCTTCCGGAACAAACAACCAAATAAGCTTCGGTCCATCTCCTCCGTTTTCAGGGCTGCTCCCAGTATTGCGGCGTCCGTCTCCAGGATCACATTGGCCATCCCCAAAGAAGCCGCTCGTTCCAAGCAACGCAGAGCAGCAACAGCCTCAGCGTGTAGGGCAGACGAAACACTGGCTAGCTTACCAGCGCCTCCTTCAAGGAAATTTCCCTGTTCATCTCTAGCCACAAATCCCCAGCCCCCCTCACTTGTTGCAGGGTTGAAAGCAGCATCTGTGTTCAGTTTGTACACTCCTTGAGGTGGTGGTGTCCAACGTTTGGTGCTCTTGGTTGAACATGTGCTCTGTTTCATGAACTGCACTTCAAACTCTTTTTGGTTCAGAAGTACTGACCTGCATACTTCCCGACAGTTTAGCATTCTTCCTTCTGCATTTTTCTTGTTTCTAGCCCCCCACCACTTCCACAAGAAGATGAAATTTTTTAACTGGTCGACGCGATGCATACTCCATATTCTTTCTATCACTTCTCTGCCTGACCTTCCTTGCTCCAGCTGAGCTCGAATTTGTTCCATATCTAACTCATTCCAGCACTCACGAACCTTCTTGCACTTGAAAAAGGTGTGTCCACAGTCCTCATCCAACCTGTTACATACTGGGCATATAGTGTCAAGTTTGATATTCCTTCTAGCAATGTTACGCTTAACAGGGAGGATATTATGGGCAAACTGCCAGACAAACATTTTCAGTTTGTTTGGTCCTGGTATTTGCCATATCTTGTGCCATGGCAAATTTTCTGCACAAAAGCTGGGTCAGATGTTGACGCATCTCTTCGGTTCTCATGTTCTCGAAGTTGCACTGCCAACTTGTATGCGGATTTTACTGAAAATTGCCCCTTTGCATCGAAGTGCCACGCCGGCCAATCGTTCATCTCGCCATCTGTGGGCAGGGCCAAAATAAGCTTAGCATCCTCCTCACAAAAAGTGTCTTCCACTAGCTGCCTATCCCATTCTCCAGTGCCCGGGTGCATGAGCTCTGCTACTCTCGTTAGCAGTGATCTGCCACGAATTCTAGCAGGTTTGCGCGTGCAGCTATTTGGAATCCAAGCATCCTCCCAGATGTTAATGTGTTCACCATTACCCATCCTCCATATGAGGCCTTTCTTTAGCAGCTCAGCTCCCCTCAGAATACTACGCCAGGAATATGAGATCCCAACATTCTCCTCATAATGCAAGATATCAGAGTTCGGGAAGTACTTTGCTTTCAGAATTTGAGCACACAGGGAATCCGGGTTATTCAGAATGCGCCATGCCTGGCGAGATAACATGGCCATGTTAAAAAGATGTAGATCCCTGAACCCCAACCCTCCCTTCTTCTTTGAAACCGTCAATTTATCCCAACTGAGCCAATGAATTTTATTTTGTTTGTCCTGCTGGCTCCACCACCATCTGCCAATCATAGAATTGAGGTCCTCACATAATCCTTTAGTTAAGTCAAAACACGACATAGCGTATGTGGGGATGGCCTGGGCTACCGCTTTGATAAGAATTTCCTTTCCCGCCTTTGAGAGAAGTTTTTCTTGCCAGCTTTGTATTCTAACCCAAATGTGTTGCTTTATGTAGTCAAATGCCTTTTTCCTTGACTTCCCCACCGAAACTGGCAGCCCAAGATATTTCTCACTCCTTGCAATTTGGTTAATCGACAAGATTGATCTCATGCTATCTTGCACACGTCTTCTTGTATTCGGACTGAAAAAAACCGAGGATTTGTCTCTATTGATCACCTGACCTGAGGCACTCTCGTACACTTCCAAAATACGCTTCAACTCAGCAGCGTCCTCCTGCCGCGCTCTCATCAAAATCAGCCTTCTTGATTCTGAAAACGAAAAAGCCTCGAGTTACGTCTCATGTACAGTTCCTGCTCGTATGTTTCTCAAAATCGTTTACAAGGGATCATTAAAAAAAATATCATTTACTATCACATTGTTCAAGAAATGCAAGCAGCCACGCGTGCATTTGAAAATTCCTTGTAGAGGGCACCATAATTTCCTCGTTTACTACTCCCTCCATTCGCTTTTGTCGTTGTTCCGACCAAATAGCTTGTGGCTGCGAAAAGGTCTGTAGTCTAGTGGTTACAAGAGCCTCAGTAGCACCTGAAGTTTTGAGTTTGACTCCTTGTGGAAGCAAATTTTTTAGGATTTAACAGCGTGGTGCTTTTAGCGGGAAGCGACGTGGCCGTCGACAGCGAGACGCCAGTAATGACTTCGTCAATCTCAAGGATTTACCGGCTCAGTCTTTGAAAATGCTCATAGAGGTAAGGTTTCCGTATGTGCATTCATAAAGGTGAGTGTGCGTGCATTATCAGTGTCTGAATTGTACTGTGTAATCGAGAAAAAAAAAGCTGATGGCCAATACAAAGTTTTTGTTTGAAACGTCAACAAAAGGCAAATGGAGGCGCACCGTGCCTACTGTGGCTGATCTATGGGCCGCCTTTGGAGAATAGGGAAGCAAGCTCAAAAGAGTGGCGGACTTTAAGGGCCTGTTTGTTTCAGCTTTTCAGCTGGCTTTTCCAGCTGAAAAGCTGGCTACGTGAAAAGCTGAAACAAACAGCAAACTTCTGATCTGGCTTTTGGAGTGCTGAAAAGCTGACTTCTGAAGAAATGAACTAAAAGCTGAAAAGCTGACTGAGATGTGCTTTTCTAACTTTTGGCATGCTGAGAAGTTTAATATATATTACAAAAGCCAACATTAAAAATCTAACAGCTAGCTTTTAAGCTACTCAAACAGCCAACTTTTCTAAAAGCTCAAAAGCTCCAGCCCAAACAAACAGGCCCTTAGAAGCCCAATTCGTTGTACTCAGCGCACCTGTGGGCCAAGTAGCGCGTGAGTTGTGGCCCGTGTGCCCTATCCGCGTTGAGAACTACCTCCACTACCAAACCTCTTCCTCCACAAGTTGTTGTTCTTGCGGTTCTACCCCAAATTTATGCTAATCTACCCAAATTCCGTCTACTCTTGTTGTGAATCGAGTTGGAATGTGACATCTCATCCAGTTATTCAGAATATGAGTGTGACAGCATCCTTCCATGTGTCAGCTAAGCAAATCAGGACATCAATTTGGAATATGCATGCTGAATTTTATTTCTGCATCCAACCAGTAGTGTTTGCACACATATACTTTGTTGCGTGCATTGTGCATTCCATACAAATAAAGAACACAGAAGACCACGAAAAAATTCCCAGATTGAATGGGCAAATCCATAGCAAACATTGTGGCGTTAGGTTGACAGGTAAGTGTTGGAAGTGCGGAACTGCACCCTGTTCCGCTCGATGGGCAGGGCTAAGCATGGAGGGAGACCCCGAGCCAGGCCGCCGACACTGCCAGCAGGAGGGGAGCACCAGGGAGCAGGAGTAGCGGGGCATCAAATATTGGATGGCATTTAAGGAACTTGAAAATTTTTCATGGCAAATAAGGAACAAGGTAAATTTTCAGTAATATGTAGCAGACACACTAAATGAACAACAGGACATATAGCTATATCTATAATTGAATGCATATAGCTAACAGGATTAAAACACCTTTCATCAACTAAAACAACAGCAACGAGAAGAAAGAATGATATAATACACAGTAATTTGACGAACATGCAAGCAGATTTGATGTTCATTAGATGGGTGTTCATTAGATGGGAAATAATTCGGAAACAGAGCATGTCTGAATACGCAGGCATGGTCAGGACCCATTCTGTGAGCCAAATTAAACCAAAATATTTTTAAGAGAAACGACAGTGAAATGTTGATGAACACTAATCTAGGATAAGCCACCTCACTATGTCTAGGGCAACACTGAAACATCACATTTCACCTGTGGATATTGCTCACAAATGCTGTATCCTCTAGGAGACACTTTCATTGTCATACTCTTGAGGACAGTTGCACATCTGAAAAGAACTTGCAAGAAATCAGCTTCATCATCTTCTCCTTACAAGCCATAAATTGTCACCACTTCAAGCTCTGTCAAAGAGATACTTTCATTTCTCCAGTTGGTATGCTGGTCGCAAGGACAGTCTAGAGGGCACGACACCTGATAGAGAATCAGAATAGAGTATGATTATGGGTGGTTGATACTCTCTGTCCAATGTAAAATGAATATGAAGAAATTTCCAGAATGTTTTTAACACTATGACAATAGTTACCTCGCCTGCACGACGTAGATATATCTGCAGCATTCGTACTGGTCGAATCTGAAGCAGATGCAACACCAATGGTCCAAAAGAATGCTCCTCTGTTTCAAGCTCCAGCACCAAAATTGAAAAATGAGAGAAGGGGAGTCGGGTGATCTCTTCCTCAAAGCTCCGGTCTAGATCCGGATCATACACATGATATGGCAACCTATCCTGCATATATGAATTTTCATCAAAATGAGAAGGCAACTTCCATCTCATGTAAAAGAATTCTGACAGCATGTCAGTTCATGCAACTAACTTAGACAGAGAAGACAGAAAAACTGGCAGAGAGACACACCAGACAGCCTATGTCCAAATGTAGTTCGTGAACGCCATGCTTCAGGAAGTAGTTCAGACGGGTGAGGCGCATGTATTCGAGCCCAACATTTCCATTCTGAAATATGCAGTCCACTTCGAAATCCGTAACTAGTGGCGCTGAGAATGACATGCTGAAATCTTCTCCCCAAGCGATACTGAAATTTACCTTCTTAAGCAGCGGGGTCATGAGGACGATGCAGTCAATTTCGTCAGCACCTTCATCGTGGTGACTGTAAATGACAAGCCCCTCGAGCGACGTTGAGTGAATAGTTACCACATCAAAATCCAGGCAGGCCTCAAAATGGAGAGAGCGAAGGGACGGGCACATGTGTAGCAGGGAGCCGGGTTCGACGTTGCATGAGTAGAGTACAAGCCTCTCGAGCGTGCTGAACTCGCCACCTGGTGGTGGCGCTAGGTCAATGTATGGCAATTCAAGCCTTAGGGAGGTGGTCCGGTCAAAGCACACCAGCTCGATGGCCTCTCTGTTTCCATCAACGTAACACCACAGCTTGAAAGTGAGGTTCTTGTGACTGGTGCCAGTGGTCTATCCCAACGTGCAGAAGGTTCGGCGCGGGACAAGTGATCTGAGTGAGCAAGCCTTCATGCGAGTGAAAAGGGACGCGGAATTGGTTGAACGTCAACTCGGGAAGGCGCCGCGCCACCGTCGAGCCAGGACACTGGTGCGTGCAGCCTCCCGGGCGCAGCCGAGACGGGCAAGCACGTCGAGGTGCCAGTCCTCGGGGAGGCGGCTGATGTGATCCTCCTTCGTAACACCGTCGCAGTCGGCGGTCTCCGGGCGTCCCTGCGCCAGGCGGCGACGCAGAAGCTTCCTGAGTGCTGCTACCAGGTATTGCCATCACAGCTGTACATCAAAGAGTGGAACAAATCAGGGGAGGAAGACAGACCATCAACAGCTCGGCTGGGCGTCCTAGCCTCGAGGGGTCGAGGCATGATGTGCGCAGGAGCAACGGACGAGGTCGCCTTCATCTGAGAAGATGTTGCTGCTGATTGCGGGTAGTGAAGAAAATCTGAACCTATCTAGCAAAAACAGATTCAGATTTTCATGCAGATTGCAGCAGCGTATATATGCAAGTGATGCTCTGGTGTTGTCGTAACCATACTTTGAATGGATGCTTGTATAATACATGTTAATACAAAGAAACTGGGGCTGTTTTTAAATGTATTTTTCTGCTGCACCACATATGTAGAGCATCTCTGAGGCATCACAATAATTTTTTCTTATGGCGGCAGCTATTTACGTTAGCAGAGCACAAGCAATGTATGCAGAATACCAACAGTGTTTTCTGCACAACATTATCCGAAAACGTTTGGATTGCTCAAATGGAAGATTAGCAAAGATCGATTGAAACCGCTGTCGCCACGGGCCACGTCAACAAAACCGGGTTTCAATCCTGCCTTGGGTGATACATAAATGGTTTAGCAAAGATTAGGGTGTTAAGTTTGCTATTTGACAGATGAGAGTGAAATTTGAGGAATAAGTCTAAATCACCCACCTCAACTATGGCCAGAAGACTACTTCACCCCTGGCCTTTAAAATCGGACGTTTAACCCCCTGAAGTATCAAAAACCGTCTAAATAGCCCTCCCTCTAAATAGCCCTATGAGCGGTTTGAAAGCGGTTTCAAGGACGTGGCGCTGGTCCCACATGTCAGCTCTACCCTCTTTATTTTCTTTATTCTCTCTTATCCTCACGCATCGCTCGCTCTCTCTCCGATTCGCTCTGCTCCAGCGCCGCCCGCTCCGCTCGCCACGATTCGCCCTGCTCCCGCGCGCCGCCCGCCTCTCCTCCCCGCTGCGATTCGCCCTGCTCCCGCGCACCGCCCGCCTCGATTCACAGCCGCCCCGGCTGCCGTGAGGCCCGGCAATTAACCATCGTCTACTAGAGCCGTCGCTCAGGCTAGTATGAAACGCGCCCGGGGTGCCCGTGACCGAGCAATTCCAGTTTGTTATAAATCATCACCCGCAATCCCAGTTTGTTCTTGCGCAAACCAAATTTCTTAGCAACAGAGTCTCGCTTTAGGGAGGGAGATAAGGATAGGAACTCCTATACCCTGTCCCGTTTTCACAAAAGGCGGCATTTTTGCAGCAAGAGCGGATCGATAACGACCAAACGAAGCTAAAGAAAGCAGATTTTCGATAAAAGCCGGAAGAAAAGGGATGAAACTGCAATCCGTTTCAGTGATGAATCCGTAGAAGACCTGCAGCAGCACGCCGGACAGCATGCCCAGCTGCGAGAAGGAGTATGGCAGCTAGCGGGATCGGAAAGCCATGGCGGACGGCCAGAGGCGTGGCTGTGCGTGTATGCCAGTTCACCTGGTTGGTGGGGCAGCTGAACCGGGAGTCCCAGCCGCACAACAAGAAAATTGGGGTATTGTCACAGTAAAATATCATGGTAATAGAGTCAAAATGGTTACAATAACCCATTATAGCTACAAAACTTATTTCATAGGCGTGACTGTCGTGGCAAGTAGTAGCATGGCAAAAGGCTTAGGCAACCATTTTTTTTGGTTGTAATATCTATGTTTGTTGTCACAAAATAAAACGTTGCGATCAGCAATATACACAACGACTCAAACTGTGGTAATAAATGGTTATTGCAACTATATTTAGTTATGGCAATAAATTCTATTGCAGGCAAATATGCTCTAGACATGACTTGAACCCAAGACATTGATGTTTTGGAGAAGACCCTTTGCCACCACACCAGTGTTGCCAATAATCGTTGCAATAGATTTTGCGTGCTGCAACGATTCTTTGTTTGTGGTAATATCTTTTTTCTATTGCCACAAACTTTTTAAAAATTACAACGATAATATTTTGTTGCAAGATAACATATCTATTGCAACGACAAGACAATCGTGGCAATAGTATTAGTGTATTGCCACGAAAATATTGAAATTGATGCAACAATTATTGTTTTGTTGCAATAGATGTCAATCTCTCGCAACCATTTTATTGACAGTGGCTATTAACACATATCTCTCACAACGGCAGATGTTTTGTGGCAATAATGTCCACACATAGCAACCATGGATGAAAAAGGTTGCAATAACACCTAGCTATCGCAACCAAATTTTTGTTGTTGCAGCGCTGCTTGTGGCAATACCCAGATTTCTTTGTAGTGATGGAGCCACCGTGCCAGAGAAAGCTCTTCATGCTGAACCCGCCACCGCCGTGGTGCTCGTCGCCGCCGTCCGCGGCGCCGATGCCCATGACCCTGACCTCGTCCTCCTTGCCGTCGGCCACGATGGCCTCATCCCCTTGCTCGCGCGGCACCATCCTGAAGCGCCACGGGAGGAGCGGCGGGCGGCGCGTGGGAGCAGGGCAAATCGCGGCCAGCGGAGCGGCGGCGCGGGAGCAGAGCGAATTGGAGAGAGAGAGAGAGAGAGAGATGCGTGAGGATAAGCTAGAATAAAAAAAATAAAGAGGGTAGAGCTGACATGTGGGACCAGCTCCACATCAACAGACGCCACGTCAGCGAAACCGCCTCCAAAACCGCTCAGGGGGTTATTTAGACGGTTTTTGATACTTAGGGGGGGGGGGGGGGGGGGGGGTTAAATGTTCGGTTTTAAAAATCAGAGGGTGAAGTAGTCTTCTGATCATAGTTGAGGGGGTGATTTAGACTTATTCCTTTATAGTTTTCCCTACAGAGAAGGATGCGACGGATACACCTGTGTGTCACGCGGTGGGGGGAGGGAGGCCTGCTGGCGTGTCGGGGGGGGGGGGGGGGGGGGGGGGGGACCTGCCGCTGTCTTCGAGCGGGGAAGAAGGCGGGCGCGTCATCGCGTGGAGGAGGAGGAGGAGGGCGGCTTGTCGCCGTCTTCGCGTGGGGAAGGATTTGCCGGCCGGCGCGTCACGCGGGGAAGGGGTCGTGTTCGAGCATCACGTGAGGTACGAGCCAGGCCAGTGGCGGGATATACATTCTTGATGCGGCGGCCGGGGCCGCCGGCGGCGGGATCTGGTGGCGGCGCACTTGCCGTCGCCAAGATCGGGAGGGGGTGTGCGACCGTGCGAGAGAGGAGAGGACTGAGGGCCCATTTGGATTGGGGGATATTCAAAGGAAATGGGTTCCCTGTGAATTGCTAACGTCGTATGGCGTTTGGTTGGAAGGAACGATGTTTCCCGTTCCTGTGAAAGGAATGCTTTCCTCCGCAAAACATAGGAAGGGAAAATTGAGGTTTGAGCTCAGGGAAAGCTTCCCACGACGCTCACGACAACAATCACAACACTCGCGTGCTAATCAAGCTTCTCTTATAGTACCTTAGCGCTATTTACCTCTTCATTGTGATATAAAGCCTGAAAACAAGTACCCGTCTTCTCTAATTTGCACATAAACCAAGAACAAGAAGTACCATAAGTCCAAATCCACCAAGAACAAAAGAGGAAAAAAAAATGAAGAGAGAACAACAGGGGCGCATCACATTGCATCAGCTCCTGGTAAGCATGATCTAGAATGCGAGTTTCGATCCTCGCCGTAGAGAAAACAAAGGCCGTGTGACAGTTGCAGAGCCAGCAGGAAGGTGTGTAATGGGGGCGAGCTAACAAGATCGATGTTATCAGTTGTGGGAAAATAACAAGAATAATAAGCTACTAGCAAAAGTGCCCGTGCGTTGCCACGGGCTGATCGCAAAATAGTCGAGACATAAATCTTTATGTACATAAAGAATAAAGTACAAGTAAATAAGATGAAATAAATACATGGCAATGGACATCACGATAGACTAAACTTCATGGGAAAAGCCTGATAGGCTGACAGGGGAAGATATTGTACAAGACAGACTAAAAAAAACAGCTCTTATCACCAACTTCACTCACTGCATCTTCCGGACCAGCACAAGCCTTCCCCATAACAGATTGGCCATCTCGTCATGAAACTTTAAAACATTATCAATAAATGAACACTACAAGAGATATATCCTGACACAAAGATATAGACTTGTGACAGCTTCTATTGTCTTTAGGTGGACGGATGCACATAGATATATCCTCACACAAAGGGTTGCACCGGCCTAAAAGCTTTTATTGAGCGTTATAGAGAAATTGTTAGGACCTACGTGCCAGGTTCTCCCTTTCTTTTCATGCACTTGTCACCCTGGTGATTGCATATCTACAAACAAGAACAAATAAATGATTAGAAGAAAGAAAGCAAGTTGCTAGAGAATTATTGCGACTATATAAAAAACAAAGATCATTATCCATTTTTATGAAATCCAATTGGCGATGTTGTCGGCGGTGTTGGAGTAATAGGAGTTGAGGCCGCGTAGCAGATTGAGGACGAGCTGGGACGACGAGACGGCATGACCGACGTCACGGAGGGAGTCGGCGATGTGCTTGACGCGTTGGCAGTAGTCGTCGATGGAGAGATCTCCCTGGACGATGGAATGGAACTGGTTGTGGAGGAAGATGGCACGCGACTCCTTGTTGTCTTGGAAAAGGGCGCGGACGGCGATCCAGAGGGCGCGGGCGTCCTGCTCACCATCTTGGGCAAGGTTGAGAACCTCGTCAGAGATGGAGAACTGGATCCAGCTCTGCACGGCGTAGTTCGCCTGGGACCAGGCCGGGTCGGTGGGGTTGGCGACGGCATCATCGGTGATGTGGTGGAGGAGGCCGAATTTCCCGCACATGGTGGTGAAGAAGCCGGACCACTTGAAGTAGTTCGAGGTCTTGAGGTCGAGGGTGACGGGAACGTGCGACCGAACGGCGACGGTCGAGTAGGGGTTGATGAAGATCGCATGACCGGTGGTGGCTAGGGCACCGGCGGCGCCATCGGCGGAGGTGGCGGAGGAGGAGGAAGGGATCGACATGGTCAAGCAGAGAAAGCGTTGTAGCGGCGGTGGCGGCTGTAGGTTGCGGAAGCGGAAAACCTAGGAACTAGGGTTAGCCTGATACCATGTAGAGAATGAGTCTAGGGGGGCAATTGGCCACACGCAGCACTCTGGCTCGGGGCGCCATTTATATGAGCCACAGGCATGTAGCTGGGTTAGGGTTTACAAGACCCATTGGGTCGAATACAGCAGGGCATGGCCCAATACAGGTAAAATACAAAGACTAGTATACAACATATCTAATAGACCAGTCTAGAACATCTATGTTTAACTGATGAAACAGTAACTATCACTCCATAATCGAAAATCCATCCTACTTGAGACACGTCCTGAACAAACTCAGCCGACTCTGTTTGCCAGCCAGCCATGGATGCTCACCCTCAGGTCGAGGGGTCGAGGACGTGGCCTGCAAAGACGATTGCGCTAGACGATTGCGTGTTTAAGTTAGCCAAACCACCCCAATTTTAAAACTTTTCTTTTTGAAAACTTGCACAAAAATCTCATCATGAACATCTCTGAGTTTTTCTTGTTTTATTTTGAGTGTTTGTTTGATTTAAAACCTCGTTCGAATTTGAATCTCCTTCAAATTCAAATCCTTTCAATTCCGGAAAATATCAAATCCTTTTCCTTTCTTTGGGCCGCCCTTTCCCCTTTTTCTCTCTTGCCGGCCCAGCCTTCCCCTCCTTTTTCTCTTTTCCTTCACTTCCCCCACCAGCCCGTTCCGGCCCAGCCTCTCCGGCCCAGTGCCACCCCGCACCAGCCTGCCTTCTTTCTTCTCTTCTTCGCCCCGGCCCAGTGTCACGCCGCAGCCCACCCGCGCGTCGTCGTCTCCATCTGACCGCCACCGCCATTGCCTACTGTCGCCGCCGCCTTCGCGATTCCGTAGCGCGCCCGCCAAGTTTCGCCGCACCGCCTTACTCCACCGCCTCTCGCCGTCGTTAAAAATGGAGCCGCGCCCCCTTCGAGCCCATCTCCATTTCTTTCTCTCTCTTTCTCTCTCTCACTCCGACGAGCTACGTCGGCGAGGCGTCCCGCCTCCACCACTGAGCTCCGTCGAGAACTTCACCCTCCTAGCGCTCCCTCGCTTCTCTCGCAACCTCGTCGACCCCTCCACCGGCGCAGCCGAGCCCTGGGGAGTGAGATCGACAACGGGTTCCTCTTGTCGCCGTCCCCTCCTCCGGCTCCGGCCGCCTCCAGACCTCCTCCGCCGCCGACAAGTGCGCGGTGAGCTTCACCATCTTCTCCCCTCCCTCTCGCGCTAGCTCTTGCCCCTCCTACCCACACGCGCCCTCCTTTTCACCGAGCCTATCCGCCCGCCGCCGCACACCATCGTCGCCGACGGGCCTCTCGGCCGCGTCTGGCCTCGACGCGATGCGCGCGGCACTCGCCACTCTCCCGCGCACGTGCACATCCACTCGCACGAGTCGAGCACGCACGCGCGTCGCCTATTTCCCCTTTTCTCGCCGGCGCTCCGCCTTCTCCGGCGAGCTCGCACAGCTTTGCTAGCCGCCCTCGTCGACGACGTCATCCGCAGACCGCCTCTCCATCGCGTTCTCGTCCTCTGCGACGAGCTCCCGTCGCCCCTCCGCCCTCCTAGGCGCCGCCGGCAACGTCTCCGGCGAGCCGCCGCCGCGCGCCCCTTTTTCCCCGCCGCGCACTGACCCAGCCGCACCGCCGATTACGTGGCGGGCCACGTCATCACGTGGGCCCCGCCCGTCAGCCACTCTCCCTCACCCACCCATCTCTGCGCATTCGGTCCATATGGACCAGAGACTCATAAACCCATCGGTTCATGGTGCACCGAGTCCACCATCTTTTCCCATTCAAAAACAATTCCGAAAATCTTGAAAATCCCGGGGCCATGCATTCTTGCAGATAAGCCCCTGATCTTTCTATTAATTCTGTTTAAGTCCTGTCTTTTTACAAAAAAGACCCTAACTTTTCTGTAATTACCTTTTAGCCCCTATCTTTTACACCGAGACCCCTGAACTTTCCCAAAATTACAAATAGGTCCCTGTCAACTTTCTGTTTTTACCAATAAGCCCTCATAATAATTCTATTCTTGCGAATAAGCCCTTTAACCTTCAAACCTTCATATCTTTTTCGTTTTAACTCCGTTTCGAGCGATTCTTGCACTCACGCGTTCGTATAAACGCGTAGTACCTTTTGGTACTAGCTTTGAAGCTCTGGAATATTTCCTTGAGTTATCAACCCTCTAAATTCATATCCTTTTTCAACAAAACCCCGTCACGATAAATCTTATAATCGTGACTCCGCACGTCGTGCACGTTTATTCAAACCCCTGTGCTGCACCTAAGTAATTTCAGCACACTGCGCAGCCTCGACATAGTGCATTTTGGCACTATCCTTGGAATCCCGCACACTGACCCACATGTCAATCCCTTACACGTGCTGCAAATGCTAAGTCCACACAGAACGTGCACACCCATTTCTATTCCGAGCAATTTCCAATATCAGAAAAATCTCAGAAAATTCCTAAAAATACTTTACACCCTTCTAAACATTTTTCAACCCTTGATCACTCCAGATTAATTAGGATTATGGCAATGCCTTATTAAGTTGGCTTAATCCTGATTAATTTCCTTTCCCAAAAATTTAATAGTCGATATCTCCTCCATTTCAACTCCGACTTTGGCGATTCCTTCGCCAAAATTCATCAAAAATCACGCTCTATCCAATGCCACCAGAATCAATCTTATCCTACCCTTATTTGGTTTTATTTAATTTATTGCTTGTTTAATTGTTTGTTGAGCGGTAGATTTATTTTCTTTTATCGGTAGATAATCAAGTCGTTGAAGAAGAACCCGAGGACCTGGAATACGAGGACTTAGAAGAAGAAGATCTTGTTGAAGGCAAGTCTAACTCCCTCTGATCATGTTGATCCTATGTTTGCAAAATATCCTATTTTAGAGCTGTTTACAAATAAATGTGCATGGTATTTAAATGGATTTAAATGCTAGAAGGTCCTATGCAATAATTGTTTGCCATGCCTTGACTTGAATATATCCTGGTCCCTTGTTAAACCTAGGAACCAACGTCATTAAACTCCTTAATGATATGTTGGATTGCTTTGCCGCTTAGGACTTTCACCATATGTGTTTAATTAATCCTGCTCACATGATTTTCGTGTAAAATGCGTGAGTCTTGGTGGTGTGCGTAAATGTGAAATGGTGGGATTAGTGATAAGTGCAACCCATAGTGGGGGGATGTTTTGGCGGGAGCAGGCGAGGTAGTCCTCAGTGGGGAGGATATCTCAGGGACGCTATGCCTCGGGGAGGATAGCTTTTGGAGTGCCTGCTTCGGTCATATAAGGACCGGTTCTTGTGCCCCCTTTGCCTAGCACTATACGCGCAGCCACAAGCCCAGTATGGGATGGGGATTGGAACCACACCCTACGGTTGAATCTCGGTACCCACCCGGTTTGCGGAGTATACGGGGACCAGGAGAAGACTCGGGCCAGTGCGGTTCGAGGTCCGGTCGGAGACTCTTTTTGGAGCCATGCTTTCATGGACCCCTGGTTTGGCCCGTGGGTGGATGCCGTGGAGATACTGGCAGGTATGGGACCTTTAGTAGCAAAGTTCAAGCCGAGAAACCGGTGGAGGACTGATCTACCTTGTGGGGAAATTTGTGCACCCTCGGTCGAGGTTATGAATCTTTCCGGAAAGCCGTGTTCCACGGTATTGGACAACGCAAAAGCAAAGACCACACTCGATTAGACTTTTCGGTGTGAGTTATCCTTGGCGTGTTTTCGGAATACACCGGTTTGGAGCCGTGTGCTGGTTGTCGGCCAGTGATAAAACTTGAGGCACTGGCGGGATGGACAGTAACTCCCCCAGGGCCGCCCAACCCCACTAATCTCTACAGATACTTGATTAGATTGCGAACTGCTTTGTTTTTAAAACAACCTTGCATAAACTTGGCTTTCTTGCCTCGTTGATATAAACCACAAGCCTATCCTTTGATGAACTCCCTTGCATATTTTACCCCCTCATGTTAGGCTTGCTGAGTACCTTAAGTACTCACTCTTGCTTCAATCATTCAGAAGGTGAGTCAGAGTTTGAAGCAGTTGAAGATGAAGATTAGGGTTCAGCCTGCACGCAAGTCTGCCTGTTGGAGTGGTGCCGTTCCGTCTTTCGCTGGAGTAGTAGTCTAGAGCTGCTGCTGTAGCAGCTAGTCGGTGTGTTGCCTGTTCTTGTGGTCAGGCCGCTGGTCTTTGATGTAAGACCTTTTGTATAATAAAAGGGCTTGTATGAGACTTGGTAATATTATAATAGGGTATGAAACTGTGATGTCATTCTGTGTAAGCGTCGTATCAGCGTCTGATCCAGGGACTGATACGGCAAGCGCTAGTGCTCCAGAAATGGGGTACGACAGAGTGGTATCAGAGCGATACTTGCCCGTAGGTTGAACCCTAGGCTGGATCGAGTGAGAATGAGTGATATTTTATACCTAAAAACTATTTGCAAAACTTTTCTATTTTACTTCGCTTCCATTTTGGAAAATCCTTCTTTCCAAAAGGTCGCACCCGTTGGGAAGCCCTCAGCAAAGAAATCTGATCTCTCCAGTCCCGACAACTACAAGTCAAAAGTACAAGAGTCTTCCGTCAAACCAAGAATCCGCAGAAGACGAGCCATCAGAAGGCCTGTCAGCACCAAGCAACAGTGGCTCTCAAGCTAGACTGTGGAGTTCCGTTGTATTTAGTGTCACCCTGCTGTCGAGTCCTGTTGTCTAGGCATAACCGTCGAGTCTTGCTATATAGAAGGACTTGAATATGTGTGATCGGGCCCTTGTTATGATGCTATGTTTGCTGTAATGTTGTATTGATGCTGATCCTTCTTGTTTGAGTGTGCGCAAGATATTCAGAAATTCTTTTCCATTATCTTGTTCTGCTCGTAGCTCTAGATTTTCCGTAAATCCCTTCTCATCTCTCCTTATCCCGATAAGCAGATGCCTCCCAAAAGATCTGCCAGAATACAACAACGTCAACGCCGTGCACATGAGGCTCAAAATAGTGCCCAGAATGAAGCCCCGAATGCAGGCCATGGTCGTGGTAGAGGCAGAACTGCTAACCAACGTGGTAGAGGTACAGGCAGAGGCAGAGGCAGAAATGATAATGATCATCAACAGCAACAAGAAGAGGAAGTAAGTCAGCATCAGCAGGAAGAACAAAACGACGATGGAAGTAGCAATGTCAACCAGAACAGAGGTGGAAGACAGCAGAACCGTGGCAGAGGTAGACGAGGTCGACACCTGCCAGACCCATCTGTCATCAATCTTGTGGCAGTGATGGACAATCAGACACGTATGATGGAATTAATTGCCCAAGGACTTTTGGACCGTGCCCCAGGTCCACAGACCAAGATGTCAGAATTTATGAGGCTTAGGCCTCCAACCTTTGAGTGCGCCGAAGAAGACCCCTTAGCAGCAGATGATTGGCTAAGAGGTATAATCAAGAAGCTGCAAGTGCTTAATGCCAATGACAGAGAGAAAGTCATTCTGGCATCTCACCAACTCACAGGCGCAGCAAGTGAATGGTGGGATAATTATTGTGAAGCTACAGAAGATGTTGAGGCTGTCACTTGGAATGAGTTCCAGGAGGAATTCAGGAGATACCATATCCCTGAGGGTATCATGGAAATGAAAGCTGATGAGTTTCGCTCTCTGAAACAGGAAGCTATGACAGTGAATCAGTATATTAGAAAGTTTATGAAGCTAGCACGCTATGCAACCGAAGAGGTCAATACTGACAAGAAGAAACAAGATCGCTTCAGAAAAGGACTCAATCATGCCCTTCAGAATCAGCTCGTTGCTCATATCTATCCAGATTTTAGTACATTAATGAATCGCACCATCCTGCTTGAAGACGCTCGTTCTGACATAGAGGATGAACGGAAGCGAAAATATAGCGCACAGCAGGCCAAGGAACAGGAAATGTTTGAGACAAACAAAAAGGTCACCCAACGCCAGATGAGGTATCAAGAGACACTGCAGCCCCGAACTACGGGAGCAAGCTCTCAACCGTCCACTCCAAGAAGCCTCAGCCAGAGTTCGGTAAATCGACAGAAGAGTAGTGTTTCTGAGACACCGATCCACCGCAGACTCTGTTTTCATTGCCGAGATCCAGGACATCTCATTGCAAACTGTCCCTACAAGAATCTGTCACGCGCCAAAGCTCAAGAAAAGTGTAAAAGAAGTGCCAACACTCAAGCCTCCGGTATTGGGCGAAGTGGATCCCAATCAACCGTCCAGCAAAAGCAAACCATACAAAATGTTGAAAGGAGCCACCTCGATAACATCAATGTTCAGGGACGCACGAACAACGGTTACGGTGAGTCTTTGTAAGATGATTAAATTGGACGTCAACAGAAAGTAACCCGAGGTCAAAGTCTTTTAAGTGGGGTAGGCCCCACTCCAAAGTTAGCAATATGGAAATCAGTGGATCATTTGGAAACAGATACAAGAATGAAGAACTTTCTGCTCCTTTCTGTCCGCTAGGTAGCTTGAATCTCGAGGACGAGATTCTCTATAAGTGGGGTAGATTGTCACGACCCGTGTTTTTGCCTCCCTTTGAAATCTACTAAAAATTTGAATTTTTTCGAATTTTAAAACAAATTAAAAACAAGCGCGTGTTTAAGTTAGCCAAACCACCCCAATTTTAAAACTTTTCTTTTTGAAAACTTGCACAAAAATCTCATCATGAACATCTCTGAGTTTTTCTTGTTTTATTTTGAGTGTTTGTTTGATTTAAAACCTCGTTCGAATTTGAATCTCCTTCAAATTCAAATCCTTTCAATTCCGGAAAATATCAAATCCTTTTCCTTTCTTTGGGCCGCCCTTTCCCCTTTTTCTCTCTTGCCGGCCCAGCCTTCCCCTCCTTTTTCTCTTTTCCTTCACTTCCCCCACCAGCCCGTTCCGGCCCAGCCTCTCCGGCCCAGTGCCACCCCGCACCAGCCTGCCTTCTTTCTTCTCTTCTTCGCCCCGGCCCAGTGTCACGCCGCAGCCCACCCGCGCGTCGTCGTCTCCATCTGACCGCCACCGCCATTGCCTACTGTCGCCGCCGCCTTCGCGATTCCGTAGCGCGCCCGCCAAGTTTCGCCGCACCGCCTTACTCCACCGCCTCTCGCCGTCGTTAAAAATGGAGCCGCGCCCCCTTCGAGCCCATCTCCATTTCTTTCTCTCTCTTTCTCTCTCTCACTCCGACGAGCTACGTCGGCGAGGCGTCCCGCCTCCACCACCACTGAGCTCCGTCGAGAACTTCACCCTCCTAGCGCTCCCTCGCTTCTCTCGCAACCTCGTCGACCCCTCCACCGGCGCAGCCGAGCCCTGGGGAGTGAGATCGACAACGGGTTCCTCTTGTCGCCGTCCCCTCCTCCGGCTCCGGCCGCCTCCAGACCTCCTCCGCCGCCGACAAGTGCGCGGTGAGCTTCACCATCTTCTCCCCTCCCTCTCGCGCTAGCTCTTGCCCCTCCTACCCACACGCGCCCTCCTTTTCACCGAGCCTATCCGCCCGCCGCCGCACACCATCGTCGCCGACGGGCCTCTCGGCCGCGTCTGGCCTCGACGCGATGCGCGCGGCACTCGCCACTCTCCCGCGCACGTGCACATCCACTCGCACGAGTCGAGCACGCACGCGCGTCGCCTATTTCCCCTTTTCTCGCCGGCGCTCCGCCTTCTCCGGCGAGCTCGCACAGCTTTGCTAGCAGCCCTCGTCGACGACGTCATCCGCAGACCGCCTCTCCATCGCGTTCTCGTCCTCTGCGACGAGCTCCCGTCGCCCCTCCGCCCTCCTAGGCGCCGCCGGCAACGTCTCCGGCGAGCCGCCGCCGCGCGCCCCTTTTTCCCCGCCACGCACTGACCCAGCCGCACCGCCGATTACGTGGCGGGCCACGTCATCACGTGGGCCCCGCCCGTCAGCCACTCTCCCTCACCCACCCATCTCTGCGCATTCGGTCCATATGGACCAGAGACTCATAAACCCATCGGTTCATGGTGCACCGAGTCCACCATCTTTTCCCATTCAAAAACAATTCCGAAAATCTTGAAAATCCCGGGGCCATGCATTCTTGCAGATAAGCCCCTAATCTTTCTATTAATTCTGTTTAAGTCCTGTCTTTTTACAAAAAGACCCTAACTTTTCTGTAATTACCTTTTAGCCCCTATCTTTTACACCGAGACCCCTGAACTTTCCCAAAATTACAAATAGGTCCCTGTCAACTTTCTGTTTTTACCAATAAGCCCTCATAATAATTCTATTCTTGCGAATAAGCCCTTTAACCTTCAAACCTTCATATCTTTTTCGTTTTAACTCCGTTTCGAGCGATTCTTGCACTCACGCGTTCGTATAAACGCGTAGTACCTTTTGGTACTAGCTTTGAAGCTCTGGAATATTTCCTTGAGTTATCAACCCTCTAAATTCATATCCTTTTTCAACAAAACCCCGTCACGATAAATCTTATAATCGTGACTCCGCACGTCGTGCATGTTTATTCAAACCCCTGTGCTGCACCTAAGTAATTTCAGCACACTGCGCAGCCTCGACATAGTGCATTTTGGCACTATCCTTGGAATCCCGCACACTGACCCACATGTCAATCCCTTACACGTGCTGCAAATGCTAAGTCCACACAGAACGTGCACACCCATTTCTATTCCGAGCAATTTCCAATATCAGAAAAATCTCAGAAAATTCCTAAAAATACTTTACACCCTTCTAAACATTTTTCAACCCTTGATCACTCCAGATTAATTAGGATTATGGCAATGCCTTATTAAGTTGGCTTAATCCTGATTAATTTCCTTTCCCAAAAATTTAATAGTCGATATCTCCTCCATTTCAACTCCGACTTTGGCGATTCCTTCGCCAAAATTCATCAAAAATCACGCTCTATCCAATGCCACCAGAATCAATCTTATCCTACCCTTATTTGGTTT
The DNA here is from genome assembly GCA_012490785.1 of Eragrostis nindensis. NCBI lineage: Eukaryota > Viridiplantae > Streptophyta > Magnoliopsida > Poales > Poaceae > Eragrostis > Eragrostis nindensis. Next base: position 1,116,759 of record JAAXCT010000072.1, on the reverse strand, counting down.
TATTTAATTTATTGCTTGTTTAATTGTTTGTTGAGCGGTAGATTTATTTTCTTTTATCGGTAGATAATCAAGTCGTTGAAGAAGAACCCGAGGACCTGGAATACGAGGACTTAGAAGAAGAAGATCTTGTTGAAGGCAAGTCTAACTCCCTCTGATCATGTTGATCCTATGTTTGCAAAATATCCTATTTTAGAGCTGTTTACAAATAAATGTGCATGGTATTTAAATGGATTTAAATGCTAGAAGGTCCTATGCAATAATTGTTTGCCATGCCTTGACTTGAATATATCCTGATCCCTTGTTAAACCTAGGAACCAACGTCATTAAATTCCTTAATGATATGTTGGATTGCTTTGCCGCTTAGGACTTTCACCATATGTGTTTAATTAATCCTGCTCACATGATTTTCGTGTAAAATGCGTGAGTCTTGGTGGTGTGCGTAAATGTGAAATGGTGGGATTAGTGATAAGTGCAACCCATAGTGGGGGGATGTTTTGGCGGGAGCAGGCGAGGTAGTCCTCAGTGGGGAGGATATCTCAGGGACGCTATGCCTCGGGGAGGATAGCTTTTGGAGTGCCTGCTTCGGTCATATAAGGACCGGTTCTTGTGCCGCCTTTGCCTAGCACTATACGCGCAGCCACAAGCCCAGTATGGGATGGGGATTGGAACCACACCCTACGGTTGAATCTCGGTACCCACCCGGTTTGCGGAGTATACGGGGACCAGGAGAAGACTCGGGCCAGTGCGGTTTCGAGGTCCGGTCGGAGACTCTTTTTGGAGCCATGCTTTCATGGACCCCTGGTTTGGCCCGTGGGTGGATGCCGTGGAGATACTGGCAGGTATGGGACCTTTAGTAGCAAAGTTCAAGCTGAGAAACCGGTGGAGGACGGATCTACCTTGTGGGGAAATTTGTGCACCCTCGGCCGAGGTTATGAATCTTTCGGAAAGCAGTGTTCCATGGGATTGGACAACGCGAAAGCAAAGACCACACTCGAGTAGACTTTTCGGTGTGAGTTATGCTTGGCGTGTTTTCGGAATACACCGGTTTGGAGCCGTGTGCTGGTTGTCGCCCAGTGATAAAACTTGAGGCACTAGCGGGATGGACAGTAACTCCCCAGGGCCGCCCAACCCCACTAATCTCTACAGATACTTGATTAGATTGCGAACTGCTTTGGTTTTAAAACAACCTTGCATAAACTTGGCTTTCTTGCCTCATTGATATAAACCACAAGCCTATCATTTGATGAACTCCCTTGCATATTTTACCCCCTCATGTTAGGCTTGCTGAGTACCTTAAGTACTCACTCTTGCTTCAATCATTCAGAAGGTGAGTCAGAGTTTGAAGCAGTTGAAGATGAAGATTAGGGTTCAGCCTGCACGCAAGTCTGCCTGTTGGAGTGGTGCCGTTCCGTCTTCCGCTGGAGTAGTAGTCTAGAGCTGCTGCTGTAGCAGCTAGTCGGTGTGTTGCCTGTTCTTGTGGTCAGGCCGCTGGTCTTTGATGTAAGACCTTTTGTATAATAAAAGGGCTTGTATGAGACTTGGTAATATTATAATAGGGTATGAAACTGTGATGTCATTCTGTGTAAGCGTCGTATCAGCGTCTGATCCAGGGACTGATACGGCAAGCGCTAGTGCTCTAGAAATGGGGTACGACACCGGCGGTCAGCAGCGCCAGCACCGAGTAGATGGACAGCGGGGAGCAGACGAGGTTATTGCTGCCGTCGCCGGCGGCGAGGTGCTTGGCGAGCCGTAGCGCAAACGCCGTCAGGCCGGCGCCGCTGGATTGGCGGCTGCTCGTGGGCCTTGGTGGCGACGGTGGCGGGACGTGAAGGCTTGCCACCCATGGCCACGCTACGGCTGCCGGTATCGTCACCTCGTCGGGTTAAGCTAAGCAAAAGGATCTCCAAATTGGTGGCGCCCGTTGAAGCTCCTCTTCTGCTCATATGGTACAATATATGCTACATTGAATATCGTACGCGTTGAGAAACGTTCCTTTGTATGTTTTCCATCAGGAACTCATTCAGAACGAGGTGGAAACTTTCCTCTTCTTTTTTCTTTTTTTGATTTTGATCTCATCAGGTGAAAACTTGCTGCGTTGTATTGCAGAAGAGACAGATATATCTGGTTTCGTTCGGGGCCTGTCTACTGGACAACCGGGTATTTCTCGGGTGCCACCCGAATTTTCAGACATTGGATCAGGCGATCGACGCTTTTCTTCGACCTCCAGCCAGCTCGCCCCAGCCGTCCACCGCCAGCCGCCCGCGTCGCACCGCCCGCCCCGTCGCAGCGCTCTGCCACCGTCCTCGACACCGACGCCACCGTCCGGCGACGCGGCGTCGCGCCGCCCGCCCGCTGCCACCGCGCTCTGCCATCGTCCTCGCAAACGGCACCGCCTCCCTGCCCGGCCGCGCTCCGCCTAAAATTCGGGTGTTGGAAGGTGAAGAAATACCCGGCACCCGTGTATCGCTTAGAATCCCCCGTTCGGCTATTGTCCCAGGAAATACTTTCCATAGTCCATAAGAGTTACTTTCCGTATAAGAAAAGAGAGGAAACCACGCAGTCCTAGAAAAAAAAATCCCTGCGGCCCGTCCGCAAATAGCTGTTGTGCGGCCCCTCTCCAGATGCCTGCCACGTGGACGACTCTAGGCATCCAACAAACGCTGTGTTTGGCTCCTCAATGACTCCATGGCTCAGCCTCCTCTCAGCTCGTCGGCTCAGATGCCATCGTCGTCGCCGCCTGGAGGCACGGCTTCTGCGCCTCTAACGAGTCCTCGTCGTCGTCTCTTTTCCGCCTCTGCCTCTGCCTCTCCGGCCCCGCCCCTCCCTGCACGTGCAGTTCCACATCTTGTGCCTCTTCAACGCTCTTCTACGCCGCCGCCTTGTGCTCTTCGACGACCTCCCGCTGCTCCGTGCCTTGCTCCTCTCACTCATCGTCCGACGTCTCGTCCAACTCCATGTTGCCGCGCCCTTCTATCTCTTTCCTGCAAAGTAACGAGGGCATGATAATTGCCATCCATGATACTCCTGTTCCAGGGTTCCAACTCAAGGAGAATGCTCTTCTCAAAATTTCTTCCCTCCATCAGGTGGTATAAATCTACTAACGATCTCTAGCGCGCATAAATCAAGTAGCACATGACTGTAATTTAGCAGCGATTACGTACCTAGTTGATTTATGAACCAAATTGCTATCACATGGGAGCAAGAAGCAAGAAATTCCCCATATGTTAGTGAGAAAAATAAAGTCATGTGAAGCTGCCGCCGCTGCTGCAACTCAACCGTCGAGGCCGTCGCTGCCAGTACTGTGGCCGCGCAGGAATTCCTTCTGAGCACCTCGCGAGAAAGGCTGCATGCGAAGAGGGTGTGGGAGGCATTTCCGAGGGAGAAGAACACCGCCGCCGCCAATGCCGAGTCGAGTCGAGCGGCCGCGAGGTGCGATCGGCCGAGCCATTGGTGTCGTATGGGAGCCGAGCTATGTGAGCCTGCGAGGCAGGCACTGGAGCCGAGCGACTGGGTGGCGTCGGATGGCCAGACGCGTCCACGCGGCAGGCATCCGGAGTGGGGCCGCACCGCAGCGCTTTGCGGGCCGGTCGCAGAGAATTTTCTTCCCAGTCCTAACCCGTTTCGTTTCAGCAAGAGGTGAAACGACAGAATATAGTTTCGCGTCGCGCGGCACAGCACAAAGCTCCTTACCTCCAACCGCGTCCCAAACTCTAAAACCACCGAGATACATCATCACATCAACCTCGACCAAAAGATCTCCGCAGGCCATGGCTTCGTTCTTGGCGTCGATCACGCAGCCGGCGTCCAACGCCGTGTCGGCGATCATGGACAAGGTGACGCCGTCCTTCAAGGCGGAGCGACGGCGAGACGCTGCAGAGGTGGCGTGGAAGCTTGCTCGGAGCACGGGCAAGGCGGCTTGGATCGTGGGCACGACGTTCCTGGTGCTGGGGCTGTCGCTGCTCTACGCCATGGACCGGGAGATGGCCGTCAACGACGCGATCCAGAACGAGGAGGACGCGATGCAGACGCTCCTCGGCACCACCTCGTGATCATATCGCCTCCCCTCTGCCGCAGCCGTACCGATTCAGGGTCGTCATTAGGAGTGTCAAGCTACGGGTTTAGGTTTAGTTCGATTTCTGAAGTTTGTCTACAACGAGTGTATAGATTTATTTTGTTTTCGTTAGGAAAAAGGAGGTCTGTTTTCTCTTGCGTGGTTGTGGTAAATTATGGTTTTGTGATTAGAAATTTTTTTCTTTGGGAGGAGAAACACGGATCAAATTCAATGCTGGCTATCTTTTTATGCTCCACTCACGGAGTCACGGATAAATTCACTGATCTATCTTTTCCTCAATTACGAATCAAGTAACCCATCTAGATTATTTACTTGTGCTTACTCCGATGAGTTCAAGTCATAGTGTAATTTACTTGATTACGTATAATGGTACGGTTGATTTAATTCAATTATTGAACGTAGGTGTTCTTCTCATTTGTTGCGGGTGTCTATAGGATGACTCAGCCGCACAGGGAGAAGTATAGTAGTTGTAGTTGTTGTTAACAGTCCACCTATGTAATCCACCACATCAGGATTAATAACTAGAGTATTATTATACACCCTTTGTCCAATAAGCTTTACCTAATTACTAGTGATCTACAACTTGTTAATTGGAGGACGATCTATATATAGGAATTCCTCTCCTAGATTGCTTCAACAAGACGACAACGACCCAATAGAAGCCGGCCCACCCCTTTGCACCAACGCAGGCAGGAAGTGTTTCCACGTTCAGCAGCTGGTCACATGGTAGAGAGGCCCATATTTTTTAATCAACTGCTGATTGCTCAGGTAGTTAGACGCAAGATTTTTAAGTTGTTGCATTGCGTCAATAGGAGCTAGGATTTTTCAAATTCAGATTTTTTTTTTGCAGTTTTGTACCTTTGAATTTTATTAAGTTAAATTTAACATATTGTAACAATAAAAGTTCTATCACTTAAAATGATTGTTCCATCTCAAGAAAAATATCAACGTGTGGACCGTGGGCTGCTACTTTCTGTCATGCACTCGCATGAGCATGGGCCGCAACATTTAGGGTCCACGGGGCATTGGGGCTGCAGCGTCTGCATTCGCGGACACCTCCTGTTGACGTGAAAGGGGTCTTGGCCTAGTGGTTAAGGCATCCGAGTAACACCTCTCAGGTCCTGGGTTCGACTCCCCGTGGGAGCGAATTTTCAAGGATTTAACGGCATTTGTGCTTTCAGTGGTAGGCGACGCTCCCGTCGACAGCGAGGCGCCAGTGGTGACTTCGTATCTCTGGATTTGCCGGCTCAGTCTTCGAAGATGCTCATAGGGGTAGGGTTTGCGTACGTGTGTTCATAGGGGTGAGTGTGCGTGCGTTGTGAGTGTCTGAGTTGTACTGTGTAATCTCAAAAAAAAAAAAAACCTCCTGTTGACCGGTAGAACAAAAAAAAAAACATATTGATGAGGTCAAATAGATGTTGGACATGATTTCCACGCCAACCCCTCGGCTTCCCTGAGCCATTCATTGTCTACTATGAATTTATAGGAAATACACTGGATTTGTTTCTATTTACAAAAAAAGGGCCATTAGCACCGATTTAATAATGTCATGGATGCAGTGGAGGTTCGCTATTGGATTGATCTAATCCTATGACCATGAATTACAAGGAGGTTCACTATTGATTTCAAGAAGCTTCTCTATGGAATGCAAGGAACATGCTCATATAGATTCCAGTTATCCTGAATTTTCATGCAATTTCAATTTTCCTCTTTCCAAGTCCTAGCAGTAAATCAAGAAATTTGCAACAGAAACCATGATATAGAACAGATTGATCACACAGTTGTCTTCTACATCTTCAAGCGAATCCATTTTGGTTGTCATCAACACCCATGGTGCCAAGCCTCCCATCGACAGTTGATCTCCTCCAAGGGTGGCCGGTGAGGAAGAACAGAGAGGAGAAAGAGTTGGTTGACTGGAGCTGCTTAGCAAGTCGTAGGTTTCGTTGAGTGGGATCAGAGGACGGGCGGAGTGACTGCACGAGGCGCTGAGGATGTTGATCCGTTTGGTAGTGGCAATTCGCAATCAAAGTCGTGCAATGTATAGTAGTTTATTTTCTACTGCGTAGTTGACACGGCATCATTATAGACCAAAGAAAATTCAGCGAGAGAGCTTGCAAGCTGTCGTTGGTCTTGTTTACTAGTGTTATTGTTGAGCTGGGAAGACCCCGTGCCCTGCCTGCTGGTGAGGGATCGTTGACACTACGTACATACGCATGGTAGAAAAAAAAAGACGGTGAGTGAAAGAAACCATGCATTCAGTTTCCCGCTGCATCCATGAAAACGCTTTCCGTGGTGGTATAACTTTCACAACAGGACCAGCTAAAGTACATTATTTGTACTTTTTTTTTCCTAACATCTGACGGCATATCAGTTCAAATAGTCAAGAAAATAAACGTACTACTATAGTGGGGGGCCGGACTATCCGGCACGAGATTGCGACTCTATTGTATGAGGCTTCGATGTACCTACCTTTTATTTATTATATTACTAGTTTACTTTTGAATTTAGGCTGCAAACACGTTTAGCTTTTTATTAGGCAGAAACAAGACCGAGAGTGAGTCTGTATACTTTTAGTTTGGGTGCGGCTATCGCACGGTCACACGATCGCATAGCGCGCGACCCCCATCAATCTTCCTTTTCCGACACGAGGAACCCGACCTTCTTTCCAATTTCGTCGACGCTCCGGGCCCCGCTGTTCCGACCGCGATCTTCTTCCTCCTCATGCCGTTCTAACCGGCGGTCCGCGCTCGACATCAAGCAATCCCCCTGCCAGCCCCGACTGCCGCCGCGGCGCCCGCGCCGTCTAGCCACACCGCCACCCACTGCCGCCCGCCCTGCCACCGCGCTCCGCCACCAAGCTCATGGCCACCGCCACCGCCCGCGATAACCGCCATCCATCTACGCTGCGCCGCCCACCCCACCGCCACGCTCCGCCGCTAACGGGCTGGGCTGGTCGCGGCAGGGGTCGTGCGTTCCGTGCTTCCGCGCGGGGGTCATGGCATAGAGTTCCCCTTTTAGTTTTGTGCTACAATCAGTAAATTATCATTTAAGCTGTGTTAAAGCTGTTCCTAAATAAAAATAATTTTTAACATGTTTGATCTAAAACAAATTTCTGTTTCTTGCAACTAATCCAGTGAATTATATTACTGTGAAACAGATTGGTAACAAGTACAGTACATGGAGCCGAACTCAACTATTTGTACAACTCAAAAAGAAAAAAAAAATAAACTATTTATACACAGCAGCAGGCGCTGTGCCGCTGTATCACCTTCCTCCGGAGAGATCAGAAATGACCCCGACGCTGGCCGACGACGCGTACGACACGACATCCTTGTTCAAGTCCGCGTTGTACACGCGCTCCAGCATGGTGGAGCTGAGGTACGCGTACGCCGGCGACAGGTCCGGGAGGACCATGTCGCCGTCGAGGTACTGCACGACCTGCCGCATGGTCGGCCTCGCGCCGGGCAGCGGGTGCGAGCACAGGAGCCCGAGCTTCAGCACCAGCGCGACCTCGTCGCTGTTCCTGTCCACCATCCTCATGTCCGCCGCATCAGTGATTGATCCATTACGCCAGTGTTCTACAACCCAATCAACAAGAACGACGCGGTTGTTCCCCTCGTCTAGCTCGATCGGCTTCCGCCCGCACGCCACCTCGAGCAGGAACGCCCCGAAGGCGAAGACGTCGGTCGCCGGCGTCGCCTTCCCGGTGTGCCCGAGCTCGGGCGCCAGGTACCCCATGGTGCCGACGACGTGCGTGGTGCGCGCGTCGGAGCCGTGGTCGTAGAGCCTGGCCAGGCCGAAGTCGCCCAGCCTGCCATTCATCTGGTCGTCCAATAGCACGTTGCTCGCCTTGACGTCGCGGTGGATGACGATCTGCTCCCAGTCCTCGTGGAGGTAGGACAGCCCCGCCGCCACCCCCCGGATGACGTGGAGCCTCTGCGACCAGTCCAGCGTGGCGCCGCCGTTGCCGTTGCCGTGGAGGTACCTGTCGAGGCTGCCGTTGGGCATGTAGTCGTAGACGAGGAGGAGCTGGCCCTTGCGGCGGCAGTAGCCGAGCAGCGGCACCAGGTTGCGGTGCCGCAGCCGGCGCATGCTCGCGATCTCCGCCACGAACTCCTTCATCCCCTGCCGCGACTGGTGCGACACCCGCTTCACGGCCACCTCCATGGCCGGCTTGCGGAGCACGCCTTTGTAGACGCTCCCGAATCCTCCGGTGCCGAGGAGGTTCTTCTCGGTGAAGCCCTTGGTCGCCTGGTACAGGTCCTTGTACGCGAAGCGGTGCGGCCCGAAGGCGTCCTCCCATTCCTCGACGACCTCCGCGTACCGGAGCCGCCGCCGGACCCAGACGTAGGCGGCGATCCCCACGGCGAGGACCACCGCCGCGGAGGCGATGGGCAGCACAATCTCCAGCACCTTGGACCGCGGGCCGGGCCCGCTCGGCGGCAGGGCCGGCAGCGACGACGCGTTCAGCGCCGGGGCCGGCCCGTCCACCGCGAAGCTCCAGCCCACCACGTAGTGGCGGGAGAACAGGATCCCCGTCGCCGACGCGAACCCGACGTGGGCCGTGCCGTTCCGCAGCACGGCGGAGAGGTTCGCCGCCGTCCGCAGCAGCGGCCTGCTGGGCCGCGCCAGGCCCAGCGGCGCCATGGTCACGACCACCTCCGCGGCGGCGCCGTCGTAGTCCACCCACACCTGCATCGCCTTCCGGCTGATGAGGCTCAGGTTCCGGAACTGCAGCGTGGCGTCGTCGTAGTAGCCCGCGTCGGCGGCGCCGCGCGAGACGAGGCTGTCCACGTCGACGCCCACGTGGTTGCTGTTGATGTCGCGGCAGTCGGCGTTGAGCAGCGTGTCCAGCTCCACGGCGAAGATGTGCGCGTCCGGGTTCGTGTTGTTGTTGCCGCTGAGCAGGCCCATGTACTGGCCCGGCAGCGCCGCGGACAGCACGGCCCGCGACGAGGTCACGAAGAACGCCATGCCCGGGCTGCTCAGGTCCACGTACTGCCCGAAGATGCCGAACACGAAGGTCGTCGAGAAGGACCGCGCGCCGCCGCCGAACGCCACCGGCGACGGGTGGAAGGCGTGGCCCTTCAGCTGGATCGTGCCGTTGGTCAGCATCAGGAGGCCGTTCGAGGTGACCGTGGCCACGCCGTCGAGGTCCAGCTTCGAGCCCGCGAAGCCGTTGTAGGCGAACCGCCGGCCATCGTCGCCGCCGTCGCCGGTGGCCGCGAGGCAGGGACGGCCGGCAGCAGCCGCGAGGAGAAGGAAGAACAGGGTGGGCAAGTGGATACGCTGCTTGAGAGGCATCATGGTTCTGCGACAATTTGCGCTAGGATGTTTCAGGTAGACTACTTGTGTTTTTGGATTTCTGAACTGTGAAAAAAGCGAATGCTTTGTTTTTGGAGTAACGTTATCTAGAAAACACTTTATGTCGCTGGCGGATGAAAATAATATGGGGTGACTACCGTGGGCTGCTTGACTCGTTCCACAAACCTAGCGGCTGAAAGTCATTGATGGAACAGTGCAACCACTTCCAAGCGCTCAAGTCTGAACTTTGACTTTTGAGTCGTGAGAACGCTATCCGTTGTTTTTTTCTTTTCTCTCTCTCTAGCAGATGCGTTCGTTCGCCGGCAAAGGAGGAGACTAGACTAATGAGCCGTCAAATTTGACTTAGCAGTGTGATAAGGGTCCCTATCAGATACACGTGAGCGCTGCGAATAAACATTGAGAGCAGCCCCGTCAAACATAGTCACGCATCCAGAAGCAGACAACCAAAACAACCTTCTCCTCGTGCATAATTTTACAGGAATTTTATGAAATGTGCATAATTTTATTTCAACTTCTTTAATAATGAGTGGATACATAGAGCTCAACATGAATGAATGAGTGAATGTGTATCATCGGTCGGATACTAGATAGACGCATTTGCTTCATAAATGCTTTTCTTGAGATGTCACTTCCCGGTGATTTTGTTGTGAAAGTGAGGCGCGCCATTGCAAAAATCACTAGGGAGTGTTACCTTTGGTGCTCTGCACATGGTTTGCACTTTATTTTGACATTTTTACTTTCCCATGTTATTATTTTCTCCCCACTTCCAAACAGCCAAGATCTTGTTGATGAACTGATCTGGAGTCGATCATTTGAGCGTCCTGCGGTGGCCAGGCATGAGGTGGGTTCTATTTAGGGATACGCAAGACTTTTTATATACGTAGGCTTGTCTTCTCATCTTCTTGTAATCCAGCATCACATGGCAAATAAATTCAACGGTTAATTATGAAAAGATGTATAACAAACTTTACGAGAATCAACTCGAACGAGGATAGCAAATTTATTACGACGAGTCCACAAAGACAAGTTTTTTCTTTACATGAAACCTCCAACATATGTTAAATATACATACACAAAGATAGCTTCATCTGCCCTCGGATAGAAGCGTCTCTGAAGACCCATAAGACATCGCACCGATGCTATTCGTAGACGTAGGGCATGACATCGACATAATGTACGAGTCGAAGCCTTCGTTCTGCATGAGTGCTATTGTACTATAGCTCACATATGTCGGTGAAATCTCAGGAGGCGATTCGCTACGGTCCAGGTATTGCATGACCTTTCTCATGCTAGGCCTTGCAAAAGGTAATGGGTGTGAGCACAACAAACCTAGTTTCAGAACGAGGGTGATTTCTTCTGTGTCGTACTTCCCCATCAGCCGTGGATCTACCACCTCGAGGATCGATCCACTGTGGTGGTGCTCAAGCACCAAATCAACCAGCACAAGGCGCTTGTCATTTTCGCCACGCTCGATCGGCCTTTGTCCACAGGCGACTTCGAGGAGAAAAACACCAAATGCGAATACATCTGTTAAGGGCGTCGGCTTCCCGGTGCGCACAAGCTCTGGTGCGAGGTACCCCATGGTGCCAACCACATGGGTTGTTTGAGCATCGGTTCCATGATCATACAACCTTGCCAGGCCAAAATCCCCCAGGTGCCCATTCATCTGCTCGTCCAAGAGCACATTGCTGGCCTTGATATCTCGGTGGATGACGACTTTCTCCCAATCCTCATGAAGGTACAACAAGCCCGACGCGACACCTTTGATGATGCAGAACCTCTGAGCCCATGATATGGCTGGCACCTGTGGATCGTGCAAGTACTTCTCCAGGCTGCCATTTGGTATGTAGTCGTAAACCAAGATCAGCTCGTCCTTGCGCCGGCAGTAGCCCAGTAGCTGCACGAGGTTCCGGTGCCGGACACGGCCAATGCTCACCACCTCCGCAATGAACTCCCGCACTCCTTGCCTTGAATCATGAGACACCCTCTTCACGGCGATCTCCAGGTTGGACTCCGAAAGCACCCCTCTGTACACTCTCCCAAATCCTCCGACGCCCACTAAATTGTGCTCCCTGAACCCGTCCGTGGCACGGTGCAGATCCTTGTATGCGAAACGGTGGGGGCCGAACTCGTCCTCCCAGTCTTCGCGCAACTCCGCAAACCGGCGCCGACGCCATATGAGGAAGAAGACTGTACCGAGCACTGCAGCGACGAGCACCGCGCTGCCGATCGGCAGCACGATGTACAGCACCTTGGACCGAGGCTTGGGTCCGAGGCGCGGCAGCGCAGGGAGCTTGGAGAAGTCGAGCGGCGGGGCAGGCCCGTCCAGGCCGAAGCTCCATCCGAGAATGTAATGGTGCGTGTTGATGACTCCCGACGACGCCGAGAAGCCGACGTACATACCGTCGGCCATGATCGTCGAGAGGTCGACGACTTGGGAGAGAAGAGGGGTCTTGGGCTTGGGCACCTGCGCCGGAGCAAGCGTCACGTTCAGCTGCCTGGACTGGCCGTCGTAGTCCACCCACACCTGCATCGGCTGGCGGCTGTTCAGCGTCAGGTTTCGGAAGGCGCCGCCGCCGCCGCTGTCGTCGTAGTAGCCGGCCGGCCTGGCCTGCTGCGAGATGAGGCTGTTGACGTCGATGCCGACATGGTTGCTGTTGATGTCGCGGAACTCGGGGGTCAGGATGGTGTCCAGCTCCACCGCCAGGATGGGGTCGCTCGCCGTGCCGTTGGTCGCGTTGAGGAGGCCCAGGAACTGCCCGGCGCTCGCCGTCGAGAGGTTCGTGGTCGGGGCGACCACGAAGGCGAGCCCGTGGTCGCTCAGGCCGTCGTATGCTGACACGATTGCGAACACGAAGGATGTGGAGAAGGAGCGCGCGGCCCCGGTGGTGTTCGCCGTCGACGCCGACTTGTTGAGGAAGGGGATTGGGTTCGGGTGGAAGGCATGGGCTTTTGTCTGGAGTGTGAAGTTGGTGAGGGCGAGGAGGCCGCCGGGCATGACGGTGGCGAGGCCGTCCAGCTGAAGGTTAGCACCGGAGAAACCTTGGTAGGCGAACTGGCCGTCGTCCAACGACGAGGCCAGTTCCCCGTGGAGGATCAACACGATGAGCAGAAGAAGGGCCAGCATAGTTGTTTATTGGACACTTCGTCTCGTTGGCTCAAAGAAGGTGAGCGGAAGCTCAATGTTGTTGAACCGAAGTTTGGTTCCTTTCTGATCGTGCGCAGCAGCATTTAACAATATGAGGATGTATAATTAATATATGGTTGCTGTGTAGTTGGTGAGCGCGCAGGACGAAGACCCAGGGAAAGGCCGGGGGCGGAAAGATAGCACAAGATGCGTTCAATCAAAATAAAGTATCACAAGATAAGGAACCTTGCATTTAGTACTAACAGTCTACTGCGTCGTTGACAAGGGACAAACGACAATTCTGCGAAAGAGCGCACTAATCAGATATGGCTGCTCTTTCCACCGTCGTTCGTCATGTGCTCTTACTATTGTATATCCGGAGCTGTGCAGGCGGCTTGACTGCCTGCTGGTGATAGATTGTTGTCACTACGTACACGCACGGTAGAAAAATAGTTGGTGAGAAAGAGACCATTTACCCACTTGTTGCCTCCGAAAAACGCTTTCTGTGATACTGTGCCGTGCTCACCCGGCCAGCTGTACTATTTTGTAGCTTTTCTTTAGCATTGGTTGAGAATCCGCATATCAATTCAGATTGTTAAAGCCAACGTATAAGAGATTACTAGCTATTCTATAGGGCCGGGCTACTTTGTGCACGTCTGCACAAAACATCCACTTGCTTCGTCATTTTTCTTTTCAGCGTTGTCATGGTGCCTCCGCTTTCCTTTTCAACGAAGCCGCTGCCTCCCGCTACCCTTTTCACACAAAGCCTCCAAAGGTAGATTTTGAGTTATTTTATATACAAGTTTTTGAATGTGTGGTTCATTTTATCTTTTTTTTTGTGTGAAGTGTGAATAATTTTAGGGTTGTAGGGGTACTAGGGTAAATAAATGGTGGGGCAATTTAACTTCCACTTTCAATTTGTTTGTAGTAATACTTTTCAAAATATCATTTAAAGTTGTAGCGTGTCATTGCAATTAATTAAGCAGCATATATGATAAAATAAAAAAATTGTAGCAAGATAAACAATAGGAAAAATATATGTTCCTAGACCAAAGCATTTTTCTTTTGAAGAATGTATGCCATTCTTCAGACCTGCATAAACAAAAAGATAAAATAAACAAATTTCGTTCAATAAAATGGACATCACACATCCTTAGGTTCCTCTAATATAAGTTAATTATTAAACACCTAAATGGACAGAGACACTAACTATCCTTTATGTCACAAGCGACTTTGGTTAACACAGAAGAAAGAATTTCCATGACCATCTAGATTCACAAATCCAGGCTATGAATGGTATAACAGAAATGTACAATTAATGGCTCTCAAGGGTCCCATCCAAACCATTACATGAGCAAGTAAAGATACATATCCATTGAACCACTCCAATATGTAGAGTGACACACAGTGGATGAAAGAAAAAAAATACATATTACTTGCAGGACCAGCACTACAACACTGTAACGAAAGTATGGGAATTTGCACAAGTACACAAAACATTCTGAATATAAATTGTATCAGTAGTTTTTGCAACTTCAAAATGTATCACGGGATAATACAAGATAATTAAACACCTAAAGTATTAGCATAACTTCTCATATACTTCATGAATATAAATTGTTAGATAAGATTCATTCTAAATCATCATCAAACATATTGGCTCAAACGCTTTGAAGAAAGCAACTAACAAGTTTCAAATAGATCTATCAACAAACTTGTTGTCAAGTTAATTTCAGGCTAACTTATGCCCAAATTTTTATAGTAACTTTTCATGTTATTTTGGTAATAAGGTTAAGGAAAATATAACGTCATTTATTGGCAAACTTATTGGCACAATGCTAACTTATCAGATACTCTAGAGAAAGCTCTCCAGTAACATTCACACTACTAAGTTATAGAATTGTTATCAGAATTCTCCAATATGTTTGAGCCTAACTTATTCACAACTTTACTACCAAACTTTTCCTAACCTTAATATAATTTTGGTGACAAGTTATTGTTGATGTGTCTTGGTATACCAATTATTATCAAAAGCGTATGCTTCAATTATAGCTTATCCGTTATAGTATCTCATGGTTAAATATCGAATCCATAAGGACTATCAGAGTTACAAAATGCTTAAGAACTAGCTATAGCCTTAGGTTCATGGTGTGCAAGTGTTTGGTGGATATACCAGAGGTGCCGATATTAGCGCTGGGGCAGCACCGGTCAGTGGCTACACTGAGATATCTTAGAGCAATCACAGAGAAAATGTCAGTAGTGCGAGTTAGCTAGATGACAACAGGAGATAGGTGCAGTCAAAGTAATCCTTAAGCACATTAAACAAAATTTTTCAGTTAATTGAATGCAGCCCTTGCACGCCCTGCTCGGCACTGCCCTCTCATGACTAGGTAAGAGAAACGAAATCTCCTTTGAATCTAACCCGCAACCCCTCGACCTTCGCCTACACACAAGAAATCGAGTGGGTTTCCTCCCACTATGGCACATGTTATAGATTAAGATCCTATCTCCATGACAGCATCTCATCTCGATAAACATTAAGCATTCATTGAAGTAGAGAGAAAATCAATACAACGGAGGAGATGACTCGAACCATCAGTACTTTATGTAAAATATACAAAATACATCGCCACCTCGGCAGCCCACCTCAGTGGAGCAAACTTTTACCAATGACGTTTGAACCTAATCTACTGGAAGTGTAATATGCATGGGGCAGGCCCCATTAGCTCTAAACTCGCCTGTCTATTCTGTCTCGTTGACTAGCTTTGCACGCATTGAGTTCTAGGTATTTATATTGGTATATGGAGGCCCTAAATCTGTTGGAGGATGAAGTTTATCGGGCCCAAATCAACGCATCTGGATTGTTTTTCCTTTGCTTTTGTAACATTTCCTTTGTCTTCCATGTGTATTTCCTTCAAAAACAAGTATGGACCTTTTCTTGCTTGATTATGACATGTAAATTATTTTTTGATTTTCGAGGTGCTAAAACTTCCAGGAATTAACTTAGTCAAGTTGCACTAGTCTATGTCTCTCTCACGCTGACCGGCACACTTGTTTGATGCACACTCTTGATGCTTGATTCATTGGTTTTTTCCAAAATTCGGCCAACACCTGTTTCTGCAAAAATGCACGAAATTGATGCTGTACGTAAATATTAGTGGTTAGAACATATACAAACATCATTTATGTTTCAAAATGAAGCAGAATGATGCTTTAAAATAGATTGATAAACTGAGCCAACTGTTAGTATCCTATGTTAAGAGCGAGCTTAGTGGAATAACTTTTAGAATAAGTTATCCAGCAAATCTAACAGTCCGATCCACAGGATCTTTGTCCCACGGTGCTGTTTAAGCAGACACGAGATAATACAACACTTTCATCTTAATTAACAAGGTTATTATCTTTATTACAACAAGGTTCAGAGTTCAGCGGAAGCGAAATTTTAAACGACAAGTTCGAAAACGAAAGATACACGAGAGCTACACTACTCTCATCGATATAGCATGAGTGATCATCCGATGCCCATCCAGATAATCACACTAGCAGCAAACACATTACTGCAGCGGCGAATCAGATTCCCATTGGGCGGTCCAACCCTCAGGGACTTGCACATCCCAAGGCAGGACACCAGCAGGTAAAGTAATATCTGCACTACCTGAAAACAACAATGGCACAAAGCCTGAGTACTATTTACTCAGCAAGTCTTACCCGTCAAATGACCTCTAGACATGCAAGGTTTGCATAGGAAGGCTGAATTTAAAAGATTCGCACTTAAGCAGCAATAATTCTTTCTAGCATGTTTTAGCCAAGTTTTATCTTCATTAAACAATAGCATAAGTGGGAAAAGACAGTAACAAGCAATTTAACATATAATATATGAACAACAAGTATGAGAGTAATATCAACAATAATCCATCATTCTAACAACCATTCATCATCATCATCCAGTCATGTGTACTACGTGAAGGCGCAATTCACGAGCGGGTACTCATTACTGCGAGGGACAGCGACTGCAATCGATTTACACCAGCTGGGAAAAACCCGAGATACACGACGTATATGCACAAAAGTCATATACGGCAACATTTTGCAAGACAGTAAACAATAAAGGCGGGTCTAGTCTCAGGGATTGGGCAGCCGTCCCACCAACGGTACCTCGTACCTCCCATGGCCTGAACCTGCCCAATACACCTGTACAGGGTACCGTCTAACATTGCCACCATACATGCTACTAAGTTTGCTAGTTCCCATAAAACTAGTATGTACCCGGTACTGTTCAATGCTCGATCAAGAGGGCCAACAACGAATCGGTCCTTAATCGACTAGGCAGGGCTACAGTAGCCAACACCTCCATGTGTTGCTACAACTATACATGCATATGTCATCCTGCCCGGTCTCAGCGAATAAACATAAACTCATTCCATTATCTTCAATTTTAGTGATCAAGTTTCATTCCCGGAATACAATACTTGATCGTTGCGAAATACTTTAACTAAGCATAGCAGGCATTCTACCGAGCTACTAGGATAGACACATAAACAACATAGGACATTTGGGGATCATGCAGGAGGATTTTCAAACAACTCCTATAAACTTAAGTGCACATACATACTAGACACACTAGCATTATTATTATTGCTAAAACCAAAAATTTGTAAAAAGGGCGGGATGCACCGGGGCTTGCCTTGAGGTTCAGCAACTAAGTTAGCTGCTGCAAAGTCAGTTTCTTGAGTGGAGATATCCTGCTGAAAATCCTCTCCAACTTCTTGATTATCGTTTCCTAAAAATGCATTATATGTCAATAGAAGGAATACAAAGACAATATAACTCAACATGTATATGCAATGGGGTGATTTGGTTTCAGTTTCATAATGGTGATTTCAGTTCTGAAATGTTCATAAAATTTGTATACTTTCGTCTGAAGTATTTCCTTCATTGACTTATTTAATTATCTAGTTAAGTTAACAACACAGCAATCAAAGATAAACAAGAAAATTCTTTAAAAGCATATCTGGATATGACTGACCTACTACTGATACTAACATGCAACAACACATCATGCGCCCAATTTTCATAATTTTATACCTAGTAGAATTATTTAAAAGCCTAAAACAATGTGGCAACAGAAATTAAATCCTACAAAAATCCCAGAAGCAAAACTGATGATAACAGTCAGCAGGGTGATATAACATCATCTAAGGATCATGCATGCACAGGTTCATGATTTATAGAGCACCAGAATAATTATAAAGAAGATGACAAGTTTATCAAAGAGAAACACTTAATTAATTATTTCTACAGAAACAATGTACATGTAATACATCACTGGACAGAGCATGGCAAGAGGATTCTAACAAGCATGAGTTTGCATTTTTGTGACAGGAAAATAATTAACTATGAATTAATTGGTGCTAGACTTACAAAAATCATACAGGCAAAAATACATCAGAACATTGAGCACCAAGATACTCTATGGATAGATCTACTCAAGAGGAACCCAACAAAATTTAGTTTGCAATTTTTCGACTTCAGAATCTTTTTATATCGATTTTTGAAGTTCGTTCAAATTCTGAGAATGTTTGACTTAATTACAAAACTGCCACTGAACCGAATAGAACCCAGCGCGCGCACTGGCGCGGTCGGCGCGCACGGCGGCGCGGCAGTGGCGCGGCTCGCCGGCGATGAGGGATGGACCTCCACGTGAATGTGCTAGTGCGCGAGCATCAGTGAACCTCGGGCAATCCGCCGACGTGGTCGGCAAGGGAGGAGGCTCATCGGAGATGCGTGGCACCGTGGAGAGGCGGAGCTCGGGGACGGCGACTCGGCGGTGGACGGTGGCGAGCGGATAGCGACCGAAAGACTGCACAATCGCGAACGAGATCAACCTCCAGAGATGCGCAAGAGTGAGAAGGTCTAGCCAACGCGAGGAATTGGTCGGAAGCTCACCGTAGACCGAGAAATCGGCGGTGAGGTCGACGGCGGTTGGTGGAGAGCTCCGGGGAAGATGGCTCGATTCCGGTTGAAGGAGTCGTCGATGTGGTCGAGGTGCGCTCGGGGAGTGAAGAGGGCGTCACAGCGAAGCTTAGGCGGGGTCTAGCTTGAGCTGTGGTGGATGGACGCGGCGACACGGCGGCTTCAAGCCCCGGCGTCCATGGCGGCGGCGTGGGTGAGTTGGAGATGAATGGGGGCGGAGCGAGCGATGAAACGGCGGAATGTGCGAGGAGGGAGTGAGAGAGAGTGCTGGGCTGCCGTTTTGATCGCAAGAGGGATTGGGGGTGAGCTGGAGCGGCGCTGGTGTGCGTGGCGGCCATGCATCGCGCGTGGGAGAGCAGCGAGAGAGAAGAGAGAGGCAGATGAGTGGCTGACGAATGGGTCCCGCAGGGATTTCTCTTTTTCGGCAGAATTCCCTCCCTCTCTTGTAAATCCAATTTGAAGGGGTAAAAGGCTTCCAAAAATTCCCAATTTTTGCATGGGTGAAGGTTGACACCTGGAGAGGACAGATGTGCTGGAAGGTCTTCTAGAAGCTTTCAAATTTGAATTCGAAAATTAATTAAAGGTGTTTAAATTTTGAACTTGTTTGAATTATTTGGAGCACTTCCAATTTGAGTTTGACTTCAAAAATTTTACTGTACTTTCATTATACTGAGGTCTTTCACATATATTTTTGGTTGCACACAGTTCTGTTCAAAAATTTAAAGCTTCTTTATATTTTATCTCTCAATTTAAATTAAATTCAAACTTTATTATCGGTTTATGTAATAACTTTGATTTTTCTCTCCAACAAGGTTTTAGTGTCCAGCAAATGGCAAAAAGGAAATGAGACACCAGGGGTGTCACAGCAAATACTTATGAACAAACTTTAAAAAGTTTTAGAATAAGTCAAGCATATGGCCAGACTTTCACAACAAGAACTAGATTAAAGAAAATTGCTTCCTTAGGACTCAGAAATGTCTGGCTTCGACAAATTAGGGCCCAAACATTTCTCTTTGCCAAATTAGGACTCTAAATGTTATGCACCTTGATTATTTAGGATTTTCCTTTTTTTCAACGCTTTTCCGTTTCTTTCTAAGTCCTGCCCTTCTTCAATTTCTTTACAACTGCACCCGTTTGGTCTCCCACAACCGTGTCACCATCAGCTGTTGTTCCACGGTCTGCTGCTGCATGGTGCGCGGGGCACCCTTTCGCCGTCCCTTCCATCAACTCCTTCATTGCTGCAATGACCTCCACCCATGACCATCTTGTCTAGGCACGTGCACAGGCACAGTGCAAGCCATGATGTTCTCCGATAGGATTGGACTGGATGCTGACTCTGCTATATGCTGCTCCTCGTGACCAATGCTTCTACCTTATATGTCCATCGCTGCAGAGCCAACGCCACTGATGTTGCACAGCGCGTCTGTCAGACTCAATTTCTGGAATCTGTTGTGCATCCTGTATCAGTCCCTGGATCAGTAGCTGATACGTACAAGGACACAGATATGATAATCAAAAGCATACTTCGAATATGTAAATTAGTATATTACCTGATGTTGGACTGTTAGAGGCGGTACGACAAGGATTCATAACCATCCAAGTCCCTCCGTTCGACTAATCGACTAACAGTGAAGCAGACAGCGGAAAACCATGGCCCATAGCCACAAGCAGACTTGGGAAGTAGAACCAAAAACCCAAACGTCGTCGTCTCCTACGAAAGCTTCTTCTGCTAAAACCATAGATGCAAGAACGTGAGTACATAAGGTACTCCGTAAGCCCTACACTACTCAAGGGATGTATACATGCATATTTGGTCATAGCAAGGATCAGGCGGTATGGCTTATTTGCAGAAAGCAAATTTTATGCAGGGCTTGGATGAGAATTCCAAGATATTGTAGAGAAGTAAAACCAGAGTTTGTCAGTATTTTAGTTGTTTGGCCCTGGGGGAGTATGAACATTCCCGCCAGTTTCTAGATTTTAGTTAGGCCTTCCGACTTCAACAGTCATAATGACCCGGCATTCTTGCCATCAATTCCAAAACACGGGTCGACTACGACCCACTCACACTCCAAGGAGATACAGAGGTGGCTAATCAAAGTGAGCTCATAACATAGATGTGTCATATACCGTGACAACGTCCATCCGGATGAATTTTATACTCTGCAGAGTTATGTACAACTTTACCCACGGGCTATGCACTCCTGATCAGGAAATACATAACGCCTCAACCATCTTCTCCGCATAGCCTCGCAAGCCCACCCACGACCGAATAGGGGCCTTTGTGAGATAACATGTGCGCAGAGTGCTGGCCAGAAGTATAAGCGGGGTTTCATTCCCGAATCTCAGGCCGGATCTACGAGAAGCAACTTCCAGCAGTCTTCTCCTACGAGCCTCGAGGGTGATATTTGCTTGCGAGGGCACCAAGAAGGTAGGAAGAAGTCCTGCCCATAACAGGTTTCGTGATAGTACGAGAATCATCATGTTTACAGTAAACCGGTCCTTATGTGGTCGGGCAAGCGCCAAATTCCACACTAGTGGACTGTCACACCATCATCAATCATTACTGGCCTTGCCCTCAGATCCATCCCATCCCATAATCATCATCATCGCCTTCATCATCACCTAACACAGTTGTTGCTACTCCCAACTCATGTATGTATACCACACACACCACCAAACTCATTTAACACATTTGTAAAGCATAAAAGTAAGATACGCAGTGTGGCAATGTAAAAACATTGCAGGGTCCTAAGCAATTCTAGGAGCAAGGCAATTACGCCATCATAGAAATGATGGGATCATCCTAGGCCTAACAAGGTAATCAGGTATTCAAAGGTATTTCAAGGACTATTATTCATACCTAATTAATTGGCATAAATAATATTAGCAAGTAGGTTCATAACTACACAATCAGTAAAATAACAATCAATGCATAATACGAGACAGGCCATAGGTGCATTGCAAAACAATAGGATCAATCATGATCAAGGAGAAGTAGGGCTTGCCTGATAAACGCTATCCTAATCTTTGTGTTTGGAGTCTTCGGGTTTTGTCGGAGTTGATGTCTTCAAGTTCTTCCTCGAGGCTTGTGTCTTCTGACTTGTCTTTGGGATTGGGTTCTTCTAGCTCTTCCTCGTAGCTTGGATCCTCTGGCCTTTCCTTGACTCTCGGACTCTTCTGTCTTCTCTTCGTATCTTGCGTAAGCTAGCACATACAACATATCGTATAAACAAACTACCGCAAAATAAAATAAAGATTGAAAAGAATCAAATAAGATTTGATTGAACTCCAAATACGAATCAGATAGAATACTGGCGAAGAATCAAGTCACAAGTTATGCATGATGCATTAAGTTTTACTTTATCGTAGGTTTTATTTGGAAAGGTTTGATCCTAAGGAATGGTTGACTAATTTATATTATAAAGGGCTAGGTTATTGTTATAGGTGGGCTATGCATCTAGCACTACGGTTTTTGAGGTGAAGGGATGCTACGACAATGCAGCGTGTATGCTTACATGCGATGGTGGTGACGAACGTGTGTACGTGTTCCTTGTACATTGACAGCACTAGGGTTTATATAGGTCGTTGACCTATATAAGGGTTCGTGCAATACATAGTATGTGGTGTGCCACTTTAATTATTCTTATATGTTAAGGCATTAACTAATAGTTATTAGCTATATGTTATCTATTAAATAAAGATTAAGACTAAGCTATTATAGTTAATTGTCATGAGCTAGGACATGACGATGGTACGTGTACGTGATTATGTATGGTATGAGTGCATGGTTGCAAATAAAATACAAGAATTAACTAGCTAAGAATAATAGCAATTAAAATACCAATAAACACTAGTTCAAATAATCCCAACGAAATAGTTCAATTAAAAGAGAGCTATAAATAATTAAGACTTGGTGAAGATCGGTGGCGACCTTGGTTTAGATGTGGCTCGGCGAGGTTAGGCTTGTGATGATTTGCGATTAGGTGGGTATTAGGTTTAGGTTTGACGGGAACGACTTTCACGATGAGTGAGAGGTATGAACGAATGATTTGTCAATGGTGGGGTTTTATTGAATGAGAGGGAAACTTTGAGTGTGGTGGCTTGATAGGCTGGACTGGAATCTGAAGATCATTACTAAGGGATACTTCATGTTTCTACGAACGCGTGATCGCGAGAATCGCTCAAAACAGAGTTGCGGTTAAAAAGAATGATAGTTTACAAGTTTAGGGGCTTATTTGTAAGAACAGAACTGCTCTAGGGACCTATGTGTAATTATGGAAAAGTGTAGGGGCCTCTGTGTAAATAGGTAGGGGCTGAATGTAATTACATAAAAGTATAGGGTGTTTTCTATAAAAAGATAGGACCTAAACATATTATAAATAAACCCGAGGGGCTTATCTGTAAAAGTCCAGGTCCCTAGGATTTCTAGGAGTTTATGGAATTATTTTTCTACTGGAAATTCAGATTATTGCGCAAGGCTGACGCAATAAGAAAATAAAGATTTATGGAAAATGATTTAAAAGGAAATGTTGACTGTGTAAAGAGATGCTTGCGTGGCGTACACGTGGCTGCTGACTGGACACTGACTGGATTAAGTAGTTGACACGTGGCGCTCTGTGATTGGCTAGCGAAGGGGTAAGCTGCGATCTAATCCTGGCCGTTCGCGGCGAGATGGACGGCGGGGATGCAAAGGAGGCGGTGCGCGACAGCCGACGGCGACCGGGCGCGGCGGCGCCATTGGCGGCTCGCCGGAGCTCGCCGATCTAGAGCTTCGGTGGGAGAAATGCGGCGGGAAAGGGCTTGGGAGAGAGGGAGGAGAGGATGGGGATCTCACGGTGGGGTTGTTGACGACGCGCAGAGGTCGGAGACGGGCCAGCGGCGGCGGGGGCGGCTGCACCGTGGCGACGCTCGACGGGAAGGAGCTTCGGTGCTCGGGAGACTTCGGGAAGGGGCGCAGACGAGTCGTGGGGTCCTTGTGGAGCTCGGAGGCGCTGTGGGAGGACGGACGCGGCTCTGAGGCGGCGGATTTGGATGGCGGCTGAGGTGGAGGAGATTGGGGAGGAGGTGGAAATTCAGGCGGCTCGGTGCTCGGATTGAGAAGAGGAGGGCTTGGAAAGAGAGAGGGGAGTGTGGCGCTTCTATTTTTATAAAGAGAGCAGAGAGAGGGAGGCAGGGACGGCGGTGCCTTTGCTTGGCGGCCATGGCGCGCGTGCGCGTGTTGACGCAGAGTCAGGCGGCGGCTATCTCGAGTTGGTGTCGTGGCTCGACAGGGGATGGGCGTGAGGAGGATGATCTTCGTGGAGTGCTTGGCTGGGATTCGAGGCGGCATGGGCGCGGCGGCGGGTTGGCGCGGCGGCTCGGGGCGTGTGCGGGCAGGGGTGCTAGCTGGGGCCGGCGTGCTTCAAGGCTGCAGCGTTGGAACTCGAAGGGGTGTCGTGAAGCGGCTTGGCGCGGCTGCTTGACGGGACGGCACGGCCGGGGGTGGTGCGCCAGCAGGCGACGTGCGCCACGCGGCGGCGCAGTCCTGCGCGCGGTCGGCGGCGGCGGCGACGCGGTCGTGGTCGTGGCTGGGCAGGCTGGGCCGGGGAAGGAGAGAATGGGGCGCGGCCCAGAGAGGAAAGAAAAGAGGGAAAGAGGTTGGGCCGGAGGAGGAGAAAAGGAAGAGGGGCGTTGGGCCGGCGGAGAAAGCAGCCCAGGAAGGATAGAAAAAGGGAAATTGATTTAATCAATTTTCAGAACTTAAACTAAGATGAATCCGAATTTGAAAATAAATTTGGTGCAATTCAAACAGGAAAGAAAATTAAAATAAGGTAAAAGGAAGGCAATCACTAGAGCACTATATTTTTATATTTGAAAAAATTCCATTCCTAGTACTAGTTTCAATTATTTAGTGAAATTTTATTTTGGGAATTTGATGGAAGTAAGAGTTAGACAAAAATTTTAATTCGGAGTGATTTTTATCCGTTTTCAAAATTTTGGGATGTTACAGCGTCACGGCGTCCAACAAAAGGGTTCACTTCGCTAACTTCCAGGCCCTCATTCGCAACCGTGGAAGTGGTGGCACCCTCCAGAGTGTAGTCCCAATGGAGGCCTTTACAGCGGGTGGTAGGGAGGAGGAGGCAGCCGCCTCTTGCTCTAGCTGTTATCATTTCTCGCCTTGTTGCCACGACATCTGGATCAGTTGCTCCAACCCGTGGCGTCTGATGACCCCTTGCTGCAGGGGAAACATATCATGGCAGCATGGACAGGGCTGCACAGCGAGGATGTGTGGTGTGGCCTCTTGACACTATGCACCTTGACCTCTGCCATGAGATCATGTGCCTCTTGCTGCAGGAAAACCAGCTGGGTAGCCGTGTGTGCCTCTCACTGTAGGATGCCACGCACCATTTTTACAATGCCACTGTTCGTCACCTCCTCTGTTGCTTCCTGCCCTGCCTCGATGCTGCCACGTTGTGCGCTGGACAACGGACGGGTCTTGTCAGGTACATCGTTGTATGCAGCAGTGCACACAGGTAGCTATGTTCTTGGCTCATCGGGTAACGGCCACAGAGCTGAATGCAGTGTGACAAATTTCAAGAAGGGCAGTACGTTCATTTCGCGTGGGAGAAATAGAGAAAAGAAAAGGAGAAGCAATGAAAAAAAAATTAAGATCCCCAATAATTAAAGAGCACAACGTTTGTATCCCTATTTTCCAAATATTTGGGTTCTAATATGTCAAAGTCAAACGTTTTGAGTCCTATTACACAACAAACATATGGCCAACCTTTTGCACCAAGTTTAATAATAAGTTACTGAAATAACTTACACCCAAACTTCTCCAACAAGATTTGGAATTAGTTACCCCAAAGAACTTGTAACCCCAAAGAACTTTTACCAATAAACTCAAATTTAAAAGATGAAAACTATAAAACCATCTCAGGAGTGAGGTGGTTGTCATCATGTAAGGAGCTGAGCTTTTATTATATATCTGTAATACAAATATATGTAGGTCTCTTGCGTATTCGAGAAAAAAAAACTATAGGACCACAATTGAGTGGTTTATGTCGTTCTTCTTCACAACATGAGGATCAATCATGTTGTTCTCTCTCTTTGTTTTTCCATATTTCACCATAGGGCTAACCTGTGCATGACCTCAATAAAATCATTAGCCTTTTTCATTGTTTCGTCGTGAATCAACTAATACAAAGATACGGGCCTTGATGCATTTCCAATGTTCAATATCTTGTGTGAGACTAAACACAACATTCGTCTTTGTCTATGATTTTGGGGGCATGCTGTCGTTGTACAACATATGTTGGAACTCTGCAGGCTGTGCTGAAACTCTTATAAGTATGGACCCACGTTGGCCACACACTTGCACACTTGTAAGAACCTCTAACGTTGGCTCACACACTTGCACAGTTGCACTAGGCTATTTGCAAAAGCTAGTATAATGGACCTTAGGCTTTAGTTAATCCAACACGCAATGGAAAAAGTTGATAGTTCTCACCAATAGATAGTCCTCTGCAGAAGTCATGGAGAACGCTTAAAACGGGTTACCACACTGACATATGTGTTTACAATACACAGTGAAAATCCTGTTGAGTGCAGCACGGTAGACTTTGAATCGTGCAAGACTGTTTGAAAAAGTTTCGTTCATTGTGTCAGCTTGCAAGATTTTCCTACAGCAGTTGATTCGTGGAGTGACGACCAACGACTGAAACTGTTGACTCTAGCTAGTAATGGTTGAGGACACTTGTTGGACTATTTTTTTTTCTGCGGGTAGACTTTATTGGACAGTTTGGCCCACCATTTCGGAAAAGGAAAAAGATAGGGCCTGTCTATACCTCATCCGGGTAAAAAATCTCTCCCTAATACCCGAATTTTCCAACCATTGGATTAACATCCAACGGCCATCCCATTCTCTTCCACCTCACGACTCCAGCTGTTGCAACCCAATGGATCTCGCCCAGCACCTGCCGCCACCGTCATGTGCCGCCGCCCGACCTCGACGGGCTCGGCCCAGATGCCGCCCCCTTTCTAGCCCCGCGCCGCCGCCGCCGCTGCCGCTGCCGCTACCGCCGCCGCCGATGGCCGAGCCCATGGTGCCGAGTTACAGTTTGAAACTACTATACTTACACCATCATCTATACTGTAAATGTTTCATTTGAGTACTGTAACTACTTGATTTGAGTTTTATCAGAGAAGGGTGACCTGATTCAAGAGTTATACTGTCTTGCTTTGGTGCCGGAGAATCACCGGAGTTGGAGAAGAAGGCCTAGAGAAGGTATTGTGGTGTGACCGCCGGTCAAAGAAAATTCGGGTGGCAGAGGAGGCAGATATGCCCGGGTGGATTTTAGCAATCCCCAAAGATACGACTCTTCTGGTCGGAAATTAGCGAGACTCTCCAGTCCAACGTAACACTAACGATATCATAGCTTGATTGTGTGATACGTCTTGTTCGGTTTCTATCAATATTCCAGCAAAATTCTACTTAATAGTTCAACCTGTGACACGACCCACTTTTACGGTCAAATTGAATTCAGTAGATTTTCTAAGAAGAGGGAGAGAATGGATTCACACCAAGTTAATTAACAAAATATAGCACAATTGCAATGACGTAATGTAAGAACAAGTCCACCATGTCGCATGTCATGCATATATATGGTCTTTTTCGTTTGCCCAAGTTTTTTTAGAGAGTTTTCAAGGCATCACTTTTATACTTAAAGACTTTGGGAGCTATTTCTAATATGCATACATTGTAATATGCACTTTTCTTTTTTTTTTTTGCGAGGTAATATGCACTTTTCAATGTTTCTTTCCTTTTTGATAGTTCCCATGTCTTCTCTTTGCAGGAATGAATATAGGATTTCATGCGCTGGGCAAGTATTTACCATGCATTATGGAGCTCCAGGTATTCAAAAATAAATTCATAGGCCAAAACTTCAAGTTCTCAAGCTCTAGGCACACGAAAACATGGTATCGACCAAATCACAGTGTAATTGGATAAAGCTACATCTCCACTCTCAACTCGTTCGCGGCGGCAAGCGGACCCTATCTAAGGGGCTTTTCCCTTCGACACCTTTCCCCATGGTGACCGGCCATTGGCTCGGGTTTAATCGCGTCCACTGGTGCTGCCAAGAGGGAGTGCAGGCTCCATCTCAGTTAGGGATAGGAGCATGTGTGGATTTGGAAATAGACGGACCAGTATATATTGGGGTCCCGCAGGCCTGCTGTGGTTGTGATTATTCTGATTGGGGCTGTAGCTGGACCTGTGGAGCTCTGGCTGAAGCTTCCATCAGATGATATTTTTGTTACCTTGACTACGAAATCAGTGGACTTGGGTAAAATGGCCAACGAAGATTGGCTTTGGTAAATGCCCACGAAACCGATGGGCACAGTTATAATGCCCATGCGTTATTTTTCTATATCTTTAAATCTTTTTCGAGTTTTTTTGGACATGCGAGGATGAAACTACCCTTGCTATTTTCATTGACACCGAAAAGAATCGAACTCCAGGCGTACCTTCCTCCTCTGCACTCAGCATCCAAGTCTCGTGGCCGGGCACGGTGGCGCCACCCTCCCCGACAGGATGCCCCAGGCCGCCATCCCTCCCAGCACGGCCTCGCTACAGGCCCGTAGCCCATGCCACTCCCTCCTGGCGCGACCTTTCCCCAGGCCAGCCCCATCCCTCCTGGCATGACCTCACCTGGGAAACGGAAAACCAAAGCTTTCTAGGATGAGCGAGTCGATAAGATAGTTCAGGGAGCCGTGCAAAGCATTTGTGGTCTGTAGAGATTCTATTACATCCTTTTCCAAAAACATGTACAAGCCGGAGCAACCTATCGTGATGGAGAGACGCCGCCGCTCCACTTGACAAGGAGGATGGCTTCATTCAGCGGTCAAGGAAGGATGGCTTCCCGTTGTGACCTTGCCCTAGTAGCTCGCGGAGAAATCTTGAAATGGAAAGGGCGGGCGGACGTTGGCTTGGGGCGTCGTTTCCTTGTAGCCAAGGCACCCATCTGCCCGGTCGCTAGTCGGGGGCATCACCGCCTGGAGCTTGTTTGCCCGAGCAGGAGAGGAGCAGGCAGACCAGAGACATAGAAAGAACAAAGGACGGAGACGCAGGACCGAGTTCGAAGCAATTCCAAAAAATATTATGGAAATTAAAAAAAAACGAGTTTTGGCATTTTACCGGTATGACCACTAGTTTTGTGAGCACTTTACCGAAGCTCAATCTTCGTTGGGCATTTTACCGAAGCCCACCGATTTCGTGGACAAAATAGTGAAAATCTCCCATCAGACAAAGGTGGCCATTACAGCTTGCTTTGCAGGCATCCTACTCCATTACAGGATTGAAACAAACAAAATGCGGTGTAGCTTCCTCCATTTATGATACCGACGTTATCTGGTGTTACCGTTTGCAGCTCACAACCACGCATTTAACTCGACCATACACTCTCCATGAAGTTTTGTGCATCAAACACATGGATTCAAACGTTAATACTACTAAAATTATTATTGTAACTCCTAGTGGCTAATGATAATCTTAATGACTACACAGATTTCTGTGGCTGCCGTGGGCTGGTAGCTAGGAGAGCATTCTGCATCTCCACTTACCTACCGACTAAGCTGCAGGCTGGAGTTCCAGCAATGTATACACAACCTATGTGTTGACTGGTAACTGGTGAGGTTGCAGTCATTGGGACGGGGAGTACGTCGACTATAGCAGCCGGAGAAGTCAAGAGTAGTTGTACTTGACGAAGAAGTATAGAACGTTTCAACGGTGAACTGGCAGTGGCAGCTGCCATAGCTGCCTTTATATAGTAACGATGAAATGTGTATATACTCAGCAAATCTTTTTGGTCGAGCTGAAGTAAATAGTATTCTAAAACTAAATGGAGATCCCACTGTGTTCTCTGCTCCTCTCCATAGCCCAACAATGGAATCCCGTCCTCCTTGCACTCGTTAGTGTCATTTCCATCCTGCTGTTGACAAGGAGCCGGAGCAGCTTGTCCGGGAAAGGGCTGAAGCTGCCACCAGGCCCTGCGACGGTGCCCCTTCTGGGCAACCTGCACCAGCTCGGCGCGCTGCCGCACCGGGCCCTGCAGGACCTGGCGCGTATCCACGGGCCGGTGATGCAGCTGCAGCTCGGCAAGGAGCCGGCGGTCGTGCTGTCGTCGGCGGAGGCGGCGTGGGAGGCGCTCAAGGCCCACGACCTGGACTGCTGCACCCGGCCGGTGTGCCCGGGGACGAAGCGGCTGACCTACGACCTCAAGAACGTGGCGTTCGCGCCGTACGGCGCCTACTGGCGCGAGGCGCGCAAGCTCCTCACGGTCGAGCTCCTCAGCGCGCGCCGCGTCAAGGCGGCATGGTACGCTCGCCATGAGCAGGTATGTGTCGTGTACCTGCTGGTAGGTAATTGATGGATAACTGAAGAAAAATAATCACTTAGAATGACTCAAGTTCCTTGCATATATATCTCTCTGAATAGAAAACATGCCCTAAGCTTCGCACGGGCCACCACTCAAGCTATTACTACTTAATACGCATACATCGCATTCAATGATTAGGTGGAGAAGCTGATGAGCACCTTGAGCCGAGCGGAAGGAAAGTCGGTGGCGCTGGACGAGCACATCCTAAGCCTCTCCGACGGGATCATCGGCACGGTGGCGTTCGGCAACATCTACGGCAGCGACAAGTTCTCCCAGAACAACAATTTCCAGGAAGCGCTGGACGACGTCATGGAGATGCTGTCCGGCTCCGGCTCCTCCGCCGAGGACCTGTTCCCCAAAGCCGTCGGGCGCCTCGTCGACCGCGTCACCGGCTTCATCGCCCGCCGCGAGCGGATCTTCAGGCAGCTCGACGGCTTCTTCGAGACGGTCATCGAGCAGCACCTGGATCCTATGCGTGCGGTGCCCGAGAACGGCGGCGACCTCGTTGACGTCCTCATCGACCTCTGGAAGAAGCCGCGTGGAACATTCAGCTTCACCAAGGACCACGTCAAGGGCATAATATTCGTAAGTTTGTTAGTTCAACACTTGCGATCCACGCATACTTTGATTCTGACAAAAAAAGAACAAGATAGGGATCAAGGCTAGCTAGTATAATAATAATAATACTAATCGCGCGCCATGCATGGCATTTCTAATTGTGCAGTCGACGTTCGTTGCCGGTATTGACACGAACGCTGCAACGATTCTGTGGGCGATGTCGGAGCTGGTCCGGAAGCCGAGTGTGCTCAAGAAGGTGCAGGCCGAGATCAGGGCCGTGGTGGGCGGCAACGAGAGGGTGCAGCCGGACGACATGCCGAAACTCGGCTACCTCAGGATGGTGGTGAAGGAGACACTTCGGCTGCACCCGCCAACGCCGCTGCTACTGCCGAGGGAGACCATGCGGCACATCCAGATCGGTGGCTACGATGTGCCCGCAAAGACAAGGATCTATGTCAATGCATGGGCAATTGGCAGAGACCCAGTGAGCTGGCCTCACCACACGGAGGACTTCAACCCTGACAGGTTCGAGGAGAGCGAGATAGACTTCAAGGGCGAACATGCTGTGCTGATGCCGTTCGGCACGGGGCGGCGGATATGCCCCGGCATGTCAATGGCCATCGCCACCATCGAGTTCACGCTCGCCAACCTACTCTTCGGCTTCGAATGGGCTCTCCCGGAAGGAATGACGGCCGGCGACTTGAGCATGGAGGAAGAGGGAAGGCTCGTCTTCCACCGCAAGACACCACTCGTGCTCGTGCCCACCGTATACCAACCACAGCCTGAGCCTGAGCCTTGAATATAAAGCTATCTACAAGAGCGGCCCGTATGCTCCCACACTCGAGATGCATTGTAATAAAGTGCATGAAAATTTCAATAAGAACATATAGAGATCAATGGAGCTTGTTACTTGTTAGCATCTATTATCATGTAAGCTTTTGTATGTAACATATACTTTCAGGGTACAATAAAAAGTATAAAATATTTTTAATGTTGCAATAGCTCATGGTCTGTTGCATCGGTTTCTTTCTTTCTATTTTCATTCCTATGCAGCATGTTGCAACAGGTATTACATGTATATTGCAATTTCTCATGTAGCACTGGCTGTTTTGAGATTTTGCAGCAAGTATACTTGTATGTTGCAGTTGTTATTTGTGCATGTTGCAATGTCGACTGAAAGACAGTCAAATTTCAGTGCACTAAATAATAGTAAATATCCTAAAAGTTTTATGATAATATAAGACAATATGTACTATCTATCTAAATTCCTATATAGTGCATCTTGACCACAGCAGTATGGAACAATCTAAGGCCCCCTTTGGTTTGGCTTTTTGGGGTGCTTTTGCTTTTAGAAAAGTAGGAAGCCAACCAAAGGGCCTCTCAATCCAAGTGGCTGTGAACAAAAGCAGCTACTTTTTGTAGTTCAATGGTGAAAGCATCTCTCCCCCTGCTTTTGTTGGCTGTGAACTCTTCAAAGTGTTGAAATTTACCCACCATGCCACTGGTTATGCAGATACCGGTTCGTTTTATCTGTTTCTTTTCCCTTCCCGTCATCCTCAACTCACGAACAAAAGCTTCGACCGGGGTCCCCACGACGACGGGCGGCGCGGCAGGCCAAGCCCTGACGAGGGCAGAGGAAGAAGCTTCCCTGTATCGATTTCATGGTGGAGAGAGGAAGAAGATTCGACGTGTGGATGACTTGTGGGACCCACTTGTAAGTGAGAGAAGTGTTTCCAAAAGCTACAGCTGTTCAACCAAAGGGCTTTTCCAAAAGTCACAGCCCACATTTCACAGCTGCTTTTTCACAGCTCACAACCCACAGCAGTTTTTTTCCACAGCCATAGCCTAACCAAACACACCCTAAAGGTGCTTGATCGACCAAGATGTTCTCTGTTATCACGACAACTGACCAAATTTGGATAATAAGTTAATCTACATAGAAAATTATTATATAATAATTCTACTGACGTTAGAACTATTCTACACCAGTACTTTTACTAGTGACGTGCTCCCTCAAGATTCGGTCTCCACCATCATTGCTGATGGCCAAAGAATATTCCGCCGAAGGAGGCAGGCACACTCTTCACCGATGACGTTAAATCTGTCACTCCTCATCCGCATTGACCGTGCTCTCATCCCCGATGAGCCCCCCTCCCTATCATCATCGGTGACGCTCGAGCGCAGCTATGACGACGGTGGTGGAAACTGACATTTGGATGATCCATCAGTGCTCACGTATCGGTGATTCTCCATTTGCAAAATTACCATAGGTCGGTAATAAGTTGCAAGTACCGACCAACAGTGTGTCGGAAAAAGGTAGCTGGACGGTAAAACTTTTACCGACGCAACTTGTAATGACTGACCAATAAGGCGGTAAAGGTTTTTACATACGTATAGTAGGCTAATCAAGGGTCCTTTAGGGACTCACCATGAGTCATCGAAAAAGAACCGTGGTGTAGTGATACTCAAGACATAAATGGCTTTGACACATACATTTTACTAGCAACTAGAATATACTAAAAAATTAACAAATTGTAGCATAGATTGATGTCAGCTTAAAATAGAAGCCGACAAGCAACATATCATTTAGCTATTGGATGTTACCATGATTTTTTTTTTTGTATGCTGTGTGTGTAGCTGATTACATTGTGCGAAGTCCCAACGAGACTGTCCGACTGCTCATGGATGATTGTATTAACTCGTGATTAGTGTTCCTTGTTATCGCTGATAGATGTGCTGCCCCGATATGAGTTGGTCGTACAGCAGGGTCGATCATATAGCACTACTATATTAATAAACTATTGGATATTGATAGGTTTCTATATTCTCATTCCACTTAGTTGTGGGTAGTGATAATAGTTTCAAGAAATATATGGGGAATGCAGACCCGTATGTAGACATCTGTGCTTGAAAAGGTGGGAAAAAAAAGGTTCATGCGATTTGACAGGACCCAGAATCTGAACATAAAAGAGCATGGTGTGTAACGGGTCCAACAATTCCATAGAATTTTCCTGGAATATAGGAATAAATCAACAGGCGGGACGACAATCAGGATATCTTTAGTGTTACGATTTGTACTGATGTATAGCTCCGATCAACCAAAAGCGTCTCCATTGATTGTCAATAGACCAACTAGTCTTCAAAAGCATTGTTGTGGTCAACAGTCTAGTCTTTGGTCGTCACACGATGATTGAAATTAAGGTGATAAGGACATATTCGAGTCTGACACCTTGAATAAAAAGTTCTTCAAAGAGTCTTGCACGTTACTAGAAAATTCAAATTTTATTGTGCTACACTCAACAGGATTTCACTTCTCGCTTACTAGTTTATGCTATGTGTGATAGATAGCTCCGTGTTGCGACCCTATTTAAGTGTATTCATGTACTAGTATCTTTTTCGGAGGATGACACCTAAGTGAGACCAAGCACCTTTTCCATGAGGATTTTTATTGGAGCTTAGTACCAGTGTACCACGCAAGCCGATGTGATAACGTACGACTAAGGTCCATTAATTGTACAAATCGCTTTTTCTAATAGCCGCGTGATGACTATGTGGTCAATATCTTGTATGTTCACCTGCCTGGAAAATGTACATCAAATTTAAATTTGCCTGCCAAAGTCTCCATGTCTGTCTGAAAAGTGTACATCAAAATGACAAAGTGTACACCAAAGTTCTTCAAAAATCGTCTTGCACGTTACTAGCAATGTACAATAAAGAATCAACATGTAACTTCAAGAACATGTAACATCAATTAAAATCATACTGCAACATACACTAGTACAAAAAGAGCCTACAGTGACGCAGTGCTTTTTCCAGTAGTGGCGGGTATCCGAAATCCGACACTACTAGCAATAGCAGTGGCGGACACCTCTGACGTCATCAAAAAATAATGCTAGCAGTGACAGACAAATATGATGTCAGCACAGCCCGTCACTAGTATTTGTTTAACAGTGGCGGACAGGCTGACATCAGCGACACAGTAGTGTCATATGAGCCCGTTTTGGCCCATTGGAGCCCAATTCGTGGAAGGACATATATAAGGCAGACCTAGCTAGGGTTCCCTTATCAGCTCTCACACTCTCTCAATTTTCTCCTCTTAGGCCGCCGCCACCCATTCCTCCTCTTCTTCGATTGCTCGTCTCTCCTCCTCTCGATGTCCTCCTCTGGCGAGGCACGACCGTGGTCCCGGCACCGGCGAGGCGCGACACCGGTACCGGCGGCGGCCGTCCCTCGGTCTCGACGGCGGCAAGGTGTGCCCCTGCTCTCGGATCCGACGGCTGTGGTAGCTCAGAGGCCTCCCGGATGCGGTGGCGGCGACGGCAGCTTTGAGCCCCCTCCCCCTCCCGGATCCGGCGGCGGCTGCGGCGGATCCGAGCCTGGCGGCGGCGGCGGCGGCTCCGAGCTCGGCGGTGGCTCCGATCCCGAACAGTGGCGGCGACTCCGAGCCCGAACGTCGGCGGCGGACCCCTCCTCCTTCCTCGACCCGAGTGGAGGCGGCGGACCCCCTTCTCCTTCCCCGACCCGAGCGGCGGCGGCGGACCCCGGTGGTTCGAGCTACTCCCCATGCACGAGCTCCTCGCAGATCTTCCAGCAGTGGCGAAACTCGGGTGGCGCACACCCAGCCCGTCACTGCAGGGTCAAAATGACCGCCACTAAAGGCCATGTTTGTACTAGTGATAGTCATATATGGAATAACCATGCACCATCAGCATTTGAAACAAAAAATCTTCAATAATTCACCATCCATTGCACATAGGTCAGCAAACAAAAGACATTTCATGCACTTCAAATTCCACATGTAGGATGGGTTCGGGTTGTTATGTGATGCATACCATTGATATTTGAAGTTTGTGGCAGGTTACTTTCTTTATAGTTCATTGCTTGATATGGTATTAATATATTTTTTGTTGTTCAGATATCTTGTTGAATATGAAACCGTGTGGTTATTTTCAGTTTTGAAAGTGTATGATATGCCTTTTTGATTGCTTTCCCATGTGCAATGGATGAGGAATTTGAAATGTATGACATGTCTTTTTGATTGCTTTCCCATGTGCAAATGGATGATGAATTTGAAAGTGTATAACATGTCTTTTGTTTGATGCTCTATGTGCAACGTATGAGAAAATTGAAAGTGTATAACATGTTTCTTTCTGCTGCCATATGTGCAACGTATGAGAAAATTGAAAGTGTATGACATGTTTTTGTTTGCTGCCCTATGTGCAATGGATGAGGAATTTGAAAGTGCATGAAATGTCTTTTGTTTGCTGACCTATGTGCAATGGATGGTGAATTATTGAAGATTTTTCGTTTCAAATATTGATGGTGCATGGTTATTCCATATATGCCTATGTTGTAGTATGATTTTTATTGATGTTACATGTTCTTGAAGTTACATGTTGATTCTTTATGTCTACATGTTGTCGATGTTTCTTTTATCCCTTATTATCTATTCAGTATTAGTAGATCACTCTTGTCGGTTGATACGTTAGCTTTGTAGTTTGTAAACCTTGTGGCTATAGGGTTTTTCCGTATAAAATAGAAGGAACTCTATCCTGCTCGAAGAGCATGAATGAAATGAAACTTTTGTGATGATTTGAGATGTAGAGTGGTACTTGTGTTAATGTTCTTTGGGTCGAAATATAATTGTTTTTGATACAATGTTTGATGGAGAGCACGGGCTTTTATGTTTACCTGCAAGCTACCTGAAAGTTGTAAAAGCTGACAAGGATCTTTTATATGTTTATGAGTTGTTGGATTCCTTAATGGTTTTGTTATACAATATAGTTTCTTATTTAACCACCTCTAGAAATGTTTATGTTGTGGTCTTATGCAATAGTCCTCATGTCAATTTTAATCGTCTTGCCTAAAGGGTGCATTTGTGTGCATGTTCCAAATACATGTTCGTTTGATTTTTTTTAAGTGTTCCTATATCTACCTCGGACCTTTGTTGAAGTCAGATGTTTTCTTTTTATCTGGGTAATATATAGTTTAATTGATGAACAACAACATGGTGTGGCGGTAAAGTGTTATTCCTCCATGCATATATGTTTAATAATGCTTCCGCTTTTGCTTATTAGATGTTAATCACATTCTATAGATGATCTAGTGTAGTGTGTAACTCTCCAGAATCTTGTCGTCGTTCTGGGGTGTTACACTATATATCTATGACGTTGATGATACCACACAGTTAAGTTAGATGGTTTGCCCTGAGCATTTTTGCAGTTTGAGGATTTTGTAACTCAAAATATCTATTCAGTTCATGAATTCGATATGTGCTAAACACCTTATTGCAGACTATCAAGCCTCAATCATGCCTTTTGATTCAGACTATGTTTTGTAGCTCATAAATTTTAAAAATCCTCGTTTCTCAATTCACTACCGGAAATCGGCTTTTTTCTGAGTGCCGGCCTCTTTGCCGAGTGTTTTTTTTCGGGCACTCGGCAAACAATGTCTTTGCCGAGCGCCAAAAAAAAAACACTCAGCAAAATATTTTGCCGAGTGTTAAAAAATAAACACTCGTCAAAGATATTCTTTGCCGAGTGTTTTTTTCCTGACACTCGGCAAAGAAAACCTTTGCCGAGTGTTTCCTCTTTGCCGAGTGTTTTTTTTTTACACTCAGCAAATATTTTGGCTTTGCCGAGTGTCAAATGAGAAAACACTCGGCAAAGAAAACTTTTGCCGAGTGTATTAAAAAAACACTCGGCAAAGAGAAATTCAAACTTATTTGGATAATTGTTTAAAGCCCTAAATGAATTCAAAATAAAAAGTGTTGAACTACAAAGTTGCATAACTTCTCAAGATCTATATCTCTTATTTGGATAATTTTTTAATTCAACAAAGTGATGGTAAAATTGTTCACAAAGTATACATCTCTCGTATTAGTTTCATGAAATCTATAAGAGATGTATAAGATTTGTGAACAGTGTTACTATCACTATGTCGAATGAAAAAATTACTAACATAAAAGTGGTAGATCTTCAAAAGTTATACAACTTTGTAGATTAAAATTTTTAAATTTGAATTACATTTGCCAACAAAAATATTCGTTTGAATTTCTTAAATTTCAAAATTTGATTTTTTCAAACGACCTCGGACGGAGAAACAGTAAAAATAAAAGTTTTAGATATAGAAAAGTTATAAAACTTTGTAGTTGACAACTTTTTTATTTGAAATCATCTTGTCAACATAAACTAAGTTTGAATTTTTCAAATTTGAAATTCAAATTTTGTAAATGACCTCGGATGTAAAAACTACCAAAATAAAAGTTGTAGATCTCGAAAAGTTATGTAACTTTGTAGTTAACAAGTTTTTAGTTTGAATCCCTTTAGAGCCTCAAAAAAGCAATTTACTCTCGGTTATGTATAATATGTGAGGAATTAAAACCGAGTATAGACACATGTGAGTGTGTGGTGTAGTGGTAGAGGAGGTTTCGCGCGAAGGGTAGGTCATGGGTTCGAATCTCACCGGACGCATAGTGTGCAAAAAAATGTAGTGACTTGTGACTTGAAGATGGGGGATGAGTGGCTGGCTGGTGGGGGCCTCCCCTTGTTAAAAAAATTTTTTTTGCTATTTTTTTCAACAGTTTTTCCAATTTACACTTTGCCGAGTGCCAAAAATGACACTCGGCAAAGCTTTGCCGAGTGTCCGACAAAAAACACTCGGCAAAGAGGCGATTTGCCGTATCCCTTGTCCCCGAGTGCTCTTTGCCGAGTGTATTTGTGGCTTTGCCGAGTGTTTTAGACACTCGGCAAAGAGGGGAATTCTGGTAGTGATTAGATTATGTCATCTAGCTTTGAGCACCTCATTGTGAACTTATTAGATACACTATGAATGAGTATGCAGTTATTCATCATATCAGCACTTCCAGATCTAGTTGGGGGAGTTTGACTGCTAGACTTGAAATGAGAAGTACAACTTGATCAAGGCAGGGACAAAAGTATACATGTCTCAATGATGAAGGACAAGGGTACTATGTTGCTTCATACAGATAAATGTGTAGATATCTGAGGCATATTAGCTACTAAAAATAGGCTTTCCTACTACTCAACCTGAGAGATAGTTACTCTACATCCTGTTATGTCTATATCATGTTGTATCACTATCATTTTGCAATGCATGAATACAATGATAGAATCCACTGTTGACAATCTGCATATCCTTCTAGCTCCATATTTTTCTCATACTTTGCAACCTTTGTAGCATTCTTCCATTGTTGTCTTATCAGATTGTAAATATCTTAATAATGTTTACTCTATTGGTTTGTAGCTCCTATGGTGGGAAAGATGGAGGTGCTCTTGAGTAACAAAAGTAGAAGCTGCAAGCCTTAATAGCGTATAGATTGCTTTTTGCCTTTCTTTTTCTTTTCTCATAGAAAATATTTGGTTGTTCATGTGATGGATATTTGACTTTATTGTAAGAGTGAATGATGGATTGATAATTAATATGTATGCCGCATCAAATTTTGTTGTAGAATAATTACGATGCATCAATTTAATATTGTTGCAGTAAATAAAAAATCAATGTTTCTAATTCAGTGCAATTTCACTATTGCCATTATCATTAAGCATACTTTGCCATAACTCTTGCTACATGTGGTTGTTTCAACCATATAAAATTTCATTGCAATATCCTTTAAGGATATAGCAACGACTAGAATGTTGTTGCAGTATTATTTATGCATATAGTAATGACTCTTATTTCGTTGCGACACCATTTTCGTTATTGGCACAAGCATATATCGTGGCAATATAGCGTATTGCTATAAAGCTCTAGCGTTGTGATACTGCTTGTTTGCAACTATCGTACGGTGTTGCAATAACCACTATAGCAAGGGTCAATTCAATCAACACCATCCATAAGCATGAGGATTCAAGGAACACCATCACTAAACTTGAGGATCCCAAATACACCACTCATAAAGCATTTTATTCTCTCTCTGTACGTTTTGAGCCTCAGCAGTTTGGTGCACTGACCATTTTGCCCATGTATGTTTGGTTTCATGTGTGCACAGCATGCCGAGTGTGATTTCTCATGGTCAACAAATTTGATACAACCTTCTGTAAATATATTTTTGTGGAATAATAATACATGACAATATATATAAAATCACAAGATTAAGACAACAACACAATTTAACTAAACAACAACAACTAAATCGATATGTTCAAGGCATCCTAATTAGCATTCATGTCCAATGCTACAAGGCGGTTCGCTTTTTTTTTTTTCCGGAAACGCTTCACAAAAGCAAGTCATAGTCTGCCTAGGTTGATGCATGGAGCGGCAGGGGCAAAACAGTTAAGCTTTGTTTTGTTTAGGCTGAAAGAAAAATATTGAGAAAGGGAGCATCATGGTGTATGTTGGATCATCATTCTTATGGATGGTGTCCTTGATCCTCCTGTTTATGGATGGTGTTGATATAAATATCCCCTATAGAAAGGCCTATGATCGTTGCTTATACAACCCATTGCCACGCCTCACTTCGTTGCAACAAGCCACAATTATGGCAACACCTTAAAAATGGGCGATGCAATACCCTATTGCATCGAAAGTACTTGCAATGCCTCCCAACGTCCCAATTTTGTTGCGATTGCTCAATATTGCAACAAAAAAAACCCATATTGCAATGGTTTTTCGTCGTTATACTAGGCAATTTCACTTGTTGTGAGAGTAGTATTAATGAAACAGGGTGTGGAGTCAGTGGCGGACATTTGTAAACTGGCCTCCTTATAAATATAAAAGGAGGGTCATTGTTATAAGCATGACAACATAGTGATAGGCTCGCTGGAGAGGCAGCGTCTCTTGTTGGAACCATGAGCAGCTATTGGGGAGGAGCACCCGTAACCATGCCTTGGGAATGTAGTCTTTCAATGAACCTCGTTACCGAACATCGTCCTTCTAGTGTTGTCATCTTAGATTGACATAGTTGCTTCCACATGTGGTATGTTCTAACACGCCCAGTCCTTCGGTGAAGTTCATAGAGAGACATGTGTGCATGCATTTTTTAATTTAATTTATTATTTAGTGAGAGAGTTTAGTAACACACAAAAAAATACAATTTTCCTGAGGGTTTTCTGAAAACTCACAGAAAAAAGGTAATTTTGCTATGGACTTTGAACCGCCACATAGAAAAAAGGGCCCACCCCATAGCGTTATCCCGCAACCCTCTATAGCGTTATCCACCCAACTCATGGGATTTTTGTGACGGTTTACTGACAGAATATATATTTATGACGGTTCTTGGCCATCACCATGCAAAGGTCTGATTTCTAGTAGTGCGCTAACACTGCGAACTACACCAGCTACATGACCTAAACCTCCTCAACGCACCTCGATGAGACAACCAAACCATAGCTTCGTGACCTTCAACAATAACTAGAAAAAAGGCCCAACTAAACTACAAATGGATATGAACGGCTAAAGAGCTTGGCAGTCGAACACCTTGTGCGGTTCCTTCCAAAGCTCCAACGATGAGTGCCCACGACTGGCATCTCTAATCGCATGGTGCCCCACACCGTCCATGTTGTCGATGCGCTGCAGTGCTGGCGTAGAGCGTCACGACCAAATCCAGCCTGGAATCGCCAAGATTCGCCTAGCAAATAAGTCTCGTGAGAGGATCTTACCGGCTGAGCTTTGGGCTTAACGACCATGAGGCGGTCTCCTCCACATGGGCAAGAACTAGGACGCCAAGATGGAGAGAGAAATAGAGAGACGCCGGCATCTACCGTCCTCTGGGTCAAGATGGGAACAACGCCGTGGGGCACCATTGCCGTTTTGCGAAGTGTCAAGGGCCTCGCCATTGCCCTGACGCAACCACCAACACGTAGATCCGAGTGCCGGATCCGGTGAAAGGGCACCGGAATCCCATCGCTAGAGTTCGGAGTAGGGGATGCAAGGGTGGAAAAGGGACGGACTAGGGTCGAGGTGAGCGGAACAACTGAAAGAAGAGAGCCCTGCTACCACCTTCTTTGTAGCCACATGGTTCCCAGCGGTGGCTGCGGCTGTGGTTCAAGGTTGTCACTCAAGCCGCTCCTTGCGAGAGCAACACTGGCACTAGTACAAAAAGGACCTTTAGTGGCGGTCATTTTGAGCTTGCAGTGGTGGGTGTGGTGCAGCGCTACAAATCATAGCAGAATAAATTTTTGGGTCCGAAAAGGGTAACAACAAACGGGGAACATGTGCCACATCTGTGATGAGTGAGACCATCTGCTATCACAGACGGGAGTAGGGGAGCCCTGTCTGACATAACTGTTTGCAGGTCTAAATGTTGACGGCTTAAATTGTCTCCGACGTGTCTTACTAAGTCCGGTCTGTAACAACGTTATGACGGACGGGTTATGTGTCCCGTCTATGAATAACATGTTTGTGATGTGCGATTCTGTAGTAGTGCACTATAACCTATTCCTAAGGTTTGCTGTCACGACTAGTTGAGTGCGAGTCTGTGACCAAATCCTTTGTCTATTCCCATAAGGGTCCCATACCTATCCACAAGAGCGTCCTCAAAGGAGAGCCAAGAGTCAGTTCACAAGTAGGATTTTGTCCTACATGAAGGGGAGAAGAAGAGGAGAGAGGGAGGAACTAGCTCTTGCTTAAAAGACAATCTTTAACATTTACTGAGTTATTGACATGTAGGACCAGTCATTAATTTAGAGACAGAATGAACTCTTATGTTGACTCTTAAATGAGGTGAAGAGGCAACACCGACTTTACCTCTGAGGACGCTCTAAGTCTCATAATCGACTGTAGTTTCCAAGATGGTGATGTACAACC
The DNA here is from genome assembly GCA_012490785.1 of Eragrostis nindensis. NCBI lineage: Eukaryota > Viridiplantae > Streptophyta > Magnoliopsida > Poales > Poaceae > Eragrostis > Eragrostis nindensis. The sequence continues at coordinate 1,074,524 of JAAXCT010000072.1, read as the reverse complement.
GACCCAGTGTCCCGTTTCCACACATGCAACCCGAGCAGGAGTTTGTTCAGACGAGCACCGTCATGAAGGACCAACTCTAGGAGACTATCTCTCTCTGTCCAAGAATATGAATTACAATGGTCAATTAGATGTTTTTTATACTAAATCAGACGTGTTAGAGGATCTGGACTGTTCAGCGAAACTTCGACTCTATTACATGATGCCATGTGTGAATACACGTCTAGTGTTGTGACCCTTTCCAGGTAATACCTTCTCCGTGAAAATCATCTAAAAAAGAATAAGAGAAATTTTTAAAAGTATTTAAAAACTCAATCATATAGGTAAGATAGGGATTGAAAGTATTTGGAAGATATGATGAATCATAGAGAATGTTTCCTACATGACTTTTGGACTAACTAGCAGGTGAGAACAAACACCTTTCCCACATGCAACCGGAGCACTACTGGAGTCTGTTCAAACGAGCACTATCAAGGAGCACTACTGGAGAAGCAACCGAGCGAGACTATCTGGGTTTGCATGAAGTCATTTATTTCAATCTTTGACTATCAATAACAAAAATATTCATCAATATTCATAACATAATAACAACATTACGAGATTCTTCATGATTCAAGCACCTGTCACACATGTAATAATCCTTTTCTATTTGAAATAATTTAATTTTATACTAGTGTTGATCAAAAGTTAAAAGAGTTTGACTTTAACCAATGTCAAAAATCCTTGCATTTCGGAACGGAGCGAGTAGCTAACCAGCTACTGTTCACTTGAATGAGTAGAGAAGCCGATCGTTGCTGATTTGTCTCCTAATACTATGATCCTGATGCCAGCACAAAATTATAAACAAAAAAGTAAATAAGAATGTCTATATTTTTTTTTACTTATATTGTGGAAATGGACGGGGAAAATGAAACGGGGAGCTCCGCGGCTTATTCCATTAACTTGGGTGCGCTGCAGTCTAATGAGGAGACGTTCTTTTCGAACAGATGCACGTCGACCAGCCGGAGAAAACTAGACGGTCAAGTCGTTGTTATTGACTTCTATAGCAGTGTGGGACGGAAACGGTGACCTCTCAATTGTACGCGTCTTCCATAGTATCGGCTTCGGCACGTCTACATAAGAGAAACTGGATGCTTAGACTATGGCAAAGGCCGTAGCAAAGGGTGTGAAACCCATCTTGAGATGGAGGGTCTGGCTAGAGAGGCGAGCCCATCATTCCATAATCCTGATTTAGGCTCTCGTGCAAATGATAAGCGCCCCGATGAGGTCGAGTTAGAATCGGCACTAAACACTGAGCATGTGCGTGAAAACCTGTTGCTTGAGAGCAGCAAAGGAGCTCTGAAGAGGCGTGTGTTCCTAGACAATCTGGTACCGGACGTCGACGATGCCCACCTCCGTTTTCTGCGCCGACTAAAGGAAAGACTTGACAGGCACGCCTTCTTTTTCAGTACACTGTTCTGCATATATCTGGATGAAGATAAAACTATATTTATACAACTGTTGTTCTTCTGTGATTCGTATCCGCAGGGTTGATGTCAAGTTGCCAGCCATAGAGGTGAGGTATAGCAACCTGTTTGTGGAAGCAGAGTGCAGAAATACTGATGGAAATCATCTGCCGTCGCTGTGGAATAGCATCAAGGGAGTTTTCTCAGTAAGAACTATTGACATGATTAATTTTACTTTGGACAAAGTAGCAGCTCTGAAATAGTAATTGTTCGTCAAATGTATCTTAGGAAATCCATACATTTCTAAGATGCTGCCTTCGTATTATATGGTATTGAATGACGTACCAATTTTAATTCAATTCCCAGGGTATGGCTTGGTATGGTTGGATATCAGTGGGTAGGGAGGAGGCATCCCATACCTTCTCAGACAATTCGAGGTTGTTCCCCATCAATGTTATCATAAGGAAAACAGAATGGTTGTGCTTATTATGGAGCTTCTCCGCCACCTTCAGGTGATCTTCAACAAAAGGGTTGCTCCCTCAAATGCTCCTCCAAAAAATAAGGAGCCGCATCAGAAAGAGGGTGAACCAAGGAGCTTTTAAAAGGTAGCATATCAAGCCTCTCCCCATTTAGGCCCTCCTATTTAAATATTTTCTCCTGAAAAATAAGGAGAAACTGTTTTGTGAACTGTTAAACCATGACCATTGTCATAGCCATAGACAGCACAATTGTGTTGTCAAACAAGTCATAGCCACAACCACAGCCGAGCCCAACCAAAGAAGCCTATAGCACCAATCAGATCATCAATCTGTGAGCGTCGTAGACAAGCACGCCTCCATCTTCTTCGACGGCATTCCAACCACGAGATCCAATGCTGCCATTCACTGCAATGCTAACCACAAGTTTTCCAGTCCCTCGTCCCGTCACTAACTCATACAGACGTCTTTTGCTCCATGTCTGCTCCATCTCTGCAGCCAACATGCCTCCGAACAAGATCTCCTTGGGTTCTGATTGGTTATGTTCCTTTGTTCGTAGAATGACTCTTTTACTGGGGCCTCCAGGATGTGGCAAAAGCACTCTGCTGCGAGCACTGGCTGGGAAACTAGATAAATCTCTAAAGGTACAAATACTCTTACCTTCCTATGGTAATTAAGAAACACGCTTGTTCTCGTTTTCACTGACTGTGTTTGCAGATAAAGATCATGTATCGCAGATACGTCAATTTTAAGTTACATTGAGAGTGAGTTGTATTGCTGTGAAGATTTAATCTATTAACTTAATAATTAACGACAAAGAGGGGGCACAGCATTCGATCTCAATGGCAAGAAATTACCACATTATCTTGGAAAAAAGAAGAAGATAGCATAATTTTTTGTAGACAGGCGAGGGTATGGTTTTGAGAATTTCCTTTCAAGCTACAGAAAAAACTTCTAATATCAGATATGCCATTGGTGTATTTGTGACACGTGGGACTGATCATAGTCATCGACATTGACATGTCAGGGTGGGTTTAAATTCAGCCTAGTGGCATACAAGGTATCACTTCTTATGTGGTCTGGGTGATTGGATATAGCTCCATGTGCCTCACTGGACAGGACACCAACTAGGGGTACCCACTATCAAGGTATTCAGAACTCATTTTCACATTCCTTCACGTTCTTCTTGGTCAACCAACGTTTTCGGGACAAAACGAGGTAGAGGTCACTTCTAATGGCCAAAGGTAGCTCCATAAAGCTTCACAATATGGGAGCATTTCTTATATTACAAAATTATCCACATCTAAATGTGTTTTGCAGGAGAAAAGTTTTGTTATTGACTTATTGTAAATCTACACTTCTGCAAAATAAATATGAACAACAAGAAATTTAATGGTTTGATGCTGAATGTAAAAGCTAAGCTTTTACAGGTAACAGGGGATATTTCTTATAACGGTTATCAACTTGATGAATTTGTACCTGAGAAAACAGCTGCATATATCAGCCAGTATGATTTACACATACCTGAGATGACTGTGAGGGAAACTTTAGACTTCTCATCCCAATGCCAGGGTGTCGGAAGAAGACCAAGTAAGTCAATTAGAAATTCCTTACAAAGGTTCATGATCAGCAAAAAGTTCTTATATAGTTAATAAACACTTACTATTTCTTGTTTCTTTGCCCAAAGAAATTCTCGAGGAGGTAAGGGTGAGGGAGTGTGTGGATGGGATCATACCTGACGTGGATATAGATCTATACATGAAGGTAAAAATTTATTCTCTTTTTATGTACTAGCGAGTGTCACCCTTTCTTACTTCAAAAGAAAAGCAATACTGATCAGTTGAGTTAAATGAAACAGTGTAATTAATGTGGATCGAATATCATAACTGTTCTAGCTAGAATAATACTTGGTTGGAGTAAAACTAATTTATATTTTCATTGATCAACATTTCTGTGTCATTTTCTGTAAATTAAACACATGCCGGTATGCAAAACTAAAGTGGCTGCTGCAGGCAATAGCAGTTGAAGCATCGAAGAGAAGCCTACAGACAGACTATATTTTGAAGGTAATCCTTGCTAAAACATAATAAGTTTATGCAATAATCTACTAACTGAATCACACTACTCATTTATACTTAGATCATGGGGCTAGAGATGTGCGCAGACACGATGGTTGGGGATACAATGACAAGGGGAATATCAGGGGGGCAGAAGAAAAGATTAACCACAGGTATATAGTAAAGCCAATATAACTGGCAAATACAGTCTCCAAAGGCCATCACTTCATATATAATCATTCACCTGCTCGCACCAGCTGAGATGATTGTGGGTCCTGCAACGGCATACTTTATGGATGAAATATCAAATGGTCTGGATAGCTCTACGACTTTCCAAATAATAAATTGTTTCCAGCAACTGACGAACATCAGCGAGTATACAGTGGTTATTTCACTTCTTCAACCAACACCTGAGGTATTTGATCTTTTTGATGACCTAATATTAATGGCAGACGGGAAGATTATCTACCATGGCCCACGAAATGAGGCTCTCAATTTTTTTGAGGAGTGTGGGTTCATATGCCCGGAAAGAAAAGAGTTAGCTGACTTTCTCCAAGAGGTATTTGTTGTCAATCACAAAAACAGTTGCAGCATCTGAGATATTTGCATGTTCATGAAACAGGTTTTTTTTTTTCCAATTTTGAAATCATTAGATCTTGTCCTGGAAGGACCAACCACAGTACTGGTCTGGTACAAATGGATCTTACAGGTATATCTCCCCTCCTGAATTCTCAAGGATGTTCAAGGAAAATCACAGAGGGAGAAAACTTGAGCAACAAAGTGTTCTTCCGAAAAGCAAGTTGGGTGATAAAGCTTTAGCATTCAGTAAGTATTCGCTACGAAAACTGGAAATGTTCAAAGCCTGCGGAGCAAGGGAAGCACTCCTAATGAAAAGGAGTATATTTGTTTATATCTTCAAAACAGGCCAGGTTGTTATACTTGAAACTGAGATGCTCTTTCCTGTACAAAGTAAATCATGGGTCCATACTGATGAGATTTCCTCAGTGCAGCTTGCCATTATTGCACTCATAACAATGTCTGTATTCCTTCGAACTCGCGTGACAGCAGATTTCACTCACGCAAATTATTATATGGGAGCAATATTTTTTTCCATCTTCATGATAATGCTAAATGGAACACCAGAGATAAGCATGCAGATTAGGAGACTCCCAAGTTTTTACAAGCAAAAAAGCTATTATTTCTATTCTTCATGGGCATATGCAGTACCAGCTTCAATCCTAAAGATCCCTGTTTCCATATTAGATTCACTTGTATGGATATGTATCACATATTATGGTATTGGTTATGCAGCTCCTGTCTCAAGGTAAATAGTTAATTGGAAACTTCTCGAGTTTGCAATAATAAGAACAAACATTGAGAAATTCTAACATAATTTATTCATACTGTTTCTAGGTTTTTCTGCCAGTTTCTGATACTGTGCCTTGTCCATCAGTCAGTCACTTCGCTCTATCGATTTATTGCTTCATACTTCCAAACACCTACTGCGTCTTTCTTCTACCTTTTTCTTGCTCTGACGGTATTCCTCATGTTTGGAGGCTTCACTCTTCCTAAGTGTAAGATAACGGCTAACTATCGCTCATTTATCACATATGTCTTCCAAAATCCAAACAAATTATGTTACTTTATTGTTCCAGCCTCAATGCCAGGATGGTTAAATTGGGGATTTTGGATTTCTCCAATGACATATGCAGAAATCGGTGCAGTTATTAATGAATTCCAGGCGCCAAGATGGCAGAAGGTGATTTTTTTTTTTTGAATAGAAAAAAAAAATGAGTTGAGCTACTCTCAAGCATCTAACGCCATTGCTACTTGTATTATTTTCAGGAAACTACTCAAAACATAACAATTGGGGACCAGGTCCTGATTAATCATGGTCTATATTACAGTTGGCACTTTTATTGGATATCAGTTGGAGCATTGTTGGGATCTATCATTTTATTTCATATCGCTTTTGGATTAGCATTAGATTACATTACATGTAAGTTCATTCTAAACAAACAAAGTGCATATATACCATGCCACCCGGGCAGCATGATTTGGAATACAACCAAATCGGTGAATGCCTTTTGATGATACAACCAACATTTCAGTTTACTTGTCCAATTTGACTACTTTATCTTCTAAATACTTTGCACTACACAGTTCCCAAGAATTATTTTCTAGGTTTGCCCCTAGCATGGCCCACTAAACCACCTAAGCAAACAATTATAGAAAATTCACCATTCAACTAGTCTCTTTTACTATGGGCAATTTTGCCATTCCACTCAAAATAATGATTGTATTGGGAATAGTGCCTTGGTCAAAATAGCCAGCTAAACTAAAATGGAGGATGGTATTTATTTAAGGGTATATCTGTTGTTGTTTTGGGGCACAATTTCCAAAATGTATACTCGTTCCCAAATATTTTTGGGTATATCCACAAGACAGATTCGTATAAATAATCTGCAGGTTTCTGCAATCACAAAAACTGAAATCTGATATTTGTTCAGACTTGTTTTGAATGGTTTATGATTAAATTATTAGGCCCCAACAAATTTTAACTCCCTACATTTTGGAAAAACTTCAAATATGGGGATATAGAGCCGAGGTACTATTGAGTGTGCCTAGTCAATTAGACATTTATACAAGTATATTATTACTTGAGACGTAAACTATTTTTTTGCCAATTTCAGCTATAGAAGAATATGATGGAAACAGGCATGTAAAGAGTTTATGCCGAGAGCAGGGAAAAGATTCCAATCTTCAGAATGTATCTTATGCTCACCCAAATATTTCGAAAGGAGGTAAACACATAGACATCTCAATGCAATTAATATTATGATCTAAAGATCCAATAAAAAGAGTACAAAAATGTAGTTAGCAGAGTTGCGTTTCAAAAGCAAAATAAATGTTTCTTTAATGCATTTGGTATTTTTGCAGCAATGATGACTGTACCAGTTAAGGAGCTTTCAGTTACATTCCAAAATCTGAACTACTACATTGAAACCCCACCGGTAATTAGCAAACTACTTGTACGTTTAGTTTTTCTTTTTTGTTTCTCGCCTGCCGATTAAGGTATGTAAGAAATGTACTCTCTTGTAGGAAATGCTTAAACAAGGCTATCCAACAAAAAGACTTCAACTACTTAACAACATAACTGGTGCAATACGTCCCGGTGTTCTTTGTGCACTAATGGGTGTCAGTGGAGCTGGGAAGACAACACTACTAGATGTATTAGCAGGAAGGAAAACAGGAGGCTTTATTGAAGGAGATATAAGAATAGGTGGTTATCCCAAGGTGCAAGAAACGTTTGTCAGAATATTGGGTTATTGCGAGCAAGTCGACATACATTCGCCACAGCTTACCGTTGAAGAGTCTGTTACCTTTTCTGCTTGGCTTCGTCTTCCTTCTCATGTCAATGCAAAGACAAGATCTGTATGTCCCTCAGAACATCACAGAGATATATTTATTTAATAATCATAGGAGCGGATGGATAACCAAGAAGCTTATCTAAGAAACTAACAATATTCTTTTGTTATTCGGCGTAGGAATTTGTTGCAGAAGTCCTCGAAATTGTTGAACTGGATCAAATAAAAGACATCTTAGTGGGCACGCCACAGAAAAATGGATTATCCATGGAGCAACGGAAGAGACTAACAATTGCAGTTGAGCTTGTTTCAAACCCATCAGTCATACTAATGGATGAACCGACAACAGGATTAGATACAAGATCAGCAGCAATTGTTATTCGTGCAATTAAAAATATTTGCGAAACAGGAAGGACAGTAGTGTGTACAATCCATCAGCCGAGCACTGAAATTTTTGAAGCATTTGATGAGGTAATTTAACTTTCAAAATCAAGCAGTCTCCCAAAAAAAATAGTAAATCACATGCCACATTCTCATAAATTACTAGCCAAATGTTGTAAATTACGATAGTACAGCGACATTTTTTATGCATATAGATCCAAAAAAAGTTTTTGTTATATATCAAACACGAAGATTTTTTTGTCATAAATTACAAAAATGAAGATTTTTTTTTGCTACAGACATCAATGAGTCTAGTTCTGAAGATATTATGATTAAAAATAGCTCATGACTTCAATAGACTTTAGCTAAACTTAAGATGTCCATTTTGTATTACTAAAAATCTAATAAGAATGTATTTGTTAGTGCATTTTCTTTTGTCTTTCCAGTAAAGTAAAAACGAGAAATTATAATAATAAGGAATATTGCAACCATCTCCTTTGCACAACCAAGCCATAAAAATTGTAGTTTTCTCCCATCAAATCATTGATTCTTGCATTTAAATGTATTTTTGCTTATCTGAAATATTAACCTTTTTCTGTTATTTGGTTCTGTTAGATCAAGCCCTAAAATACCTAATCAGGCCTTTGAATAAAATATATAATATTTAGACATGGATCTGAGCTAAATAGGATTGTTTATAAACTTCAGTAACATACATAACAACTTCACTGTCTACTCATCATTTTTTTCAGGCCAACTTTTTGTTTTGAACTTGATCTATGAACATAAACCTATTATGCCTGTTAGAATGAAGAATAAACGCTCAATGACAGTTTGCTTTGATATTATAAGCTAAAATGATAAACATTCAATGAGCTTATTTTTATATATTATCTGATCGAATTAAATGTCCAACATCAACAAAATAATTTATCGCATCAATAAAACATGTTAAGCCTATACTGTAAAGTTGCGTAGTAGAAAATTATTATGCCATTTTTGTTCCAAGTTTTCTATTTACATCAACAAAAAGAAAAGGCAGAGAACTTGTTCGAGCTTACTTCCAAAAGGACTAGCAGAAAGCTGCCTCTAATGCATGGAGCAAATTTTCCTGCAGCTCATATTAATGAAAACTGGTGGGAAAGTAATCTATAGTGGACCAATAGGAGAGCGCTCCTGCAAAGTGATTGAGTACTTTGAGGCAAGTTTCTTGAACTTACCACTTTATACGGAGTAACTGCTTTTTCTTGATTTTTCATTTTTCACCATTTTTCTCAAATTACGAACATTATAAATCTGAGATTCTGAGGTATGATTCATCACTTCTTGACAAACTGCTATTTTTTTTTTCTCGAAAACTAGACAACCTGCTATCACAAAAGAAATGTTTCCCAAGTGATGGGAGATATCTTCATTCCATATACAAACAAAGAAATGTTTCGTACGTCAATGTGGCACGAACTGGCATAAAAGGTTATGCATATTGCTTCACTCCTCAAAGGACCAGTCATATGAGTGAAGAAATATGCATAACCTTTTATGTCAAAGGAAATTAAATATAGAAGTGAACTAACAGCAACAATAATGTGATTATAGCCCAAAAGCAAATTAGGGCAGGAGAGAGGTAAAACTCAACAGGAACCACGCAAACCAAAAAATGTAAAAAGAAAAGGTAATATAACACTACTAATCAAAAGGAATTCAATATGATAATCATGTAGCAGCCAAAACATTATTAGTGCAAAACTGCATATTAATGAAGCATCATGGAGTGGTGTATGGAACTAGAGTAGAAATGATGAATGGGTTAGACATGCCCAGTTGTGATTCATAGCAAACGCTAGATTTCCCCAGCACTCCTTTAAACATGAGCCGGAGCTTTATCAGCTCTATTCTAGATTTCACTTGCCAATTCTTATGTTATTACTGTTCCAAACTGTCAATGCAACATCCATGCTATTTGGAGAGAAATTTATCTTCAGAAAAATGATGACTTCATGTCGTAGACAAAACAACTAAAATCAACTCTACAAGTCATTTGTGTCAGATATGTGACTTGGATAACAGCTCACATGAAATATATTGGTTGATCAAGTTTCACATGTTAAACTGAAAGGTAACGGGATAGGAAGAGCACAGAGTGAGTATTGTAAGGAATCAAGGTTGCGGCAGTGTTCTGACATAAGCATGACATATGTCCTGAGGCTCTAATAGATTTTCCTTGTCTGTATGGTAGAAAACTTCTGGAGTGTCGAAAGTAAAGAGTAACAGCAATCCAGCTACTTGGATGATGGATGTAACATCGACATCAATGGAGGCTCAACACAATATAGACTTTGCGGTTTTGTATGAAGAATCATCACTGCGTAGGTACATATCTTGTAAATCTGTTTATCTATTGAGGATTTTATGAGCGAAATGGAAAATATTGATAGCTGAAAGAAAACAAAATACAACTAGAAAAAATTGTTAACCAAACAAAATACCTCAATTTAAATTTCAGAAGGATTCAATGTTACTTTCCTGCAGGGACACGGAAGAGCTAGTGGAGAGGCTAAGTATCCCAGTACCAAATTCAGAAAATCTATGTTTCCCCCATCGCTTCCCACAGAATGGCTGGATTCAACTTAAAGCTTGCTTGTGGAAGCAACACATAACCTACTGGAGAAGTCCAGATTATAACTTGAGGCGGATAATGATGACAGTTATATCTGCCCTCATCTACGGAGTATTGTTCTGGAAGAATGCGATAATATTGTAAGTCTACTACTCTGTTATCCACAACATCGCACATTAGTTTAACTTTGAGTGCTTCACCAAAATGAATCAGTTAATATTTTTGGCACAATGTATATGGGTTAACTTTCTCTAATCCCTTTTAAGAAATGATGAGCAAGACCTGTTCAATGTTTTTGGCGCAATGTACCTGGGCTCCACAACTGTAGGCGCTTATAACCACCAGTCAATCATACCGTTCAGTACAACTGAGCGCATTGTTATGTATCGGGAGAAATTTGCAGGAATGTACTCACCTTGGTCATATTCATTCGCACAGGTTAGATAATGATCACAAGGTCTGTAAGTAATATAAAATCTTCATTAACAATAATATTCATATATATTCACCTTCTACAGGCTGCCATTGAGATTCCATATGTATTTATCCAAGTGGTGCTTTATACATTAATTGTCTATCCATCAACTGGTTATTATTGGACAGCACAAAAATTCTTATGGTTCTTCTACACCACATTCTGTTCAATGCTCACCTATGTTTATGTTGGGTTGCTTCTTGTTTCGTTAACCCCCAATGTTCAAGTTGCCACCATATTGGCTTCGTTTTTCAACACCATGCAAACACTATTCTCAGGATTTATTTTACCTGCACCTGTAAGTCTTCATTTCCTCCCAATATCATGAACCTTTACTCTCGAGAAGTAGCATAGATCACTTCTTTTTATTAGAAAAAAACTTATCGCTTGCCTTGAATAAATACTAAGAACACGATATTGTAATGTAATAAAGCAGTTATGTTGTGGAATTATTAAATATATAGTTGGGTCATGGGTGCTTGCTATATAACAATAAGTCAATATATGTTCAGGTACAAGTCTCCGATTGTATTCTATATAGGTTACCCTTTGGGCCTAATATCAAACCACATTACCTTCATAACATGGTGTCAAGTTAACTAGGTTTTAAGGGTTTTTTTTCTTAGTAAACCTTTTTCTTATCATATTTTTATCAAACTTAAATTTTTTTCCCCAACATGACACCTTTTTTTTCCCCTTTCTACCCCAATCTTCAATTTTTTTTTGTGAATAATCTTCAATTTATCCGATTGATTCATCTTTGTGATTGATCAATCTATCCTCCTGATGGATATTTGCATTTGAAAAATGCTAAGCTTTAGACATATGTTAAAAAGCCAAAATGACCAATTACGAAGCATCACGGGAAGACTCTCCAACAAAGTTTAATATCGTACTAGTTATGAAGGATCTTCCATTATACAATTTGTCCTTTCCATTTCATTTTTGCTAGGTTGGAAATTAACACTTATTCTGTTTTCGAAAAAAAAACTTATTCTAGCATATTCTAAACAAGAATCATGTTTTGTAAAAGTATTATGGAACAATCCTGCATAGAGGAAAGCACTAACATGCATTTTAATTGCCACTGCAGCAAATCCCAAAGTGGTGGCTTTGGCTCTACTACCTCACTCCAACATCTTGGACACTCAAGGCTCTTTTGACATCACAATATGGAAACATAGACAAAGAGGTCAAAGCATTTGGAGAAACTAAATCTGTTTCGATCTTTTTGAATGACTATTTTGGGTTTCATCAAGACAAGTTAAGCCTAGTAGCAGCTGTTCTCATTGCCTTCCCTGTTGTGTTGATTACACTGTTTTCTTTGTCAATTGGAAAACTAAATTTCCAGAAGAGGTAATTGTGTACTGATGTTGCAACATTGCCAAGGTTTGAACTCTAAAATTAAAACTCGTAGTCGATTGGGTGACTATTTTTCTCAATCTGATGTGTAAACCTCGTGAATAAGTACTTAGTGTGTACAATAACTTGATTGTACTAAGGGCTTGTGAGTTGTAACCTTTTGTTTTGTTTTCACTGTTTGAACTAAATGGATGGTTTCATGTAACCTGGTTTGGACATGGTTTCGATGCGTTATGCCTTGGATTATTGAAGGCATCAACAAAAGATGAGCACCTGACTGAATGATCTGATGATCTATAATCAGGGGTAGATTACATACTCAGAACAATTTGCTCTATGCTCACAACTGAGGAACACTAGCTTGGAAGAGAGAAAATATAAGTTCTTTGAAATAAGGAGAAAAGGACAAAGGGTTTACTGACTCTCCTTGGCTCATTTCAACAATATAATGATAAACACTGATCAGTTCAAAGAATCAGCTCTGAATTAGTTAGAGCTCAAGCTGCCCATATCATGTCTCGCGGAGTTTTGTGCACACCGTAACTAAGTTGAACCATGGCTTATTTTTGGGACAACTTAAAAAAAAAGGAAATCCTGATGTGCCCTCACAATTATTATACAGAATTCGGCTTATTTTATCAGACTGACTCAAACTAATGGCTACAAATGTGCTTTCATTGCAAGAACAGTATATAGATCTTCAGTTAAGGGTGATGCATACTCACATGTTATTATTATTTAATAAATTTCCTAGCTATTTTACTCTTTCAAATAAATTGCTGAGGGCGTTGTGCGTTTTTGCACATCACTGTTCTTGCAACACTTGCACATCGCTCTCAAAAAGATTGCTGGAATACTTTTGAGATGACAGTTATGTTCTTTGGAGGGCTGCTTAAATTCGTTTTGGGCCTACATATTGGTTGGTGAAGCGTTGTGCGTTCTCTTGATATATTTTTTTTACCACGGCTTCAGCATATCTCTAACATCTACATTTCTCACTAAATAATCAATTAGCGTGACATGTCTGTCCGCCTCCTTGGTCTGCCAGTTTTACATGCATTGCCTCCGAGTCGCTGCAGCCTGCGCTCGGCCCAGCCAGGATGCCGCTCAAGCGCGTGCTGTGACCAAAGCTCTAATGCCTACGATTCACGTGAATAACGAACACAACTAAATGATGTTAATTCAGACATGAGATTATGAGATGAATACTTAGGGATTTGGCGATTTGCAGATTCGACAAACACACCTGATGCCGCCGCAGTGGGCAGTGAATCGTCTGCTTCGCCCTCAGATGCGCCGCTGCGGCACGGCACCTCAACCGGCCGAATCTCTCTCCCTCGATCTCTCTTCCATCGGTCCGTCTCGCTGGCTCGCTAGCCGCTGACGGGGATTGGGGATTTAGTAGAGAAGAAGAACGAGGCGAGAACGATGGGAATTGGGCTGAATTAGTATCCCATGTTTTAGGCCACATGTGGAGGCGGTGGTTTTTTTACAACAAGACTTCTGGCGGAAATATTTCCAAAACTGGACCTTTTTCTGGGCGCCACTATCGTTGGCGCCCAGGTTCAACGTGTAAGCGCCAACGATACTGACGCTCACCCTTTTGCCAGTCGGCACCGACGGGCTGACGTGGACCAGGATGTGAGCGCCAGGCGAATTGGCGACCAGGGGTGAGCGCCAGCGCCATTGGCGCTCACCCCTGGGCCCAACAGTCGGCGCCCTCTTTTCTTCTCTCCCCTCCCCTCCCCTTCCTCTCCCTCATCACTTCGTGCCCGAAAACAGACCCGCGCCCGATGCCTCCTCTCTCTCCCCAACGCCACCCCCTCCTCTAAATCCCTCTTTGATTGATGGTTTGAGCCGAAAAAAGTTGCAGAAATCGATTCTCCAAGGTATGCTCCTCCACCTCCATGAAATTTGTTCATTATTATTGGTTGCATTGGTCTAATTTCGTGGAACCCTAACACTAGGGTTAGGGTTAAAATTTGCTCGATTTTGGTGAATTTGGTGAATGATTGGAGCGGTATTGGTTGATATGGTGTATAGTGATGCTTGTAGAACACGGTGTTCGGTTGGATTTGGTTGATATGAAGGACATTGTTGTAGGTGGGTTATTGTTAGATTTGGTTAATGATGTAATTAGTTGAAATTTGTGATGGTACAAGAAAATTTGTGAGAATGAGCATGATGAAAATTTGTATGATGACAGTATGGTAAAAAAATAGTACAATGATGTTATGAATATATTTGAAATAAGTGAAAAAATAGTACGGTAGGAAATTTGTTATATTATGATAGTTTCGAATTGTCAAAAGAATTGAAAGTAGAGTAAAAATGTAATATAATTGGTAGTATTGGTAGGTCGGCAGGTTTATTTAGATTATGTAGCGGAATTTACAATGTCTCATTTATTGTTAATAAATGGATGTAGATGGCAAAATGTGTCAGAGTGCACCATGGTGGTTCGGTTTTGAGAACAGAGAATGATAGTGTCTCACGCTTCTTTTCCCTCTCCTTCTGTCGTTGATCTGGTTTTCTCTTTTCATCCTCTTCACGTTGCCGCTCACGTTCACGGGCCCTTGCCGCCTCCTCTTCACGCCTTTCCTTGTCGAGACGCGCTTTCTCCCGTCGCTCATTTCTCACAGCTATGCGTATTCTCACAAACTCTGCTGCCTCCTCCGAACGCTCAGTGTCGATCCACTGACGAAAATCACATAGCGGAGGAGGCGTCTGTAACAAAAACTTACAAATATGCTTAACATCAAATTAAAAGAAAACATCATCAAAAAATAAGCAAAAGAAAAAAACCATACCCAAGGTTCCTCTTTAGTGCGATCACATGATTCATTTGAACAACACCAATACCTCTGATGATAGGTCTTCCATACACCAGACACCTTCATCTTGCAATAATCACCACAATAACACATTGGAGGTTCCCCTAAAGGAGGGAAAAAATTGGCCGGATCAACGTATGAATAGCCGGAATCGTCCTCGTCCATTTCAACCACTATAACAACAAACGCAAAAATTATGTCAACAACAAATATTTCTAAATTGCTATAAAATCACATCATACTCAATAAACTAATATGATACCCTCAAGCTATATCACAATGTGCCCCATTCTCCTACTACCTCAAATCGTTAAATCAAGGGAAGTCAACCAACAAACAAACCCTAATTTCACATAATTTCATCCAAACCCTAGCACTAGGGTTAGGGTTCAAAAACAACATAAATAAGAACTTCTATTGGACAAAAAACATGGAGATGGAGTGTCTTACCTTGTGGATTTGATTCCCCCACAAGGATTCCACTCCAAGGACGAATTTGGGAGAGAATCAAAGGAGGAGGGTGAAGTAGGGGAGAGGAACCCGACCTCTCTTCGTGAGGAAATGGGTAGGGAGAGAGGAGGAGAGGGAAGGGAAAGAAAAGGGTGGCTGGTTTTTATGGGACCCGGGGTGAGCGCCAATGGAGCTGGCGCTCACCACACGGTCGCCAATGCTCCTGGCGCTCACCTTGTGGTCCACGTCAGGCCGTCGACGCATACCTGGCACAGGGTGAGCGCCAGTACCGTTGGCGCTCAACAGGTGGGCACCAACGGTACTGGCGCCCAGAAAAGGGTCCAGTTTTGGAAATATTTCCGCCAGGGGTCTAGTTGTGAAAAACATTTTTAAAAAGGACCAAAATGTAAAAAAAAACACTGTGGAGGCGTAACTCTCATTTGGGCCACAAAAGGATGTAAAGAAAGAAAATATTCGTGTGTCTTGTTCTTCAAAGCTTGTGTCTTGCCTGGAGGGAAGTACTTTGCTAGAAATTCTGCAGAGAGCTGATCCCAATCGGTCTTCTGAGCAGGTAACCTATGGTACCACTGCTTAGGACGCCCAATAAGAGATGGAGGAAAAAGTCGGACTTTGGCTTCATTGGCTTTCATATGTTGCAATTAAAAGATACTGCAGATTTCATGAAAATGTTGCAAATGCATATTAGGATCTTCAGAACCTGTGAATGGTTGTTGAGCAACTAAAGAAATGTAGCGCTCCAACTGGAAAGGCTGATTTTGTCAAGCAAACTCTGTCTTGACAACATTGTTTAGACCGGGCTTGAGACGATCTGCTATTGGCGTTATTCGTTAGCATAAAGTTGCCCTGCATCGGCAGCAGCCATCCGCGCGCGCCTGAACGAACGCTGCTAGACATGATGTTTAACTCCCAATTAATATGCAAACCCTGTTGACATATTCTCGATGTGAGAAAAGTTGTCTCTAAGCATATTGTCAACTACTGATATTTCTGTTTTCAAGATCCCACTGTTGGTTTTGAAAAGCGTTGTTAACAGCAATCTGATGAATATTACAATCCCTACAACAGGAGATCATTGTACCCATTGCTGTTGATTTCATGACTGGGTGGATTCATGCCATGCGCTGTTGGTAGAATTTCCTTGGCCATGCCTTGTGTTGAAAATCTATTTGTCGCTAACAAGAATACAATTGAATGGACGGAATTGCTTCCTCCCTTGTTCTCCCGTGCTTGTTTCTGATAGCACTCCATTTCTGTATTTCTGATCACCATTTATGTGTCACCGTCTCTAGTCGGGCTGCAATGCAATTCTGTGTATGGGCCTGAGAGAAACCTGTTCACACTTGGTTCATGTTAGACAGAATTGTATTAGGCATAGGACTCTGGGGTTTTGTATTTGTCCATGGGCCGTATGCCTTTGTCCTTGGGCTTGCCGTATACCGGCTTCCCCTACATGCGCAGATCCTATATGTAGCGTGCGCTACCCCGAGCTTAGGGGTAGCGTGTGCGGAGATTCGTGCGTCAGGCAATGAACGGCCTATGACATCACGCGGGCAGACAACGGTGGGCTGGTGGGAAATCTAAGGAGGCAACACGTGTCCGTTTTCTACTGGTGCGCGCGGATATCAAGGTTAGATCTAAACTTAAAATGCATTTTTCTCTTAAATCGTGATTCCGATTTTGAATCCGTTTGAACCATCGTGTTCTTTACAATTAATGCAACAAAATAAGATCCCAGATGGATATGTTTTTCCTTTTTTTAAAATTCAACTTTTTGAACGTATTATTTCAACATTTTTATTGTAACGTCCCAACATTTTTTTGAAATTGTTGAAACTGTGTACTAAAAACGTTGAACTAGTTTTTGTAAAATGTTGATGTTAGAACATATTTTTTAGTGTTCAACCTTTTTTATGAACTAGTTTAACATCTTTGTAAAATGTTGAATTTATGTTTCAGAATTGTTGGATTTCGCTTAAGAGAATGTTGAACATATATGTCTAAAATGTTTAGTGCATGAAAAAATAAAAAATAAACCAATCAATAATGTACTTAATTGCTAATAAAAACAAAAAAAAGAAAAATATTTAGCTTCTTGTATTATTTCAAATATTTAGCTTCTTGTATTATTTCTACTTTTTTCTTCTTCTATTTTAACTTTTTTGTCAAAAATGTTGAAACTACATTTTGAAAATGTTGAAATGGTTTATCCAAAATGTTGAAATAGTTTACTCAAAATGTTGAACTAGTTTTTATCGAACATTATAATCCTTCTAATGTCTAGCGTAAAATTTGTTAGTTGTTGGTTTGCAAAAAGTGTTCAACGACAAGCCTGTGCTGAAAATCGAATCTAAATGCCAGCCATGAGCAGCTCGCGCACGTGATAGGACCACTGGTTAGCACCATTCCACGCTCACGCCCTTTTTTCTAGCAAGCAGACCGTGCTCCCGCCTCCTGCCGCCTCCACGCATAGGGGACGTCCTATACAAAGGTCGCGCTACCCGTAGCTTGCACGTAGCGCGGCCCATCACGGCCTGTTAACGCGGACGCTCGCGCGGTTCGCTGGGCGCGTAGAATTTTTCTACCGTGCGCACGTGGCGGGAAACACAGCCGAAGCAGGAGCTAGCTTGCCAAGCGCGGGAGCAATCCATTTTTCTGGAACCAACAGCTCACGTGGGACCCTAGATAGCGACGTTTCATTTTTTTTCTTACTCAAACGAGCCAACGACGTTTCTGTGTCCACGTAGTTTCATTCTTTCTCAGAATAATTAAATTCAAATATCTTTCAAAATATAAATAGACAATTTCGGAGCACCAACACAACAATTTTTAAAAGTTATAAACCATTATATGAGATGAAGAAATTTCAAACATTATGGTCCATAAGATTCAACATCGTAAAGTAATTAGTTCAACATTTCTAATATGTAGTGTCAACATTTTCTATAAATATGTTGAAACTATATATCAAAATTGTTGAAAAACTTTAAAAAATGTTGAAAGGGTATGTACAAAATGTTCGAATTTTAGGATTCAAACAATACAAGAATAGAATTCAAATGGGCTCAAACATAATGAATGACTCGAATCAACAATTAATAAAAACTAGTTCAACATTTTGAATATACTATTTCAACATTTTTATAAAATGTTGAAATAATACAAAGAAAATGTTGAAATGATACATTCAAAATGTTGAATTTAAAAAATTCAAAAAATATATTCATGTTGGATCTTGTTTTGTTGCATTAATTGTAAGGATCGTCATGGTTCAAACGGATTTGAAAACGGAGTTACCGTTAAGGAGAAAAATTGATTTAAAGATTGCAAACATATCAACTATTCGCTCAACCAATCACGTGATGACACATGTCGTAGGAGCATCTGTCTAGGCAGCCCAGTCGGGTCGCACCGCGCACGTCCCTCTCAAGCCCGCGTGGTACCCTGTGGACCGTTCACCTCCACCAGCCCGAATCTTAAAGCGCGCTACCTGGAAGCTCCAGGTAGCGCGCGCTACATATAGGAATTCCGTGCTGCGCTCCCACTCCCGCTGCCGAATATCTGGGCTGGGCTACGTCTTCAATTAGCAGGCCGTGGGCCGCGCTACAGACAAGCTACACGTAGCGCGCGGTGCGCATAGGAGCTCCCCCCTATATGTACTTCCTTTGGATCAATTGTAAGTATTATTGCGTTATGTACTTCCTTTGGATCAATTGTAAGTATTATTGCGTGATTATTCACGTTCTCATGGTATCATGAGGGTTTCCGTTCCTGAGACCCCGCTTCCGCTAACCCTAACACGCCGCCGCACGGCGTCGTACTTCTGCGCTGCCGCCGGCTTCCCTTGCCACGCACGCCTTCCTTCCGTCGCCGGTCTCCCTACTACCGCGACGCGACTCGTCGCTGGCCTCACGCCTCGACGCTGTCTTCTCATCTACTAGCCCATGACGACTACTGACGACGACGCATCGGCCGCCGCCGCCAAGAAGCTCGCCGACGAACAGGCCAAGCGCGACGCGGATGCCAAGCGCGATGCCGACGCGGCTGCCAGCGCTGCGGAGGAAGAAGCGCTGCGCCTCGCTGCATACCGCGTGCAGGAGCGTGCGCAGCTTCATGCACAAGCTGTTGCGGTGACCAACGTCAAGGCTATGGTGCCTCTGGTCCTTGACCAGAACTCTTCCAACTACACACGGTGGCGTACCTACTTCCTCAACACACTTGAGAAGTATGATCTCGAGTGCCTGGTCCTCTCCGATGAAAATTTCTCCACCGATTCTCATTGGCATCGTATGGACTGTACTGTTAAGACATGGTTCTACAGCACCGGTTCATACTCCATCACCTACCTCTCGGTCCATATGGCTTGGTTTGGAAGACCAGTTTATTGGAAATAAGGAAACACGTGCCCTACTTGATGCCAGTGGCGGATCCACCGGGGCAGCAGGGGGGTCTCGAGCCCCCCCTACTCGCCGGAAGACAGTGGAGCCCCCCCCTTGAGCCCCCCCTCCATTTTTTTTGGCAGAGAAGAGAGCTTGGGGGCTGGCTTATGCTAGAGGTTAAAGACGACGCAAAACAGGAAAAAATTCAGCAGCCAGGCGAGGAGAAATGAAGCGCGGAATCCATTTTGCTCATCCAATGATGTCTAGGTGCTCTAATCTCGTTGGCCCCTGAGCTCCATTGGGCGGCAATGGCGCTCCTTCTGATGAGAACCGTTCTTTGGAGGAAGAAGAAGAAACAAAGGGGTAAATGGGCTCAAGAGCAACATTGGGCCGGACAGGCTACGGTGGGCTTGGAAGGTATTGGAAGAAAACTCTTGCGTTTATTGGTTGCTGTGCTCCCTCTCAGGAAAAAAAAATACTGGTTGTTGTGCTGACGGCAAATGGTATTGTGCCTAAAATGTTGACTTAAATATAGTGGAGTTTCGTCTTGCGGGGTTGTATATCCGAGTGCAATACACCATAGCTCGAGCCTTTGGACCAGCTGTCGCACGGCATGTTTATGAGGCGAGTCACTAATAACGTGTTGTGTTTAGCGGGCGGCGACCGACAGTGTGGGTGGGTGGCTAGGTTTCTGAATCTGCGTTTAGCTTCTCGACGGGGTTAATTTATAGATTTTTATTTTTGCATGTTAAAGCAGAGTCAAGTTGCCAACTCACCGTATGCATTCGATTCAATCGCTAAGCAAACCAACGCCTGCTTTACGGTATATGCTGTAGCAACTGACCACCTATATATATTTGTTCATGACCGCCGTCATGTAGTTCAGTCCCCCCAACAATTTTCGTCTGGATCCACGTGCCCTACTTGATGCCGAGTTTCGGACGCTCGTTCAAGGTGATCTTTCAGTCACAGAATATTGTCGCAAGCTAAAGAATATGGCTGATGCTCTTGCTGACCTTGGAG
This sequence comes from Eragrostis nindensis, assembly GCA_012490785.1. NCBI lineage: Eukaryota > Viridiplantae > Streptophyta > Magnoliopsida > Poales > Poaceae > Eragrostis > Eragrostis nindensis. The sequence goes on along the minus strand of JAAXCT010000072.1, from coordinate 1,053,642 downwards.
AAACGGTCAATGATCGCACTCTTGTGCTCAACGTTCTTCGCGGTCTCAATGAGAAGTTCTCCTATATGGTGGCACTGATCAAGCGCCAACGCCCATTCCCCGAATTCCGTGATGTGCGTGCTGATCTTCAAGTTGAAGAGATGACCATGGCGGGCAAAGCATCCAACCCGACGGCTCTAGTCGCGATGACTCCTCCTACTGTGCCTCCCACGCCGCGCCCCTCTGTCCCGCCCTCATCTGGTGGCGCACAGGGTAGCTCGGTCCCCTCTGGCAGTGGCTCGGTCTCCTCCGGCAAGTCGAACTACAACAATCGCAAGAAGCGTTGGCAACGGGGCAACGACAGCCAGCCTGGTGGTGCATTCGGTATTCCTACTTGGAATCCTCTCACCGGCACTTTCATGATCTGGCCCAGTCAAGTGGATCCTAGTAGGCGACAACAGCAGCATGGCGTCTTGGGGTCTCGACCTCCCGCGGCACAGTCACAAGCGCACCCCCATGCGCTGACTATGGGCCACGTCGGCGGGGGTTCTCAGCAGCCCCCGTCCCAGCTTCCTCTACCACCGGTCCAGCCACAGTTGCCATACGGTGCTCTCATGCAGTACAGCCCCCTGCAGTACAGTCCCATGCAGCTACCAACGCCACCTGTGTACCCGTTCGGGCAGCCATGGACTTGGGATCAACAAGCACTGGCCTCCTCCTTCAACACGATGACATTGTCGCCGCCTCCAACAAATGAATGGTATATGGACTCGGGTGCTTCTTCTCACATGACGTCAAACTCCGGTACTCTTCATTTTTCTTAGCCATCTAATTCTTCTACTCCTAATATTATTGTCGATAAAGGGTCATTGCTGCCTGTTACCTCCACTGGTTCTGTTTCTTTTCCTTCTGCTCGTGGTCCTTTATTCCTACATCACGTTCTAGTTTCTCCTCAGATTATTAAGAATCTTATTTCTGTTCGTCGTTTCACTACTGGTAACAACGTTTCTGTGGAATTTGATCCTTATGGCCTTTCTGTGAAGGACCTCGTAACGAAGAACGTGATCGTCAGGTGCAATAGCTCCGGGCAGCTCTACTCCCTCAGTCCATCGTCCCTCCAGCCTCGCGCCCTCCTGGCCACTGCCATCACTCCTGTCGTGCTTTGGCATCGTCGTCTTGGTCACCTTGGCCATGAGGCTTTATCTCGTCTAGCGTCATCATTAGATAGTGCTTGTAATAAAAATGAGTTAGAAACTTTATGTCATGCATGTCAACTTGGTCGCCATGTGCGTCTTCCTTTTGCTAGGTCCAATTCTCGTGCTGTCAAGATTTTTGATTTAATTCATTGTGATTTTTGGACATCACCTGTCGTTAGCGTGTCAGGCTACAAATACTATCTTATTATTCTTGACAATTATTCGCATTATTCACGGACCTTTCCTTTGCGCTTCAAGTCTGACACTTTTTCCACTCTATCTCATTTTTTCTCTTATGTCACTACTCAGTTTGGCGCCACCATTAAATCCATGCAGTGTGATAATGGGCGTGAGTTTGATAACTCATCTACTCGCAATTTTTTCCTCACTCATGGAGTAACAGTTCGCATGTCTTGCCCCCACACCTCTTCCCAAAATGGTCGTGCCGAACGCATTATTCGTTCCACTAACAACATAATGCGCTCTCTTATGTTCCAGGCTAGCATTCCCGCCACCTATTGGGTTGAGGCTCTTCATGCCGCGACTTATCTTCTTAATCGGCACCCAACCAAGACATTAGACTTCGGCACACCGTACTTCGCCTTGTACGGCGTCCAGCCTTCTTATGATCATCTTCGGGTCTTCGGTTGTAAGTGCTATCCCAATCTTTCCGCTACTACTCCTCACAAGCTTGCTCCACGGTCTACTCTTTGTGTTTTTTTAGGATATCCTTTTGAACATAAGGGTTACCGTTGTCTCGACCTAGCCACAAACCGTCTAATCATCTCTAGACATGTTGTGTTTGATGAATCGTCGTTTCCTTTTGCCGAGCTTCCCTTACCCCTTCCTTCATCCAACCTTGACTTCCTAACGGAGTTTGATTATGTGCCTAGCCATGTTGGCCCTTCTACTGTTGCAGGTAAAGGTTTGCCTCCCGTTGCCCCTGTTGGAACTTTTCCTCAGGTTGTTGCCAACGGGACCCTGACGTCTCCGCCGGCTTGTTCTGCTGCCCCCGCTGACTCATTGTCTCGGGTTGTTGCCAGCAGCTCAGCCGGACAGAGCTCTGACTCAAGTGCATTTGGAGCACCGACAACACCTACAGCTGGCTCAAGTACATCACAGCACAACATTCCTGATGGACTACATGCATCGCATGGTTCCCTAGGTGGACCACGTGCCACACCTATGGGCACCAGCAGTCCGCACCAGACCAGCATTTCGGCACACCTGGACTTTGGCAGCTCGCGCCAGGCAAGCGCGTCGCCACCTCCGGGCTTCGGCAGCAGCTTGCGCCAGGCAAGCGCTTCGCCGCCCGTACCACTGGTTTTGGAGCCAGCGCCTCTGGCACCAGTTTTGCCAGTGCCGTTAGCAACACGACCACCGCCGCGCAGCTCGGTGGCCATCCCTCCAATCGACAACGAACATACCATGGTTACTCGTGGGAAACGCGGTTTTCGTCAACCTAAAGAGATTTTTTATCTTCATGTGGATGCTCTTTCTCCGTTACCAAAGACATACCGTGGTGCTTTGTCTGACCCTAATTGGCGGAAGGCTATGATTGAGGAATTCTCGGCTCTATAGGAGAATAATACATGGGATCTTGTACCTCCTCCACTGGACGCCAACATTGTGACAGGCAAGTGGGTTTATCGACATAAATTCAATTCAGATGGTTCTCTTGATCGTTATAAGGCTCGTTGGGTTCTTCGGAGATTTACGCAACGTCCTGGTATTGATTTTGGTGAGACATTTAGTCCAGTTGTGAAACCAGCCACTATCCGCACAGTTCTTTCGGTTGCTCTTTCCCGGGACTGGCCTATTCATTAGATGGATGTCAAGAATGCTTTTCTCCATGGTACACTTGATGAGACTGTTTATTGTGTTCAGCCATCCGGATTTGTGGATTCTTCTCGTTCGAATCATGTGTGTCGTCTCAACAAATCTCTTTATGGACTGAAGCAAGCTCCTCGTGCCTGGTATAGTTGGTTTGCCACTTTTATACCGTCACTTGGTTTTGTTGGTGCACGATCAGATGCATCTCTATTTGTTTATCGTCGCGGCTCAGACATGGTTTATTTCCTGCTATATGTTGATGACATTGTTCTCACAGCATCATCTGCACCTCTTCTTCAACGAGTTATTGCAGCACTCACTTCTGAATTCTCTATGAAGGACCTAGGCAGTTTACATCACTTTCTGGGCATGTCTGTTACTCGCAGTGATAGTGGTATGTTCCTTTCTCAGCGCCATTATATGCTTGAGATTTTGGACTGGGCTGGCATATCTGATTGTAAGCCCTGCAGTACTCCGGTTGATACTAGTGCTAAGCTTTCGTCTGATGGTGATCCTGTTTCTGATGCTACACACTTTCGTGGTCTTGCTGGTGCATTACAGTATCTTACCTTCACTCGTCCAGACATTGCTTATGCAGTTCAGCAGATTTGTCTCTATATGCATGATCCGCGAGAGCCTCATCTTGCTTTGGTAAAGCGTGTCTTACGCTATATCAAAGGAACTCTGGATTATGGACTACAGTTGCACCGTTCGCAGTCTGCTGATCTTGTGGCATACTCTGATGCTGATTGGGCAGGTTGTCCTGACACACGGAGATCAACTTCTTGGTATGCTGTCTTATTGGGTGACAAATTGATTTCTTGGTCGTCCAAATGCTAGGCGGTTGTCTCTCGTTCTAGTGCTGAGGCAGAATATAGAGCGGTTGCTAATGCTGTTGCCGAGTGTTGTTGGTTGCGCCAGCTTTTGGAGGAACTGCATTGTTCTCCTCGACGTGCTACCTTGGTTTACTGTGACAAAGTTAGTGCATGTTATCTCTCGACGAATCCAGTGCAGCATCAGCGCACTAAACACATCGAGATTGATTTGCACTTTGTTCGCGACAAGGTTACAGCTGGTGCTATTCGAGTTCTTCATGTGCCGACCAGTTCCCAGTATGTCGATATCTTCACTAAGGGTTTGCCTTCTTCTGTTTTCACTGAGTTTCGTTCCAGTCTTAACGTTCGTATCCGTGGCTGATTACGACGTTGCGACTGCGGGGGCGTGTTAGACAGAATTGTATTAGGCATAGGACTCTAGGGTTTTGTATTTGTCCATGGGCCGTATGCCTTTGTCCTTGGGCTTGCCGTATACCGGCTTCCCCTATATGTACTTCCTTTGGATCAATTGAAGTATCATTGCGTGATTATTCACGTTCTCAGTTCAACTGTTGCCCAACTCGGGCATTGCAGCTCCCCCACAAAACGACAAGAGCCCCGCTCAACTCTTCCTTCTTCTCAACTCGCACTCGCAGAGAACCAAGATCCCCGCTGCCGGCGAGCATGGACCTGAGCAGATGGCGCATCGAGAGCATCAGGCCAGTCCGCGCCTTGGACGCCCTGGATGAAGCAACAAGCACGGCGCTCATGTTCGCCTACGAGTCCCTCCCCGCCCCGCCCGCCACCACCGACGCGCCCCTCGCCGCCGCCGCCGCGGCGCCGGACGACTGCGTCGACCGCATCAGCAGCCTCCCCGTCCAGATCCTGCGCGACATCGTCTCCCGCCTCCCCGCCAAGGACGCCGTGCGCATCGGCGCGCTCGCCTCGCGCTGGCGCGGCCTCTGGCGCTCGGTGCCCCTCGTCTTCGTCGACGCCCACCTCATCCCGGGATGCAAGGAGGACCTGCTCTGGCGGCCGGGACTCGAGGGCTCGCTCGGCGTCTGCAACGCGGTGTCCGGCGTCCTCGCCGCGCACCCGGGCCCCTTCCGCTGTGTCCACATCACCTGCTGCTACATGGACATGAACAGGGACAAGATCAAGCGATGGCTGCAGCTGGTCGCCGACAAGGGCGTCCAAGAACTCGCCTTTATCAACCGCCCGATGCCGCTGGACCTCCCTCTCCCCGCCGCGCTCTTCAGCTGCACCTCCCTCACCCGCCTGCACATCGGCGCCTGGAAGTTCCCCAGCACCGCCGCCCTTCCCCGCGCAGCCGCATTTCCCCACCTCCGGGAGCTCGTCCTCAGCTTGATCTCCATGAAGGATCGAGACCTCGCCTTCCTGCTCGACAGGAGCCCCGTCCTGGAGGCCCTCACCATCATCGCCAGCCAGACCGACGTGCGCCTCTGCCTGATCAGCCACAGCCTTTGGTGCTTGCAGCTGATCCAGTCTTCCGTGGGGGACATCGTCGTAGCGGACGCTCCTTGCCTGGAGAGGCTCTTTCTGATTGACACCAGGGGCCCTCGCATTGGGGGCAAAAAGTGCTCGAGGATCAGGATTGGCCAGGCACCCAAGCTGCGAATGTTGGGATGCTTGCAGCCGGGACAGCACGAACTAGAGATTGGCAACACCATCATCGAGGTCCGGCTGTTGCATGATGACATTCCTAACTTCCATTTCTTTGTGCCCAACGGTGTGAATGTGATCTCACTTACTGTTTCGGTGCATTGCAGCCAGGTACCAAGGTGGGTTCAAGCACCATTGTCCCGAGCATCCAGGTCTTGGCTTTGGCTGTGCAGCTTGATGTCCGCAACAAAGTCAAGACAGTGCCTAGCTTCCTCAAATGCTTTCCCAACGTTGAGACGCTTCATATCTATGTAAAAATTTGTCAATCCTGCCTTTTCAATTGGTATTTTACATGGAGTATATTGTTCTTGTAGGAATCATAACCATAGATATGAGCTATTTGATTTGATCTTATTCGCAGTCTACAAGCTTCAATGGATCCCCGGGAAATGTCAAGCTCAAGTTCTGGCAGGAGGCTTGCCCTATTGAATGTGTCGAGTGGCACATTAAGAAATTTGTTATCCATGAGTTTCAGGGTAGCAGAAGTGAGCTAGCATTTATCAAATTCATCGCTGAGAGAGCGCACGCGTTGGAGAAGATGGTGATTAGGTGGTACCCTGAAGGCTTTTCGTCAGCGAATGATGCCAAGCTGATCAGGCTTATGCGTACTTGGAAATGGGCCAATCAAAACGTCAAGATTAGTGTCTTCATGCAAAGAGGGTCTACTGGTTGGTGTGTGCGTGGAGCAACCGATGGTGCATCTGATGACCCCTTTTACCTTGAAACTGCACAAGCTATCTTCAGCGGTGGTGCCGACTTTCCCAGTTTTATCTGAGGTAGCAGATGCTTATGCATTTATGAAGCAGCTAGTATTGATGCTATATTTAGAGTGTTGGCAATGTTTGCATCAGTTTAAGTCAATTAGTTCCTGTTTTCTTTTGAGAAACCTATTGTTGTGTTAACTTGCTATCATCTGTGAGGTATCAACTGCTACCTATGTTTCATCTTTCCTTAACATTGTTCGTTAGGATGTGTGTTTTCGCTTCAGCTACTTAACTGTTCGCCTGATTGATTGTCTGTGAACAAAGCTATTGATGCATGTGTTTATAGGTTCATTGGGTCACAATTTTTTCTTTTTTTTCTCGGATAACTGTGCTGGATTCCTTTTTACTGACAGTGGCATATTTGGGATTACACAAATTTGCAATGGCACCTAGGATTTTTTTTCCTTTTTATTAAATCAGAAAGAAGGTCAGTTAAAAAATGCAAAACCTGTATAAAGGGCCGATTCGTTACGTTGTGCAGTTATTGAAAATAGGTTGAATAGTTTGACGTGCATTATCATGTGATACATTGTTTATATAAAGCTTCAACTTCATGACATACTTTTGTTTGCATTTTTTTACTGTTTTTTTCGAGAATTGTTTTTACTGTTTTTCTTGTAGCTTGAACAAGAGGAAGATTCTATAATTTTACCATTCCTCAATGTAGTATCTATATGCTTGGGTTCCAATAGCTCTTCCTCAAAATAGCATAGTATGATATTTAAAGATATGGGACATATGTAACATAGTTGCAGGTGTCAACTTAAATATTCTCATTATAAAACCTGGTGCATATATGCCAGCAGTTACTGCGAGTCATAAGCTATTTACTTTGAAACTTTCTCACACTTTGAACTTTCTCTAGTTTAAAAATAAGTACTGCCATTGTTGTTGATTTGTCGCTGAAGCAACGTCTAAAAGTGTTAAACAGAATTGTTCTCATTTCCATCTATACCATCGCAAATGAATATTTAGACTATCATTTGTTCCATTATGAGGAGCAAAGAGTATACCATCGCAAGGAGTACTACACAAGCATTCAGATATGGCACCGTGAACTCTGAAATTGTTTCTGATAAGGTCATTAACGAGGCATTATTTCTAGATCCCCATATAGTGGACTTTGGTTGAATCTCACGATGAAAAGGCTCATAGTTGGTCTGTGATCTACAATTGTTTCCCCATTTCTGAGCTTCCATGTTTCCTAGGAATGGGCCAATGAAAACGTATATTGATGCATAGAGTTAGTTAAGCCTGAGATTGTTTCTGATAGAACCTGTCATTTTTATTCGAGAATCTGTTTGACAAAAACTTTATGTTGCTAATGGTGAGAAGAAATTTTGTATAAACTCGAACTTCAAGATTTTACCAAGTAATTTAATGCTTGGCCCAAGGGGACCTTGAAATAAGCTTTTACTAGGAACTTCAAACTTTATGTTGCTAACTTCAAGCTTTTACCATGATACCTTGAAATAAGCGTTGTTGCTCGTTTTTTAGGATACCGAAGAGGTCATAGTAATCCATGTATTTTATTCTGTCTGGATTGATCGAGTTGATGTAGCTTTTATTTTTCTTACGAGTCTGAGAGTTTGTTTGTATGGGCGTTCTACTTTTATTTTCTTCAAGGAGGATTAATACAATTATGTCATCTTGGTTGCTAACCTAGCATTTGTTTAAAGGTGTTTTTAGTTTATATAAGGCCCAGCTGTATTATTGAGCATAGAGTTGCCACGCATTTGCAGCAACTTGAACGCTGCTAGACATGATGGTTTTTTCTTTTTTAAACTCACAATGAATATGGAAACCGTGTTGACATATTCTCAATGAGTCAATGTCAAACATGTAATGGATGACTTCATCGCAAATTAAGCATATAGTCAATTATTATGAGTTTAGTCTTTCTGTTGTCAATATAACACTAGAGCATCATGTTATTAGTATTCTTTGAAGATCCCACCGTTAATTCAGAAATGCATTGTTGACATCAATCTGATGAATATTCCAGCCCCTGCCAGCATCAATGGTGAGCACCGGGCCCATTGCTGTTAGATCTCAAGGTATCATGGTGATCCATGCCATGCTGTTGGCTGAATTCCTTGGCCATTGCCTTATGCGTAGGGACAGACCCAAATGACTTTTATACGGTCTTGAAAATCCATTTACCGCTACTTACAAAGGTGGCACGGAAGGACTTGTTTACATGCGCTCGTAAGGGATGGCTGCGTCGTTTTGTGCCTTGTTGAGTATTGAATTGCTTCATGCTGTAAGTGCAGCAGTAGCGGCAGCCAGCCGCAGCCAGCACTTCCGATCGAAGCATGTTCTGTCTTCTGTACTCCTGCAGATTCACATTTCATAGCTTATCTCCAGACTCCGCACGGTTCAGATCGAGCTTCAGTAGCGATACCTGGTTCAGTTTGTGGGCCTGAGAGCAACCTCATTCGGACATTTGGCCCATCATTCCGGCCTTACCCAACAACCCTAAGGAGAGCAGCTCGGCTCGGCTCGGCCATAAAGACACAAAGGCCGCGGCGCCGACACCACACTCCCCTCCACTCCACTCTCCAGTCGCCACCCCAAAATCCTCGGCATGGCCGCTCCACGGGATCGCCGCCGCCTGCCGGCAGCCATGGAGGAGCAGTTCCTCATGGGCACGAGCCTGACGGAGATGGGCGCTAGCCTGGGCCCGCAGGTGCAGGGCATCATGGAGCACCTCGGCGTGGACACGTCCGAGTTTCTGGGGCTCGGCATGGGCTTGGCGCTCTTCTTCGCGTACGACGCCATCCCCGACCCGCCCGTCTCCGGCGCCGCGCCCCTCGCCTCCGCCGTCGCCGCGCGGGCGCCCGCCGACGGCGTCGACCGCATCAGCCTCCTCCCCGACCAGATCCTCAAGAACGTCGTCTCCCGCCTCCCCGCCAAGGACGCCGCGCGCACCGGCGCGCTCGCCTCGCGCTGGCGCGGCCTCTGGCGCTCCGTGCCCCTCGCCGTCGTCGACGCCGACATCGTCCCCAACCGCATGGACGCCGAGCGCGTGATGCCCGGAGGCGACGACATCCTGTCCATGATTGTCGTCCTCCAGGCGTCGCGCGTCCTGGCGGCGCACCCGGGCCCCTTCCGCTGCGCCCACCTCACCCGGGGCCACATGGCGTCGCATCAGGCCGAGATCGAGAGCTGGCTGCAGCTACTCGCCGCCAAGGGCGTCCAAGAACTCGTCTTTATCAACCGCCCGTGGCCGCTCGACTTCCCTCTCCCCGCCGCACTCTTCGGCTGCGGCGCCTCCCTCACCCGCCTCCACCTCGGCGCCTGGACGTTCCCGGACACAAGGTCTCTTCGGCGCGGCGCAGGCTTCCCCCACCTCCGGACGCTCATGCTCAGCATGATCGCCATAGAGGACCGAGACCTCGCCTTCCTGCTCGACAGGAGCCCCGTCCTGGAGAACCTCACTATCATCTCAATCCAGAACGGGCTTCGCCTCCGCGCGGTCAGTCGCAACCTGCGGTGCCTGCAGCTGGGCATGTGTGTCTTGCAGGACGTCACTGTGGTGGACGCTCCTCGCCTGGAGAGGCTCTTGCTGTGGATGGTCGTCCGTTGCAGTGGTGGCGGCGACAAGTCCCCAAGGGTCAAGATTGGCCATGCACCCAACCTACGCATGTTGGGGTATTGGCAGCCTGACAATCAGGAACTGGAGATCAGCAACACCATCATCAAGGTGCAGACCTCGCTACCAGCAAAGTCTTAGTTTCGATTTGTTTGTTTGTGTATTCGTGTCAAATGTCACTATGTCATCTTCATTTATGTTCTCTTGCGTGTTTGCGCCAACTTGAATTGCAGGCAGATACTAGAGTGAGCTCAAGCACCGTCATTGCCAGCGTCCAGGTCTTGGCTTTGGAGGTGCATTTTGAAGTCCGCAATGAAATCAAGATGGTGCCTTGCTTCCTCAAATGTTTTCCCAACGTCCAGACGCTCCATGTCTTTGTAAGTTTTTCAACCCAATCTTGTTTCATTGATCTCGTCAACACTGTCCTATTAGCAAGCTGAGTGCCACCTTAGAAAACTTACTATGTTTGCTGTGATCTGATTTGCAGTCTCTGAAAACTGATAATCCCATTGGCAAGCTCAATCTCAAGTTCTGGCAGGAGGCTGGCCGTATTGAATGTGTTCAGCGGCATGTGAAGAAGTTTGTTCTCCACGAGTTTCGGGGAAAGAAAAGTGAGATAGCGTTCCTCCAGTTCATTGCTGAGACAGCACAGGTCCTGAAGAAGATGGTGGTTATGGTGGCCTCTAAATGTTTCTCTTCGGTGGATGATGTGAATGCGAAGCTGAAGCCTCTTATTTCTGCTGAATGGGCAAGTGAAGAGTATAAGCTGATCATCTTCAAGAGTCCATCCCCTGATGGGGCATCTCCTCCTTGGAAGTTTCAGATGGCATCTGATTTTTCACTGAAAGACCCTTTTGGCCTATTTACTGCTCACGCTGAACACTACGAAGGTGCCACTATTCTTCATTGTTGCAGGACTCTCTGAGGAGGCAGCCGTCTACATGCAAGCTAAGCAGTTGTTTTTCATGTGTTGCATCAGCATTTTGAACTTTGAAGACTGAAAACATTTCTAGTGGCTGCAAGTATGAAGTTAATCAGTAGCACAGTCGCCTGGACTTGCTATAATTTGAATGCAAACTTCTATTCGTATTTCTTCTCTGGCCCTGCTAAATTTGTGCCTGGACGCTGGTGGCATTAATGATGAATTTGATAAATCTTAACAGAAAATTGTTTCATGACTTACCGGTTTTCTCTTTAGTGTTTTCTTGGAATGGTTATTCTGTCTTCGTAATAATTTATTTCTTGCAGATTTTACATCCTGAATCCTGATTAATAGGAAGGCTGATTAATTTGCCAAGCATTATGTTGTTCCGTCTTTGTATGTTTTGTCTTGAACGGCATAGCGTATATGGTCAGATGTGGACATGCTTGATTAGTTGGTAGGTCAAGTACTTTTTGCTTGAAGTAGAGATTTAGCTTCCAGCCTTGCATACTGGACAGTTTGCTTTAATACTAGGCTAAGGTTTGTTAGTGAAAATATCAGTTACTATATTTGGCCACAGTTGTGTGTTACTAAATTAGCAACATATGCAGTAGCATGACCGATTTCCTTAGAGATGCGTGTGCTTTGCTACAGAATCTGTAATTCAAAGAGCAAGTGGGTTCACTTCTTGAAATGCTTCGATGTCTGGAAAGTCCCATGTTGATTCTGCTAATTCAAAGCACCACAGGGAGTTGTTCAAAGTATTGATGGACTAATATCAAGGTGTGGACATAGGAACAAAAGAAAAGCAAAGTTCATACAACATTACCCTTTATAAGCTTAGGACATTTTAAGTTCATTCACAATTGATGATATGTGCTCTCGCTGACGTTCTTCATTGCAGTTTTCTTATAAAAAGACTACCGTTAGGTTGGTTTTCTTTGAGAGGCGTCAACTGATACATGTGTATTTCTTGTGACGTCTCCTACATGATGTGGCCTGTTTTTGTGGTGATAATATATTGCATTGCTAAAATTTGTCTAGATACTGGTGGAATAGAGAATCAGAGAAAATTAGCGCTGAACTGAAAGTTGTACCTTTTTTCTGGTAGTAGTAACAGAGTTTCACATGTTAATGCTACTATTTTACTTAAGAGCTACCTTTTATAATGCTTCTTGAAAGGTGTACTATTCTGCATCCTTCTTTGCTATCTGTATACATTGTTGCTAGTCTTTTTGTCTCCTTCTTGATTGGTATTAATTCACCTGAAAACTTCTTTGAAAATTGTCTCTCGAATGTTTGGTTCATCAGCAACATATTTTGCTATTGTGCATCCTGGTCGGCTGTCGGCATATATTGCGAGTCAATATATAGAACTATCTGTAGTCTTTACAATCCTATATGGTTGTGGAGTTTTCTGAAGCTGGCAGATCGCTATGCAAGCGTTACCGTCAATGACATTTTACGGAGGTCTAATTTGCTTTCTTTTGTGAGGATTAATCCAATTATGACATTTTTGCTGATAGCCAAGCTGTTACAGTGAGTGTATTTGCGTACAGTTGCAAGCGTTATGGTATGGAGGTCAACTTTTGCTTTCTTTTGTGAGGATTAATCCAAATATTGCATTTTTGTTGATAACCAAGCTTCTTGTATACAACTGTTTTTGTATGCAAGGCCACATGTTATTTTATACAAGGTCTGTCTTATATACATGCATGATGCATTATGATTCAGCATAGAGTTGCCAGGCTTTTGCAGCAGGTGGAACGTTGCTAGACATGATGGTTTTTAGCTCCCAATTAGTCTATGCAAACCCTGTCGACATATTCTGTGTCAAACATGTAATGGAGAACTTTATCTCCGAGCATATAGTTGGTTAGAGTCTGATCTTTCTGTTGTGTCGCAGTCGGTTGTTGCTATGCTATTTTGAGCCCACTGTTAATTCAAAAACGCGTTGTTGACATCAATCTGCTGATTAATCCACCCTCTAGCAACTGCATGCCCATTGCTGTTAATTTCACGGCAGGACGAAGGTATCATGGTATCCTTGGCCATGCCTTGCGCCTAGAGACAGCATCAAATAGATTTGTGTATGATTCTGACAATCCATTTATCGCTATAAGGGTTACAAAATATTGCACGGAGGGACTTCTTCCATGTACTTGTTTCTGTACTCTGGCAAACTGACGCTGCTATCAATGTCTTCACATTTCTGTACTAGCGTTACCAAATTCTCATAGGCAATTTAGCAATAAATGCAAGGCAAATTGTAGATTTAGTTTGAGACCCATTCAGATCTTAAATTGTAGATTCAGTTGAAAGAAACGGATTACGATTTGATACAAGTTTGAGCATATATATTTATTTCAAGCTTGTGAACCGCAAAGTTTAATAGCTGCTGCAAGCAACCCATGCCACCTCGGCCATGCTTGCAGCAGCTGGCTCGCCAAAGTTCGGTGAAAGCTTTTTCTCGCCCGCAAAAACGCGCACATTTTTGTCCTAGCGTTACCGAAATTTCATAGGCAATCCAATCAATATAAATGCAAGCCAAACTTGGTTTCGTTCGGTGAGCAACCAGACAGCCTCTTTGTGCGTGTATGGGCCCGACACTTGGCCCAACAACAAGGAGCCCTAGCAGCTCAGCTACAAAAGCAAGAAGAACGCCGCACCTCACTGGCCGCCACTCACTCCCGTCCAGGGACGCCGAACCAAACCCCCACCGCCAGGCTCCGGTCTCCCCGCCGCCGGCGATCATGGATCTGAGAGGGTGGCGCATCGCGAGCGTACGGAAGGTCCAGTCCTTCGACGGCCAGGATCCATGCACGCTCGCGGCGCTCAAGGCAGCGTACGAGTCCCTCCCCGCGCCGCCCGCCACCCCCGACGCGCCCCTCGCCGTCCCCGCCGCCGCGTGGTCCGGCGGGCCGGCCGACGGCGCCGACCGCATCAGCAGCCTCCCCGACCAGGTCCTGCGCGACATCGTCTCCCGCCTCCCCGCCAAGGACGCCGTCCGCACCGGCGCGCTCGCCACGCGCTGGCGCGGCCTCTGGCGCGGCGCGCCCCTCGTCTTCACCGACGCCGGCCTCATCCCCCAGTGCAGGAAGGACCCGACCTGGCGCCCAGGCCTCGAGGACACGCTCGGGATCACCAACGCGGTGTCCGCCATCCTCAAGACGCACCCGGGCCCCTTCCGCTGCGTCCAGATCACCTGCTGCTACCTGGACATGAACAGGGAGAAGATCAAGCAGTGGACGCAGCTGCTCGCCGACAAGGGCGTCCAAGAACTCGCCTTCATCAACCGCCCGTGGCCGCTCGACCTCCCCCTCCCCGTCGCGCTCTTCAGCTGCGCCTCCCTCACCCGCCTGCACATCGGCGCCTGGAAGTTCCCCAACACCGCCGCGCTTCCGGACGCCGCCGCCTTCCCCCACCTCCGGGAGCTCTTCCTCAGCCTGGTCGTCATGAAGGATCGAGACCTCGCCTTCCTGCTCGGCCGGAGCCCCGTCCTGGAGGTCCTCACCATCATCGCAAGCCAGACCGACGTGCGGCTGTGCTTGGTTAGCCACAGCCTGCGCTGCCTGCAGCTGGGCATGTCTTCCGTGGGGGACATCGCTGTGGCCGACGCTCCTCGCCTCGAGAGGCTCCTCCTGTGGATGACGCAGCGCCGTCGTGTTGGGGGCAACAAGTTCTCGAGGATCAAGGTTGGCAACGCGCCCAAACTGAACATGCTTGGATACTGGCACCCGGGACAGCAGGAACTGCAGATCGGCGACACCATCATCGAGGTAGACATACAAATCCCAATTCCTATTCTGCAACATGGAATGTGATATAAATTCTTGATTTGGTGCATTGCATCTGCACATTGGCATCGCAGGCGGGCACCGAGGTGAGCCCAAGCACCATCATCCCAACCGTCCAGACATTGGCTTTGAATGTGCATTTCGAGGTCTGCAATGAAGTCAAGGCTGTGCCTGCCTTCCTCAAGTGCTTTCCCAACGTCGAGACGCTCCATGTCAAAGTAAAACGTGTCAACCTTGCCTGTTTTTGATTTGTCGTTTTGCATAAATGGTTCACTGGTGCCGCTATCTTACTACCACCATGGGATGATTTGTTGCTGTAAGCATCATATATAGCCATGTGTGCTTTATTTTGATTTGCAGTCTATGAAGGTCAATAGGCCCACAGGAAAGGTCAATCTCAAGTTTTGGCAGGAGGCTTGCCTTGTTGAATGTGTCCAGCATGTCAAAAAATTGGTTATCCACGAGTTCCAGGGGAAGAAAAATGAGCATGCGTTCATCAAGTTCATAGGAGAGGCAGTACAAGGGCTGGATGAGTTGGTGATTATGCTGTGCCCCCAATCTTTCGCTTCAGGAAATGGTCTCGATACCAAGATGAAGCCTTTCAGTACTGTGAAATGGGCCAGTAAAAGCATCCAGGAGATCGAGTTCAGGCTTCCATCCGAACATACTCCTTGGAGTTTCTGCATGGCAGTTTCATGCAGGGACCCTTTTGACCTTCTGAGCGCTGCCTGAGATCGCAGCTGCCTATGCATACCTAATATGCAACTAGTTTTGAATGTCTATTCTAGAACATTGGAAGGTTTCAATGCATGAATTGCTGGAAGTGTCTAATAAGTAGATTAATATGAGACTTCATCCTGCAAAAACCTACCGTGGCTTGTACTATTTGGGAGGCATCAGTAGACCTACATTTCATCTTTATTTACGCTGTCGATCTGTTGACATTTTTGTTTGCTCACCATATTTGTTGTTTGGATGATTAATGCATGGTGTTGTGATTTGTGGCACTGCAAATCTGTTATATGATGCGGTAATTGAAGATAGGCTGATGAATTGCCATGCGTTAATTGGTGGTATGGGTGTATACCTGTGCTTATTTTTGCTTCAACTCCATAGCATATTAATTTGGACATGTTTAATCAACTTGCCTTTCTGCTTGGAGTATGTATATATGTATCCTGTTCTACATATGCTGACTTTCTGAACAGTGAGCACTGAGCAGCTATTGTGACTTGAACATTAGGTCAAGGCATTATTGCCTTGATCCAGATTTGTATAACGCTACCATTCCCACAATTAATGATCTGTTGCCTTTGTATCCACTTGTGGTTTCTCAAGGGCCTGTTCGTTTCCAACTCCTAAATTTTAGTCCCTGTCATATCAAAAAAAATCTTATCATTTATGAGTATTAAATAAAGAATCTCGTGGTTTCGGAGATATGCCTACCATTATTGTTGATATAAGCTTTCGTTCCTTTTAGAAAAGTTTGTCGCTACTATTGATGAGAAGAAAGGTCGTGTATTTGCAACCATTCGTTCCTTTTGTTTGCAACTATTGTCGGAGTTGCCCTGGCCTATATTCCTTTTGGATTGGAAAGACTTTGCATAGCTGTGACAAGTTGCTAGGTATGAGCCTGAGGTAATCATTCGAAATCGGTACAGAATATACCAAACAGGGAACAAAAAGTTCCTGGGAACAATCTAGAGTAAGCTGGATGGCGGCGTGCACAGTAGGGCGCAGGATACTGGTAATCTGGCATTGCAATAGTTATCGTATGGGGACTCGACTGGCATAGTGGAATTGCGTAGCTGGGCCAAATGTCCAAACGGGACTACACACGATTGATTGGCCCATCAGCCAAATGCGGTACGGTTAAAGAGTAGTTATTTTTTAATTTATTATGGAAGAAGTCTATTTTACTACCCTCAAGCATCATCATTGTTTACTTAACCTATTAAACTAAATTTTGGTCCAATTTATCTTCATACTATTTAGATTTGGTTCAATTTACCACCCTAGTGTTTGATAAGACAATGTGTTGTTGCCAGCGACATATATAGATTTTACATCGAACATGATGTTATACAACTTTCAAAACTATCACCATGCATTAACATATTGTTGAATTACATAGCGTCATAAGAAGTTTATACTTTGTTAGACCATAATTGATATTTCTATAAAAGATCTCATAACAAATTTTTTTCTTAATTATTGCAGACGCTGATATACAAATCATTTTTCCCATCAAATGTTTATCTTCTACCTGTGATGTGTTTAAGATACTCTCATAGCAAGTATCAGGAATTGGTGTGTATTTCTTGGTACATCAATACGTCGAGCAATAATTTTCTCTGTTGTTCCCGACCATCTCTGTTGTACACATAAATGCACAAATTTTTTTGTGTATATGAAAACAAAACAAAAGGTATCATGGGAACCACGTGCTTATTTAGTAGTGTGACTACTGTAAATATTTCTTTTTAAAAGTCTATTTTACTACTTCAAACAATTTACTTTGTCCATTTCACCCCCCCCCCCCCCCCCCCCCCCCCCCCACACACACACCCCTCCAATAAACTCATGGCTCAATTTACTACATAAAATATTCAAAATGGTGTATATATCTTATTGAAGTTCATCATTTTTGTTTTTCGATGTACAAGTTAAATCTGAAGCTCAAAATTTATGTGATGACAATTTACACTACAAGTATGTTAAAATAACCATGACATATTTTTTATACTATTTACATAATCTAATAGCAACTGAAGTTAAATACATGCAAACGATTTTAAAAAATATGAAAATATTGTCGTACCCAGGGGGGTAGCTACCATGTAAGGCCTCCTTTGGGAGCACGAGGATAGCTACCCAGGGTCAGCATCCATGGCAGAGAAGTTCCCTGCACACCACCACCCCGGACTTGCTCCCCTGCCAGGGTGGGGCTGCCAAAGGCAGCTGGAGGGGGTGGGAGACCCGTGAGAAATCCTCCACATATTGGAAAATTCGAAATATTTCGAAAAATTCAGAAAATAATCAAAAAACGCTCCAAAAATTCAGGAAAATCGAAAAATGACTCCGAAAATTTCTGGAAAAATCAAAAATCGACTCCGAAAATTCTGGAAAATCAAAAAACAACTCCGAAAATTCTGGAAAATCAAGAAAAACTCTGATTAACAAATAATCAACATCATACCAACTTCATGATTGAGAAATATAATTATTTTGGCAACAACATACTTTCAGCAAGTGCACATACATAACTACAACAGCAAATTACTAGTCTGATGAATAGCATCCCACCAACATACTTTCAGCAATTCCACATACATAACTACAACAGCAAATTATTAAAGCATAATTTATAAATTGACTCGACGGCGTTCATGCATGCAAAGACACCAATTCAACGGCTCCAAATGACAACATCAACTAACACATTATGCCGGTTCCTGCATAAAAAAGGAAGTCATCTATTAGTTGCTATAACAGAACAAGAAACAAGATGTTGTGTTAACTTGGATAATGATAGGATTGCACTTATATGCGTCAATAGAACAACTCTGGGCAACCAGGACAGGACACAACAATGCATTTCTGTTGATAGAATAAAGACCTTTTCAGGCTCTTGCAAATTTTCTCTACACGTCTGTCTAGTATTTTATTCATTGATGCTGAAAATGTGCTACATAGACAGAAGTATGTGAAAGTTGAAGAGCATACCTATGGAGCATCCCATCTCTATTCAAGCTTACTGCAAGTAACAAAGAACCAAACATAAGAAAGTGAGCTTATTCACAGATATTTTTCCTAAGCCATATAAGGGGACCTAAGGTTGTGGTCATACATACCTAATTTTTCTCCTAAGCCATATGAGTCTCACGTTGTAGTTTTTGAACTTCATGAAGATCTCCCTGTTGATATCTTTCTCAAAGAGCTCTGTAGCTATAGCCTTTTCCTCATCCGTCAACTCTTCCATAGCGTCAACAGTGTCAATGCACTTCTCCACTGAGTAGTCTTCTTCACGCTTCTTCTTTTCCATTAGTGCATCCACAGTTTTCTGAGTCTGATCTGTTTTGCTACCCAAATACACTCCAAGAGTGGCTGCAATCTGACTTTGCTTTCTCTTTTTCCCACTGTCGGAGGGTGCAGACTGAGCTTCACTCACCTCCTGGCCATCCTCATTTGCACCAAAAGGATTGGCAGCAATATCTTCACTTGCACCAGCACGTCCACTTGCTTCAGATAATGATGGTTGCGCAGCAGGCTCAAGATTTTCAGTAGGAAGATGTGTCAGTTCCACCACTGGTTCAGTTGATGTAAAGGACAAATCCCCAGTGGCTATGCTCCCTGTTCCAAAAAAAAAGTAAAAGACACATTGAAACTGAATATTTAATATTTACTGTTGGGGGAAAAAAACTGAAACTGATGGAGAAAGTTTTACCTTCATACAAGACTTCACATCTCCTAAATAGAGGAAACCCTTTCTTTTCATGTTTCTTTATTTTTGGATATTTCTGTATACAGTAAAGAATATCAGTGCCAAAGTATATATGCATATATTAAAAGAATATTTACTTTTGGGAGTAGGCATGTAGCTTACATCTGTACATTTCTTCCATAGATCTGGTCCAGCAGTTATCATCCCCATAGATTCATTCCAACCAGTACCACTCTCCTTTTTGGCTTCTCTTATAGCCCTGTAGCTTCCCTTTAAGTCCTTCTCCTTCTCTTGAATCTGTTGCTTTGTGAAGCGTGCCAAAGGGAATTGTTGATTGAACTTGGCGGACACACTCCTCCAGCCCTCTGACGTCCAACCATTTTGGCCTTTGAAACGGGCGTCAACCTTGTGCTCAATTAAGATGTCCACTAAACCTTTTTCATAGGCGAAGGACCACGCAGCTCTTGAAGTATGTTCTGACATAGCTACATTTCTCACATAATCAATTATTAAATAATTAAACTACTAAACTGAACTCAACAAACTACTTTATGTAACTTTATTCAACCATTGTACATCAATTCTAAGCTGAACTAAACAAACTACTTTATGCAACTTTATTCAATTATATTACACAAACTACATAACTAAACATTGTACGCAGCCCACATCTGTAGGGCGATCTGGTCTCTCAAACTAGCTCCATTTGCCGAATCAGACTCAGTAGGGTAGTTATCACCCTCTGGAACATCAGCATATTGGTCTGGATGGATATATGTTGGTTGGTTATCCAACCAACCTTCTTGACCATTCTCCTTTCTGATAATGTTATGAAATACAGCCGCAGCAGCTGCAATCTTGACCTGATTCTCAATTGGATGAAATGTGCCTACTTTTAAAATTGGAAACCGCTTCTTCAGAACACCAATCGCTCTTTCTATGTGGTTGCGAAGGATTGCATGTCGGTGGTTAAAGAGTTCTTTGTAGTTCGCATACGATCGACGACTCCTAAACTCACTGAGGTGATATCGAAATCCTCGATATGGGGCAAGGAATTGGGATGTGTTTGCGTAACCACCGTCCACAATGTAGAACTTCCCCTCTGGCACATGAAATCCCTTGCTTATAGCTGATCGAAGGACCCCGGCGTCTGATGCAGATCCTTCCCATCCAGATGAAATGAATGTGATGATGAGATCAAAGTCGCAAGCCAACATGACATTGTGTGATAAAGACCCTTTCCTGTTCCTGAATGGAGCAGCCTTATCTTCAGAAATGGTGATAGGTACATGAGTACCATCGATGGCACCAATGCAATTCTGCATAAATGGAAATGCAATAAGTTGAAGGACAAGATAAGGTGCAGAAAATGTGCCAGGAAAGGTCGATGACTGACCTGAAAGAAAGGCATGAAGCGAGGATCGGTTGCAATTTTGGCATGAGTTTGAACAGATGTAGGTAGCCTCACAAACCGTTGGAACAGGGATGGGATTATGTCAAAGATTTCGTTAATCTTCCTATGGACTGTTTCACCGCTGTGCTGAAAAGATTTCATTAGCCTTGAATTGCTCGCATTGTGGGATAGCATGTACATGAACATGCCAAGTTGCTCCTCAATGCGAACACCTCGCGTGTCACGCAACAAGTTTTCTCTTCTCAGATATTCTGCAGTCGCCCTAAAAATTTCCTTCTCCATACGGAACTCCACTTTGCACCAACTCTCGTGACCTTCAAGTATTTCCTGAACTTTAACCGCTCCGGGAAGAGATGAGGTATGGACAGGTACTTTCTCTTCTTGTAGAGCCATGAGAATAGCTGGGATAATGACTAGGAATAGCTCATCATCCTCTTCTTCCTCCTCTAAGAGAAACTGCATTGCTTCCTCTTCCCAGGAAGCCATTATCTAGATATATATATCATAGCATCAATAAACCGAGGAAGAAACAAATATCTATTTATTTAATTATCTAGTATGCTAGCTAAAGAAGCCTGAAGATGTAATACCAGTTTTCCTTATTGTATCAGCACAAAAGCATCCATTCATATTTTAACATGTAAAGTATTAATACCAGTTCGCATATTGCAGTAAGTATAAAACACACTAGCAGAATTAATAATAATATATATAATAATAATAATAATAATAATAATATATATATATATATATATATATATATATATATATATATATATATATATATATATATATATTATATATATATATATATATATATATATATATATATATGCAGCCTGAGTTTGAGTTTGAAACAAGGCCAAATTTTAAACAAGGCACCAATCAACCAAGCAGTAAAATTTTCCAGCAAACCAAACAAACCATACTGACACATGCAGTTTCTACAAGCAAATTCACAAGTGATAATTAGGGGAAATAAGGCTACTACTAGTTCCAAATGCACAAGTGATAGGGGTTGCATGCAAACAGATTCAGAATGAAGAGCATACCAATGAAGTGTACTGTACTCCTCCCTGACTGAATATGTTGGTGTTCTGCAAGGACAACAAAAATAGACATGTCACTGGTATTCAAAAATTAGGTGGCAGGGTATCCCTTTAGGTATACTAGATGCAGAGCAATGCCAACCCAGTGAATGAAGTAAATCTTAATTAGCAAGATGAAATGACAGTTAACCAAATTAAATGTTCCTTATTACTACGTAGACAACTCGACCAGGCAAAAGAATTGCAATGTTTTGTGCTAAATCAGATGGTCATGTTAACCATATAATGAAACCAGATTCATAAGCATTTATTTACAACAAAATATCAACCAAAATGGGAGTCAGTTGTAACTGGAAAACAGTGAATCATAAATAAATAGTAGTGATCAGCAGGGGGATACAGATGCGATTGAACGGAACAAGCTCTATCAGCAGAGTAGGTTTTTTTTTACCAAGATGTATTACTAGAGGCACGCACATATGGATGCATGCGATGGCATGAAACAAATAGTGACCACGCTAACAAAAACAAATACTGACAAACTTTCACCATGCAATCAAACTCTCAGTTCTCCATCAGCACGAAATCATAGCTATCAAAAACTACAAACAAACAATATGGGATGGGTAGCTACCGGTCTGGCATCCTACCAAGTATAAACCTCATCAACATATGCTAAGAACTGAAAATTACATATGAGAATGACAGTGCATGACCAGATAAAGAATAGGGGACCAAGAGAACATACAGAGATTGAGAAATTGAATTGCGCTTCTCCCTCCTGGAGCTTCTTGCTATCTCCTCGCCCCAGGGATCTACAGAGGAAGATCTTTCTCCAAATAATTACTGAGAATATACCACAAAAATAGAAAGCAAGGGTGACGAAGCGAGTGAGATCTCACCGTGACGCAGCTTCTCGACAGGGACTTCTTGTTCTTGGACTTAGCTCGTAGATCTTGAAGTCGCGTCCCTTGTTTGGGATCTGGAGAAGGTGGCCACGACTTTGTTGTCACAGAGAGAGAGAGAGAGAGAGAGAGAGAGAGAGAGAGAGAGAGAGAGAGAGAGAGAGAGAGAGAGAGAGCTCACCACTACAGGGAGGGCTCGGAACGATGGCTGGCGGCCGGGCGGCCGACGTCACGCGAGTGGATAGGGAGGCGACCGGCGTCGCGCGCGTGGACGGGGAGGCGACCGGCGTCGCGCACGTCCACGGGGAGACCTCCGTCACGACGCCGGGGAGGAGGATGCGGTCGGCGAGGCTACGGAGAGGCGGCGGCGGCGCGCGTGGAGCGAGAGAAGGAGAAGGCGGCGGCGCGTGTGCGAGGCGAGGGAGGAGACGGGGATAGCTTCCACGCCTCGATCGGTCGGTTTTTTGGCCCTGTCGATACTGGCCCAAACCGGGGCCTGTTGTCGCGTGGGTCGCTTGCGAAGCAGTCCCCCAAAGGCCGAGATAATTGGCCCGGGTCGCGCTCCCGCGCGGGCTGTCATCCCTGGAAAATGACCGGGTTCCCCGCGGGGATTTGGGTTCCCAAAGGAGGCCTAAGGGGTGGCCGATACCCAGTAGGGGGTGGTAGATACCCGGGCCTGTTTTCACGATAATATTAGTGTTTTGGCTACCAGGGTGGCGTACGGCAGTCTTGAAGGAATATTCCCGAACAGTAGGGTCATGTAGGAAGCTATATTGGATAGATGAGCATCTAGGTACCTGGATGCTTTTTTTATTTAAATGGTCCGTATATTTATACCAGGGAAGCGAACCTTCACTATACCACGGTCCATTTTTACCGACGTATATTAGCTACTGATCATCAGTCGCTAAAAGTAGACAACTTATTGTAAGTCGGTAATTCTATATGTAGTGATCTACCGTTGGTCGGTAAACATTGTCTTGTATAGCGTTGCACCGTGGGTCGCTAAATGTCATTCCTCACATCTCACGATGGGTCGGAGAAAATATTGATGGGCCGAGCCCACTAAAACGGTGGCCCTCCCGTGACCAACCCTAACACAGTCGCCACTTCCTCTTCCCCTTCGTCCAGCGCGCTGCCTCAATCTCCATCTCCCACCCATGTCGTCCTCCCCGACCACTGCGCTCAAGCACCAAGCCGCCGCCGCCGAGCACCTCACCCCCGACCGGGACCAGCCACTACCGTCAACTAGGAATACCCGCGGCCTTCAGTCTGGAGGAGAAGCCGCCACCGCCCTCAAGCACGGGCATCCCGCAATGTGAGTCAAGTCCTATCGAAGCCTCCATCCAGATCCCGTCTCCGGTGCTCAGATCCGGTCATCTTCTGGCCAGTTCGAGCTCCAGCCGCCGGGCCCGCCATCGCCAGCTGCAAGCCGCTCCTTCGCCCCACCAGCCGTGCGCCGTCCTACAGCTGCAGATCCAGGCGTCGTAGTCCAGATCGAACTCCAACAACCGTTGACCAGATCGAGCTCCACGCCGTTCTACAGTTGCACATGGAGCTCAAGGCCTAGGCATCGCCATTGATCCGTCGTACGTACTCTCGAGCACCAAGTGACGTGACTCTTCTGCCTTCTTCCTGACTCCCAGCTCCAAGCGCTGCCTCAGCTAGATTCCAGGTACAGCTGTCTACTTCTCTGCTTCACTGCTATAAGTTAATTTACAGCAAGATTATTGAGCCTACTCCTATTTGTTTTGGTCATATGTCACTTCGACCTGTATTCTGTTTTTCAGCGAAATAGTACTTGGAAAGGTAGAATATACTATATTGCCCTGCATAATACAATATACTGTTACCTGTCTATGGATTGCCGATTGAATGATTGCATAATGCAAGAACAGAGTGACGCTTGCTGGTGCATTTGTGTGTCTCCTGATTGATTTGAGATACAGGTTCATATTCTTAATTTTGTTATATAATCCTGAATTGATTTGAGATATAGGTAGACACATTCTATATCTGTTTGGTAGGAGCAGTTACAACGAAGTGTCCTTTTCAATTTCAATCATGGATCTTAGTTACGAACACTGGATCTTAGTTACAAACAAGTGTTTGTTTGGTAGTAGATTGACAGTTCACATTTCCAAACTTAAATTACTTCATGTGTTGAAGTGAAATGTGGTTGGTAGGTAGTCTTTTGTTTCAGGAACTGTGTCATCGTTTTTATTTTGTATCAGTTCAGATCAAGACTTAACAACAATGTGTGCATGTTTCAGGAAGTGCCGTGCCCTATTAGGTAGCAGCTGGATTATTCAGACCAAGCAGATGGTGTGTGGTGCCTCAGCGGCTGACTACGACCTATTTCTTCTCCGTGTTAACCATTTTTTCCAAGGTCTATCCGTATTTCCGTCATTCCCGTTGCGTACATGTACCTTAGTTTACCTTGTGCTTTCATATCAGCATCACACATGCACATACTCTTTTTGCTACCTTTGCTCTTTTTGTTCACTCAATTCACTTCTCCTTAGTACCTGTTCTGCCTCGTCCCTATGCTGATGTTAAGTTTTGCCATTCACTTAATTCAGTTCTCCTTAGTACTTGAATGCGTAGACCACCACCAAATCTGAATGGACTTAAATTGGAAACTGTTTTGCAGGTAACTAGTAGGTGTTTAAGGAAATCTTTGGCTGTCAACTTCAGGTCTTTTTTCCCAGGGTCTGTTTGCTGTGTCTCCAGAGGAGTCATGAAAACATAACTTTGAACATTGTGACCTCCTAGGCACTAGATAACTTTGTATATGCTGATGTATGACTTAGTGTAAAATTATGCCTTGTACTTGAAAGAATGTTCTCATTCAAGAGTAATTTGTATTTTTGAAATGGTTGATTAAGTGATTCTATTGCTGTAATAAATTACTGCATCTCCATCTGGTTATTTCTTTATCCTGATTCATTGAAGATCAGGGTAAAGAAATAACCACCCTTTTTTTTAAAGAAAAATATGGTGTGCAACCGACTGTTGGTCGGTAATTATATGATGTAGCATCTGACTATGAGTCGGTATTTCTATAGAATGAGCGACTGATGATAGGTCGGTAAAAACATGTCGGTCGGTAAAAACTTTTACCGACGCCAGTTACAACGACCGATTACATAGGTCGGTAAAAGTCTTTACCGACTTATGGTGGGTCGGTATAAGGCCTTTTAGCGACTGATTGTAGGTTGCCTATACTGAACCGTGGTGTAGCGAACCTTGCCTCAGTCTCTTACTGAAGAAGGGCGTGACCATGGCAAGGGGGGCAGACGATAGGGTTAGACTTGTAACGGATGTATCAAGGGAGGTGTTTGTGTCTGCCAGTGTGAGGGCAATGAGGGTGAGGATATCATGCGTAGACTGGTATGCGACAGACTCATCCGACGATGAGGAGGACGGGACAGTTGGTTCAGTGAGTCACGGACCACCAGGCTATAGAAGCCTTGCGACGAACACCAGCTCCGAGGCAGCGACATGGCAGTAGTACACCATCAGGAAGACGCATGAAGACGAGGCAATAAGCGTGGCGCAACGCCCTACGTGTACATGTAGCGTGCTAAGCATGAACGCCACGGTCGAACACACAACCACAGACATGAACAGAGTGAAGGCAAACCCCATCGCTTTATGGCCCGTTTGGAAGCCCCCTGATTCTCAAAATCCAAAAGCTAAAAGCTGCTTGGCTTCCAAACGGACCAGATTCTGCCGCAGCTTCCGAAATCCGCGCGACCAGATTTTCACAATCTCGGTAGCTGGCCTGGGCGAGCTTCCAGCAGCTATTGCGCATAAAAAATTACGATTCCAGCTGCTACAGCCGGTGCCAGTGACTGATGGACCAGCTAAATAGGGCCCACGAGTGATAGAAAAGTAGCTTCTGGAAGCTGTTTCCCAAACAGCATCAGCAGATTATGGACAAAATCCAGCTTGTGAAATCTATTGTAGAATCCAGATTTTTGTAGTTGCTTCCAGCTCCCAAACGGGGCCCCATCGCTTTATGCTTGGGATGGATCGCACAGCAGCAAAAAGTGAAGCTCTGGGAGGAAGGTGGGATGAGAGAGTGGAGTATCAGCAGGTACATAAGGAGAGGGAGGGCGCGGAGACCTAGGCATAGGGGAATATTCACAAATATGACCGATAAGACAACAGGGTAAAGCGGAATCGGTCCTTTTTTATTTATGCGTAAATGCAGCATCTTACATAGACTCACAATATAACCAAGACATTAAAAAACAATCAAAACATGCATCACGACACAGGACATACATGACTCTCATGAAGCCGCTAGCTACCTAAGAAACTCATAAACAATCAAAACATGCATCACGATACAGGACATACAGGACACTAATGAAGCCGCTATCTCTCAAGGCATGAACCAGATGGGCGATGAATACATGGATTGCGAGTCAGACGGCGCGATGTGGCGAGCCGGGGTGCTATTACGATGCCAGCACCCGTTATTGTCACAACCATATCGCATTCCTCCATTGTGTGAGCACATACGGTCAGTCTCTGAAAAACAGCGGATACAACATGCAGTGATTTTCAGAACACAAAAGCATTGAGTGGTATGATATCTCACCAAGCGACGGACATCAGAAGGCCCCCAACAACATAAGGCACGCCGGCGGCATCGCGCGTGGACCGCCATCGCCGGAAGTCTGCTCCCTCGAACTGACCTGTCCCATGGAGGATTTCCGGAAAGAGAACAACTACGAAGGCAAGGAAAAGGATAAGAGACGAAGGGATCGAAAAGGGGACTAATATAGCAGAACGAGGGGGGCGGGGAGCGACGAATCGTGTACGGATATGCTACTGCTTAGGGTGTGGGCCAGCCAGTCGTAGACGGGAATCTATGCAGAGACGCGGCACCGACCTGGCTCCTCGCGGCCGCGGACACCACAACATCGTGGCCCGCGAACAAACCATCCAACGGCGGATACGCGTAGGGGTAGCGACCCAGCCCGGGTGGTTAGCTAGCACGCGTGGTAGCAAATCCGGACTCTTTAAAAATATGTTATAATATTTTCACATAGATGGTTAATTATCGCGTAAATTTTGAGCTTCTAATTCAACTTGTGCATCGAGATAAAAAAAAACCACAATAGAAAGTATATTGCACCAACTTAAATTGTTTAAGAGAGTAAATCAAACTAATTTTTTTTTCCGATGGTCAATGGACAAAGTGAATTGTTTGAAGGTGTAAAATTTGGATACCATCAATTCCGAACGTTAGTTGTATAACAAAGTATAAGCCTGATAAGTCATGTTGCTGGTACTACGGTGCCAAGCAGTACAGAACCAAATATGACAACTACCAGGAATATTCACGCAAAAGAAAAGGCATGAAAGGGGGGAAAAAAAAGAAAAGAAAAGAAAACTGAAACGGTGTCAAGCATCTCTTTGCCGTCTTCATTTGTTGACAGTATAGCAATCCACTTTGGAATTCCTTCTACAACCCGTATAAACATACTGGTTGGTACCATCCTGTTCCCGCTCTCGGTAGAAAACACATCAATGCACAAAATATTACATTATTTACGATTTAGGCTTCCACTACAAGAAAACATAGGGTGATATTTCAATTTGCAGCGGGGTTAAAAAAGAGGGTAAACTACTACAAACAAAAGATCGTGCCAAACATGTTGTGCATCTTGCCGAAGAACTTGATAGGGTGGTGGTGCCCTTGGGGATGTGCACGAGGTGGCGACTGTTGCTTCTGCTTCTTCTTCCTCAATTGGAAGAACTGCTGCATGATTTCTGAGCACTCTGACGAGAGGACACCGCGCCTTATGGTTATCTTCGGATGGAAAGGGTGGATAGGCCCGGTGGTCTGGCTCTGGTTTGCTGAATCCAATGTGCTTGTCTGTCCATCGCCAGGGAAAAGCCTATAAAGCATAGTGCACGGGTAGCTTTCAGTTTACAAATCTGACTGGGAGATCAAACATGGATTCAACAAAAACCATATATGGTAAAGATGAAAGCCACCTGTACATATCAAAGTACAAGTCCACTTGTACATAAATTCATTACGTATAAATATCATTTAATGAGAAATCCTTGTAATTCTACTTAAGTGGAAAAGTATGGCGGTCTGTTAATTTTAGAAAACAAGTTTAACCCAATCCCTGTTGTGATTAATGATCTATCCAAGGGGTTGCCCAACAGCATTAGGAAAGCCTCAGTGCTTAACTGTTTATAACAAGCTTTCACATGCTCCCATCTTTTTTAAACAAGTCTTTTGTAAGTTCCAAGTGGATAAACGCTAACATTTTGTGTAGAATTTGTTATATACAGTGAAATAAGAGCTATGCCCACAAGTGGGGCCCTAATCTGGTCGCTGCAGGGACCAACCTACGGAACCAGTTCTACCCAAGACATCTACCCTGAACCTGCTCCCAATATTAGTGCATGATTGATTGGAACCACCTCAGTTCCCAGATAAGATTTGACGGTCTTATGTCTTTACTTCTAATAAAAACTGGAGTTGGTGTGCATGGTCGTCGTCGTGGGCGTGCCCCGTTTCAATCTTGCGCCGACAGGTGGGGCCCACAGCACACCCACTCCCTTCCTCCAGTAGCTTCGCTCGCCTGTTGGGTCTTTGAGCCTCCCGGCAGCTTCAGCCTCATCTCCTCTCTCCTCAATCCCTCACATTCTCACTCAACACATCCGCATGCGCCAACCAAATCTGGTAGAGAATGTGCAGATCTGCAGCTGCTCTGTGACAGAACGACTGAAATGACGGGAGAGACGGAGCCTCGCCGATATGCTCACTCAACACAAGATAAGTGCTGGAGATAACTAAATTTGGCTGCTAGCTTGGAAACGACGTGGATGCTTGTTCCTGGTTGCGAGATAAATCAACGCCGCAAGCAAATTTTAGGGGATTCACTCGGAGCACCATGGTCGGAGGGGAAGGAGGTGAAGAAAAAGGGAAAGCAAACGAATAGCTAACAAAAAGGCAGGGGAGGCTCCCGTTGGGGCATGGAATGGTAAGAATGGTGAGACCTGTTGCTGCTGTTCGGTTTAGAGCTGCTAGGTGCTAGCTGCATCGGTTTCTCTTCCTCTTTCTGTGGACTCCAAAAACGAACGGCACTGCGTATTCTGCAGAAAATGGAGCGAGCGAACGCAGTATTCGGTTTAGAGCTGCTAGGTGCTAGCAGCGCTGGACCTGATATTTAGTCTCGAGGTCCGACACGTTGACAGAGTTAATTTTCTGTTCTGCTAAGCAATATCAACAAAAATCTATATGCAAAATAGACAAAATTTGTTATGCAAAGATTCTCTTTTTAAAAATCTCTATTGACTATCTGAAATCCGTGGCAGAGCACGGGCTCTCAGCTAGTAGTGATATAATATGGGGTGCAGGATACATATGCACACCAGTAATGATAAAGGTAAGGCAAGAACCTCTATGATGAGCGATTGCATCCTTGGTACTGTGATTCCAAGTTCAATTCAAAGCGTCGAGTATAAATTTTCCCATATTTGCAGATTACAACCCTAGATTTTTTTTCTTCTTGCAGTTTTCTAGAAAGTAATAAAATTTTTACCGTTCTGATAATTAATCCATTCCATAAACGTTAAAATTACCTAGGCCTTAAATAAAACACAATGGTATTAGCATTCCTTGAACTGCCTCCCAAAAATCAGCAGCCGTTTAAGCTTCATTTATCAAAACTCCAAGGTTAAAAGGTTCAGGAATATATATATATACACCATACCTAACCCAGCTGCCATCGGCACCGAGAAGCTTGTTTGGGGCACCCCATACCACGGTGTCGATTCTAGCTTGAAGAATAGCACCCGCACACATGGCACAAGGTTCCAGAGTCACATAAAGTGTTGTATCCTGCAGTACTGTTGATTAGGACATCTCTAATAGGAATTGTGGCGAATACATTTTGGATTTAAAGATGGATATTTCTTCCAAGACAGCTAATGAAGAAAACCGAAAAGCAATAATCCTCCTGAACATAAAAGTAATGTGATCCGAATCAATCAAAGTGCAACATAAGCTTGATACTATGAACTAGTGCAGTGTGTAAGTATCCATGTTTTTTTTTTCGAACGTATCCATGTATCGTTACAATTATCAATCTCAAGAGCCACATCCAATTTTAGATGATAATCATCAGGACGAACAAAAATAATATCAGAAAGGAAGAAGATGCTTTAATAGGATGCAATTCCTTTTCTTTTTAAATGCTTCTACAGGATCAAGTCAGAAAAACAGAAAGCTATGGGTGTGAAGGTCTACCGCTAGTCGCCATGTTTTGAGTTTGTTAGAAGCTTCTCTTATACACACGATTTCAGCATGGGCAGTTGAATCCCTGAGATCTTCAACTCTGAACACAGGAGGGCACAGGACAGTAAAGAAAAGAGACTGTCAAACTTTTTAGAAAAAGAAAAATATATGGTAAGCTATACTTACAGATTACAACCACGAGCAATAATTTCTCCATTCTGTACTAGTACTGCTCCAACTGGTACCTCCCAAATATCTGCAGCCCTCTGGGCTTCAAGTAAAGCTTCCTTCATGAATAACTCATCAGCCTTTCTCTGCTCAGCATCACGCTGGTATGCTTCCTCCCATTCATCAAATGTCTCTTTCAATACCTGCTTATTTCTCTGAAACATTCTCCTCTTCAATTCAGCATCTTTCCCTTCTGTTCTAATAACTTCAGAAGCCTCTAGTACAACATTCTTCTCTTCAAACCTCATGGAACCACCAATGGGTAACGCTGGTGATTCTAGGATTACAGCTGAGGTACTATCATGTGGTGTCACTACCTGCGTTTGAGGATGATGATAAGGAGTTATAGCACCTGAAGGATCATAGATCCAACCAGATCCATCAGCATTGTGACCAGATTCTGTTGAACTGATGGTCACAGAAGAGGTGTCAGCCACCATTCCTTTTCCAATACTGACATCACCAGAATCTTTCGCTGTGATCCTGGATGAAGTAGGAGTTTTATGGTCAAGTGAATGTCCTATCATGACATCCACCGAAGTTGGTGTGCTATCTTCTATTCTACTTCCTTTGGGCGATTCACCCACAACAGATTGTTTTAATTTTCCCCTTGATATATTCTGATCAACCTTAGAACTTGCAGCCAATAAGTCTCCCTCAGATCTATCTACTTGAGGTACACTACCAGCTCCAGATATATGAAAACCCTGGATACCTGTGTGCGTGTTTTCCTCCATGGGCAGTGAGACCACTCTGGATTCTGGTTCTCCACTGTGTGATTTTATCAGTTGTCCATCCTTTGCTTTGGTACTCCCATATTTCTTCCTTATGCCATCATTATCATGTTCCTGACTAGAAAGCCAACCCTCCGTACTCTGAGAATTACCAGAAGAACTTTTTTTAACTGATTTGTTACTCGAATCATGAGAGTCACCACGCTGAATCCAACCAAGACGAATTATGTCAGCAACATAAGCCCATAGTGACTTGTGAGTTTTTTTAGCAAGAGCAGATTCATTTTTGGGTGTCTGAGAGGCTGAGTTGGTAACTCCGTCAGCTGACGAACCTTCCTCCTTATCAGCCGTCTCGAATGTCTCCTGAGAAGTTGTACTCTGGACATCCCACATCTCATCTGCCGGTCCCTTCATTCGGGGTCTCGACGAAGAACTTGTTATACCTTCCACCATAGATTTCTCTTTTTTCTTTCCTGAAGCAGTATTTGCATCAGAGGCTCCTTTTTGGAGCTCATCAACAAACTGTCCAACATGAAACGTAGATGATTTCTCTAAGCGAGCAGCTGACTCTAACATGCTTTCCTTGACAGACTGTATGGCACTTGAACCACTGCGTATACTACTTCCTGCAGTGATTTCACTCCTAACTTCTTGCTCATTGCTTCCCATTATTGTTGCTCGCTGTGCCATATCTGCATTGACCACAGATGATCCATCTTCAGCGCTGTCTATCTGCAATCTAGTAACATCTTTGTCATGAGAGATTCCACTGGTGCCTGCCTGCTGCCAGATCAAATCCATGTTATGCTGCATTAATCTCTCTGTATCTTCCAATCTTACAAGCTTCTCTCTAGATTCCTGAGAGGATTCAGAAGATTTTATTATTTCTTCGTCAGTTACTTGTGTACTAGAAACTTGAGTACTTTGCTGATCACTCATGCCTACTTGATTACCATTGCTAGTGTCAAAACCTTGTGAACTGATAACAACATTACCATCACTAGCATGGATATTAGCGAGACCATATTGTTCATTTACACTGCCGATTGTATTTACATCTGAAGTCGACCAAAACTGGTCATTGGTTCTTGTTTGGAGATGACTCTCTGAAGTGCTTGCCACAGCAGCATTATTGCTATGTCCCTTAGTAAGTTTAACTTGGTCATGAGTATCCTTCGTGTTGTCAGAATTATTTGTTGATGACCTCGAATGAACCTGACCATGCACTCCTGACTCTAGACGACTTTGAGGATACGTAACCACTGCATTATCACTAGAACAGATCTTATTTTCATAGACCTGTTCTTCCTCGCCCATTGCATTGCTAATTAAATTCATATTGGAAGTCACATTCACATCTGATCCAGTTTCGGGATGATTTTGTGAATTCCTAGACATGAAAATATCACTAGCATGGATCTTGGAAACATCAACGTGTGTGACATTCTGCACATCTATATCAGTTTCATGTATCACCTGCTGGTTTGCAATCCTCTTCTTGTCCCTAGTAACACGAGTTATATTCTGTAGAGAAGCAGATCTGTCATCAATATCTGTCTGGTTCACTTCATCATAATTTTGTCGTGAGTGAGAGGCACTGATGACATTGCGACTACTTTCTATTGTAACATCTGTGAACTTTTCTGCATCCTTCCTTGAGTCGGTGAGTGAGGTGAAGCGTCGATTGACCTCACTGCGTTGATCAACTTGTCTCCTACTGTCACTAGCCATCTTCACAGAACTTTGAAGAGAAGATGACCTATTTTCAATGTTTCTTCTACCTTCCTGGTGATAACTCTGTGATCTTGTATCCCGTTCAATGCTATTGCCACTGACTTCTGATATTTCCATTATATTATGCGAGCTCTTCCTTGATTCATCCTTACGTACTGCTGCTTTCTGATCTACATTACTACTGTGCTTCAAAATGGATGTGTTATTCGAACTGGAAGCCAACCTATTATCATCCTCAGTTATAACCTTGACTTCTTGTGTTCCAGTCCTAGCATCTCGTATTCTGTCAAACTGTGCTTCGTCATAATCATGTGCTTCTCTCTCATCACTTGACCAACCAACTGAATATCGCTGGTCTCTGACTGCAGATTTTCGTCCGTCTACATTATCACGCCACCTTACCCTTGAGGATGAATTATCCTCCTGTCTTGCATGTTTTGCATCAACTGTGGTCCTTGAACTTGAAGCCCTCTTTTCATCATCCTCACGCAATTCAGATGCTCTTTCAGACCTTCGAGATATCCCCTCAGAGTAGTACTTACGCTCGGCAAGGTCTTGGTCATCGTAATCGAACTCTTCATCATACCGACGACGCGATCGCATGAGTGAACCATCATCTTCTCTCCTTTGGCGACCCGTAAGGTATATTTGATCGTCATTGCTACGAAGTCTTCCTTCTCTCAGCACATCATCAACCTCCTCATCAATCTCGAAATCACTACTATGTGTTCTCCGATCAAATCTTCGGGCATACTCAGCATACCTGCCAGCTCTCCTAACATCAACCGAATCATCATAGTCCAAATCCCTACTTTCTCTTCTACGGTCATATTTCCTGCCATTGTCATCATACCTTCTAGTTCCAGCCCTCCTTGTGTCAACTGTATCATCGACATCAAGTACCCTCCTATCCCTCCCTTCCCGACTCTGCCTTCGCCTCCTCAAGTCAAGATCCTCCTCGTCATCATGGTAATCCCTCTGCAGGCGCCGCCTCCTGTCAGAATCCATGAAACTGCCATGGTACTCATCCAGATCCCTCCTCTCCCTCTGCCGACCACTGTACTCATCCCGACCATTGTAATAACTTTCCAGGCCCTTCCTCCGACCGCAATCCATACAATGATGGCCGCCGCCGTCAACATCATCAGCATCATCTTCCCATCTCCCACTACGTAGACGCAGGTCACCTACAACATCCCATTGACCATGCACGCACTCCTCCTCCTCTTCCTCCTCCCAATCACCGTGGCATTCCGTCGAACACCTCCTGTGCGGCCACTCCCCGTCATACTCCCACACCTCCTGCTGCACTGCTCTTCGCACCAACCTCGGCGCGTCCCGCCGTCGGCAGCCAGCTCCAAGTAACCTCTCGCCGCCGGAGCCGCCGCAACCGCACTCGCGCACCTCCAGTCGCCGGCGAGCCACTCCAAGATCCGACCTTGAAGCGCCGCGCCAGCAGCACCGGCACCCGCGCGCCTCCATCCGCCACGACACGTTGCCATAAACCGGTGCTCCACTTCCTCTGTCGCAGCATCGGGTGGCCGCTTGCGGCGGCAGCATCGGGGCGGATGATGGTGCGGCGGGGGCGGGGGTAGGGGCCGGAGCCGCGCGGAGAGGAGCAAGAGGTGGGCCGAGTGGCGGAGCAGGTAACCGTCGAGCAGGAAGCGGGGGCTGAGGTAGGAGCTCTGCGAGAGGAGCTCGTGGTGGTGGCGGTGGTGGCCGCCGGCATCGTCCTCGCGGTGGCAATGGTGGGAGGGAAGGTAGGCGTAGGAGTAGGAGGAATGGGCGTGCAGGGACGGCTTGGATGCCCTCAGAGCGAAGGCGGCTGCAGAGTAGGAGCTGTACATGGTGGCGGCAGCAGGGAGATTCGCCCCGGCCAGCGGCGGGTCGATGCTCCGGCGGCGACCGCCGAAGAACGACGCAACAAGTGGTGGTGGCGTGCAGCCGGAAGTGTGTCGTCTTGCCGGTTCGGGGGACTGGGATTGTCTGTGACGTGGCGCCGTGTCGCATCCGATCCAAAGTGGACGATCTGGATCGGCGGTACCAGTAACGGAACTGTGGATAGAAAATGCGGATATTGCGTGATCTACTGATCTGTGGGCGATAGCCGCTAGCTAATCAGATCATGATCTGCTGGGTAACCCATATACTCCCAAACAAGAAAATATAATTGACAGGTCAAAAAATATATATAATTGAATCGGATTAAATCAAAGTCATTTCCAGCTGATTTAAAATCATTAGCTAAGATTTGAATCTCTCGTACAAAAGCTAATACTTGAATTACTTTCATTTGCCGGAAGGGCTCTATAAAAAGAGAGGGGTCCAAGACGCAATGGCAGCGGCAAGGGCCCTAGGTAAGTGTGCAAGAGCGGCGGTTGTGAACTCATGCCTATTCGAATGCCATATATGCAAGTTCAAATCTTATTTGTCTTTTTGGCCTCTCAAATAATTTTGCATCCCCATTTCTCTCTTTTTCTTATCCCTCAATTTATTGTTATTGGCTATTAAAATGAGCTTACAATACTCCTACATTGACAAACAATATACATGGGCATTTCAGACATTGTACACTCCTTTCAGGTCAAAAGCGAGAAAACAGGACATCCAAAAGCTAGGTAAATAAACAACTTCAGCTTTTACACTAACAGTTTTTGCTACAACAGCCTCTGAAAAGCTACCAGTCCAAAAGCAGCTTTTTGAAAAGCTCCAGTCCAAATAAACAGACCCTAAGTTCAAAGTGCATGCTTCTCGTCATGTCATCTATGTACCTGTAGATGTTTAGAATTTTGAAAGTGCATCTAGGGTGTGGGACAACCTTCCTCCCTAGGTGGCTAGAGATGAATACTATTGCCTATCTTTGCTACCTTTTCTCTACTATCTTAAAAGAATGAAAACGTCGTCTGCCGCCACGCTCCCGTATCCCCCTGCAACCCCGCAACCGCAAATGACATGGAACCCCGCGTGCGATACCTGGCCTGCTTGACATACGTCCGCACGATTCATATCCGACGTTCCGCGTTCGCACATTCGTCGTCAAACCATTTGCAGCGGCCTCCGACCCGCATGCTCCATCCGCGTACGCACGATGCAGATCGGACGCTCCTCGCTCACCCATTCGTTGTCGAACCATCCGAGGCACGCGTCCGACACCGGGCCCGCTTGACATACGTCCGCTCGATTCACATCCGACGTGCCACGCGCTCCCATTCGTCGTCAAACCATCCGCGGCGGACTCCAGCCCGCACGCTCCATCTTCGCACGATGCAGATCGCACGCTCCTCGCTCATCTATTCGTCGTCGAACCATCCGATGCACGCGTACGACACCGGGCCCGCTTGACATACGTCCGCTCGATTCACATCCTACGTGCCGCGCGCTCCCATTCGTCGTCGAACCATCCGAGGCACGTGTACGACATCGGGCCCGCTTGGCATACGTCCGCTCGATTTACATCCGACGTTCCGCGTTCGCACATTCGTCGTCAAACCATCCACAGCGGCCTTCGACTCGCACGCTCCATCTGCGTACGCACGATGCAGATCGGACGCTCCTCGCTCCCCCATTCGTCGTCGAACCATTCGAGGCACGCGTCCGACACCGGGCCCGCTTGACATACGTCCGCTCGATTCACATCCGACGTGCCGTGCGCTCCCATTCGTCGTCAAACCATCCGCGGCGGACTCCAGCCCATTCACATCCGACGTGCCGTGCGCTCCCATTCGTCGTCGAACCATCCGAGGCACGCGTACGTCACCGGACCCGCTTGACATACGTCCGCTAGATTCACATCCGACGTTTCGCGTTCGCACATTCGTCGTCAAACCATCTGCAGCGGCCTCCAACCCGCACGCTACATCTGCGTAGGCACGATGCAGATCGCACGCTCCTCGCTCACCCATTCGTCATCGAACCATCCGAGGCACGCGTACGACACCGGGCCCGCTTGACATACGTCCGCTTGATTCACATCCGATGTTCCGCGTTCGCACATTCGTCGTCAAACCATCCACAGCGGCCTTCGACTCGCACGCTCCATCTGCGTACGCACGATGCAGATCGGACGCTCCTCGCTCCCCCATTCGTCGTCGAACCATCCGAGGCACGCGTACGACACCGGGTCCGGTACGTCCGCTTGATTCACATCCGACGTTCCGCGTTTGCCCATTCGTCGTCAAACCATCCACAGCGGCCTTCGACTCGCACGCTCCATCTGCGTACGCACGATGTAGATCGGACGCTCCTCGCTCCCCCATTCGTCGTCGAACCATCCGAGGCACGCGTCCGACACCGGGCCCGCTTGACATACGTCCGCTCGATTCACATCCGACGTGCCGTGCGCTCCCATTCGTCGCCAAACCATCCGCGGCGGACTCCAGCCCGCATGCTCCATCTTCGTACGCACGATGCAGATCGCATGCTCCTCGCTCATCCATTCGTCGTCAAACCATCCGATGCACGCGTACGACACCGGGCCCGCTTGACATACGTCCGCTCGATTCACATCCGATGTGCCGTGCGCTCCCATTCGTCGTCAAACCATCCGCGACGGACTCCAGCCCGCACGCTCCATCTTCGTACGCACGATGCAGATCGCATGCTCCTCGCTCATCTATTCGTCGTCGAACCATCCGATGCACGCGTACGACACCGGGCCCGCTTGACATACGTCCGCTCGATTCACATCCTACGTGCCGCGCGCTCCCATTCGTCGTGGAACCATCCGAGGCACGCGTACGTCACCGGACCCGCTTGACATATGTCCGCTCGATTCACATCCGACGTTCCGCGTTTGCACATTCGTCGTCAAACCATCTGCAGCGGCCTCCGACCCGCACGCTCCATCTGTGTATGCACGATGCAGGTCGCACGCTCCTCGCTCACCCATTCGTCGTCGAACCATCCGAGGCACGCGTACGACACAGGGCCCGCTTGACATACGTCCGCTCGATTCACATCCGACGTTCCGCGTTCGCACATTCGTCGTCAAACCATCCACAGCGGCCTTTGACTCGCATGCTCCATCTGCGTACGCACGATGCAGATCGGACGCTCCTCGCTCCCCCATTCGTCGTCGAACCATCCGAAACACGCGTACGGCACCGGGTCCGGTACGTCCGCTCGATTCACATCCGACGTTCCGCGCACGCATATTCGTCGTCAAACCATCTGTGTCTGGGCACGCTTCATCTGCGCATGCACGATGCAGATCGGACTCTACTCGCTCACCCGTTCGTCGTCGAACCATCCGCGGCCTCAACATAATTTCCTGTGGTTACCGTAACATCCGGAAATGGTTACCGTGTTTGTTCTCTGTGCGCCCGATAAGTCATGCTCATGCACATGTTGGAGATTCGACGACGCGCGTTCCCCGTCTCATCTCCGTTTGAATTTTGAAATTGCCGTTGTTACCGTAACATCCGTTGATTGGGGCCTCACCATAGTCATGCACAATTTTGAATTTGCTGTGGTTACCGTAACATCCAGAAATGGGTACCGTGTTCGTTCCTCTGTGCGCCCGATAAGTCATGCTCGTGCGCATGTTGAAGATCCGACGACGCGCGTTCCCGTCTCATCCCCGTTTGAATTTTGAATGTGCTGTTGTTACCGTAACATCCCTGGATGGTTACCATATTGATTGGGGCAGACCTTACGGACGGTTCCCATTGATTGTGCGTTTCAGATGTTCAGCTTACCTGACCGAACCCACCTCCGTCTAATATCCCATCTCCGCTGGTTTAGGTCAGAGATGCGATGACCCGCGTTCCCTGTCCCATCCCCATTTGAATTTTGAAATTGCCGTAGTGACCGTAACATCCGTTGATGGTTACCATATTGAATTCTCTACACAAATCCTTTAGGGCGGAGATGGCGGAAGGTTCCTGTTGATTGTGCGTTTCAAATGTTCAAATTACCTTGACCGAACCCAGCTCCGTCTAATATCCCATCTCCGTTGGTTTACGCCGGAGGTGATTGGGAGTCAAGAGCGATTGATCGGAGGTTTTCGATCCTTGGTCGAAGGTGAGGTTGTATTCACAGAAGATGAAGGATACCAAGAGGCCGGCGTTGGGTGATATCTCCAACACCGATCGATTGGGTGTTGAGGCCTCCGCCCAACTTTCAGATCGAAACCATGTTGTTGATCGTCGCGTTCCCAAGGTTAGTGTCGGAGGATGTGTAATGAATTTGTTAATCCGCTACGCCAAATGTAAATCTGATATGCGTCGCATTCCTCAGGAATCCAACACACGGGCTGCGCCGAAGCGGATCCAACCAAAGGTGGTGCTGACTGCGACACAGAGGGCTGAGTACAATCAAAGAAAGAGAGAAGAGTATGCCAAGCTGCCTCCTAAGGTCAAGCAGGAACGGCTTCGTGTTCGACGTGAGAAGTATCACGCTGGGCGAGATGCTAAGATGAAAACAACGTCGAATGGGGGTGCGTCGGTCAACGTGAAAGGAGGTGAGGTTTTCTTAACGGAGGACACGCTGTTCTTTGTTTGATGTTGGTCACACACTTTTTTGATGTTTTAGGTTGCCATCGTGCAGATGGAAACAAAAACAAAACGCCAACGCAGAATCCTCCGAAAGATAGTCAATGTCTCGGAGGTTTGATCGACAAAAATATGCCTTTGGC
This sequence comes from Eragrostis nindensis, assembly GCA_012490785.1. Taxonomy (NCBI): domain Eukaryota; kingdom Viridiplantae; phylum Streptophyta; class Magnoliopsida; order Poales; family Poaceae; genus Eragrostis; species Eragrostis nindensis. The sequence goes on along the minus strand of JAAXCT010000072.1, from coordinate 1,013,638 downwards.
TTTTGTTTTCACTTTTGTTTTCAAAATTCGAATAGATGCCATCCGCTTTTGTTTTCATCCCCGTTTGTGCAGACGTCACGCAGGCTGTCACAAACCTTGCTGGGCTAGATTTGGGGCGTGGGAAGGACGATGGAGTCAATGCTGCATTCATGGGTGAAAATGAATTTGTAGACTCCGGCGGATGTTTGTGAATATATGTTTGTATTTCTGAAGCGTGAAGGATTGTGTGAAGATCGCTTAGAAAGCTCTATTGCTGATGCTACACAGGTTTGCACGAATATTCGAGTGGAGGGTCAAGACAAGTATGTTGTACGATCATTGGTTGGGATTAGTCATCAGAAAGTTGCAAACGATCTTGGAGGTTTGGTGGCATCGAAGACTTTACTGCTGTTTTCTGGTAGTAAATTTTGAGTGTTTTAAATATCGTATAAAGTTATACTTGCAGATGTTACGTAGGACTGTACGAGCTTGCCTGGATTGGACAACGGAGGTGACGAGTCAAACATCCAACCATATGACATCAATGACACTGAAATCGATGATTGGCTTCAGAGCAACATTGAAACTGGTTACATCAGTGAATCTCCATCTGACGGATGGTTCAATCGCAATGACTCGTACTGGGATTCAATTCATGTTCGACAAGGTGACGATGGTGAGTAGATCCCGAACGGCTTGGTGGCACAGTGAATTATTTGTGCGTATTTTTAACCCTAACACATTTTGCGCAGGACTTGCGGACCGATCTTTTGATGACCTGGGGTTGTCACAATGTGTCAATGGCACACTTGAATGCAGTCAAAACATTCAAGATCAAAGGGCGATTTGTGTTAGTACAGAGGAGCAGAAAGACGCGAGCAACGACATAATTTGTGAGGATTGTACAAAGGGGGCACCTTGTACGCCCTCGTCATTAGGTACATTTACTTCACGTGCCTGCTGTCTACATACCTTTAAACTGGTTTTTTACATCACACATGCGTATATTTATATTTGTATACCTGAGTGATGATTTTGAACACAGGAATACAAAAGACAGCTGGAACTAAGGGTGAATGTCGACAGCGGGTGTCAGTTTTGTCAGCAGAGCAGAAGGAGAACAAGAGACTGAGGGAGAAGAAGAGGTTCGGATCATTGACAGCAGAGCAATTGGCTGCAAGGCATGTCAGGCAGAACTCAGAACAAAATAAGGCAACTAGGCGCGCGAGGCAAGGCCAAAAGCGGGAAAATATTTCTCCTCAGTCACTCGCCATTGAGAATCCTATGTACCTTAAGCAGGCTGTGCATCCAAAACCGGTTGTTGAAGCTACACTACCTGATGAAAAGAAAGATGGGGAGGAACAGAGGGATATTTTGGAAGTTGGCAATGCCAATTTAACACGTCGTAACCATGTAAATGGTGGAGTAAGGCACGCCTTGCGTAATCGCAGGAACCAAGAGTTTCGTAGAAGTGTTGGAAGAAACACGCGTCCGTCAAGTGACGGGAATTCTTGTGGCGATGACTCTATGGACGAAGGTACTGTCAGTCTGAATTTACGGATCGTGTCCTTCTGGTATATTTTTTTAACTACTGATTAGTATATTTTGCAGGACCTGATGGCGAGTGTGATCGTGATCCAGACGGTGCAGCGTGCGCTGTTGACGACGCAGATGATGATGGAGTAAGGTTCCAGGCTGCATCAGATGAAGAGGATGACGTCGATTTGTGGGCTGGGAATGGTGCGTTTGATATTTTTTAGAAACACAATGCAACAGATATTTCGAAATATTAAGCACATAATAAATACATAACTATAATTTCCAAAATTGCAGACGATGTTGAATTTGACGAGGAAGACGTGGAGGGCGAGACTGAAAATGGTACAAATTTGGATTCGAATGCAATTGATCTTCATGATGTTGTCTACAACAACCTTCCTACCAAGTCACACTCATTGAATCCCGTGCCAAACTGCGTACATTGCCACGTTACAAGGTTCGAGCGTGAGCCTCCTGGTTTTTGCTGTCGTGGGGGCCAGGTTGCTCTGATTGAATATGAACCTGTTTCAAAAATGATGAAGTTATGGACAAATACGGACTCGGTGTCCAGGCACTTTCGAGACAATGCTAGGTTCTTCAATGGTCATTTCTCCTTCACAACAATGTTCTGTACTCTTGATAGTGACACGACGAACACAAAGAAGCACCCGATCTATACATTTAGGGCTCATGGTCAGATTTACCACAACATAAGGTCTTTTGGCAAGCAGAATGGTTTGGAACCTAGCCACCTGGAGCTTTACTTCTATGATGACGATCCCAGCCTTGAGTACCGTTTCCGCAAAGCAAGAAAAGAAACTGCAGACCTTGACAAGCAGGTCATATCAAGGGTTGTTGAATTAATGAAGGGTAACCCCTATACTGAAGGCCTTAGAAGCATGGGTCAGGCTGATGATATCGAGAATTATCGTATTACGTTTAATACTGATTACCACTTGGACCAGAGACGATATAATCGTCCATTATCATCAGAGGTTGCCGCGGTTTGGGTCGAAGAAGTGCTCGGAGAAAACAATTCGACACAAGTGTTCTGCTCCATGGGAAGGGAAGGGATATCCACAGTATTAAATCTTATCATGCCTGCTATGATGCTTTGTCGTACCCTCTCTTCTTCCCACGTGGAGAGCTTGGCTGGCACTATGATATTCCCAAGAAGAAGGAGGACTATCAGAAAATTCTTCAAACACGTGCTAACAAGAGGGATGGGTCCCACCGAAAAGAGGATCCAGGTTAGTGTCACTTTATGTTTCAATGTAGATTACCTGTTTATGTGTTCATGTAAATTAGTGCACTGACTGTGTTCCAATTCCCCTCACACAGATTCGAAAAAGATGTCCTGTGTTTCGATTCATGATTTCTACTGCTACAGACTTCAGAATCGTCTGGGTATATTCAATCCCATCCTCCATGGCAAGAGGTTGTTCCAGCAGTTCGCTGTCGATACTTACATCAAGATTGAGAATGCTCGATTAGATTATATGTTCCATAACCAAGATCAGATGAGAGCCGATCTTTACCAGGGTCTGAAAGACTGCTTACAGTCGTGTGAGAGCAGTGTAGATGTTGTTGGCAAGAGAACGGTGCTGGCCACTTCATTCATCGGAGGTCCGCGAGACAAAAGGAAACGCTATATGGATGCTATGTCATTGGTAAGGAGGTTTGGAAAGCCTGATATATTTCTCACGATGACTTGCAACCCAAACTGGGATGAGATTAGAAATAATCTTTATCCTGGACAATGCACCCAGGATCGGCCCGACCTTGTTGTGCGTGTTTTTAGGGCGAAGCTGGAAGAGCTGAAGCACCAGTTGTTTACACAAAATATGCTTGGTAAGGTTCGGGCATACGTGTACGTCGTTGAGTTTCAGAAATGAGATCTGCCTCATGCCCATTTCTTAATAATCATGGACGGCCCATACAAGCTAACGTCACCTGAACAGTACGATCGTTTGATATCAGCCGAGCTTCCAAACAAGAAAAAGTACCCAGAACTTTACAAGATGGTTGTGAAGCATATGATGCATGGACCTTGCGGAGTTCTTAATCCGGACTGTCCTTGTACAAAGGACCGCCCATCTTGCAAAAATCATAATCCGCGTCCATTCAATGCGGCTACTTTGCAAGGCAAGGATTCGTACCCTCAATACAGAAGGCACGATAATGGCAGTAAGGCAACCGTTAGAAGAGAAGTTCTTGACAACAGTTGGGTTGTACCCTACAATCCCTATCTTTTGAGGCTCTTCAACTGTCATATCAATGTTGAGGCTTGCGGCAGTAGAAAGGCTGTCAAGTATCTGTCCAAGTATATCTATAAAGGTCATGACAGGGCTTCTGTTGCAGTAACTGATTCTGCCAAGGCTGATGGTACGGAGGATATCGACGAGATCAGACAGTTTCGAGACGCAAGGTGGGTGACTCCTCCTGAAGCTATGTGGCGGATATATGGATTTGATCTTAGCCAGAATAGCCCTCCCATCCAGCAGCATCAGCTCCATCTGCCTAACATGCATACCATGTCTTTCAAAAAGACGGATGGTATTCAGAAGATCCTTGATGATGATTGTGCAGAGAGGTCAATGCTTACAGCATACTTTGAGGAGAATAAGAGATGTGCTGCAGCTCGTAGTATCCTGTACATTGATTTCCCTGAGCATTATACTTGGATATCTGGGAAGAACAAAAAATTCTGGCAGATAAGGAAGCAAAAAAATAGGCTTCAGGTTGGAAGAATAGTATCTACACATCCAGCCGAGGGGGAGCGTTACTATCTTCGTGTAATTCTAAACAAGGTCCCGGGTGCTACCTTGTTTGAGGACCTCAAGACTGTTAATGGAGAGCTCCTGCCTACCTTTCATGAGGCTGCTGAAATGTTAGGTTTTATTGAAGGTGACGACACATGGGACATGTCATTGGAGGAAGCTACATTTTGGATGATGCCGCAGTCCTTGCGAAGGCTTTTCGCTACTATATTGGTTTTTGGCGAGGGGAGTAACGTCAGAGGTCTTTGGGAAAAGCACAAAGAGGCAATATCGGAGGACTATCTCCGATCAAATCCTGTAAGAGTTGCTGAGCAGATGACTCTGATTGATATAAGGAACATGATACAGTCGATGGGCAAGGATATAAAGTCATTCCCTCTTCCCAACATTGATGAGCAACACGACTCTGCAACGGGTGTACCCAGGGAGATTTTCGAAGAATGCAGCGTAGAGATCAATGCAGATGACTCTCGACTGGTTGAAATGCTAAATCCGGAATAGCTGAACACGTACAACCAAATCATGGCATCTGTTGATAGCGCTGATGGTGGTACATTTTTTGTTGATGGCCCTGGGGGAACAGGGAAGACGTTCCTGTACAGAGCATTGCTTGCAACAATTCGTCGTCGCGACCAGATGGCGGTCGCAACGGCAACCTCTGGCATTGCAGCTTCTATTATGCCCGCTAAACATCGAAGATGGTGGGTTATGCAACTTTTCTAAACAGAGTGGCACAGCTAAGCTTTTGCGGTCAGCATCTTTAGTAATTTGGGATGAAGCTTCGATGATTAAGAGGCAAGCTGTTGAAGCTCTAGATAACAGCATGCGGGATATAATGGACAACCAGGGAAAGCCATTCGGAGGAAAAACTTTTGTATTTGGCGGTGATTTCCGTCAGGTACTTCCTGTCGTCAGAAAGGGTTCCAGGGCTCAGATCATCGATGCTTCTCTTTGAAGCTCTTACCTGTGGGAATACATGCAGCATCTGAAATTGGAACGCAATATGCGTGCCCAGAGCGACCCTTGGTTTGCTGATTTTCTGCTTCGTGTCGGCGGAGGGACTGAAGAGACCAATGCTGAAGGTAAGGTCCGACTCCCGAACGACATATGTATACCACATACCGGATCAGCTACCGATCTTGATGCTCTGATAGACGCAGTCTTCCCAGATCTTGAAGCAAACAAGACAAATCCAAACTACATTACTTAAAGGGCAATCCTGTCTACGCGTAACGACTATGTCGATATGATCAATATGAAGATGATCGAACGGTTTCAAGGTAAGGAGATGATATACCACAGCTTTGATACGGCGATTGATGATCCACACAACTATTATCAACTATTATCCGTCGGAGTTCCTGAAGACGTTGACCCCAAATGGACTTCCTCCACACGTCTTGAAGCTCAAGGTGAACTGTCCTATAATATTGTTGCGAAACATAGACCCTGCAAATGGTCTTTGCAATGGCACCAAACTGGTCGTCAGGGGATTCCAAAGGAATGTGATTGATGCGAAAATAGTTATGGGCCAGCATGCCGGTAAAAGGATTTTCCTGCCGAGGATCCCTCTTTGCCTGTCTGATGATGAGATGTTCCCGTTCCAATTCAAGAGGAAGCAGTTTCCTATCAAGCTCAGTTTCTTTATGACTGTCAACAAGTCGCAGGGACAGACTATTCCGAATGTCGATGTATATTTGCCTGAGCCGGTGTTCTCTCACGGTCAACTCTATGTCGCCCTGTCTAGGGCTATTGCCAGAGCAAATATAAAGGTGTTAGTCAAACCTGTTGATTACAATGAGCAGCTTCAAGGAGCTATCAGCAGGAAACGAAAGGCTTCTGCTCCCTTGAGAGATGGTAGATCTAGAAGCAGACGTGGTGATATTGGAAACTTTGCATCCCCTACCTTTACGAAAAACATTGTGTACAAAGAGGTGCTTACTAAGTAGGTTAGGCAAGTCAGTTTTGTATATGTATTACATTCATTTAAGAGCACATCTAATTGAAGTTCTTGTCAAATCCTAACAAGTACCTCAATCCATGCCTTCTCTCTCTATTACCTTGCTGTGTACCTAGGCAGTTTCTGGCTCTAGACCTGCGCTGACTTCTACCGAGTCCGGAGATATTTCTTCTTCCTATTTGCGGTTGTCTTCTTTTGGATCCTGACACAGTGCTCTTGTTTTCATGGCTCCCGGTTGTGGAACGCACTGCCGCCTGTCTTGATCCACCTGGCTGAGTTGGTATCGAATAATGACGCTGTGGTTGCTCTGGTTGTGTTCTTGGGTCGAATGGGTACGTGTCAAACGCAGTGAAGTCCATCTCATCGATCTTTGACCCCTCATTCGTCTCTTCATGTTGGTCATAGTTGTGATCATCCCATTCTGTGTCTAATGCATCGGAGGAATGGTTCGACCAGTCATCACCGATGTCGCTCGTGTCCTCCGATGCCACAACGAAAGATGTGGGATCAGCGATACATGTGATCTTTTTTGTCGGAGACACCTTCGATGTGGCATCTACGCCGGCAGCATCCGCCCAGTCGTCTCCAATGTCACTCGAGGAATCGGATAAAGCAATGACGACTGAGCGATTTGTACTATTAAACAGACCTCCTTCTGCAGCACCCTTCTCCGTCTCTACCTGGGTACAAGCCATGGTGTTACATTGCAGTTGTGTACCCGAGGCCGTAGATGAATCCTTCCACTGGAGTGCAGATTTGTTCTGAGGTGGACACTGAGTGTTTGTCGGATCTTCGCTAACATTTGTATCCTCTGCTCTGTTGATTTTATCGTTGTCTGTTCTGAAACACAGATTTCGAAGGTCAGAGGTTTGTGTCGATCGTTGCGTGTCGTCATTTTCCCGGTTCTGCACCTACGACGTGCACGGATATAATATCAGATTAACATTGCTAGCACACACAAGTTATACTAAACTTAACATCAGCAGTTAATCATCAGTACTGTAAGCCACTAATGACAGCTATGGTGCCTACATACCATATACTATAAGGAAAGCTACGACTACAGGGCTGGTCCGGATTGCTGCACCTTTTCATGGTGTTGGTTAGCTTGATCTTTTGTCTTCTTTTTCTGCTGCTGATGGAATTCAGACATGGCAGCTGAGGTTGTTGCATGACCCACATTTTCCCATATGTTACGCCGGAACCAATTCGACACGGTTTCTGCGGAGCTAGGTATCTCCGATACCAGACTGTTTGCTATTTCCTTGTCATCATCTGGACCGATTGCCTTAGGTGATCACAGCTTTGTCTGGCCAGCAGAGCATACATCAAATTTACAGTTGTTTTTGCGCACCAGGCACCGTATAGTTGTGCGCTTTCTTTCATGTTCAGTGTGGCAGCAGCTGTCCATGCGATTTTACTGATCAGATGTGCATCCTTTTCCGGTGCGTTTTCTAGAAGTGTCCCCATCATATTCATTGCTCCGGTTATTTCCTTGATGCAATGGTCAGCCAGTGCAGAGTTTTCCTTCATCTGGTTACTCAGTTTCCTGTATGTTTGTCTTGCAACGGCTTCTGATTGCTGTGCCTCTTGAAGCTTGAGTGAAAATGGGATACTTTTGTATTTGCTTCTAAAAGTTCCTTTTCAGCTGAAACCCTCGCTTCATTCTCAGTTTTGATGATCTGACGAAGGTCTGAGATGGTAGAATTATATTCCTTTGCTTCTTTCACACTCTTCTCCTTCACTTCACGGAATTCTCTATGCAAAGCATCTAGCTCTTGCTTACGTGTGCAAGAGGCCACAATCATCTGTACAAAGGCCTGAAACAAACACATAATTTTGTACGGTTGAACTTTCCACTAAATGAATCTAAATCTGAATCTTTATCAACTTTGAGAGCAACTGATGTACTAGGAAAGCTGCGCTCTGTAGCTTGTCGCTGAGATCGGCGTTCATAGCCCATGCTACTTGAGCCAATGCCTCATCGGCTTCTGGAGGAATGGAAATGTCTTGTAGACTTCCACCTATGGCTGATAAAATTCCAGTGGAAGACTGAGCATACGGCATGTTGTTTACTGGCCCTACATCCGGCTGGACAGAAGCAGAGACAACTGTACTGTCCTGCAAATGATGTGGAATGTTTGGCTCCTCATCCTGTAAGCCGTCTTCTGCAGATTTGATAGATAGTAGAGATTCTCACATTATTATTCCCCTGTACTAAACAAATTTTACTAAAATGTGGTAGTGTAAGTCGAAATTACCATGATCAGTACTCTAGGTGATTTCTTACTGTTGTTTTCGTCGCCGGCTCTCGGTGATTATGACTGTCTAGCAGCAGAATTGTCCTCAGTGTCACGAGGAACAAGGCGCCTCTTTCTTTGTCGTGTCAACGGACCTGGTGGCTTCTGAGCCGCCTCGGGCTCATTCGATTGTGCACCATCATCGTTATGTGCCGTAGAGTCCTCTTTCGCCTCGTCGTATATCACCGATTTATCTACTGCTGGAGGCGTCTCCAGTCCAAGGAATTCGCATATTCTGTTACGTCTCGTCCATGTTGTTTTCGTTATTGCTTCACGCGCCTCCATTTCTTCACTGTCGGACTTCCCATTAGTTTCTCCACTTTTGTCACGGCCTCATCCGGCGTGAGGATTGCAGAAGCGCTATAAGCTGCACAGAAAACTCCGATACAATAAATTGTTCGATTGCATACCCATCTACATGCTTGCATCTACACATTACAAATATTCCTATGATGACATTCATATGGAAACATGAGAATGTTACTAATTAGATAACAATGTTGTATATGTTTGCATCTACACATTACAATTTCTCTGTAAACTATAAACTACATCTATATGAGTGGAAAGGAATTCCTATCATCACTTCCAAGTATCCAGTGCAGCGTAAGTGGAAAGGAATTTCTGAAACTTGATTGTTATTCACTAAAATCAACCATGGGATGCTGCTAGGCATTATGAGGCGATAATTCCATCAATTATTTCGAATCATTAATGTTCAATAATCGCACTGATATTACGACAGATGTTACTACAAATGCCAGTAATTGTCATGAATGAAATCAAATAAAAATATTGATTTGATGAACCATGTAAAGGGAAAGTTTGAACTTTGTACTTACTTTCCCTCGTCAGGGGTCCGATGTAGGTTCCCACATTATCCCCTTCCCCGGCACTGAATTGATGCTCGCATTTCGCAGCCAATGCATCAGCATTGTATATTCCTCCACTAGGTCTCGCATCCCCATCTTCTTCGCGATCTTTCTCAGCAAACGAATATGATTCTGAATCTGATCGTCTTCGATGTCAACCTCCAAAAACTGAATGAAGGCGACGTCACGGCCGGTTGATTGCAGAAGGAATTTTCGACCAACCTTGTAGTAGAACCACTGTTTTGACCACCCTTGTTTCCACTTGGTAGCACTTGCCCACGACAGAAAATCAAATTTCAAACCGCTGCGGATTTGGAAGTTTATACATGCGTAGTGAGCCACCTTGTTCTTGCTGCCTGGATCCTTCCTTGGTTGGCTCACTGCAGTGTGAAGCGCTGCGAAATGCTTCGCGCTCGGATCTGCTCCCTCTGTGCGCATCGCCCACTCGTATACAGCGAGTCGGAGGATAGCGCTCGATGAAAGCTACGGGAGTTCCAGATGGAACTCCTGTAGCACCCTTTCTACCAGCTTCGAACAAGGGATGGCGAGCCCGCATCGAAAAATATCTCGAACACAACCGTCTCGCCCAGGCTCTGGTTTGGGTTCCACCTGTCCACTAGATGGCCGTACCACATCCATGGACGGGATTTTCCCTTCCCGCACCATCGCCAACAAATGCTTCTTTGTAACCTTGGATGCGCCCAGAATGCCTCTCAGCAATCCTGAGTTTGAGGGGCCGTGTAGCGTCACTCCGGTCGGGGGCCCCGGCAGTTTGATGGGGCTCCCGTCGTCGGAATCCTTGGTCTTGGCGCCGTCAGCTTTCGATGTTGACGGCGTCGAGGCCGAAGGTGGAGTTTGGTGGAGCGACGAGTCGCCGTGAGAGCCGTCAGATGCGCTTACCGAGGCAGAAGAAGGCGGCGCTTGAGGTGTTTTTTTTTGCGCCGCTGCTTTAGGCGATGTACTGGTCGCCATGGCGGAAGAAGGCGGCGTGGAGTTGGGGGAAGAGCAAGGGCACTGTTGGGGGAAATTTTGAGAGACGACGGGGGGAAGTGGGTGGAGTGATTTAGAGGGTGTTGTGGTTTTTTTTTTTGGGGGGGGGGGGGGGGGAGAGGGAAGGAAAGTAGGCGTGCGTGTTAAAGACGATCCGCAGTCAACCGCTTTGCATTGCAGACGAGCACGCGTCGTTGAAAATCGAAAGGACGGTGGCTTGTACATTAGTATTGTGTTGGGAACCGTTCTCGCTTTCTGGAACCGTATAGTTTGCAGTTCCGTTCCAGGAAGTGACCTGTGGTTCCCGTTGGAAACAGACGGTTTATGGTCCGTCATTGTTGGGCCGGCCCATGTTGGTCTATGAGCCCGTTGGAAGATCGAGTTTTGACCTACCTTTATTTATAGGTTCGACCATTAACCTAGACTGGGCGGTCTCGCGTATTCTACCATCTCCGTTGTCTCTCGAAGATCTAGAGAATTAGTATATCCATGGTTCCCGATCATCCTCCTCCCTCTGACGAAAATGGCGTTTTGGACCTCCGCGGATGCACATCTTCGATAGAAGACTCTGGAGTGTACAAACTGACGTCTTCCATTGTTGTCTGTTTTTGGCGAACCTGTATGTTTTAGACACTGTTTCATTATGCAGAATTGGATAGGATAAGATATCCGACACGTACTGTTTCTTGCCCTGTACAGAGGTCCAAACTCTATGCGATCATGATCGTCCGACCGAGCATGTCGGATGTTACATACAGTGAGTACAATTCATATTATTTTTCTGTTGCAACTTTCTTGACTATATATACATCTGATTGTCCTCACCTACAGTTCCTTCTCTCTCTTCCTCACCACGCACACACAACTCCGCACCACGCATCTCCATCTCCGATCCTTCTGATTGGGAAGAGAGGAGTTTGACGAACCCTAAGTCTGATGGGGTGTATGATCACATCTGGAGAAGGAGCAGGGAGGTGGGATGTTGCGAGGTGGTTCTAGTTGACCGGATTGTTCACAAGAAGCCTATCGACAACTCAATCTCTTCTTCCCTCGGTGAGGAAGGATTGGGTTGGTCGACTTTGGGGGGTGATTGCAGGTCGTTTGTTCAGGTTGTGAGCTCTCCACGATCAAACACAGTGATGGCGGGGAGAGGATTCCCTCCCAATCGAGGTGGATTTCCTCCTAACCGAGGTGGATTTCCTCCTAATCGAGGTGGATTTGGAGCGGGACGTCAGGGAAGAGGGGCAGGCAGAACGGAAGCACGTTCTGGGTTTGGGGCTGGTCGTCCAGGTGGAGGTGGAAGATTTGGGGGAGATTATGGAGGAAATCAAAACCTGGGGGGAAATTCCGGTAACCATGACCAGGGACCTCTGCTCTCTGGTGGTCACCAGGAAAACAGGAACAACGAGTTTGGAAGAAGCTTTCAAGACAACAACCAGGGTCCTCAGCACCCTGGGGGTAGCAATGACTACAGGTGGATGCAGAATCAGGGAAATCAGAATAATCAAAGAGGGTTTGGTCAGGACCAGGTGTTTGGAGGCAACAATAATCAAATAACAGCCAGTAACATGACCAAACAGATTGATGGAGAAGGTTCAGGGACAAATCAAAATATAGGTGAGACATATGAAGCTGATCAACAAGAAGGGAGAGAAAAATGGGTCTCAAAGGAAAATATGGCAAAACAAATTAAGAACAATGTGATCACCAAGTCTCAAACTGATAGTGTGAACAAGAGACAGGCAGAGGGGGAAAGGAAAGAAGTTGCCACTGGATATGAGTTTAAGGAGGGGGATAATATGGGTACCAGGAGAAAGGAGGAGATAAATATAAAACTGAGTGATCATGTGGCTCATTTCTGTGGCTCTGCAGCTCTTGGGCAGGGATTCTATCACATTGAAGACACTCCATGTGAGGAAGGGGTGAAAGATATGTCAACTGTGGCCATCATAGAAGTGAAACAAGGAGAGGTGTCGGCTAAACAAATAGAGAATGAGTTTAAATCTCTTGCTGGACCTAGCTCAACATGGAGATGGTATGCTAAGAAGGTGGGGGACAAAAAGTTTCAGATGCGCTTTCCTACTACTAAGAAAGTAGAAGAGCTGTCACACTTCATTGAGATGAGGCTCAGGACAGTGCCCTCTGCTGTGATTGATATTAAACCATGGACATCAGGGATAGGATCCAAAGGTAAGGTTGAGGAAGCCTGGTTCAGAGTTAAGGGAATTCCCATGGAAAAGAGATCTATTCCTAATATAGCAAGGGTGGGGTCCCTGGTGGGTCTGACAATGGCTATAGACAAAGAAAATGTGAGAAAGTTTGACTTTGTCAGAATCAAAATTGGATGTAGGGATGTAACTCAGGTCCCTGCAAAAGTTGAAGGTGAACTTGGCTTGCACTTTTATGATTTTTTCTTCCAGAGAGAAGTACCACAGGAAGGTTCCACTAATCCTGCTGGTAATCAATGGGTGAGAAAAGATGATGCACCACCTGGTCCAAAAGATGACAAACCCTCACCTAAGAAGCAAAGAACTGAAGAGACTACTAGGAGTAACAACACAAATGCTGTTCAGGGAGGAAACGGCAAATTTGGATCTGCACCTGCAAAAATCATGGCTGATGCTCAGAAAGGCTCCAATCAGGAAGTACGCATAGAAGAGGCTGTAGACGCAAAATCCAATAAAGGCAAAGAAACTGAAGTTACAGTGGAAGATGCAAATAGTGATGATGAGGATGACAGTCTTGGAATGGGTGATATGGTCCTACCAGGCACTGAAAAACTGAACTTGGGACAGTCAAGCAGGGGAGTCGGTTTCAATGACACCAACAGGAAACTATGGAATATGCAGTGCAATACTGACTACTCAGTGGTGATTGATGAGTATGGATCTAACATGGTGAAATCTAAATTTGACTCCTTGGCTGCTATAGAAGCAAAAATTGCATTGGGATCTGGGATCAGGACTGACATTAGTGAAACTACAGAGGCACTTCAAGCAGGAGAAAAAGACTGTGTGATAAAAGAGACTACTCATTCAGTAGAACTGACACATAGAAACGATGCAACATCACCTAGTCCTCTGAGAGAATCACAGGAAGGCCCTGTGCTGTATTTATCAAGCCAGGAAGATGAGAAAGCAATATACAACAATCTTCCTCCCATATCAGAAAGCCATGAGGAGGAAATGGAGGTGGAAGAGAATACAGAAAAGAAGAAGAAGGAAGGCATAGAGGATCAAGAGATCAGTATCAAACAGAAGTATGAAGAGAAAGATAATAGCTATGATGGTTCTTCAGAGGACAGGCAAGACAAAAGCACGCAAGAATCTCAGAAGAAGCAAGAAGGAGGAGAAGAATCCACTGTACAGGAAATAACTGAGAATATGCAGAAAAAAAGGCAAAGGCAGAAGAAAATTATCGAACAGGACCCTGTGAGAAAGAGCACAAGACTTGTGGGACAGTATGGAAAAATTGCAGACAGAGCTGAGGAACTCACCAAGAAGAAAAACCTTGAAGGTAACTCTAAAGAAAACTCCTTTTCTGTTCTAGATAATCATACTCTGCTTGCTAAGTCTGTAGATATGGGCATTAAAGTAAATATTGATGATATGGAAAAAATAAATATTATCAAGGATCTGGAAATTGCTAGAATGACTCTAGATCAAAAAGCTTTAAGTAAAAATGAAAAGGAACAAGATCCAGCAGTGGATGACCTCCCCTCAGTGGAGGTTCAGCTACTGGAATGGTATAGTGATGAGTCCGAAGATGATGGGTTCACCAAAGTAACAAGTAAAAGTTCAAAAAAGAAGAACAATAGAAAGTCCCACATTGGCAACAGAGAAAAATACTTGACCTCTCCTTCTGAGAGGAACCAAGAAAAGGAAGGTCACTCTAAGGCTAGCCCTGGGGTGAACCTTAGAAGAGGAAGAAATCTAAAATTTTCGAAATGAATGGACTCATATGGAATTGCAGAGGTGTGGAGAAGAAAGGCCTTGGTCCTTTCCTAAGAAATTTAATGTCTGAACACCAATTGGATTTCATTGGTGTTCAGGAAACCATGAAAAAGAAGTTTAGTGACAAGTTTTTCAGAAAAGTTGACGTGCAAAAATCCTTTGCCTGGCATTGGGTCCCTGCCAGAGGAAGGTCAGGGGGGATCCTATGTGGGGTGAACATTGATAGGTTTGATGTGATATCTTTCACATCAGGAAAACACTATGCCTCTGCCATAGTGCATGACAAAAAATTGAAGAAAGACTTGTGCCTCATCACGGTTTATGGACCAGCACAGGAGGAGGATAAAGAGCAGTTCCTGACTGAACTAGCTCTGCTATGTAATACAAAAGATATGCCTACCCTAATTGGTGGGGATTTCAATATTCTTAGATTCAGTTCGGAAAAAAATAAAAAATTCACAAGTAACAAATGGAGTGACATCTTTAACCAGATCATAAACACTCATGGGCTCAGAGAAATCTTCCTCTCTGGGGGGAAATATACATGGAGCAATAACCAAATCAGACCCACACTGGAAAAGCTAGATAGAGTCCTGATGAATAAAGAATGGGAACTGTTGTTCCCCTTATCTAGTATAAGAAAGAACCCCAGATATATGTCAGATCACAACCCAATCCTGTTTTCGATTGGTGTTCCAAAAACACACAAGAAAAAACCATTTCGTTTTGAGCTCTCATGGCTTACACATGAGGAATTCTTACCTAAAGTGGCGGAGATCTGGAATAGACCTGTCAAGGCAAAAACTAACTTAGATGTTTGGATAATCAAGGAGAAGAGATTAAAACAATACTTTAAAGGGTGGGGTGACAAAAAGAAAGGAGATGATAAAAAATTGAAAGCTGACTTGCAAGAAGAGCTACTCATCTTGGAAAGTATTGAAGAAGAACAGATACTAGATGATGAGCAACTTGCAAGGAAATCCGAAATCCAACTTCAACTAATGAAGATCTTCGAACTAGAAGAGCAATATTGGAATGAGAGATCTAATTGCACTTGGCTGTTGAGGGGAGACAACAATACAGAATTCTTCCATAGAGTTGCTAATGGAAAAAAAAGAAAAAACACTATTTACTCTTTACAACAAGAGGATAGAATAATAGAAGGGGATGAGCACCTCCTGGCTCATGCTACTGATTACTACAAAAATTTATTTGGCCCATCTGAAAAACCTTCTTTCTCCATGGATCACTCCTGCTGGGAAGAAAATGAGAAAGTTTCAGCAGAAGAGAATGAGCTCCTAACCAGAGCATTTTCGGAAGAGGAAGTGAAATTTGCAATATTTGACATGGGCAAAAACACAGCACCTGGCCCAGATCATATACCCATTGAATTTTACCAAAAGTGTTGGGAGATCATCAAACATGACCTCATGTCACTGTTTGAAGACTTTCAGAATGGTGAACTAGACATGAGTAGGCTGAATTATGGGGTGATTACCCTACTTCCCAAATTAAAGGATGCCAGTAAAATTCAGCAATACAGACCAATTTGTCTTCTTAATGTGAAATACAAAATCTTCACAAAAGTCCTTACTATAAGAATGGAGAGACTTATGGACAGAATAATAAACAAATGCCAGAATGCCTTTTTAAAAGGGAGAAATATAATGGATGGCATCATGTGCCTCCATGAAATCATTCACGATGCAAAAATAAAAAAGAGTGGGGGGATTGTGCTTAAGCTTGATTTCGTATGACAAAATAAGCTGGGAATTCCTTTTTGATTGCTTCAAAGGGAGAGGGTTCAATGAAAAATGGTGCGGTTGGATTGCTGCTGTGGTTCAAAAAGGGACCCTATGTGTGAAGTTAAATAACAATATGGGCAGCTACTTCCAAAGTGGTAAGGGGGTAAGACAGGGAGACCCTTTATCACCTTTCTTGTTTAATCTAGCTGCAGATACTTTAGCAAAAATGATCTGCAAAGCCCAACATAATAATATCCTAACTGGATTAGTGCCCCAGTATGTTGAGAAAGGGGTGGTGGTACTCCAATATGCTGATGATACAATCATCTGCCTAGAGGAATCCAAAGAAAATGCCATAAACATGAAATTTCTTCTTTACATGTATGAAGCAATGTCAGGCTTGAAAATTAATTTCCAAAAAAGTGAGCTACTGATGATTCAAAATGATGAACAAAAAGCAAAGGAGTATGCTGAGATTTTTAATTGTGCTACGGGAAGTTGGCCAATTAAATACTTGGGTGTGCCTGTGTCACACTCAAGGCTGCATGTAAGTGACTGGGTGCTACTCGAAGAGAAGCTAGCCAAAAGGCTGGACTGCTGGCAGGGAGGATCAATGTCAAGTGGAGGGAGGAGAACCTTGATTGACTCCTCTCTATCCAGCATTCCAATTTATCACATGTCTTTGTATCTCTTGCCGAAAACTACTATAGAAAAGATGGATGTAATTAGAAAACGATTCTTCTGGCAAGGAGGGGGAAAGAAAAGAAAGTACCATTTAGTGAAATGGAAAATTGTTTGCAAGCCTAAAAAGAAAGGAGGCCTTGGTATCAAGGACCTAAGGAAGATGAATATAAGCTTACTGTGTAAATGGTGGTGGAAAATAGAACATGGCCAAGGGATCTGGCAAGAGATAGTTAAGAAAAAATACATAAAGAACAAATGTATCTCTCAAGTACAGCACAAGCAATCTGACTCCCCTGTCTGGGCAGATTTGCTAAAAGTAAGAGAATATTACGAGAAAGGGCGAGTTTGGATTTTGGGCAATGGGGAAAAAATTGATTTCTGGAATGACAAATGGTGTGGAAAAATTTCTTTAAAGGAAAAGTTCCCAGATCTATTCATGGTGTGTAGACAGAAAAGTGGATCAGTTGCTGCCTTTGCCAGCAGAAACTGGAACTTGCAGTTTAGCAGATGGTTAGATGAAAACTTACAATCACAAATGAAAAACCTGAGAGACATCCTCCTGGTGATGACTCTAAATAATTCAGAAGATTCCCCAAAATGGAGCTGGGAAGGTTCAGGCAAATTCTCGGTCAAATTAATATATGAGAAAATGAGTGAAGGGAGTACAGAACCGAGATTTGACATCATATGGAAAGCAAAAATGCCACTGAAAATTAAAATTTTTATGTGGCAAATGTACTATGGAGCAACACCAACAAAAGATAACATGCTCAGGAAGAAGTGGAAGGGCGACACAAAATGTCCATTCTGCTCACAGAATGAGAGCATATCTCATCTTTTCTTTGAATGCGAGGTGATCAAATATGTGTGGAGCATGATTGCTCTAGTCCTGGGTGCAAATTGTAGACCAGAAAATATAGAACAATATCTGGTGTGGGTGAATCACTACTTACCTAATGGGAAGAAGTTCCATATGGTTGGTCTAGCAGGGGTCTGTTGGGCCATTTGGAAGATAAGGAACAGAGTGTGTTTTGATAAAAAAATAGTGAGATCTCCTACTGAGATTATATGTTATGCATGCTCATTCTTGAAATATTGGTCAGGTCTGCAAGATGAAGATGATGAACAAGCTCTCGCGGCTGGAGCTGAAGTCCTGCAGCAGGCGACGATACAACACCATCCAAGGCGGAGTTCCAGAGCGGCGGAGCCACCCATAAGAGCAATTACCAATGGCTGAAACAAAGATCTTGTGGACGAAAGCACCAGTGAAAGAAGTGGATTACTCTCGCTTTCGTTCTGTAATAGGCAATTCTGTGATCCAAAGGGGAGTTCATGTCTGTAATTCTGTGATCGGGAGATGTGGCGCTTGTCAGGTGAACCTGTGTGTCATCTGGCAGGCGCTGATGCAAGTAGCAGTAGTTGAACTCTTTTTTTCTGCTTTACTTTTCCTGCATGAACTCGTAAGACTCTGCATGTAATTTCGTTACTCGAGTAATGAAATTCCAGGGCGTGCCCTGTTATTCAAAAAAAAAACCAACCATATGCCTAAAAAGCAAGGATGATGAAAGCAGTGATGAAGAAACCGAAATACAACAAACTACTTCATCAACCTGCCTAAAATGCGCACAACATGGAACCAAGCGCAAGGAGGACTTCAAGTCTTATATACGTCTACTTCTACAACAATCAAAGTTCCTTCGCGTCATTAACCTGCAAGGCCTTGAAGTTGGTGACAAGTTACCACATGAAATTGGTGATGCAGTGCACCTGCAATACCTCGCTGTAACATCTTGTTCTTTGAGAGAGATACCGCCATCCATTGGAAGGCTCACTGGACTTCAGACACTTGATGTACGAGATACTGCAGTTGAGAAGCTACCTGAATCATTTTGGAAGACTAGGTCATTAAGGCATGTGTTTGGTCATCGTCTCATCTTGCCTAAACGGGTTGGTGACTTAAAGAACCTACAAACACTTGATACCGTAAAACCCGATAATTATGGATGGGATAGAAATACACTTGCAAAACTGATCAATCTTCGTTCTTTGTTCATTTGGGAGCTGTCCAAAGGTCATGTGAGTACGCTAGCTGCTGCTCTAAGAAAACTCAAACACCTTGTCACACTGACCATACATGGTGATGGTATTCCCTCAAGTGTGTTCACTAGCTCCTCTCTTCGACGTCTTGAGATAATGGAATTGGATGGGATGCTTGACATGTCATCTGAACCAGAGGACATCAAGTCATGCCTGCCTAATCTACTTCTTTTGTCACTAGAGAAAACAAAGGTTTCACAAGAATTCATCAACAAGTTAGCTGAGCTACCTTTCCTTGCCGGCCTCACTTTGGATGTTGGATCATACAAAGATGAACAACTTGTATTCTCTTCTAGCGGATTCCATAGCTTGAGGAGGTTGACAATTAACTTGGTAGAATTGAAAAAACTTGAAATACAGGAATCAGCACTTCCCAGGCTTGTAGATTTGGATATTCATGAATATCCTGATGATCTAGAAATTGAGATTCTGGGTAAGTTCAACATTGTTGACAAGCTCCTTGGTGAGGATGAAAACCTTCATAAGAAGATCAAACGAGCTTCACACACCAAACATGGTAGACATGGGTAAGCACATTAGTATATCAGCTGGCATAGTAATTTGTTGCTTGTAAGCGAGGCATGTGTGTGTGTGTGTGTGTTTGTGTGTGTGTGTGTGTGTGTGTGTGTGTGTGTTTTGAGTAAATTTCACAAACCTACGACTATTTGCACCCGAGTAACACAAAACTACAACTTTTGAGTTTAATTTCAGAAAACTACGACTATTTGTACTTTTTGTAACGCAAAACTACGACTTTTGCCATCTGGGGGACTTGGAAGCCCAATTCGTTGTATATGCAGGCTGAAATTTTTCTGCATCCACAAGCAGTTGCGTTTGCGTACATATACGTTGTTGCGTGCTTTGTGCATTCACATACAAATAAAGAACACGGAGCCCATGAAAAATTTCCCAGATTAAAGTGGCAAGCCCATAGCAAAAATTGCGTGGCATCAGACTGTCAGTTTACTCAACGGATCAGTCTCGTAAACCATACGATAAGTTTTGCACCGAATATGTTTTCCTGCATTCGAATCGAATTGAGACTAAAAAAAAAAAGAATCGAATTGAAGTCATGTGTCCTAAACATGGTGAACGAAACAAAAGAATTGAAGGAGTCATGAACAAACAGCTATCCCTTCCCAGCATGCTCGTCCTTGGCTGATCCAGACGCAGCAGCAGAAGCCGCGGTGCGGCCTTGACGAGCCCCGAGCTGCGCCTGTGCGGCCTGCCCGGCCACGGCATCCTGCCGGAGCAGTTCTCCCAACCACACAGACACAGGTGACCGCGGCGGCGGCGCGGAGTGGTTCTCTGCCGCCTCGAGGCCGACGTAGGAGGCGATCCCCACGGCCGCGGCGGCGAGGGAGAAGAAGGAGCCGCCGGCGAACACCCCGGCCACGAGGACGGTGCACCGGTAGTACGCGCCGGCGACGCCCTCCTTGGGCCGCCGCTCGCCGCTCTGGTTCTTCACCGCGCCGGCGAGGAACGCGCACGCCGCCAGCACCGCCAGGAACCTGCATGCGCAGCAACCAGAGGCGTGTCAAAGTGAGTTTGCAAGGCGTCTGTCTGATCCAAAAATGGCTTCGCGTATGACGGGCTGCGTAATTTAATTACCATGAGAGGAGAGCTGAGAAGAAGACCGCCCCGACGCGGCCGCGGCGATCGACGGACCCGGACCGCCGCGTCCGGCAGCCGCGGCCCCAGCAGCCGGCGGCGGCGCTGAGGACGAGCTGGCCGGTCAGCAGCGAGGCCGCCGCCGCGACGCCGCAGCCGAACGCCGGCGTGCGCCGGTACACGCAGCTGGCCCCGTCGTACCTGACAAAGGAGGACTGCATCATGCATGCGGTGTGAGACTACTACGTTACTCGATCGTCGTGCACGAACAACACGTACGTAAGCAGAGGCGTGCGTGCGCGCTTGCCTTGGACTTGGTTGCCTCACCGACGATGCCCAGCGCGGCGGCGGCGAGGGCGAGCGCGGCCACGGCGGCGCATATCACGGCCACGTGCGCCTCCACCATGGATCGGCCGGGTTCACCTCTGCTCGCTCGTCGACGCGTACTACTTGTTTTATGTTTACTTACATTAACAGAGGATCTGTCGGTCGATGGGGACGAGAAGAGAGCAGACATTTAGAAAAATTAGTTTTGAGTTAAATTCCTCTTCTTTGTTCTTTGTGGCGTATAGGGATCAACGGCACATCTCCTGGACAAAATCGCCATTGAGTCGGACTATTTATTGCGCTCGATGGTGGCAGGGCGAGATATCCCAGAGGGAAAAGGTGACGCAAGTTAAACAGATCGCCTCTCTCACAGATTGAGCGTACGAAAATTATAATAAAAAAGCCGGCGTACGGTCTACAAATCATTGTTTGTGTTATATTCTCGTGTTCCTGTTTCGTTGCATAAATATTTTCGTAAAGTAGCATGATGAGCCGGTGGCGTGGAGCTAGCAGAGCTTGATGATGGTTGTCCCATGCTCGGTACTAATAACATTTATTTATGTGTAAGTAACGACACAATAATGATATAGCATTGACACGTATAACATTTGTATTTAAACATAGTTTATATTGTTGATGCCTTTTTGCCTTTGATGTTCAATTTTGACCATTTTCTCTATTATTTTTAGAGTGACAACATCTACAAAAAAAAAACCATGATTTTACGATGTGATTTTCAAGAAGAATTTCTAAATCAATTTCTGAAACCTAGCAAATCAAAGTTTTACATTTTTTATCTGGTCGCAGTCGTATTAATCAATCCCGTATTGACAAGTCAGCTGTACGTAGGACCATTTGTAGAGAATTGTATCAGTAGACAAAGCAAGATTGATGACATATATATAGTATTACTAAACTAAACTTGTTAATAGTTTCCGTAAGTAAAGCTGTGATCGATCAAAGCTACTTTTAGCGCAAACAATTGTCAACAACACAAGATGCCTTTGGACCCCACAGAGAGTGAGGAGAGTACCATAGGTGGCATGTACTACCAGGCAGGCATAATCTTCCATGCATGGCGCCTAGAACAAGGCGCGAGCTGGCTCCACTTGGCCCTGTCGATTGCTCCCTCGTCTTCCCCAAGAGAGAAACGGCCTTCCCCGCTCGCCAATGGCCACTTCCCACCTGATGAAACGACGACCAGTAACACTACTCCAATTTGCATCGCTTTCGGTCCGTCTGTCCGGGGGAGACCGTGGCGTGGACGCGCGCGATCTGCTGCTGAGAGAGATGAGAGGAGATGCGATGCTTCCGGTAAAGCGTCGTCCACCTGGCCCCTCCCCGCTGTCCCCCCCGGATCCCCGAGCAGATCGCCCGCCACCTTTTTATATTTTCCCCCCTCTCGTCTCGCCCACCCACCAATCCGCGTCCGGCTTCCAGAGAGGCCGCGCGCGTCCTGCCTGCCTGAGCTGGACCAATCGGGGCGCTGGGAAGGGCGCCTTCTACTAATTCGGCGCCGGATTGGTCGCGGTCGCATCATGGTCATGGATGGGCAATAGTCATCCATCGATGATGGCGAGCACAGCACTGTGTGGCGCGGCGGTTTGGTGGCGTGCGACTGGCTGGGCGGGGGAATTGAATTGAAAACAATGTGCGGGAGCGGGACGTACATGCGGTAGGGCCCGGCGATGCGACGTCCGGGAGCGGACGTGGCGCGCCTCGGCGGGTGCGCCAGCGCGCGGGTTTAGGTTTAGGTTGGTCTCCGTGTGCCGCTGTCGATGGTCATGGTGCGCCCAACAGGGGAGAAAGTCACGGAAAGTTATTGCAGATAGATTACGCGCGGATTTTAATAACCCGATGAACCATCATCTGGCTGTCCGGATAATTAATTCACATCAAGCACGTCATTCTTTTTTTTCTTTTACCTACGAACACATCATCATGCTTCAATAAATGTTTTACCCCAGATTGATAAAGAACAACGATTTTTTTTTCTTTTTAAGTTTGATGACGAAGTCACTTCGCTGCTTTCCAAACAGGTGATCGATGAACAGCATGTCATCACGTACAGGGAAGCTCGGTTTTACACATCAACCACGCGATCCGTACGTTGCTGTGTAGAAGAACCACACAGAGAGCTAGCCGGAGCTGTAGAAATATTTTTACATGCTTTTGCCCGACGCGTCATTTACTTTTGGCTCAAATTAAGCACTAGAAAATCGGGTGAAACGTATGTACGAGATCCTAGCTAGATGGTGGCTAGCTTGACATTTAAGCTTGGGATCGAGCCGGTGGTTAAGCTAGACGGCGTCATCAGAGCGTACTGGCGACAGATATGCAATCATGCATCCAGGATCTCGTACGCTCGATATTCTAGCAAATTAAGCTTGAGTGTTTCTGACGTCTGTTAAGTTTTGGTTCAAAGCCATCCCAAAGATTCCATTCTACTACTACTAGTCAACAGGTACCACCTATCAAATTAAGACCTTCAAAATACAGCCAGCTTTTGGTTATCGCGGTGTAGCTAGAGTTGCTTACTTCTTCCTACATGCATATTGGCGAAGTAGAAGCACGGAAGAAGTAAGCACTTCAGTGGAGTAGTTACAAACCAAAATAAAATACAAATCGTTTCCGTGTAGAAGCTTATATGTACTCCATTCTCTTGTGTCCCTCCATACGACTACCAATTATTGGGGAGCCGTACCGCAAATCTGATTATTCTAGCTACTAGACGCCTCGTCATGCATAATCTTATGAAGGGCAGCATGTACAGCTGGCTCAGATCTTGTAAAGTTGCACTTGGATACTGTACTACTATATGATAACGGATAGGAAGCAAACCAAACGTTGTGCACAAATTATTCGCTGTGTACGTTACATACTACTACATGACGTGTACGTACGCATGGATAGAGTATACGTATATCTGGAAGTTTCTACATTCTGCTCCAGCTACGTAGGCACGTAGAAATTGTCGCAAGCAAAGGCATGAAAAAAAAATTAAATGCCTCAAATGCTACACGTACTTAAATTAAGAGATTTGTTAAAGAGCGCTGGTCCCCGACAGATTCCCATCACTAACGTCATCCAACCTGTGGGCCTCATCGGATGGCCTAGATCCAGCGCAGCTTGGATCGGGCGGCTGCTAATAAAGTCTCCGACGAGTCAGCGGGATTCCGCAAAACGTCAACGTCTTCCTTACCCCACTCAGAGCAGGTGCCGCAGTGCGGTTCTGGGTGATGCGATTCCTTGTTGCTTCGATTGCATAAAAAAAGAGAGTATTTTACACGCCTCGAGAACCAATTATACTTCTCCATCCATTTGGGAGAGCAGATATGAGCAGAGCATCAATTTGGTATTAATAAATAAAATAAAATCGAAGAGCATGAATCGATTCTTTCATGCTGGAGAGAACAGATAGATGATGCACGCCTGATATCTTTTGTTACAGTTGCAAACTCAGCTCGAAATCTTTCATCCTCTAAACTAATCCGTCATAATTAGTAGTGTACCTAATCTGGCCATATACCTTGCTTAATCGAGCCCGAGCCCGACCGACCAGGCAGGGTAATTAAGCAGGAGCCAACCGAATCGCATCTCTGTAGTAGATCAGCATTCAGCATGGTTTGGT
Organism: Eragrostis nindensis; assembly: GCA_012490785.1. Taxonomy (NCBI): domain Eukaryota; kingdom Viridiplantae; phylum Streptophyta; class Magnoliopsida; order Poales; family Poaceae; genus Eragrostis; species Eragrostis nindensis. The sequence goes on along the minus strand of JAAXCT010000072.1, from coordinate 989,170 downwards.
CTCTGTTCTGGATGGGGTGGAGTGCGTGTCCGTACGAGGGACGCGTACTGTTTATCACGGGAGGCCGCCACCGAGCGTGAGCGCGGCCTGCAGGTCCAGCCGCCAGAGGTAGCAGCCGGCGGCGTCGAGCCGCCACACGTCGCAGGGCGCCACGACGGAGCGGTGGGCGCCGTGGCGGACGCGGACGCGGCACGTGAACCCTGCGCATGTGCCCCACGCCGGGAGCGCGCCGGCGAGCCCCGCCACGGGCGTGACGTCGCCGTTGGCGTCGGAGTCGTCGGACAAGACGGCGCGGGCGAACGCGGCGTTCGCCCACGTGACGCGGCCCCACTGGTCCGACACGAACGCCGGCGCGGCGTCGCCGTCGGAGACGCAAGCGGACGCCGCGGCGACGGCGGCGGAGGAGGGCGCGTCGCCGTCGCGCCACGTCGAGGTCACGTCCTCCACCGTGACCCAAGAAGAGGTCGTCGCAGTCGCGGACGGGGGCGTCGGCCGAGGAGCCACCGCCGCCTGTACTCCGGCGGCGAGCGCAGGTGCCGGCTCCTCCTCCGCGGACGCGAAAGCCTTCTCCTCCGCCGCCGGAGACACGGGCATCAGCGGCAGCGTCGTCGCCGGCGGGCGCGACGCCGGAGGAGGGGACGGAGGCGAGGAGTCCACGGACGTCATCGCCGACGAGGACGAGGACCGCGACGACAGGGACTTCTCCTTCTCGCTCTCATTCCCGACCGCCACCACCTGCACCGCCGCCGCCGCGGGCGCAATCTTCATCTCCGGCGCTGCCGTCGTCGCAGCCTTCTTGGACTTGCGCCCACGCCTACCGCCGCCGCTTCCGCCGACAGCCTTCCGCTTCCCCCTCCCAGCAGCCCCGGTGGCCGCCGCCACCGGCGCCGGCGTCGGCGCGGGCGCCATGGCCGCGGGCTTGGGCGCAATCGGGCGGAACTTGAGCATGATCCGGCCCATCTGCCACGACGCGCCCGGCGCCGCCTGCTGCTGCTGCTGCTGTTGCTGTCCCCCCACGCCGTACCTCGGCACCAGGCAGCACCCTCCCTGCAGCTTCCTCTCCATCACCTCACCTCACCACCTCCTGCCTCCACGTTTGTGTCGTGTTTGCTCGTCCTAATTAACACTACTAACTCTCTTTGGCGCGCAGCGCAGTGTGACGACGCCGGGGACGGAGGCAGGGGAGGAGCTCGCTTTAATACCGCGCCGGGGAGGGTGGTGGGACTGGAGGACACGCGTCGGGCCACGTACGTGGCGCGGCGCCGAGGCGGGCGATCATTGGCCGGCCTCGCGCCAACACGTGGCGAGAGCCCACGGCGGGAAGCACGTGAAAGGCCCGCCACCCCATTGGCTCGTGCCCGTGCCGTGGTGCACGCAAAGACGACAAGACATTCAAATCCCACCCGCGCGCCTCCCTCGCTGTCGATGGGTCCCAAATAGCGACCTGCCCTACCAGCCAGCCAGCCAGCAAAGGCGGGCAGCTCGTGGCGACGTGTCCGCGCTCCAGGACCCGTAGAACGCACGGGAAGCCCGCCTCGCTTCAACGATACGCATGGGATTGCTTTGTTTCACTATGCTGCGGGTCCAACACAATGCTGGGGCCACGTGTAAGTGCCCAAGCTATGCATCTTGCTTGTGGGCGAGTACTTACAGGTGAAAGGCCGTGGTGGTCGGGAAGGGTGGGGGATTTGGGCCAATGAGAGCGCGCGCAGTGTGGAGCAGCGCTTTATGGTGGGGACTGGGTGACGGAACACGTAGAGCGGTCTGGTTGCCCCGAATGGAGGATTGCACCCGGGCCCAGAGCCGCTGCTTTATCGTTCGTCGCCGGGGAAAGAGACCCGGCCACCGAAATTCCACTAGCCCCACCCGGCACGTTCGTATCCATGGATGGCATTCCTCACCGACCTGTGGGCCCGATGGAAGTTGCTGGAGTTGTACCAAGCGTAGGCCCTGAAATGAGGGACACGTACTCATCTGGAGTACAGTGCCTAGATAAATAGTATACGTTGAAAATACGTAGAAATTATTGGACATTGCCTAACATGTTCATAAGTGAAAAACATGTTCATGGGTTATTTGGGAAAATATTCAGTGCAAACTACCTATTCGGTGGAATCGTGAAAACCCTCTTCAAAAACCTACTTAGAAGTTTTAAAAAATTATGAACTTGGCAGACGTGTAGAGCACATGGTGGGAAACATTCACACAAAATTTCAGATCCAAATTCAACTTCTACTAAAAGATAAAAAAATGACAAATCATGAAGAAAGAGGAGGAAAAAACAAAAGAGTGACTGTGCAGTATTTTTGTCCCCTTCCATCCTGATTTGTTATTTTTGTATCTTTTAATAGAAAAAGAGTTTTGATCTGAAATTTTGTGTGAATGTTTCCCACCATCTGCTCTACACGTATGCCAAGTTTCATAATTTTTCAAAACTTCTAAGTAGGTTTTTAGAGAGGGTTTTCACGATTCCACCGAATAGGTGGTTTGCACTGAATATTTTCCCGGGTTATAATTCCACGAAGGTGATATATATGAACATACTATAAAGTAATAGACCGTACTTTATGTGACTAAATACAAGTATACCCAAACTCTTGAATGATAAAATCATGGGAGGAACAAAACACTAGCCACCCCCCCCCCCCCCAAAAAAAAAAACTAGCCAATAGACCCTAATAGCAGTGTAGTGCAAAACATATACAACTTTGGTTGCCATCTATAGAGGGCATAAAATAGAATGCAAAATATTAAGACAATGTTTGCCAATAACCTAAAGCAGCATAACTTAATTATTCACTGCACAAAACGGTGTGCGCATTGGCTAGGTCACTCTAATGAACAAGTCTAGCTCGCCCCAATTATATGTATGCATGCAATAGGTCGTATCGCTCAACAGTTTAGTGTTAGCTAGCCTTTCTAGCTAGAGCGCTATCCTTGTAAACATATTCTGTATCATCTTAAGTAGTGCGAAGGATATATTGCTTCTCCATTGGAACCAGTGTAAACAACTCTTTATGTGACCGTGATAAGTGAATTGCCGCGCGCGTATGATTAAGAAGCTTTCTCCTTTCGAGGAAACAAAAAGCTTGCTTCTCGTATTCAAACTTCTTGGTCCACCTGTTGGCATATGACTCCTGTCTTCTTTAATTCTATTTCAAATGTCATAGTAGCTAGTAGTAACAAGGCAGCAGTACTAGATTTGCTCCCCTCCTTTAGAAAAGCCATAGATCACATATCCACTTACTAGATACTAGTCCTACTAGTAGCTATAGGTAGTACGTAATACTCAATGTGATAGTACTATAGTATTAGCATCCATGAACAGGTGGCTTTATCCATTGTTGCAAAGATTATTCGTTGTCCTGCTCGGTGGACGCTTGCCCTTGCCCCTTCCGATGGCCCTAGCAACTCGGTGTGCATCTTGCCGTGTGCGCGGTGCAAAGGGAGGGAGAAGGGAGACGTGAAGCGACGGCAGGCGGGGTGTGTGCGTTGCTGGGCGAATGGGAGCGCGCGGGTCGCCATATTTGGCGCGGATTGGGTGGTGGCCGGGGGACGCGTGGCCTCGCCGCCGGGGCCCCGAATCGCGCGGCAGGATCGCGCATGACATGACGCCGCCGCGTCGAATCAATCCTGCTGGCCAGGTGGGGGCGCAGCCAGGCGAGGCAGGCCCTGATGAGGATTCCGGATTGGTCCGCGGCTGGCCGTACGGGAGGCGTGGGTGGAGTCGTCGCGGGGAGTGCAGGCAGCCGTTGGGTGGTGGGTGGTGGGGCCTAGGTAGGTAGGGCAGGGGGGCGGACGTGGTGAACGGCCCGGGTAACCTGGGTTGGCTAATATTGATTAAGAAAACCTACTGCCCCTGCTCCCTGTCAGGAGAGAAGAACTCGGTACTACCTCCGTCCCAAAATAGTTGTCGCTGTTGACTTTTGATCATCATGTTTGACCGTTCGTCTTATTTAAATTTTTTTTGCAAAGATTAAAACAAATATGTCATGATTAAACTAATACTGATGATAAAGCATGTGATGAAAAAATAATTAATGTTTGCATGAAAAATTCAAATAAGACGAATAGTCAAACGTAACAATAAAAAGTCAACAGCGACAACTATTTTGGGACGGAGGTAGTAGAATGAATCGGGTCTCAAAATATCGGCATCGTTTTCGTCAGCCAGACTCCAGCTGTGTTCGTCTTCTTCCTGGTCAAGTATCGATAAGGTAGGCAGGGGATGATGCATGGTATCATCGTTTGATTTGAGGCTATATATTTGTGCCGTATGCTTTTGACTAGAAGTGATTACGTCCGTAACATGAGATGATTGAATATATACTAGGAAGGACTACGGTGCGCATGAGGTGATTGAACAGTGGTATCACTCTGACTCGTTAGGAAGCATGGTGCGTGCAATGGAACCGATCATGCGCTCTGGCTAGCTAGCTAGCTCATTTTGATCCCTGCTAGCTAGCTCTCACCGTTGCCTGCATCATGTATGTTGGCCTGAAGAGGGAGATGATTCAAGGAGCTGCTTGGTACGCAGCCACGCCTCGGCTTCGCCACGCCCAATATTCAGCATCCAAACGAGTGTTTGGTTTTTGTATAGCTTTTGGTTGCCGCAACAACTACTAGCTAGTACATCAGGTTTCCTTGTCGTTTGTGTGCAACGGCGTGGCGAGTGTGGTGGCGAGTAGCGGCTAAGAAACAACCATCCCTTAAACTTTTTTTTTTGGACGGATGATGATGGCGATGACATATGTCCCAGCTGTATGTTGGACTAGAGAGGAAGCTGTATATATCTAAGTTCCATCTGTTTATTAATTAGGCGGCCAAAAGTCGAACGTGTGCGGGTTTCATTTGGCATTTTCAGCGAAAGATTATACTATCTGTTTCTTCATCAAAACTTCACTCGTAAGAGTGGCAGTCAGCCAGTACTATTCCTTACGGCTATTTGGAGGTACGGTGGCTCCCGCGCGAGCCGCGAAGTGAGATTCTGGAAATTAATTGGGGCGTACTAACGTAAAGCGACGCTAATTAATTAGCAGGGCGCGTACGTGGGCGAATGGCCGCGCGCGCGGGCGCGGTGCTACGTCCATCCATAATTGGCGCGGACCGATCGAGGCTAGCCTCTAGGGTGGCACGTGATTGGTCGTCGCTGCACACAATCGATCAAATCGGCGGTATGCGATCTTGCGGGGGAGCCGACCCGTCGGAGTACAGTGTGGAATGCGTAAAGAGGCGTGCCGCCAAGAGGGGTAAAGTTTGTTTGACAACCTGCCACCTGTTGCAACAAATAAAATGGCGCCGTGCGTGCGCGAGCTGGAGGAGAAAGGAAGCGGGCGAACGGTGATTGGTTTGGTGTTCGCTCACGGCGGGCGGGACGCGTGGTGCACCGCCGATTGGCTCGACGACTCGAGTAATGAATCAGGCCTCTTCCAGTTCCATCCGCGTACGTTTTCCAGATACGAGAGTTGCGCTTCTTTTCTCCGTCCCGTGCTCGTCTTCCCCTATCTCCTCTTTTACCGCGTCTTTGTCCCTCAGACACGCTGCCAGTGCCTGGGCTACTTTTTTTTTCCCCTTCCATTTTCTTCTTTTTTTTCTAAGCATACGCTGCTGCCTGGCTACCTGTCCTTGTCCCTGCTCCGCGCGCTTCGTTCCTCCCATTCCGGCCCATCGACCGCGCCCTTCACGATCTCCCTTATCCTGCAAACAAGGCCAGAGCGATTCCGGCCTTCCATTCCGGCCCATGGGCCACCCTTGACGATCTCCCTCGCGCAGGGCACCCAGCCCATTCCTTCTAAAACAATTAGATCTTTTTCCTTCTAAAACAATTGGATTTTCCTGCTAGAATAATCGATTCCTGCTGGAACAATCGATTTTTCACTGTTGGTACTTGTCAGCCATGGCGCACTTGTTTGCTACTAGGATTCAGCATGGGAGGCGGCGTGGCTCGTCGGGCCGGGGCGCGTGTGGGGAGGGCAGCGCAAAGCTAAGCGAGCAGTACGTGCAGGCAGCGGAAAAGCGAGTGGGGCGCGACGCATGACGGATGAAGGAAGGGGAAGGGGCGTCGTGGGCTGGAAGCGGCAGTGAGGGCGACCCAAACCGCACGCATGGTAGACAACTGTTACTGTACACACGGTATAAGGTTAATTCTTTTTTGTCTCTTTCCCTTCTTGTTCGTCAGTGTCAGTCGTTCTCTCCTAAAACGGAAAGTCTTCGCAAAACGAGATAACTGTGCTGGTGTGGCCTGGCCTGTTAATACAAAGGTCACCCCATTCAAGTGGATAAGGAGGGAGCGCGAGCTAGGGGTGCTCATCCCAGTTCCAGGAAACCGCCTGCGAAACCGGCGAGCCGGCGGACACCTACGGTTACTGTTCATCCATAGCTCTACGACAACCTGCCGGTTTCTTGACCGGTTTGCTCAACCCGTAGATGAACAGCCCTAGCGCGAGCGGCTAGTGGGTCTTAGGTGGTGTGGCGCAGCGGCGATGGCGCCACCACGTCGCCAAAGGTGGAGGAGGCACATGTGCCCCCCTCCCATATAATATACCGAAAATTGAATGTTTTCTTATAAATAAAACCTACTCCTTTGGTTTTTAAATTGTTGACGTTGATGACTTTTTGATTTTCGTTTGACTGTTCGTCTTATTCAAAATATCAGCTCAAATATATAAATTTATATGTTATGCTTCAATTTTATTTATTAATAAAACAATCCATAACAATTCAAAATATTTTTAAAATTACTAAAAATGGAGGGAGTAAAACCGACCTACGATCACTTGTGATAATAACGTAGCTATTCATTGCTTAAATCGAAGCGCGAGAGCTCCTTGTTTCCAGTCAAGATTCAGCATGTAACCTCGTCCTATATCTGCCATATAGCGTGACGGCAGCATCATTTCTCTGCTGAATATCCTGTTGTTCTTCTCACACCAAAGCTTCGATGTTGTTGTTAGGATCACCACCTTCTTCCGTGATGCTAACCACCAGTCGACCAAACTGTGTGTTCTCCGTTGATGGCATTAGGCGCTCGTACCCGAACGGTCGAAGCAGTTTAAACCAGCTAGCTGTCAGCATTCCCTGCTGTAGACGCAACCCAGTATGTCCTCCACTTGTTGATCACAAAGGGCACAATTGCCATAGTTCCGCAGGTTGTGTCTTTGCAGTCTCTCCGATGTAGTCCAGCATCTGCCATACATGGCCAACCAGCAGCACTCCCTGCCAAACGATTTATCTTTGTTCCTAATGTTTCCTGTATATAAGCACACTCTCACAACAGACGGCGACAGAGAGAGTAGAGGCCATCTCATACTTGATCGGTCATGCAAAGCGAGCCTCCTTATAACCTGCAACGGACGGCGATGCATGCAACACTCTTTCTGTTTCCTTGCTATACGCTCCTTCATTCCATCCGAGTTTAATCAAACACACCATGACTATGTATGCCACCTACCAGCTTCAGCAACCAGCAGTCTTCCCATTGCCATGGCTTCCACAGCGTCGTACTCCGCCGCGGCCGCCGCCTGCGCGTCTCGGCCTCCGCAGCGCCACGATGGTGTGATCCGGCATTGGCGTCGACGGCCAGTCACGACTCTGCTGCACACATCGGGACCCAGCCTACTCGTGGACTGTAATCATCATCTATTGTTGCCTGTGTGTGTTCAGATGGAAAATAGAATAACTAACGTGTTTTTAATTTTCAGTTAGGAGGAGGGGTGGCCCGGTTGTCAGAGCTGCAGATGCAGTGAGCATGGATGGCTGGGCTGCACGGGTTGAGGCTCCGGTCGCAGTTGTCACCGGAGGGTCGAGAGGGATCGGCAGAGCCATTGCTCTGGCTCTCGGCAAAGCAGGGTGCAAGGTACTTTCCATTGCTCACCTCAGGACGATAGCAACCTGAAAAAACTGTGTCAGCAAAGACTCAAAGGAAGAGGAAAGAAGATACCAAACAAGTTGATTATCATTCTCCAACAAAAAAAGGGAATACATGTGTAGTACGGTAGTTTTTTTGGTCATTTCGGTCAACTAGTACCGTAACACCTTAGTTTTTTGGTTTGTATACAAGGTGGTTGTGAACTACGCCAAGTCAGGCATGGAAGCAGAAGAAGTGTGCAGAGAGGTGAGCTGATATCTTCGTTCCACTTGATTGGACCCACTAATCATGTTACTTACGGCTTCATCTTCTTTGCATGTCATGTCATATGCATACATGGAACTCATTTCCTAATTTGTTTTCTGCTAAAATTAAGTGCGTCATGCTCTCTAGCTAGTTCTGCCAAATTTGAGTGATTGGAGATTGGAGTTAAATGGTGATGGGTGCAGATTGAGGAGTTCGGTGGCAGGGCGATCAGCTTCTCTGCCGACGTCTCCTGCGAAGCTGAGGTCGAATCCATGATGCGAGCTGTGAGTTGGCATTTCTCTGGACTCGTAGATCTGGCGCTGTTTTGTTTGAGTTTATATGTTGCTATGATCAAGTTTAATTTCATCCCTGCCACAGGCAATCGATGCTTGGGGAACTCTGGACGTGCTGGTAAACAATGCAGGTTCAGTTGCTTGCTTTTCTGAAAGAAAAACATCAAAAATTAATTTTCTAGTTTTCAGGTGAAGGAGTCTGTTGGTACAACAAAAGTTGATTAGATTTGTACACGTAAAGGGTTTTGGTTACGTATGTGTTGTCTCAACAATTGCACATTATAATTTGGTGACTGACAGGGATCACGCGAGATGCACTGCTGATGCGGATGAAGCGGACGCAGTGGCAAGAAGTGGTCGACGTCAACCTCACCGGCGTTTACTTCTGCGCCCAGGTCACATTGTTACCAGTCATGTAACCAGACATATTATTCCTCTTGCAATGGAGCTTATTTTCTAGTAATTGTTCAGGCCGCTGCGACGGTGATGATGAAGAGGAAGAAGGTATAACGTGCTCAGGCCGCCAGACCTGCTCTATTGCCGTTCCAAGTGACACAGTCTTTTTTTGACTGGTTGGTTTTCCATAGGGAAGGATCATCAACATCGCATCGGTTTCTGGGATCATCGGCAACGTTGGGCAAGCCAACTACTGCGCTGCCAAGGCCGGAGTGATTGGGCTGACCAAGGCCATGGCGAGGGAGTACGGCAGCAGAAACATCAATGCAAGTAGCATCCCATCATGTTTCATCTCTCATACATTTCTCTCTGGAATCTGAAACTTGGTTTGCAGGTGAACGCCGTTGCTCCGGGCTGGGTTGCATCTGACATGACCGCAAAACTAGGCGAAGACGTCGAGCGAAAAGCACTAGAGACGATACCGCTAGGTAACTGGTAGCAGCTATGCACGATGAATTTTTCGAATTGTTTATTTTACTGCTTCTGCTGATGCAAATTTCAGGACGGTTTGGCAAACCAGAGGAAGTTGCCGGCCTGGTGGAGTTCTTGGCCGTTCATCCTGCTGCCAGTTACATCACGGGGCAGGCAAGCACAGATTACCTTCAGAATCAGATGAGATCAAGTTCTTTCTTGATTTTGGAAGATGCTCTCTGACTTTGAGGTTGTTAAAATTGTGGTGGTGCAGGTGCTCCCTGTGGATGGTGGACTGTCGATTTGATAGAAACAGGATTACACTGAGGCAAAACACGCTGCCGAAGAGGGAAAAATAATGATAAATTTAGTTCTGATACTTGTTAAAAAAAATTATGACAGATAAAGGCGCAAACGTGTAAAAATGCGCAATACTCTTTTGATGTTTGGATCCAGTCATGCTAATGTGCATCATCTAGACCTCTGGGTTCATCAACCACCTTGTCAGCTTGATACCGGTCTACCCCGTACGAAGAATAATTATTTGTTAGTGATTTTTTATTGCAAATGACTTCTTTATTAATGTAGATGTCCCATTTATATTAGTGCAAATGACTAATTAGTTATTATATTACTAGATGAGAACCCACGGCAAACTGCCGCGGGGCAAACGTATTCAGCTTCAACTAAAGGTTAAAAGTCTCTCTTAATGTGCACTACCAAGAAGATAAACATTTTCATTCACTTAAACACAAATATGAAGCTTGGAATTACAACGACAAAAGAAGTTGGTTAGACTGTCTGGTACTCCAAGCTGCTAACATTCATCACATTACATGGCTAGAAGTAGCCTAGAACAGCTTACAGAGCATCTTAGTGCCATTCAGACCAATCAGCATGCTATGAGCTTAATATACAGAGTTGAGTGTGTGTTTACGACATGAATGTGGCAATAATGTGGTTCAGAGTAGTAGAAGGAAAAGAAAGAAGTTGATTAGACCCACTCGTACTCTCATCCGTAAACATTCATCACACATACATGGCTGGAACATATTACAAAATATGGGATCACAATTCATAAGAACTAGGTGAATACCCCGCGCGTTGCTGCGGGACATGACCATATGCCACCCACAACTATCAAAGGAGATGGACATGAATACAGATAATTGAAAGAAAAGAATGTGCAAGCAATTCTGTGAATCAGTCTGGCAGCAATACTTTAAGTGCATCTTGTAAATAAGATCTAACTGGATATGTAATTAAACTACAGTCAATTGCAGGCTGAAGTTGTAGTTGCTGAGTCCTCCAACATACGTGGCAGCAAGCTTGCAACGCTGAACTGAAAGCTGCATTACTAACAAAATGTAGTCCTAAAAAATATGACTAAAGAATGGATCAGTAGCACGGTACAAACCATATCATTAAAATGTATCTAGTATATCTTATGGTAAACATTTAGAAGGGGAAGTCAACAAAATGTTCCAAATAAAAGTAGCAGAGAAAGAAAGAAGCATCTCCGAACCCACCATATGTGTAGAGTTTCAACAGCATAATCAGGCTGAAGAACCAGAATATGAGATTGGAGGTGACGTGGACATCCATGGTCACGTGGAGAATTTGAAGAACTTTCTCCATGTTCCATGCTGAGGAAATATAAAAAAAATTGCGATGAAAAACATACAAATTATTGCAGGTGAATAAATGATATGACTGTATATTAAGTAAGACGACTACCTGATAGATGTCACATATATTTTTTTTGAAGGTCAAGATGTCACATATTCGTACCGTTGTCTGCTCAGGATCGTGGCAGAATAGCATACAACAAATAAGAGAGCATTAGCCACTCCCGTAATAATTTGATAGATATTATCGTTTCAGTCTGTACCATGCATAAGCAACCGGACATTGCATTTATATAGGGATATATATGAGATGAAAAAATATATGTTTAGGCTTATTCACTGACCTGTGAGGGCAAGCTGATCAAAAGCAGCATATTGAGAGATTGGTAGATAAACACTTGAGCTTGAGATTAAGTGTAGCCAAATTAACATACAACTGCCCACTACCTGCGATGGAGATCCGAGTATAGACCCTGAAGGATTGAGAAAATCAGAGCAAGCATGGGATAGGAGAAAAATTACCTCTGAAATCATGATTGTTAGAGACCTCCCAAAGAAACCCGGAAGAGGCGGCCTGCAGATGAATCATGAGCTGCAGGTGCAGACAACCACCACCAACATTCCCTCCCTAATCAAGTAATCAAGATTAAGATCTGCATGTGAAAGGGAAATTGGAAGGGCCAGGCGCTCTAATCGTGGGGGTATTTTGATGTGTGGGAGATGAAATGAAAGAGTAATAGCTTGTTGATTCATAGCTCTTCATATGTGTCGGTTTCAAGAATATTATAGGAGGTATTAAATGCCATGAAACTGAACAATATTCTTCCCTGAAAATTGACACTATAGAATGATGGTAGAGTAAAGAAACGCATGGAGAAAATGCCAGAGTGGGTAACACATCGCTTGAGTAGTTATGGTGGTGAAAGTAATATGTGCATGAGCGTTTCAGGTGGAGGGAGATAATTATCACCGTTTGTTCAGTTGCTTGCGCTGGGCCATGCCGATTGTTCGGTTGCTTTGTGTCAGGATGGAAGCCAGCCACAGGAGTACTACCTACATGATGAATGGGCGGTCAGATGAATGGGATCTCTAAGGATCAGATGGCTGTGGTTTTTGAGGTGACTTGAGGTGACGTGGCTGCATGAGAGTTGAGAGAAATAGCAATTAAGGACTTTTAGTTGGTTGCACTTATAAAGAAAGAGTAGATCACCATGCAACATGGTTGAATATAAAAGGAGCGCTGAGGGTGTGTTGGCAACATAAAAATTACGGAAATAAACTATAATACATAGTTGATATCCATCACACCTTGTTCTATGACCAAAAGTAATGTCTACCTTGATTAGAATAGCAAAATCCAAAATCCAAAAAAAGGCTTATCTGAGTACCATATACCTACAGGAAAACAATGCCAAGGAATCATTGTCTAAACAGGGTATATGGAAAAAGATACTGAAGTACAAATGCAAATGTGGAGTGCACATCATAGTGATGAATTGAGAGAAGAGGGTTGAGAACAAAACTGAGAACTATGTCATGAACAATCAGCTTGTTTGCCATGCCTGCTGCAATTCAGCAGCTACAGTGTTCGCAGTTATTTCTTCAGCATCCACTATAGTGTTCGCAGTTATTTCTTCAGCATCCGCTACAGTGTTGTGGTGCAGTCGAACAGGGCCAATAATCACTGTGCAAAGCATAGTAGCAACGGTATGAAAAAAATAATAGCCAAGCTCTATTAGAGCGTAAGAATGTGTCATTTGACACATGCAACTAAAATCAGAGCATAACTCTACAATGGTATATCATGGCCAGTATGGACAGCAAGCCAAAAGTGTATTTATTATGGGGATTGCAACAATCATGTGGAATTAATTACACAATGCAAATAAAGAGTTGCACAAAAGAAGGGACAATCAATTATCCATCCGTGCCGGAAAGTTTAGAATCAGAAACCACTATATTGCACTTCTATTGTTGAAGGACATCAGTAAACATTTCTATGCGCATACATGACAGTGATTTCTGCAATATATACCACTACAGAAGCAACCAAGCATGCGAGCTGTACATTTGGCTAGGGAAGGACTGAAATAATTTCAGCAGCACTTTGTGCAATTGTACTATCTAGCCAGAAAGTAATAACATGTAAATCTGCAAGAGCAGACCTTGTAGACATAGAAGATTTGTCGCTACACTCTGATTCAGTACCTGGAAGTGTGGAAAATGATCGGTGAACAGCGTCATCGCGCAAGTTTTTTCCATTAACCTTTGTTGTAACAGCCAAGATTTGTAAGCCTTACATTTTCATATTCAACTGCACAGAAAACAAACATTGACTCAGCATATAACTGCTTAACACCTATATCAGCATACTATCTCAATGACAGATGAGCCATTCCAGTTATGGAGGGGGGAAAGATACAGTAAAGAAAAAAATGGTCCCAATTAGAAGTGGCTGTGGATGTAAGCAGAGTAATCTGTAATCATATAGTTAAGGTTACTGCTAATTCGTATTCCGTTATGTAGAAAATATCAGGTTCATTCAACTTTGACTTACAATGAAGATAAACGCTTGGAGCATAGAAATGGCCATACAGATTTTTCAAGGGAAAAAAAGTAGCTTAGCTTCATACATTTTCAGTTGTTGGGTGCGTTATTCCACAGTATGCCTCAAATAAAAACATCAAAGTAAAATTAAAAAAACAGTCACAATCGTATAGGCATGGCCAACCAAATCTGCAATAAAGGCTTATATGATTAAAAACAAATACAAATGGGATATATTAACTGTTCAATGGGTCCTTTGAAGCTTCACCAATGGTAAGTTCCAAGGTTTTTTATATCTTTGAGCCGTGTATAGCGTACTGGATGATATGCAAAAGGAGACAATAATTAACATCCTAATTCGACAGCGTGCAAAATCTTTCAGATTCGATTTTTTAGCATCATTACATACACATATAATTATGTGGACTGTCTTAGATTTGAGACAGCTGAGGTAATTATCTAGAGCCTAGAAAGAGCAATGCAGTACCTGAGTAAGTGAACGTTAACATGGCAGATTGAAACTGAGTTCAGGTTCATGGTGAGCCTTCAACCTTGCCACAAGTTTGTCTCTTCTTTTAGGGTGTAAAACGGATTGCAATTTAACTATGTAAATAGTATGAAAAATATTTCATATTTTTTTAACATAGGTTGTCGAGAGTTGTCATCATGCAAAATTTGAGTTTAAAATTCCTCACGCGCACTGAGAAATAAAAAATAGACTATTTTCGGTAAGCACACAAAAATTCATTTTAGCTACAGTAAAGAACAAATAAATTCAAAATTTATTGAAACTCATATCCTATGAAACAATTAACACTTATATAGTCTAGTACATGGTTTTTTAGGAAATACAGTAGGGGAAACTCTTACTTTGCTATAATATATTAATATACAAAACAATACAACAACAACAACAAAGGCTTTTTATCCCAAGCAAGTTGGGGTAGGCTAGAGATGAAAACTGTAGGAACCAACACGAGAGGCAAAATCAAAGAGAGATGCAAACCAACCAAAAAAGAAAGGGCAAAATCGGGAAAAAGAGAAAGAAGAGAGAAAGTAGAGAGTGAAAAAAGATACAACAACAGATGCAAACCAACAAAAAAGAAAGGGCAAAACAGGGGAAAGGAGAAAGAAGAGAGTGAAAAAAGTATTAAAAAGGATTTAAAAAGGTTAAAAAAAAGGAGAAATCAAGGTTCCGGTGGATTGCTTGCTCCCACTCTCTCCTATCCAAGGCTAGCTCCTCAGCAATAATCTAGTCTTTCAGGTCTCTCTTCACCGACTCTGCCCATGTCAAAGTTGGTCGACCTCTACCTCTCTTCATATTTTCGGGACATTGTATTATCCCACTACGTAAAGGCGCCTCCTCCAGTCTTCATTGCACATGCCCAAACCATCTCAAGCGATGTTGTTCAATCTTTTTCTCAATTTGGTGCCACCTCTAATCTCTCACGTATGTCGTCATTCCGGACTCGATCCCTTCTTGTGTGGCCACATATCCATCGCAACATACGCATCTCTGCTACACTTAGTTGCTGAATATGCCATCTTTTAGTTAGCCAACATTCTGCTCCATATAGCACAGCAGGTCGGATCGCTGTCCTGTAGAATTTTCCTTTTAGCTTTTGTGGCACTTTAGTGTCGCAAAGGACACCTGTATCTTGACGCCACTTCAACCATCCAGCTTTAATTCTGTGGCTGACATCTTCATTGATATCTCCATCCTTATGTAGCATCTATCCCAAGTAGCGAAAAGTGTCTTTCTTGGGTACTACTTGACCATCGAGACTAACATCGCCATCCTCATGCCCCGTGGCACTGAAATTACACTTCTTGTACTCTGTTTTAGACTTACTTAGCCTAAAACCTTTTGATTCCAGAGTGTGCCTCCACATATCCAACTTCTCAGCAACACCACTCTTGCTATCGTCAACTAGCACCATGTCATCTGCGAAGAGCATACACCACTTGTATATCTCTTGTGACCTCATCCATCACCAGAGCAAAGAGATAAGGCTCAAAGCCAACCCTTGGTGTAGTCCAACATGAATCGGAAAGTCAGATGTGTCCCCACCACTTGATCGAACACTTGTCACAACATTATTGTACATATCCTTGATTAGATTAATGTACTTAGTTGAGACTTTGTGGTTTTCCAAGGCCCACCACATCGACATTCCTAGGCACTTTGTCATATGCCTTTTCCAGGTCAATGAAGACCATATGTAGGTCTTTCTTTTGTTCCCTGTATCTTTCCATCAGTTGCCTTAAGAAGAAAATTGCCTCCATAGTTGACCTTCCGGACATGAAACCAAACTGATTTTTGATCACACTCGTCATCTTCCTCAAGCGGTGCTCGATGACTCTCTCCCATAGCTACATTGTATGGCCCATCAGCTTAATTCCACGGTAATTAGTACAACTTTGAATATATCCTTTATTCTTGAAAATTGGTACTAATGTACTGCGCCTCCACTCTTCGGGCATTTTGTTTGTCCGAAAGATAAGGTTGAAGAGCTTAGTGAGCCATACTATCGCTATGTCTCCGGGACATCTCCAAACCTCAATGGGGATACTATCGGGGCCCAACGCCTTACCTACCTTCATCCTTTTTAACGCCACCTTTATCTCATACTGTAGGATCCTTTGTACGAAACTTCTATTGTTATCATCGAAGGACTCATCCAACTCTAAGGCAGGGCTCTCCTTCTCCCCATTGAATAGTTGAAAGGATCAAGGGCACCGAGGGGGGGGGGGGGGGGGGGGGGGGGGGGGGGGAGGGGGTGAATCGGTGGCTCAATAATTTCTCCCAAACGTACTTAAGGTGTGAAGCTAGCAAGACTAGATATGGTGACAACAAGAAGCTAGCGATGCGCGCACACAATCTAGTCTAGCAACAAGCGACACCCTAACAAGCAATTCTACCAAGTAGTAAAGAGACAACCTATCATGCAATTCTACTAGCACATAAGTAAATGCGGAAGCGTAAATGCTAGTAAGTAAAGGAGATAGAGATAGGAATGCTCATGATTTTTCCCGTGGTCTCGGAAGGATGGCGCCTTCCCCTACTCCACGTTGGGTCACTCCCGTCGGAGTCTCGACCCCGTCCCTCCGCTCGATGGCGATCCCTCCTAGAGCACACTTCACCCTCCGAGTGAAGTCGCGGGCACGTCCCGCCGGGCTCTCTCCCGGGTACTCCTCCGGAGGTAAGGCTCCGCACTTGATGCGTGCCAAAGGGCGCTCCACTAGTGATGCTTCTTTCGCACGGGAAGCTCCAAGACCGTGTACAAACTTGTGTCGGCTTCCACAATCTCCTTGGACAGCTCAACACTGACGCCTAACTGGTCTAGGCCTTGCCATAGACCAAGAGTAACAAACCGAAGTGACTCTCTCAAGCTCACACTAGCCTAGAGATCAAGTGGATGCAATTGCTACTCTCTCAAGCACTAGGATCACTCCAAATCCTTCACAAGTGCTTCTCTCCCTTGCTCTTGGCTTCCTCTGAGTTTCCTGCACTCCAACAATGGCCAAGAGACCCCTCAAGGGGCGAGCAACCAACTATTTATAGGCTACCAACCCAAAACTAGCCGTTGCTCAAAAGTGCCCAGGAAACATAGAGACCGTACCATGGACCGTACCGTCCGGTCCCTTTCTGACCGTACCGTCCGGTCTCTATTTCCAGGCATTCTTCCATTTCCTTCTTCTCTGTCAATGAAGACCGTACCGTCCGGTCGATAGTCCGGTCTTCATTTCTTCCACTTCCAGAAACTTCAGCTTCTCTGTCTGAAACTCCTCTGATGACCGTACCATACGGTCTCATGACCGTACCGTCCGGTCAATGCTACGGTCTTCATTTTCTCAGCATCCCGAGACTTCACTTCTCTGTCTGGATCTTCAATGAAGACCGTACCATACGGTCCCTAGGACCGTACTGTCCGGTCTCTTCTGCATAAGCTGAAAACTTGATCCACTTCTTGATCCTTGCTTCCAACTTCTCCATTCTTGGTTCCTCTTCTTCTCTTCAGCCACCCTAGCCCTCAAGAGACTCACAATGCATCCATATGATCTCTAACCTAGTGTGCTCTAAGAGAACCAATTCAATCCCTCTTGGTAGTCCGGTTTTTCCTATGGACTCAAGCTAACATCTATACCAAGCCAACACTTGCTTGGATCTATCATGTCCTTAGCCTTGATCCATCTTCAACCTTGACTCCATCAAGTTCTCGATCCGAATTGTCGAGGCAACCAATCACCAAGTCGTCGATAAAGATAGAGTATGTGAGACGACACTTCATTGACATGACCATTTGAATATCCTACATGGAAATGTTAGTCACATCAATATGGTCACCCAATCACCAAAACATTCATACCTTTGGGGTTTCCGAACTCCAATATTACAATCTCCCCCTTTTTGGTGATTGGTGACAACACATATTATAAGATAAAGAATGGAATGCGCAAGAGTGATCGATAAGATTGGATATGAACGAGAAGTAAGAAAAACGGATATCAAGGTAATCATAGCTCAAAAGTATCACCTGCAAAATAGAGTTAGAGCACATGGGTGATATATATATATATGAATAAATGCAAGAGCTATGACCACAACTCTGTGATGATAAGATCATAAGATATTCCTGCAACAGCAAGTGAGAGCACATATCATCACAGAAGAGGAAACCTGGCAAGATAGATATAAATAGGCGCATCCAGGTAAGCATACACATACTCAGAGCAATATACAAGATATATAGATAACGAGCAAGTGTATGAAACGAAACCAAGTGCATTATTGATGAGCTAAACACCAAGCAAAAGAAATCCAAGCTCAACAAGAACCACGAAAAGACTGCTGTCCTACGCGTCGGAGGCTGGAGGAGGTGCAATGGTAGCAGGTGCTGAAGAACTGGCAGTAGTCTGAACACTGTCCTGCTGCTGCTGAGAGGGTGGCACTGGAGGTGTCCAAGTCCAAGTCCAAGGCATCC
This sequence comes from Eragrostis nindensis, assembly GCA_012490785.1. Taxonomy (NCBI): domain Eukaryota; kingdom Viridiplantae; phylum Streptophyta; class Magnoliopsida; order Poales; family Poaceae; genus Eragrostis; species Eragrostis nindensis. The sequence continues at coordinate 970,737 of JAAXCT010000072.1, read as the reverse complement.
CCAAAGACTCCTGTGACTGAAAGAGAGGTGTGAACGGCACAAGCTGCCTGTCAAAAGCTAGTCCAGGAGAGTCTGTCTGAAGTAGGGTCTGCTCAAGCTGCACTGCATACTGGACTACCTCTTCGTCAGAAGCTAAGTGGACTGACGGAGTAGGCGAGCGACTGGGGGTCCAAGTGAAACTGCCTGTAGGTGAGTGTGCCTTGGATGGTGGATCCTGTCCTGTAGCGAAAGCCTCGTCTATCTCCTCACGAGTATAGCCAAAATCAGTGAGATCCACTGTCCCGGTCATCTCCTCAGATACTGCAACTGTCGTAGTGACCACTGCCTCTGTAGAAGTGGAAAGTGGAGCTGTAGCTGAGGCTGTCTGGGCTGGAACTGAAACTGTCTCTGTCTCACTGAAATCAAGTGATCGAGCAGCTAAAGGAGACGAGAACTGTGCAGCTGAAGTAGCAAATCCCTACCCATGAACTGGAGTGGTACTCATCAGGAAAGCTGATGGTGTCATGAACTGGCCTGGTGACAGAGGTGGAAACGTAGAAGGTCCTGCCTGTGAGGGACCAGCCTGTGAAGGTCCTGCCATCCCTGTCAAACCAGCGAACGTGGATGTCGACGGTCCCACCGTAGGTGCACCAGCAGGTGAGATGGGAGCCGTGAGTAAGGTGCTGAAGTACTGTCCCTGGCTGGCTGACTGTCCTGGCTGAGTCTGAGCAAACTGCTGCTGCTGCTGAAAACGAAGCGTATCTGGTGGCAGCACACCTGGGAAAGTAAGAGGAGGGAACGACGGGAGACCGGGTACTGCCTGTCCAAAGAGACGTAGAGTCTGAGCAACCATCTCAAAACCTGTGAACATCGAGGACAGACCAGTAGCTATCTCCCTCTGAGAAAGTATGACACTGTCCAACATCTGTCGATCCCTGTCTCTATCCTCTCTCTGACTCTGGAGCTCTCTACGGATAGCTGCAAGCTCTGCACGTAGTAGAGAATCTGTCTGAGCTGGAGCTGTAGCAGAAGCTGAAGGTCTAGACTCCGGAGTCACGTCCTCAGGAATGGACTCCATCTGACTACCTGTCTGAATGTGCTGCTCTGTCTCGGTAGCCGTGTCACCTAGCCCCTGTGAAGAACTCCCCTGTGAAGCTGACTCCCGGGCAGCAACCCGTCTGTCGGAGGCAGGAAGGGGTGTGTAAGCTGTGGTCACCTTGGGCAGGTGATCGTAGTCCTCCTGAGTCAACAACTCAAGCCTCCTCAGAATGTAGCAAATCAAGGGTCCGAAGGCCAAGTGTCTGGCAGCAATGCTCTCGGCAATGATATCCTCCATCTGGCACAAGATCAAGTCTACCAAGTCAAATCCTCTGTGCCTCAGCATCATCATCACAATCCACTGTGCAAGGATAGAGAACTGATCCTTGTATCCACTTCTGGGAACTATAGTCCTGCATAGTATACTCCTGAGAACTCTGCTCTCGTGTGTAAGTCTGGTGTGAGCTCGGCTGAAGTTCTCCGGGTGAGGTGGCGGGAAGGCAATGCTCATGTCATCATCTGTCGGCAAGTGCCCCCCAAGAGGTCTGCGGGGAGGCTCCATCCCTGGGTGAGCAAGCTGAAACACTCTGGTCTCGTGCTGGACGGTCTCAAGAGCCTCCACGAGGTTCTCCCTCGTCACTCTGTGTGGCTGCCCTCTGAGCATGAACCATATAGCTGAACGGTCTGGAGCAATCCACAGTGAAGCAAAGAAATCCATCACAATATCATAGTCCCACCTCATCGGACTGGTGATGATCTCCTGAAGGCCCGGGATATAGGACAAGTGCTGAGTAAAGTCTGTCCCGGCACCTCTGGTGGCAGCCTCTATGCTGCAGTGCTGGTGGGTAACGAAGAGCTTCCCAGCTCCTCCTGTGTGCAATCTGCTCCTCAGCCCTGCTGCAATCCTCTGCTGGAGTAGGGTCTAGAAACGACCTCCTGCCTGTGGGTCTCTCCTAGCAGGTACCCAAGTCTCCTCTGCCACTCGTCTGAACTTCTTGAGAATGGAGCCTGGCAGCCTGAGAGCGTCCTCAGCAAGAACCTCTGTAAGGGATGCACTCCTGCTAAGTGCACAGAACCTCTCCCTCATCCTCTGCCTGTCAGCCTCTGTGACCTCGTCACCTGAGCTGGAAGAGATCTCCTCAACCTCAGCCTCTGGCTGCTGCTGCGCGGTCCTCGACGTACCAACCTCACGGGTGGACGGAGTCCGCTGCACTGTGGCTCTAGGTCTGGAAGACCTCCTCACTGTCTCCCCCTGTCCTCCAGCAGGTGTGTCCCTGATCCGGAAACCAGTGTCTCTGCCAGTAGGTAGGTCCACTGACGCTGCCCTGAGAGCCTGGTCCCACTCACGATCACCGGTCCTCTGCTTCTTCTTCGGCGGTGGATCTGGAGCCTTGGCCTTTCCCTTATCACTGTCACCTCTGCCTCTGCCTCCTGCCATCTCTGCTAGCTGGACTGCAGACAAGATAGGGCGAGTGAGCTTGGCTCACCAACCCGTCCACTGACAACTGACTGCCAAAGATAGGATCAAGGGCTTGGCCCTAAATCCGTCCACTGTCTCTGCACTGCTGTCAACTGCCCAACTGTCCGCTGACCACTGCCACTGCACGGTAGGAATAGACAGGGTATATGAGTATAGAATAACCTACTATAATCTATAAGCAAGAATCGTAGGTAAGCGCATAAATCTATATGAAGTCCTAGCGCAGAGGTGAAGGACACAATGCCGGCAAATATGCAATGGGGAACTACGGCATTGTTGATTATGAGTGGTGATCGACTAGTACACATAAATCATATGCAATAGACTAAATGTACCACTAATCGAGGAATTGCACTAAGTGTCGAGCTAGTGGATATGGTATGGAATAGGAAATCGACACAATAGTGACCAACTACCTAAATGTCGTAGGTATAAGAGATGAAGTATGACCACCACGACATAAGGTAACCTAAATTGCGAAGAATAGATAGCAATGCATTCGATTCGCAATAAAGGATGGAAATTTGATTGATTTTCTAGGGATTTTAATCGACGAAGGACGAATGGCTCAAACCCTAGAGATAGAATCGATCGAGGCTACTGTGCAATCCAAAAGTCTAGAGGCTCACCGGAGCTCAAATGATCGACGGCGATCGTCGGAGAAGAGTGCTCAGGTCCGGTAAGGCGCCGTGGAGATGAGCTGCTGCTCGGAGACGCGCGCAGGTGGAGCTCAACGTCGAGAACGGCGTCTCCCTCGGCTCCGGCACGGCGGCGGCGCTCGGCGAGGTGGTGATGCGGCGGCGGCTCGGTGGTAGCGCGGCGCGGCAGCGGCTTGGCGCTAGGGTTTGCGGGTCGCGGTGGAGCGAAGCGGTGGCGTGCGGCTGCTGGTGGTGGCGAAGCTCGTCGGCGAAGAGTGCTCGGCAGCTTGACGGCGTACGGCGGCGCGCGCGGGAAGCCAGCAAGGCGGGAGCCTGAGCGCGGATGGCGAAACGGCGGCGGTGAATGAGGAAGATGCACAGTAACTCGCGAAAATCCCGTTAAGTTTAGGTTAATTTTGAATGGATGGTCGAGATTGATTGGAAACGGAATCAACGGATCGGATTGGAAATAGTCTCCCGATGAACTTGACCAGACCGTATGGTACGGTCTTAGAGATCGTACGGTACGGTCTCCTTTTTACCCCTGACAGGCTTCTATAGAGACCGTATGGTACGGTCGTCAGGACCGTATGGTCCGGTCTCCATTCTGCCTCAGGATTTAAAGGAACTCGTGCAAAAGCACACCGTATGGTACGGCCTCCTTGACCGTATGGTACGGTCTAGTCCGAAAAAGCTGATTTTCAAGGAATTTCCTTCTAAGTCCAAGTTTCTCACACGAAAACCAAATAAACACCAAACATGGACTAGAAGGGGAACTCTCAAACACTCCTTTGAAAATAAACCAATATAGGTTGCGCATAGGCTTATAGTAATTTTTCAATCGGCAAATAAGAAGCATCCAATAAGAGCCAAAAGAGATAAAACCAAAGGAGGGGTATGTATGAGCCCTTTGCCTATGATCCGTGCAAGTAGATTTAACCTTGAGGATCATTTAGCAAGACTCAATGGGCATGAAGCACAATTCTTTTCTTTCGTCACACTTCTATGAGATATGAGAGCATATTGCGAATGAAGCACTTCCTCATAGTGTGACCACTCCTTTGTGATTTCCTATATGCAATGCATGAGACAAGCATATCGTACAAATGCAAGGGAAATTTAAAACATGCCATGTGATATGCAAGCAAAGTTAAGACAACGCATAAAGGAAACCTACTCAAGGTCAAGTTTGAGCCTCTCTCAAGCTTACTCACTATGAGCCAAACCTTGCCTTGAGCCCGTCGGTCCACCAACTCAAACATCCCCCATGCTCATAGCTATCTTGAGAAAGTTAGACCTTGAACTAATTTTTTTTGTTCTTTTCTTTTAGTTATTTACACATTCATGGATGCAAACATACTAGTTCACAAAGGAGTATCTTGCTACCATGCAAGCAATGCAAGAAAGGAAACCTACTATGATACAAGTTACCTCCTTGAAGAGTAGATTTGTCGATGAAGCACTCATTGCTTGTGGTGGACTTTCATGAGTTGACGTCGCGGCGCACGGTCCACCACCATCACCCTTCTAGGTCTTGTTCTTGGGAGCCCACTCGCACTTGGTTGGCCTCTCAAGGTCAACAATGCACTTGGGCACCCAAATCCTTCTTGTCTTCCTCCACTTGTCCGGTGATCCAAGAGCCTTTGCCTTCACTTTGCCCCGCTTGTCCCTAAAGAGCTTGTAGTGTGTATTCTCATGGAACAAGTTAGCGTTAGGCAAAACTTTGAAACTTCTCACCTTGGGACAATTCTTGCTAGTGTGCCCATCACGGCAACACTTCTCACAATAGTAGTCGTCCGCCATGAGAGGTACCACCCAAGGGGGAATGTTGTCGTCCTTGCCGATGAGGTTGATGGCGGCGGGGTAGGAGCCAAGTCCCTTGTGCTTGGAGTTGTTCACAAGGTTGCGACCAAGTATCTCCTTATGAATGGTCCTTCCCCTTGTGAGCCTCTCAAAGCCGTCCATCACCGAAGCTCTCTCCTCCTTGAGTTGATGATATTCCTTCAAGATTTTCTCATCAAGAGAGATGCTCTCAAGAGAGGGAGTTAGTCCATCACAAGTAATATATGAAGAATCGGAAATAGATGAACTAGAAGAAGAAGCGTTACCCTTTTCGAGGTTGGAATGATGTTCTTCCTCAAGAACCTTGAACTTCTCGTTGAGCCTCTTGTGATCAACCTTGAGCTTGTCATAGCTCTCATCCAAGGTTATGAGAGAAGTGGAAAGGTGCTTGAGCTCATCCTCTAGTAACTTGGACTTCTCCTTCAGCTTTATGTGGTCCTCTTCAAGCTTGTTATAGTCCACATCTAGAGCCTTGTGTGAGATGGATAAGTCCCTAAGTTCATCTTCAAGTTGACGAACTCGGAAAGCGGCCACTTCATGTTCTTTCTCCAACCTAGCAATGGTCTTGTCCTTTTTCTTGAGCATCTTGCCGGTTAGGAGAATGCTATCTAAGAGCTCCTCATAGGTTGGCTTATCCTCCTCACCAAACTCTTCCTCGGACTCGCTGTTCTCATCATCACTACTATCATCATCTTTGGCCATCAAGCAAATAGGAGGTAGAGGTAGAGTCTCGGAGATGTTTGTGAGAGCTATACCGGCCATTTTCTTGCCCTTGGAGGATGAGTCATCACTTTCTTCTTCATCACTATCATCATCCGTGACCCACTCTCCAACAAAGAGACCCTTGCGAGATGATCTTCTCTTGTCTTTGCCTCTGAGCTTTCCTTCTTGACAAACCTCTTCCTTGTCTTGTACTTGCTTCTAGGGTCTTCTTCTTCTTCATCGCTTGACTCTTGAGTCTTCTTCTTACCCTTCTTGATTGGCTTCGTGCATTCCTTGGCGAAGTGACCTTTCTCCCCACAATTGTAGCACTCGGCATCTTTCTTGTTGATGAACCTTCTCTTGAAAAAGTTGCTTTTCTTCATGAAGAGTGCTAGGTCATTGGGATGGATTTGCAACAAGTCTTCATCATCTTCTTCAACTTCTTCATCACTTGAATCTTGGGTCATCACCTTCTTCATCTTCTTCTTGCTTGACCCCTCGGATGCAAAAGCAAGATTCTTGGAGGGCTTCTCATCAAGCTTCTTGTCGAGGTTGTAGCTCTCGAAGGCGGTGATCTTCCCAAGTAGCTTGTGGGTGGTGAGGTCTCGCATGTCGGTGTTGAAGAGACATGTGATGAGTGCACCATACTTCTCCCTTGGGAGAATCCTCATGATCTTCCGCACAAGGTCACCATCATCAATCTTCTCCTTCACACCGAGAGAGTTGATATCCTCTACAAGCACATTCAAGCGAGAGTAAGTGTCATTGATTAGCTCATTTGAAGACATGGTAAAGGCATCATATTTGTCCTTGAGGACATAGTATCTTTCCTCTTTCACATCCGAGGAACCCTCATGAACTTGTTGGATTTGAGTCCACACTTCATGAGCGGTACCCGCGGACTTGACTCGAGCAAAGACCTCCTTAGTGATTGCTTCAAACAAGGCATTTTTAGCTTTAGCATTTGCCTTTGCAAGATTCACATCAAGAGTACCTATGGCAGTCCTAAGAGAGACACAGGAACATGTCACCTCCCATGCGAGGGGATCGAGAGCCTCGAGGTAAGCTTGCATGCGAGCCTTCCAATAGGCATAGTCGGTCCCATCGAACGGGGGTGGTCCACTTCCTCCCGGCATCCTTACTCAAGGCGGTTAAGCCCTATTTGAGCAACGAGGCTCTGATACCACTTGAAAGGATCAAAGGCACCGAGAGGGGGGGGGGGTGAATCGGTGGCTCAATAATTTCTCCCAAACGTACTTAAGGTGTGAAGCTAGCAAGACTAGATATGGTGACAACAAGAAGCTAGCGATGCGCGCACACAATCTAGTCTAGCAACAAGCGACATCCTAACAAGCAATTCTACCAAGTAGTAAAGAGACAACCTATCATGCAATTCTACTAGCACATAAGTAAATGCGGAAGCGTAAATGCTAGTAAGTAAAGGAGATAGAGATAGGAATGCTCATGATTTTTCCCGTGGTCTCGGAAGGATGGCGCCTTCCCCTACTCCACGTTGGGTCACTCCCGTCGGAGTCTCGACCCCGTCCCTCCGCTCGATGGCGATCCCTCCTAGAGCACACTTCACCCTCCGAGTGAAGTCACAGGCACGTCCCGCCGGGCTCGCACTTGATGCGTGCCAAAGGGCGCTCCACTAGTGATGCTTCTTTCGCACGGGAAGCTCCAAGACCGTGTACAAACTTGTGTCGGCTTCCACAATCTCCTTGGACAGCTCAACACCGACGCCTAACCGGTCTAGGCCTTGCCATAGACCAAGAGTAACAAACCGAAGTGACTCTCTCAAGCTCACACTAGCCTAGAGATCAAGTGGATGCAATTGCTACTCTCTCAAGCACTAGGATCACTCCAAATCCTTCACAAGTGCTTCTCTCCCTTGCTCTTGGCTTCCTCTGAGTTTTCTGCACTCCAACAATGGCCAAGAGACCCCTCAAGGGGCGAGCAACCAACTATTTATAGGCTACCAACCCACAACTAGCCGTTGCTCAAAAGTGCCCAGTAAACATAGAGACCGTACCATAGACCGTACCGTCTGGTCCCTTTCTGACCGTACCGTCCGGTCTCTATTTTCAGGCATTCTTCCATTTCCTTCTTCTCTGTCAATAAAGACCGTACCGTCCGGTCCCTAGGACCGTACCGTCCGGTCGATAGTCCGGTCTTCATTTTTTCCACTTCCAGAAACTTCAGCTTCTCTGTCTGAAACTCCTCTGATGACCGTACCGTCCGGTCAATGCTACGGTCTTCATTTTCTCAGCATCCCGAGACTTCACTTCTCTGTCTGGATGTGTGTGCCACCTAAAGATGGCAACGGGCAAGCTTTGCCCGCGTGCCCGCGGGCAAAATATCCAACGGGCGTGGATTCGGGCGACACTTTGTGCCCGCGGGCGCGGACACGGGCAGCATTTCCTATCCAACGGGCAAATAATAACGGGCATAGAAAATCCTTATCCATATCTGTTTGCCCGTGTGCCCGCTTTACCTCTGACATGCAGGCCTCTTAGGATTCGTTGGTGTGTACGCTGCCCGTGAGATTGGAGAGAGAAAACAAATCTCAGAATTCGTTTCCTGGTCAACAGCCGCACCCCAATCCAGCCTTTCCCGATCCAGATCTCGCGAGTCCAGTCTGCTCCTTCCTTCCCCTTCCCGTCATCCAGCTCCACAAGCCCATGGCTTCCTCGTCCTTTGGCCTCAACCCCGCGCCCCTCAGCCTGGACGAGGGCCTCGCGGCCGCGCTTCACCGCCGCGTGAAGGAGGGAGTCCATGGCCTGCAGTAGCTGAGCCCTCCCCGCGTCGTCCCTTTCCTCGCATCAGCGCTGTGGCCTTCTTCTCGTGCGGCCATGGCGCAGCACCTCCCGTCCTCCCTTCCTCGCGCCATGGCCTCGGCCCTTGGAGCAGGGCCGGCGACCCGGCGTGCCGTCCTCCTCCACCCGACGGGCATGCCCGCGGGCAGAGATTATCCGCGGGCAACGGGCGCGGGCAGAGTTTCCTGCCCGTTGCGAATAGTGGGCACGGACACGGGCGAGAGAATTAGGACGCGGGCACGGGCGAGACGAGTTGCTATCCGCGGATATTTTATCCGTTGCCATCTTTAGTCTGGATCTTCAATGAAGACCGTACCATACGGTCCCTAGGATCGTACAGTCCGGTCTCTTCTGCATAAGCTGAAAACTTGATCCACTTTTTGATCCTTGCTTCCAACTTCTCCATTCTTGGTTCCTCTTCTTCTCTTCAGCCACCCTAGCCCTCAAGAGACTCACAATGCATCCATATGATCTCTAGCCTAGTGTGCTCTAAGAGAAACAATTCGATCCCTCTTGATAGTCCGGTTTTTCCTATGGACTCAAGCTAACATCTGTACCAAGCCAACACTTGCTTGGATCTATCATGTCCTTAGCCTTGATCCATCTTCAACCTTGACTCCATCAAGTTCTCAATCCGAATTGTCGAGGCAACCAATCACCAAGTCGTCGATAAAGATAGAGTATGTGAGACGACACTTCATTGACATGACAATTTGAATATCCTACATGGAAATGTTAGTCACATCAATATGGTTGTTGGCGGTCGTTAAACCATGATTTGACCGCCACCCTACCGGTAAATAAATACATAACACCAAGATTTTGTGCATAGTAGTTAGGAATAATGCTACTCCACAGGTTTTGGCGAATATTTGGATGCAGGAGTGAATATTGGAGAAAAGTGGGCCCAGCCAGGGAATTTCCCTGGCCGGCCGGCCCCACCCTAGGCCGGCAGGCCCCACCTGGTGGCCGCAGGCCCCAGGTTCCCTTCAGTGGGCTGGAAAATAATCAACAACACGTAATTGAAGGCCAGCCCAATACAATTCCACCGCCATTCTAGAAGGTGGGCTATTTGGGCCTTTACTTGGCCCTCACTTCAATTCTGCCGACCCCAGCAAGGAGCCGACCTTCGGACCGCCATCAGGAGGCAATCTGGAGCGTCGAGGCAGAAGACGGTGGCCAACCGACAGAAGGGACGGCCGGCCGGCCACCCCCCTAGGCCGGCCGGCCGACTTCAGCGGCGCCGCCTCTCCAAAGTCGGCCAGGGTGCTCCCACCGCCTTCACAAGCTATAAATTGGACCCCTCGGCCTCCGAAGCAACTCGCACCATCACACTTGAGAAGAGAAGATCCAATGTAGGGTCACGCTCTTTCTCATGGAAGATCACTCCACTTGTGTAGTTTAGAATAGGATTAGTATTTTAGTCATGGGAGTTAGAGTAGAAGTGAGAGCTTCGCTCGGAGCTCCGGAGTTCTCTTCGGAGTTTGGGTAAAGTTCTCGTGTATCTTTTCTTTTATACTTTCTTTAATATAATTATTTTCTTATTTATTTATTTTCTCATTTATTTAATTTAGTTTTCCTTTTAGTTCATATTTATTTATTTAAGTAATTGTTATAGAGAAATTCCTGTGTGGTTCCACGTCTGTGTATGGTAATTGTGAATGAGTTGTTTGCTTGAGGACTGGCAGTAGGGACATAATTGCCTTATTGTCACGTGTCCCGCTCAATTTATTCGGAGTTATTATGCATGGTTGGCTTGCCCTTAACGTGAGGGTAAGTTATTTAGGATAGTTGCTTGTATGGTTCAAGGAATTATTCTAGACGTGAGTTTGCTCTACACCCCACGGAGGATGGTAGCCGCGAGTACGTGTGACAGCCGTACCGGTCTCTGTAATCCACCACGTCCGGGTGATGGTTTTAGTAGGGAGGTCAATAGCAGGCGGATTCCCAAAGTAGTTGAACCATGTTCTCGGGTTGCTGCTTTGGCACGTTTGTGCCCCGATATGCAGGAACGTATCTGTAATGAAAGCTTAAGTAAATAGTTGTAGACTATCAGGAAATACTAAATGCTAACCCCTAGGCTGACTGATACCCTTCTTCTCGTTGTTCTCCCAAACTAAATGCTAACTCCTTGATATCTATATCGATGGATGTTCTCCTGAGTGCCACACACATATCATAAATGTATCCCTGCTTTGGTCTAGTTTGCAAGTTATAAATAATAGATGTTTTCTTGTTAATTCATGATATTCTTAGCCCTGCTTCCCTGAGGAAAATATAAATACGATAACCTTGGAATACTCCCGGGTGAAATGCTACAATGGTGTTCCGTGCGCTTGCGGAAGTTGAATTTAATTTTATCGCATAAGAACCGCCAACAAGCATTTCTGGCGCCGTTGCCGGGGAAGCAATGGTTTAAGATATCTTTGATTGACATCGATTATCTGTTATATTAATTTGCTGCTAGCTTAAGCATCCACCTGCATTTCGTTTGAGCATATCACCATCGCATTTGCATTGTTTTCTTTTCAATCCATCTGCATATTTAATTCCCCTCCATCCCACCCCGCTGCATTAAAAAAAAAAACCCGAGTGCCCAATCATAGGCCTCGGGCTTTCAAAAAAAAACATAAATAAATAAATAAAACCCCAAGTGCCCAATCATAGGCTAGGGATTTTTGCAAAAAAAAAAAGCTTAAAAAAAACCCGAGTGCCCAATCATAGGCCTGGGATTTTGCAAGAAAGGTTGGATTTTTATGACAGGAGAAAGGAAACATATGTGGCGGATCCAAGATATTCAACAGAGAAATCTAAAAGCTTAGCCTTGCATTCGATTGCAAAGGCTAAGCTTGGGGAGGAACCGCCAGGTAAGCACCTTGTTTATTTCTTGTTTTCCTTGTCATATACCCTCTCCTTTCGAAAAAAAATAAAAAAAATAAAAAAAAATAATATATATATATAATATATATAAAAAAATGCTGCCTGAATCGTTCAATGCTTTGTGAATGCAAAGATTCTTTGAGTTGCCCTCTGATGAAAATATGCTGCATCTTTTTGACCATACCCGTGCTCTCGAATTTATTTTGATGATGTGGGTTGTGGTTAAATTGTTAGTCATAAATCAATCGCCTGCGTCTCTTTCTGTTGGTTGGGTGAAGATCACTTCTGTGCCTCTGTTCTCCATTGAGATTATGCCCGGTTGCCGTTCAACCAACAGAAGAAAAAAAAATACATGCCTCTATGATGCTTTCATGACAGAAGAAGAGTATGATATCCTCTGCTCTCGTCACATAATTGATTGAATTAGACGTGGTGTCTAGGTTGATTAATGGAACTATAGAGATATGTGCGATGTAGACGAATGGTTTTGTACTAACCAATGCAGGATCTTTCTGAGAGCAAACCAAGTTCATCAGGCAACATGAAAGGCACACAATCAAGAAGAAGAAACCAACAAGGCGGACCCAGTGCTTCCAAATGAAAAGATTTAATCGCTTAGCTTTGCACATAGTTGCAAGAGCTAAGCTTGGGGAGGGACTGCCAGGTCAAGAAGGAGGAGGAAAAGCCTGAATCAAGCTTAAGTCTTGCAAAGACTCAAGCTTGGGGAGGGCTCCCAAGAAGGAGCCAACGCTAGCTCGAGTCTTGCAAAGACTCAAGCTTGGGGAGGACCCCAGGTAAGTATTTCTTAACTTTCTTAATAAATAAATAATGTTTCGAATAAATGCTAGAATCTTGGTGTTATGCTGCACTTAAGGGAAATGATGATCGAGTTACAAATTAGCTCCCCATGTGTCGCATAGATGCAACCTCTACTCCTGACATACGTATTATTTTTATTTGAGCATGATCACATCATGATGTCTTGCTTATTTCCGTGGGTTGCATTTGTTACACCAAGTCTGAGCATGTGGACTGTGATATGGCATGATTAGGACTTGTTGCAATTTCTTAGTATGGTTTCATCCAGAGATGTTTTTCATGAATTGCTGCGAGTACCTAAAACCCTTCTGTTTTGGCACACTTCTCTTAGTGTGAGGATTTATTTACCTACCAGAGCCATATCATAATATTCGAAACAGCCCCACTCATAGCCATTTGTTTATGTATTGAGTTTTGTTAAGGTTTGATGTACTCTTGAAACTAAGCATTCCTAATTTTGGTCATAATTCCTTCGCGTGTGTTCTCGAAAACTTCTATCCACCAAATAAAAAGGGGAATGTTTGGATAAATCAACCAAACATTTTTCAGAGTTTGCAAAACTTTTGGTCCATCCAAAAAGCTCAAGAATATTTCAAAATGTTTCCTTTGAACCATGCAAAAGTTATAGCCCTTTGCACCATGGAGTAGTCAAAAAAAAAAAACTCCGTACGACTAAAGTCAATGGCTATATGGTTCTTATCATAAACATCTTGAGCAAAATAAAGGACCAAAGTTTTCAAAATCCCCTTCCACAAGTGTGAGTTCGTTTTCTCCCCCTTCATCACATCATCTCTTATGACCAAAATATATGGAGTTGCTATGTTGATTGAGACTCATTCTTTAGCTTTACAATATATGCATGACATTTGTGCATTCCTTACCAAGCTCCACATACAAAGCCTCATTTGGTAGAAGGTAGGATGAGTGAAGCTTGTAGGAATAAGACTCGCATTAGTAGGTAAGAGAAGTGCCTACCAAAACGAAGGAGAATTTTTACACCTTACCTTGCAGCACATAAAAACTCTGGATGCATACCTGCTAGAATTGTTTACTTGTCCAAAAGTGTTGTTCCATTCTTCAATGCTGCATGACAAGGTGTATCATATAAGCCCCACGATTTTTGCAACACTCATGAATAGTTTGTGCTCTTGTAAACTTACCACTGTTTAGGGAGTACGTTGTTGCATCTTTATTACCCATGGGGCGCTTCTTTGTAACTCCTGATCCGCCGGTACCCTGAGTTGAGTTTGCTCGGGACGAGCAAAGTTTAAGCTTGGGGAGGTTGTTGGCGGTCGTTAAACCATGATTTGACCGCCACCCTACCGGTAAATAAATACATAACACCAAGATTTTTGTGCATAGTAGTTAGGAATAATGCTACTCCACAGGTTTTGGTGAATATTTGGATGCAGGAGTGAATATTGGAGGAAAGTGGGCCCAGCCAGGGAATACCCCTGGCCGGCCGGCCCCACCCTAGGCCGGCCGGCCCCACCTGGTGGCCGCAGGCCCCAGGTTCCCTTCAGTGGGCTGGAAAATAATCAACAAGACGTAATTAAAGGCCAGCCCAGCAGAATTCCACCGACATTCTAGAAGGTGGGCTATTTGGGCCTTTACTTGGCCCTCACTTCAATTCTGCCGACCCCAGCAAGGAGCCGACCTTCGGACCGCCATCAGGAGGCAATCTGGAGCGTCGAGGCAGAAGACGGTGGCCAACTGACAGAAGGGACGGCCGGCCGGCCACCCCCCTAGGCCGGCCGGCCGACTTCAGCGGCGCCGCCTCTCCAAAGTCGGCCAGGATGCTTCCCCCGCCTTCACAAGCTATAAATTGGACCCCTCAGCCTCCGAAGCAACTCGCACCATCACACTTGAGAAGAGAAGATCCAATGTAGGGTCACGCTCTTTCTCATGGAAGATCACTCCACTTGTGTAGTTTAGAATAGGATTAGTATTTTAGTCATGGGAGTTAGAGTAGAAGTGAGAGCTTCGCTCGGAGCTCCGGAGTTCTCTTCGGAGTTTGGGTAAAGTTCTCGTGTATCTTTTCTTTTATACTTTCTTTAATATAATAATTTTCTTATTTATTTATTTTCTCATTTATTTAATTTAGTTTTCCTTTTAGTTCATATTTATTTATTTAAGTAATTGTTATAGAGAAATTCCTGTGTTGGTTCCACGTCTGTGTATGGTGATTGTGAATGAGTTGTTTGCTTGAGGACTGGCAGTAGGGACATAATTGCCTTATTGTCACGTGTCCCGCTCAATTTATTCGGAGTTATTATGCATGGTTGGCTTGCCCTTAACGTGAGGGTAAGTTATTTAGGATAGTTGCTTGTATGGTTCAAGGAATTATTCTAGACGTGAGTTTGCTCTACACCCCACGGAGGATGGTAGCCGCGAGTACGTGTGACAGCCGTACCGGTCTCTGTAATCCACCACGTCCGGGTGATGGTTTTAGTAGGGAGGTCAATAGCAGGCGGATTCCCAAAGTAGTTGAACCATGTTCTCGGGTTGCTGCTTTGGCACGTTTGTGCCCCGATATGCAGGAACGTATCTGTAATGAAAGCTTAAGTAAATAGTTGTAGACTATCAGGAAATACTAAATACTAACCCCTAGGCTGACTGATACCCTTCTTCTCGTTGTTCTCCCAAACTAAATGCTAACTCCTTGATATCTATATCGATGGATGTTCTCCTGAGTGCCACTCACATATCATATATGTATCCCTGCTTTGGTCTAGTTTGCAAGTTATAAATAATAGATGTTTCCTTGTTAATTCATGATATTCTTAGCCCTGCTTCCCTGAGGAAAATATAAATACGATAACTTTGGAATACTCCCGGGTGAAATGCTACAATGGTGTTCCGTGCGCTTGCGGAAGTTGAATTTAATTTTATCGCATAAGAACCGCCAACAAGCATTTCTGGCGCCGTTGCCGGGGAAGCAATGGTTTAAGATATCTTTGATTGACATCGATTATCTGTTATATTAATTTGCTGCTAGCTTAAGCATCCACCTGCATTTCGTTTGAGCATATCACCATCGCATTTGCATTGTTTTCTTTTCAATCCATCTGCATATTTAATTTCCCTCCATCCCACCCCGCTGCATTAAAAAAAAAAAACCCGAGTGCCCAATCATAGGCCTCGGGCTTTCAAAAAAAAACATAAATAAATAAATACAACCCCGAGTGCCCAATCATAGGCTAGGGATTTTTGCAAAAAAAAAAGCTTAAAAAAAACCCGAGTGCCCAATCATAGGCCTGGGATTTTGCAAGAAAGGTTGGATTTTTATGACAGGAGAAAGGAAACATATGTGGCGGATCCAAGATATTCAACAGAGAAATCTAAAAGCTTAGCCTTGCATTCGATTGCAAAGGCTAAGCTTGGGGAGGAACCGCCAGGTAAGCACCTTGTTTATTTCTTGTTTTCCTTGTCATATACCCTCTCCTTTCGAAAAAAAATAAAAAAAATAAAAAAAAATAATATATATATATAATATATATAAAAAAATGCTGCCTGAATCGTTCAATGCTTTGTGAATGCAAAGATTCTTTGAGTTGCCCTCTGATGAAAATATGCTGCATCTTTTTGACCATACCCGTGCTCTCGAATTTATTTTGATGATGTGGGTTGTGGTTAAATTGTTAGTCATAAATCAATCGCCTGCGTCTCTTTCTGTTGGTTGGGTGAAGATCACTTTTGTGCCTCTGTTCTCCATTGAGATTATGCCCGGTTGCCGTTCAACCAACAGAAGAAAAAAAAAATACATGCCTCTATGATGCTTTCATGACAGAAGAAGAGTATGATATCCTCTGCTCTCGTCACATAATTGATTGAATTAGACGTGGTGTCTAGGTTGATTAATGGAACTATAGAGATATGTGCGATGTAGACGAATGGTTTTGTACTAACCAATGCAGGATCTTTCTGAGAGCAAACCAAGTTCATCAGGCAACATGAAAGGCACACAATCAAGAAGAAGAAACCAACAAGGCGGACCCAGTGCTTCCAAATGAAAAGATTTAATCGCTTAGCTTTGCACATAGTTGCAAGAGCTAAGCTTGGGGAGGGACTGCCAGGTCAAGAAGGAGGAGGAAAAGCCTGAATCAAGCTTAAGTCTTGCAAAGACTCAAGCTTGGGGAGGGCTCCCAAGAAGGAGCCAACGCTAGCTCGAGTCTTGCAAAGTCTCAAGCTTGGGGAGGACCCCAGGTAAGTATTTCTTAACTTTCTTAATAAATAAATAAACTCCCTGTTTCGAATAAATGCTAGAATCTTGGTGTTATGCTGCACTTAAGGGAAATGATGATCGAGTTACAAATTAGCTCCCCATGTGTCGCATAGATGCAACCTCTACTCCTGACATACGTATTATTTTTATTTGAGCAAGATCACATCATGATGTCTTGTTTATTTCCGTGGGTTGCATTTGTTACACCAAGTCTGAGCATGTGGACTGTGATATGGCAAGATTAGGACTTGTTGCAATTTCTTAGTATGGTTTCATCCAGAGATGTTTTTCATGAATTGCTGCGAGTACCTAAAACCCTTCTGTTTTGGCACACTTCTCTTAGTGTGAGGATTTATTTACCTACCAGAGCCATATCATAATATTCGAAACAGCCCCACTCATAGCCATTTGTTTATGTATTGAGTTTTGTTAAGGTTTGATGTACTCTTGAAACTCAGCACTCCTAATTTTGGTCATAATTCCTTCGCGTGTGTTCTCGAAAACTTCTATCCACCAAATAAAAAGGGGAATGTTTGGATAAATCAACCAAACATTTTTCAGAGTTTGCAAAACTTTTGGTCCATCCAAAAAGCTCAAGAATATTTCAAAATGTTTCCTTTGAACCATGCAAAAGTTATAGCCCTTTGCACCATGGAGTAGTCAAAAAAAAAAAACTCCGTACGACTAAAGTCAATGGCTATATGGTTCTTATCATAAACATCTTGAGCAAAATAAAGGACCAAAGTTTTCAAAAACCCCTTCCACAAGTGTGAGTCCATTTTCTCCCCCTTCATCACATCATCTCTTATGACCAAAATATATGGAGTTGCTATGTTGATTGAGACTCATTCTTTAGCTTTACAATATATGCATGACATTTGTGCATTCCTTACCAAGCTCCACATACAAAGCCTCATTTGGTAGAAGGTAGGATGAGTGAAGCTTGTAGGAATAAGACTCGCATTAGTAGGTAAGAGAAGTGCCTACCAAAACGAAGGAGAATTTTTACACCTTACCTTGCAGCACATAAAAACTCTGGATGCATACCTGCTAGAATTGTTTACTTGTCCAAAAGTGTTATTCCATTCTTCAATGCTGCATGACAAGGTGTATCATATAAGCCCCACGATTTTTGCAACACTCATGAATAGTTTGTGCTCTTGTAAACTTACCACTGTTTAGGGAGTACGTTGTTGCATCTTTATTACCCATGGGGCGCTTCTTTGTAACTCCTGATCCGCTGGTACCCTGAGTTGAGTTTGCTCGGGACGAGCAAAGTTTAAGCTTGGGGAGGTTGTTGGCGGTCGTTAAACCATGATTTGACCGCCACCCTACCGGTAAATAAATACATAACACCAAGATTTTTGTGCATAGTAGTTAGGAATAATGCTACTCCACAGGTTTTGGTGAATATTTAGATGCAGGAGTGAATATTGGAGGAAAGTAGGCCCAGCCAGGGAATACCCTTGGCCGGCCGGCCCCACCCTAGGCCGGCCGGCCCCACCTGGTGGCCGCAGGCCCCAGGTTCCCTTCAGTGGGCTGGAAAATAATCAACAACACGTAATTAAAGGCCAGCCCAGCAGAATTCCACCGACATTCTAGAAGGTGGGCTATTTGGGCCTTTACTTGGCCCTCACTTCAATTCTGCCGACCCCAGCAAGGAGCCGACCTTCGGACCGCCATCAGGAGGCAATCTGGAGCGTCGAGGCAGAAGACGGTGGCCAACCGACAGAAGGGACGGCCGGCCGGCCACCCCCCTAGGCCGGCCGGCCGACTTCAGCGGCGCCGCCTCTCCAAAGTCGGCCAGAATGCTTCCCCCGCCTTCACAAGCTATAAATTGGACCCCTCAGCCTCCGAAGCAACTCGCACCATCACACTTGAGAAGAGAAGATCCAATGTAGGGTCACGCTCTTTCTCATGGAAGATCACTCCACTTGTGTAGTTTAGAATAGGATTAGTATTTTAGTCATGGGAGTTAGAGTAGAAGTGAGAGCTTCGCTCGGAGCTCCGGAGTTCTCTTCGGAGTTTGGGTAAAGTTCTCGTGTATCTTTTCTTTTATACTTTCTTTAATATAATTATTTTCTTATTTATTTATTTTCTCATTTATTTAATTTAGTTTTTCTTTTAGTTCATATTTATTTATTTAAGTAATTGTTATAGAGAAATTCCTGTGTTGGTTCCACGTCTGTGTATGGTGATTGTGAATGAGTTGTTTGCTTGAGGACTGGCAGTAGGGACATAATTGCCTTATTGTCACGTGTCCCGCTCAATTTATTCGGAGTTATTATGCATGGTTGGCTTGCCCTTAACGTGAGGGTAAGTTATTTAGGATAGTTGCTTGTATGGTTCAAGGAATTATTCTAGACGTGAGTTTGCTCTACACCCCACGGAGGATGGTAGCCGCGAGTACGTGTGACAGTCGTACCGGTCTCTGTAATCCACCACGTCCGGGTGATGGTTTTAATAGGGAGGTCAATAGCAGGCGGATTCCCAAAGTAGTTGAACCTTGTTCTCGGGTTGCTACTTTGGCACGTTTGTGCCCCGATATGCAGGAACGTATCTGTAATGAAAGCTTAAGTAAATAGTTGTAGACTATCAGGAAATACTAAATACTAACCCTTAGGCTGACTGATACCCTTCTTCTCGTTGTTCTCCCAAACTAAATGCTAACTCCTTGATATCTATATCGATGGATGTTCTCCTGAGTGCCACACACATATCATAAATGTATCCCTGCTTTGGTCTAGTTTGCAAGTTATAAATAATAGATGTTTTCTTGTTAATTCATGATATTCTTAGCCCTGCTTCCTTGAGGAAAATATAAATACGATAACCTTGGAATACTCCCGGGTGAAATGCTACAATGGTGTTCCGTGCGCTTGCGGAAGTTGAATTTAATTTTATCGCATAAGAACCGCCAACAATGGTCACCCAATCACCAAAACATTCATACCTTTGGGGTTTCCGAACTCTAATGTCCTAAAGCTTACAATAGTTTGTCAAAGTATTCTCTCCATCTGTTCTTGATCTCCTCATCCTTCACTAAGAGTTGATCCGCTTCATCCTTGATGCACTTGACTTGGTTAATATCCCTCGTCTTCTTCTCACGGATCTTGGCCATCTTATAGATATCCTTCTCCCCCTCCTTTGTGTCCAATCGGTGGTAAAGGCCCTCGTAGGCTCGCCCCGGGCTTTACTGACAGCTTGCTTTGCAGTCTTCTTTGCTACCTTGTCCTTCTCTATATTGTCTGTAGTCTTATCCCTGTATAGACATTTGTAGCATTCTTTCTTCTCCTCTATAGCCTTCTTCACATCCTCATTCCACCACCAAGTATCTTTAGCTTCCTTTCTGTTTCCTCTGGTCATCCCAAACTCTCCGAATGCAAGTCACCATCTTCAACCACATGGTATTTGCGTCCCCTTCTTCCGCCCAAAGGCCCTCCTTACTAACCCTCTCCTTGAAGGTTTGTGCCGCATCTCCTTTAAGCTTCCATCACTTTGTTCTAGCGACTTTGGCATGCTTACTCCCTTGGAGACGAATACTAAAACGGAAGTCAGCTACCACTAGCTTATGCTGAGGGACAACATACTCTTCAGGTATCATCTTGCAATCTAAGCAATCATGTATGTCTTCTCTTCTAGAGAGGACAAAATCGATCTGGCTAGTGTGGTGGCCACTACTAAACGTCACTAGGTGGGATTCTCTCTTCTGGAAGAAGGTGTTTGCTACAAACATGTTATAGGCTAGGAAAAGTTCAGGATCTCCTCTCCTTCTTGATTCCTGGTACCAAAGACGAAGCCCCCATGCACACCCTCGTAGCTCGCGTTAGATGTACCTACATGGCCATTGAGATCTCCTCCTATGAAGACCTTCTCGCCAATAGGTACACTTCTAACTTGTCCTCTAGGCCTTCCCAAAACTCCCTTTTGGAGTTCTCGTTATGGCCTACTTGAGGGGCATACGCGCTGATAACATTGAGAACTAAGTCCCCAATGACCAGCTTGACTAGGATAATTCTATCCCCTAGTCTCTTGACGTCTACCACCCCATCCTTAAGGCTCTTGTCGATCAACACACCGACTCCATTCTTGTTTGCAGCTGCCCCTGTGTACCACAACTTGAAGCCTGTACCTTCTACCTCCTTGGCCTTCTGCCCTTTCCACTTGGTTTCTTGAACGCAAAGGATATTTACACGTCTCCTCACCGCAATGTCAACTATTTCTCGTAACTTACCGGTTAAGGACCCTAGGTTCCAGCTACCTAACAAAGCCTACGCGGCTCGGCTAGCTTCCTTACCCTTCGCACCCCTCGAGAGAGGTGCAAAGACCCTTGCTCATTTTTCACTACACCCGGGCGCCGATGTAGCGCGCCACTAAGGATGCGACGACCCGATCCTTGCTCACTTATCATCATATCCGAATCAAGATACAACGCGTCACATAAGAGGTGACGGCCCAGCCCTTGCCCATTTAACACCATACCCGGGTTCTGATATGGCGCGTCGCTAAGAGGGTTATGCTCAACGAGTTTCTTTATTGTTTCATCTCCATAAGATTGGCTAAAAATTGGTTGTTGACTTGCCAAGCCTAACACAACCCCCTCCACTTTTCTCATCCGGGCTTGGGACCGGCAATGGCAGTGTTATTAATATATAAAGCAGTATCTAAAGTTATATATAGTATGAATTTATTTGCATCTTACTTCACAAGAGTGCCTTGATTTGTTGAAAAAGTTATAGGCCTGTCCAAATTGAAAGAGGCCAAACTCGCTTCCAATTTTACTATGCAGCCCAAATTTGAAAGGGGCCCATGAAACCGATGTACAAAACTAACCGAACCCTACCTGCCCCGTCCATCTCTTTTCCCTTCCCCATCAGTCGCCTTCCCCTTCCGTTTCTCCTCGATCCTACCCACACTTCCCTTTCTCAGATCCACACCAACTTGCTGCCCGCCCCTTTCCCCTTCGCCTCCTTGTACTGCTCCAAGGCGAATCTGGGGTGGTGTGGTGCGAATCCAGTGCTACCGCGTTGAGGCGTGGTGGGCTTCGGGCTTCCTCCAGATCCGTCGGGTGCACTTACCTCCACCGCTCTCCCCTCTCCTCGCAGCGCTAGTTTGAGCTCAATCCCAGGCATCATGTGGCTTGACAACATGCCCGCAAACTAATGGTAAGGAACATCTTTTTCACGTGCCAATTATCCCTCGGTCATGCCGTTGGTTCAGAATTTATTCGATTTACCTCTTTACTGAACATTGTACAAGTAGAGAGAAATAGAAGGAATGTTTAAGGATTTACAAAACTTGTGATGATAGTCAACTGGTGCATTTGAGATAAAAGAAAGAGAAAGGAATAAATCTTTTCATGACATTGTTAAATTTTGGAATTCTAGAAATGCCACTCTTCGTGAGTCGGGCAGATCCTACCTTGTCAGTGGCACACCTATGGAATTTCCCGGTACTTTGAAGTATTCAAATGGCACAGAAATGAATGTCCCAAGAAAAGGAATAAGTCATAATGTCTCTGATAGTGAGAAATTCCTAGTTAAAGCTTGACGATATATTTACAAGATTGGTTGAGTAGTCTTCATTTCGTCCCATTGAGCTGTGTGTCATATCTCTACAAATGGGGGAAGTGATGATTGGTATGTGCTTCCAACAATAGCAATGATGACGTTGTTGGACGGCTATAGCATTGAGCAGTTCACGGACACCATTTCACTGAACATAATACAGTGATATGGTGCTGCAAGGTCTATTCATTTCGTCGGGAGGACGGGGGACAACGAACCGTCGATGTCATTGCTTGATAGATAACTGATAGGCCAATGATTCATTTTTCTTTCATAGTTCCTTTCTTCTTTAATAGAGTGCATAAAAAATATACTGATGCCTCAAAGCTTTGCGATTGTTATAACACAACCCATTAGCTAGATTAGTTCACTTTATTTTGTCTTCTCACACTTTTCTGTTCAAGAATTTAGTCATTGGCTATGTATAAATTATCTATGTGTTGGTACTCTTTGAACAAACCTTTTAATTCTTCTTCTATGGAATCTTAATAGATAATGGCACATTCCAAGGGGTTCTTATTTTTTTACAAATTACTGAGCAGGAGGACTATCCAAGGAAGACAAAAATGGTGCATGATTCAAAAAATGAAAAACTTGTTCTGAAGAGCCAATCTACTGAGGCATCATCTGGTAAGAAAATACCTGTTGTACATATCTTAGTAAACATTCCTTTTGACAAAAATGTTTACTTTTTGTGCCACTGATTCTTGACATATCTGTTGTCTGCCCGTTAAATGTTCATTAATTCATTTATCTTAATAAACACGTAGTATGTCTAATGTTCTATGCAGGCCATCATCAGTTCACGGATCAAGGTTCCTCTAGTCGTATGAAGTCTCCGACGACTGATAGAATCAGTAACCTTCCTGATGGTCTACTTCAGGATATTTTGTCCTTCTTGCCAGCACCAGAAGTTGTCCGCACAAGCATTGTTTCCCCACAGTGGCGTGATGTTTGGAAATCCGTGCCAAGCCTTCGCGCCGACATCACGGAAGAGTTTGACGACGATGATGAAATGTTCGTCAACTTTGTATCTGACCTGTTGGAGAGCCGAGCTGATGAAGCTCCACTCAAAGTATTCAGCCTTTACTCTCCGCCATCTGAAGAAGCAAGCTTTTGGTTCCGTTATGCAATAGATCACAATGTTGAGTCACTTGAATTTTCTAATACAGAAGAGGAGATTGGAGCTTTCGACCTTGATACAGGAATTACGAACTTCAGTTCAATCCACCTAAAAAGGTTAGCTCTTAGCAATGTTTCTTTAGCTGCAATACACCTCAGCCAGCTCAAAGATCATTGCCCAAACCTCCAGATTCTGAAGTTGGAAGAAAGCTACCTCGAAACTTTTCAGATTTCATCAAGTTCTTTGACGAGTTTGTGCATTGAATACTGTACTACTCCTGGAGATATGTTGATATGTGCTCCAAACTTAACTTCGTTGAGCTTTATACATTCTGGGAATGGAGTTGTTTCACTGGCAAAACTGCCATCACTAGCAGAAGCATCAGTTGTTCTGCATTTCAACATTGTGGATCCATATGATTCAACTTGGGAAATTGTGGAGGATGACTATGAATACACTATACTTCGAAGCCTTTCTCATGCTAAAAGCATAGAGCTTAATGCACCTATAATAAGAGAGGTATGGATACTTCAATACCCGCCTGCACTACAAGAAAAATGGTTATTAGTCACTAAGGTACTTGGTCACTATATGTCTATTGTTGATCACAATAGCTAGCTTGTCACCAACAAGCTTGGTCACATTTTGGTGGCTAAAACCTTGTCACTACGTGTATATAGTGACCAATAATTGCATATGTTGGTCACTAAAACTATATAACAACCAACACAACCTTGGTAACTACATTTAACGTTGGTCACAAAAAATATATATCCACAAAAAATCTCAAACTTGGTCACTATTAATCAACTTTTAGTGACCAACATAGACAAATTTTCCTTGGTCACTAAAACTTGGTGACTAAAACTATGTTTTTCTTGTAGTGCTGGTCTTGTGTTGTATATTCAATTCCCTGATGAAATATTCACTATATGTTGTGGATATGCATGCATATTTTGGTCATTAAAATAAATGTTCCTTTCATAACATTTGTGGAGATTCAATAAAATTGTACGCTGCCAAATGAAATTTGCTGTACTGCTAGGACAATAGAATTGGATTGTATCGATAGAAAAATGAGAAATGGATTCTATATAAGTTCTTTTGCGATCAAAGTAGAAACTACTCCCTCTGTTTTTAAATTGTTGACGCCGTTGAATTTTTTTGTTATGTTTGACCATTCGTTTTATTCAAAATATTTTTAAATTACCATATATCTTGTTATGAATTGTTTTATTACTAAATAAAATTGAAGCATAACATATAATTTTGTATATTTAAGCTAATATTTTGAATAAGATAAAAGATAAAATGTAACTCAAAAAGTTAACGGTCTCAACAATTGAAAAACGGCTGGAGTATATTGTAATGATGTTCCCTTTTCTGTTTTCTACGAGTGATCGCAGATTTGGGTACTTGAGACTGAATTACAGAGGAGCCAACTCTTCAGCAACTTGACCTGCCTAACTCTTGATGAATGGTCCATGCCTGACTTGTACCCTGTAGCATGGTTCCTCCAACATGCTCCTTTGCTAGAGAAGCTGGACGTGAGTTTGAGAGATGTAAGCAGTCAAGACTACTAAAAATTACAGATGATATACTCCATTCTAAGTATCATATTTCATTTTCTACCAAGAAATAGTGCACTGATACCTCTCGCCATTATTGTGACCTCAGGTCAGGCCCTGGTATAGGGACTATGAACCAACAATTTTTCCCCCAGAAAGATTGTTCAGAGCTGCCTGCCTCAACAATGTCACAATCATCTGCCGCAGACCGGACCCGATCCTCCAAGAACTGATCAAGCTGCTTCGTTCAGCTGCAAAATCATCACTGGAGATAAAGATCAAAAGCAGTCGTTCGTCGGCACCGAAACTTGCTGATTGAAGCATTTGATTTGTTTGTTCACAGATGCTTTTGCATACTCTGTTATTGATGGAATGTATGTACTTCCCCTATTGAAATGTTTAAATCGTTATTTGTCACCGTGTTATAGATGGAATCTATGTACTTCCTAGATGGCCATGTTTAAATCATCATTTTGCTTTGCGATTACATAGTACAACTCAGATTTAGATCATCATTTGTTACTATTTAGATCATCATGTGTGATGGCGCTCGTACCCTGTGGCTAAAGCCTTATAGGCCCCGAAATAATATGTATGAGTCACGTCTCTGAGAGGACGATTATCACTGATTTTTAGCGCCATGGATGGAGCATGTTTGATGCAACAGGGATCAAGAATCTATTAAAATGATCTAATGAAATAGATAGGGGTGCGGCTGGAACAAGGTCCTTTGGGTTCCCACAAAGGCAGAATCGAGGGAAGGCCACATCTGGTTCCACCGGACTGTGAACAAGAAGGAGAGGAGGAATAAGTCCTTGCTAGAGATTCTGCTCAATATGTGGCGTTACTGTCCTAAATGTGTAAAATGATGCAAGAATAATGAAAAACCCTTGATCACAAGCTCCACCACATGCACGACTTCAATTCTTGACATGCTAGTTTTGCAAGTTCATACAATAAAGTTTCCACGGTGCTTTAATTAACACACTTCCATTCTTCTGCTGTTCTGCATAGTGGTATCTTGTCATTCTGAAATATTTATACCGTGAACTGAAAATTCTGAGTTTGACATATAAGTACTACAATTTCCCCAATGCAATGCAGTATGGTGAACTGGAAGCAACTGCATCAATGTTTGTGCAAGCGTCAACAATCTGAACTGTCAACAAAAAAAAATTTACAGCTGACATAGTCTATTCAATGACTTGTTCAATTGAACTTATTCCATCATGGATGGTTCATGCAGCGCAAGGCACCGCAGTGCATCAATTACAGGTACAAGTAGAAGTACATGACCAAAGAACACTATTTATACAGATCTACATGTTATGATCATCTTTATGCCTTTGAAATTGGAAAACAGCACAAGACAACAATCTTTCTTGTTACAAGCTGAAAATTGTCATCAGTTTGTCACTTCTTCAGCAGAGCACGAGTGTAAAGCCTCTTGCAGTATGGACTTGTTCTAAGTAGTTCCACATGTGGTCTGATTGCGTTCGTTAGTGCAAAGTGCAGTGAACCCTGAAATTTTTGTCGAACATTACAAAAATTGGCAAATTAGTTATTGTGAAGATACCATGACCGCATCCCTTTTCACGAGGCTCTTACCTTGGAATTCTGGAGAGCAGAGTAGATGACATAGTTCGCATAGGGGTGCTGAAGCAACTGTTCCAAGTGTGGTTTAGCTAGGAGTTCAAGTATGATCTTCGCCTTATCAGCCTCCTTGAAGACTTTCAGGCATTTCTCAACCACATTGCTACTGAACTTCTGCATGGAAAGTTGGATATATTTGCCTTCAAACTGTTGTGCAAGACTAGAATTTGCGTTTGCGATCTTCAGATCCATTACATACTGGACGACATAGTTCCTATAACCATAGCAGACAAGGATTGACATTAACAAAAAGCAGTACACGAAAATTCCCAATTGGATAAACAGAGACGCGCATGAAAAGTGCCAACTGAATACAGTAATTGTTATTTCAGAAATGAAAAATGCAGAGACTCTGAGGAAACGGTTCCAAACAATGGTGTTTTAAGAGCGGAAATTACCCATAGGCATCCTGTGCAAGTTCAAAACCATTGCATGCAATGGCCACAACCAGCTTATCCCGATGTTCACCGTGCGAACGTGCAATACACCGCTGCAGGACGCAGCAACCATGACACTGCATCCCGATATCGAGACAATGGAGAGCAGCAGCATCAAAGATTGCCTGGAGGGCATAAACAATCCATATTAGTCCAGTATAGCTAACACAAAGAGAACAATGCAATAGAGTGGAAAGATTCAGAGTTTCAGACAAGTGATGAGCGACGGGATTAGAAACACACGACATTTCGGTGATAACATGTGATGTATAAGCTGGTTCCAGCATTACCTTGGCTATTAGGGAACATATCAGTTACTTGTGCTGCTCCAGGTCGCTCGCAGCAAGAAACATTTGCAGATCTCTGCCGAATACAATGACAGGAACAATTGAGCTTCTCATATATTAGTTTATGTAACCAATATACATTGAAATGTTAAGGCTGCAAGTTGGACAAAGGACATAACATGAGTAACTCATGACATCTCGGTACATTTCAGGAACTGGAATTTTGCTTGGTCAGTCTGAAAAACGTCAAGAAGTACCATAAAAGCATATTATAATATCAGATAAGAAATAGAGTACGCATGGAACTGAAATGACTGTACGAAATATATATGTCAGCGAACAACCCCAATTACTAGTTAATTGTATGATTCACTGATTTTGGAACTTCTTATATTAACTTGCTGCTGGCACAAATCATGGAAGCAGATAGTAACAAATTGCAAACACTCTGAAATCGCCACATGGGTGCTCAGGGCTCACCGTTACTCTGAGATGTCCTAGTTGCCTTGCCCTTCTGTGTCGGTTTCGGTGAAGAAGCAAACGCCTACATTCATAAAAGAAAAAAAAATACTAATAACAGGTTAGTTCCAAACACATAAAAACAGCCCAGATGCTAGCAACGGTAGCAGGCGGAGTGATCGAGGAAGTTTGGTCTGGGTAGGGCGTCCCGAGCAGGGCTGCAGCAGAACCTCTCTCTACGTCTCCCATTCTTCAGGGAGACGACGCCACCAGGTCCCGTAGCTGGAGGAGGGGGTGGCGGTGGATCGATCTGCGCTAGCGCCGCCGTGGGTGAGCCGTCGGGCATGTGCGTTGCCTCGGAGCTCCTGCCGCTGCTTGGAGAAAGATGGCGCGGTGGATGATCGCTGGAATGGATATCAATGGGGAAACGGAGAGGAGAGTGGAAGGACCGGGAAGGGGATCGCTGGCCCGTTGCGTCGGAGGATGAAGGCACTCTTAAGCATCTCGAGATTCTCATAAATCTCTCTTAAATCAAAATATTGAGATTTAATTAAAAAAATATCTCTAACAGAATCCTAAAATCAACCCTAGTTTTTCATAGAACTTAAACTCTCATCATTTTTAGTTACAAACAGGAAAAGAATTAGGACCTTCATATCTTCTTTTTCTATGTAATTAGTGTTTTTTTGGCTCTAAATACTGATGTAACCCAATTAAAAGTGTTTTAATCCACTTTCAGTGAAGGACTGTTGGAGGAGAAGAGAAATATTGCCCTCATAATTTTCAGATTGCTTCAAAAAAAATTTTGAGACTAATTTTATAAGAGTCTCTTGAAAATGCTCTTAAAATACTACTATATCCAAGCAATGCTCTTAATAAACAGCTCATCCAAGCAACACCACTGCTTCCCTCCATTGTCTCCAATGTGTAGCACTAACCATGAAACAGACATTTTCGAACGATTTTACCCCTGAGGCTTCTCACGCGTGTCCATCCTCTCGCGAGCGACCTCCTGGCTGAAGCGGCTCACCGCGGCCGCACCCGACGCCCTCGTCAACCGCCGTCGCGCTCACCTTCCCCGCCGTCGCGCCTGCCAGCCGCCACCGCGCCTGCCCGCCTCGCCGTCGCGCCCACCTTCCCCGCTGCTGCGCCCGCCCCCATGCCCGCCAGCAGCCGCTGTGCCGCCCCGACCAAGCTGGGGTTAGGGTTCATCGGGAGAGTGGAGAGAAAACTAAAGCAGAACGATGCCGTTGGGATCGATGTTCTGTTCGTGAAGCATAAAGGTGTAAATATGTGACCCTTAGGGTCGCCCCCCACTCTATTAGTAAAGCATGAGGGGCAAAACGGTCCAGTAATGTTTGATTTTGGGAGAAATAAAGAAAAGTAGCACTTTTGGAGTGCTATGAATCTAAGTAGCCCAGGTTCAGGAAGGGGGGAGCGGAGCGCAAGCACAGCTCCATTAGACGACTGGAGTCGCTGGACGGAGCTCAAAAAAAAGGAAAAATAGACGGCTGGACGGCCAACAACAGACACTGCATCATAAACAGTAGATTGTGAACAGTGAATTTTAAACAGAATTGGTGGGGTCCACCAAGATAAGCATTTGCAAAGAAAAAAAATTGAGGGGGGGTTCTTTAGCATACAGTAAACTCCGTCAGTGCTGATTTGCCTACATCGCCAATATAAGAATTTTTTTAAAAAATAATATTTTTATATCAGGAATTACAGAAATAATACCGAAAATTGAAAAATTACAAAAATAATATTCAGTCGTACGTTGGTTGCATGAAAATAGAGTAGTCGTGCGTTCGTTACACGAAAATGGGGTAATCGTGCGTTCAATGCACGAAATACGAGGTGTCGTGCACTGGTCGCACAAAAATAGGAGTAGTCATGCGTTGGTCGCACGAAAACCAACGCACGACTCCTGGATTTTGAGTCACGGGCGTGCGTAGAATCGGGTGGAATTGTTGGGGACAGAGTAGTCGTGCGCTGGTCGCACGAAAATAGGTAGTCGTGCAACCAACGCACGACTACTCCCCTTCTCAATCAGGGTTGACTACTTGACTAGTAGATTTCTTTCGTTATTGTAATATTCAGAACTTAAGCATTACCTATCTTGACTACTTGACTAGTAGATTTCTTTTGTTATTGTAATTTCAGAAGTTAAGCATTACCTATCTATTATTATTACCTTGTGCACACTAGATGCCGATGGCATGCATCACAGTGCCATCAATTCATGCACACTGGAGCAAAGATGCCGATGGCATGCATCACAGTGCTATCAATTCATTGAGGTGCGGGAGGTAGGGTCATGCTTTTCAGAGCATCTAAGGAGCATAAATGATCAAAGATTCCAATGCTATGCATCACAGTGTCATCAATTCATTGAGTTCGGCGACGTGGGGCCATGCTTTTCAGAGCACCTAGCAGCATCCAACGACCTGATAATTGATGGCACGCAGTGGGATGTCCTACCCCAACAGTGACCCTGCCTCAGTGCATGCATCTGCCCCCCGCATACATGTCTATTATTGCTGTCATACCCTACCCTACCTCTGTTACATCCACATCATGGCCAAACCAAAGCACAGCAAAGGTCATGTCGATATCATCACTGTCACATGCAAAGCATCCAATGCCTAGCTTCGCATATAAATTTAATGGGTTGCACAAAGAAAACAAGGTACCTACTGCACCAAACCGTCCACATGGCTGAGTCAAGCAACAGAAGCCTTCCATTGCCTTCCTGGAGCGACCGGCTTCTATGCAAGTGCGGTCATCAAGCCATGATTAGAACGTCGACAAAGCGTGCCATGTGTGGCATGAGGTTCTTTGGTGTCCTGACTTGGACCCTGATTTCATGGTAACTAAGCATTTATCTAACACTTGTAACATTTTCCAGTACAATCATTTCGATGAATACTGTACACCTTCAGGGTTGTGACTTTAAGCAATGGATTGATTCGGTTCGGCCCACAAATGCTACTCGTGCAGCCATCGAAGCCGAAACCACAAGTGAATACCTCATGAGGATACCATAAAAGGCTCCAACAAGCATGTCCAACTAGAGGGCAAAAGGAACAAAACATTCAGCACGCCCAACCTACATGGGAGGAACTAATGGAGCAAAGGATCAAGGTGGCAACGGATGAACATCGCCGCCGTGAAGAGCAAACACGCCAGCGTGCAATGGCACGAAGGCAACAGCATGACTAAGCAGCTCATCAACGCCATGCTCAACAAGTAGCTGCATGGCGCGAGGAAGCTCGGACACAAAGGGGGCCTAAGTAGCAGCATTACTTACATTCATGTCGCTTCAATTTCAAGTATCCTAAAGCAATTGTCCTTCCCTTATCGTAGTAGTTTTATGTGGGACATAATTGCATTTGTATCGGTGACAGTCTTGTATCTAGCCAATGTTGTATGATCCTCGTTCAGTGTTGCATTTCCAATTTCCTAAGGCATGTCAGGATTAGTGCGGTGCACAATTAGGTTAGTGGTTGTGTGTACCGAACATGCCAGTGTAATTTGTTTACCTATGTACTTATATTTTAATGCATTTTTCTATTTCCTCACCAATGCAATATACTTTCCTTTCTTCTCTCAACACTCGTAGACTTCCTTTTCACTTCCAAACACAGCCGATCTAACTATAATTTCCAACACATAGGAACAAGCAGGTCCGCGCCAGCGAAGTCGGCTCGGAACCCCCCAGGCGTCGTTGTCCACGTCGGACGAGGCTGAGTTTCATTCGAGTCGGGTTATCTTCCAATTCACTTTTCTTTTTTTTGAGACGCCAATTCACTTTTCTAGTCCTTCACTCACGTCAAAAAAACTTTGGAAACCACACAATTTTGACTTTTAATCCTAAACATATGAGAAACCAAAAATGCATGGCATAAAAAAATTATTTTACTAGTTTTAGCACGTTGAACACACGAAAATGCAGATTTCGTACGTTCAACACACAAAAATACTATATACGTCTCTTGCCAGGCTATACATGGTATTTTCGTGCGTTAACGCACGATTACTCTATTTTCGTGCGTTGAACGCACGAGGATACTATTTTCGTGCGTTCAACGCACGACTACCCTATTTTCGCGCGTTGAACGCACGACTACTCTTTTTCGTGCGTCCAGCGCACGACTGAGTATTATTTTTGTAATTTTTCAATTTTTAGTATTATTTCTGTAATTCCCGATATAAAAAATATTATTTTCAAAAAAAATTCGCCAATATACCATAGCTAGGGCTCATCTTATCTCGCGGTACGCTTGCTTTAAAATGTAGTTGTTTCCTGCTTCTTTAGTCGATTTCCCCGGCAACCGAATTGTGGTGTCCGTAGTTGATTTTGTTCCCTTAAGTACGTTGCTTTGTATTTACACCTAGCACGGTCAGAAAACACACCTGTTGTATACCACTAACCTGCAATTTTTTGTTAAGTCTACCT
The DNA here is from genome assembly GCA_012490785.1 of Eragrostis nindensis. Taxonomy (NCBI): domain Eukaryota; kingdom Viridiplantae; phylum Streptophyta; class Magnoliopsida; order Poales; family Poaceae; genus Eragrostis; species Eragrostis nindensis. The sequence goes on along the minus strand of JAAXCT010000072.1, from coordinate 938,765 downwards.
GGCACCTTAGAAACGCTTGTTCTGAACTGACGAGCACCCTTCTGGAAAGAGCAGGCCACATTATAATTCAGCCTGTTTGCAGCTACAGTATTTCAGTTATTTCTTCAGCAGCTGCTACAGTATTCGCAGCAGCTACTACAGTGTTCGCAGTTATTTCTTCAGCAGCTGCAGCGCAGCCTACCGAACAGGCTCAACACAATTCCTTTGCAAAAAAGTTATACTTAACACAGACGTGTAACCCTTTGATAAAATTGTATTTTGGTTTTCCGGTCTCATTGTATTCAAAGAAGGTTTTTTTTCAAGTTCTTTCAGTGATTCAATATTTTTCTGCAAAGGGAAGAATAATTCCTTCTGTATCTATTTAGCTTCTCTTGTTAAGCTATCAACTGATATTTTGACTGAAACAACTAAGGAATTCAGTCAAATTTCTTTTGTACCTGTTTCATGAAATCTGACTGAAAAATTAACAAAAACGCTCACTTTTTGACCTCTCCCTACCAGAGTAACGTGTCATTTTCTGATTGGTTTGAAAACTGACTGAAAGCGAATGAAAAAATGGCTATGCGTCAGGTAGTCGTTCCCACTGATTTACATTATCACTACCCATTGATTCGTCAAAAGATGATTTTTCTCTTGCCATTCCAATAGTAATTTTCACGAGATTTTGCTCTCCAGACCTTATCTGAAATAGGTGTACCATGAATAGCACATTTATCTGAAAATCAAAAAATAAAAATAAAAATCAGGAGGGAGTTCGGTGAGAAGGGGGGAAAAAGCATTGAAGCCTTAACCTCCTTGTACAAATTAAAAGCGTCACCAAAAGGATGATATTGCGCTCCGTCTTGGAATCTCTTCACTTTGAGGAACTTTAAGACGTCACTCATTCATATTGTAACAAGCAGTGAAAAGGGGGAAAAAGAAACCTTTCTGTGTGTTTTCCAGTTTCCACCGTAATGCTCATGACAAAGAGATACTGTTCCTTTTCTGCTCAACTCTAACAAAGTCATTTCTCACGCTAGCTTACCCATCAGCCGAAAGGACGGGTGATAGCAGGAACAAGTATATAACAACTGAATCATTTGTGGATCAGACGGAATAAGTACTTCACTCTTGCGGCCTTTATTGCGCAATCAAACATCGGGGCCAAGCAAAATCAGCAGTTTAAATATTGCCGGAATCAGCTTTGCATCAAGAAAATTCATGACAACGTTTACATTACACGAAACGTAGTCTACTTTCTGAAGATTTCTTAAGCAGCCGCAACGAGAGCGCTGGCTCCCGTCGCTTTCAGAATGCTGAGCAGCGCAAGAAGGATATGCTTTCATTGTACAGCGCAAGCGAAGGCACCTCACAGCCACGTCAAGGCAATCACCCAACCAGCAGCGTCACGCCACAAGCGCGAGCGAAGGCACGCGCGCGCACACAAAGATCGCTCGCGCCGCGCACAGCCTTCACCCAATCTCGCAAGCAACAACCCGACCTTTTCTTGCAAGAATGCAACTCATCCCGGCGGCGCCGTTCGTCTCCGCCGAGCCGTGCAGTTAACTAGCTTCGTTGTCGTCGTCGTCACCATCGACATCATCTTCTCCATCGCGAACGAGCCGGCCCATCGATCAGCACGTCCGTCCGTCGTTAATTTCCGAGCAATTAATGGAGGAGGAGCACGGCGCCGGCGGAGGGGAGTCCATGTTCCTGCCGTTCCTGGCGATGTTCGCGTCCATCTACCTCCTCGGCTACTTCGTCGTCTTCCGCGGCTGGGGCCCGCGCCGCCGTCCCGAGGCCGCCAGCTGCTTCACCTCGCTCTTCCACGGCACGCCGGCGGCGCTTCTCGCCCTCCGCGCCGTGCTGTCGCGCATCCACCACGCTGGCGGCGCACGAGACAGCAGCCTCGCTCTCCTCGCGGCGCGGAACACAGCGGCGGAGGAGCTGGTGCTGGACTTGAGCACGGCCTACTTCGCCGTCGACCTGGCGCACTACCTCCTCTTCGTTCCCGGCGAGACGCTCTTCGTCGCGCACCACCTCGCCACGCTCTACGTGCTCGCCACCTGCCGCCTCGCCGCCGGCGCCGGCGCGCACGCGCTACTGGCGCTGGAGGCGCTCGCGGAGGCCACCAGCGCGGCGCAGAACGCGTGGACGCTCGCCGGCATGCGGCGCCGCGAGTCGGCCGCCGCCGACGCAGCGCACCGCGCGCTGGCGGTGCCGTTCTACGCGGCGTACACGGCCGCCAGGGCCGTGCTCGCGCCGGCGTGGCTCGCGAGGATGGTCGGGTTCTACTACGCGGCCGCCTCCGGCGGCGGCGGCGTGCCGGCGTGGGCGTGGGTGTCGTGGACGGTGGTGATCGGCGCCGGGATCACGCTCAGCGTGCTGTGGGTGGGCAACCTCTGGGTGGCCTACTTCAGGGAGAGGAAGGAGAGCAGGACGCTGGAGAAGAAGAACAAGCAGCAGTGAACGATTCATTCTGCAATGATTTCTGTTCATTCTCATTCAATTTTACTGTGCATAGTGAACAGAGTTCTTGTTTTTGGCTGTTGGATTGGTTCTTGTAGTATTGTGCACTCCATGCGTAGAGAATGACACTGTACTTTGAACGACGTGCGCAAATTCAGTCAAGGACCCTAGCTTGTTTCTCTGGGGTTGCTTGTTGTTTTGTTCCTCGCGGTTCGACTCGGGCAGGCTCAAGTAAGATCACAATTCCAAATTCTGCAATATACAGCGTTACTAATCGTGTGATCTTGCAAGTCTTTTCTTATTAACTGTGTGATACTGCATGATTCACTTTTACTCTGCCACGGAAATCACCTAGTCTTAACCATACACTACCATGAGCACCCCAGTGACCACATGCCCTGCGCATGCTCTGTTTTTCTTGTATTTCATTCCTGAATATTATTCCATTTCGTTCGCATTTGTGACCTTAAACTGTTGTTAACACTTCTCTACTGCAATAATGCGCGGTAAACTGAATGCTGCGTGCAAGGCATTTGTTTGATCATGCCAATTGCCGATACGAGTTGTGGATTAGGATTACAATATGATCCTTATCCCCTACAAATAAGAACAACCCGTTTCCAAAGTTCCTAACTTCCTTTATTCAGAAAATAAAAGGAGGAAAGAAAAAGCGCAATCAGATTCTCTAGTCTGGTGCTTCTCTTCTGAACAAGAAAACGTCTGCGTGTCATCAACCCGTCATGTTTTTTGTTTCATGATACCGGACCGGAGCACGCGACACTGGATTCACATTTGGTCACGCCCCCCCAGCACTACTTGTGTGTAGATGCAGAGGCCTTTCTCAGACCAAAACAAGGCAGCGTCATTGGTTTGTGTTGAGTCACTTCGTAGCTTGTCTATTCCGAAGAAGAGAGGTGGAACAAAAAGATGAGGGTCATGCTTTTTTTTTTCCATGCATCAGTTAAATGTTTTCATGATTCAGTTGGGTGGTGTCCAAAGTTCACGGACCAAGCCTACAATCTTATCATGAAATGACTATGACACAACAAACTTATATCTGCCATTTGCAAAATCTCTAACCATGCATGAAATAAACCCGAAATCGAGATGCTTCCCTTCGTAAAGCTTTTATCATTATTGTAGCATTTACTGTGATGCCAGGGTTGAAGATCAGTGACACGGTGGTCGCATGCATGGTGTTCTGGTGCCATCCGCAGCACACAGCACACCATTATTCAGTGACTGACCCGAGATGCGTATTTCAGCTGACTGTACTATTTTTCCAGCTTTTTTTTTTGGACAAAGTTTTCCAGCTAATTTTATTGTTATGTTTGAATCTCTAGCAATTCAGTTCGCTCTTGCCCATCCAAATATACCCCCATCACATGAGATATCTCAGTTATGTGGTCTCGGTGAATGAATTTACAACCTTATGCTGGGATCAAGCACCGATGCTCTTGTATACTGCTCCAACTGATTGCAGACAGTTAACGTTCAGTATATCGGTTTGGCTTCACAGGAGGATAGAGATGGATACTGTATAGGAAAATGTACACTATGTATGCATGCATTGCAAAGTTTGTACACATGTAACTCTGTTTCCTACACTAGATACCTCCTCTTTTCTTTGGCCGTTGCATGCTGGTGTTACTAGTACTTCACACACTTTTGGTGTGTTCATATGGCTATGGTTTTACTTGTGTAAAACTGCTTTCTTCGTGTTTTGTGTGTGTGCCACCAAATATGTGACCCCTACATATCATAGGAACAAACTTATGTTTAGAGTAACATAGTTAAATCACAACTTTTACACCGGCAGAAGGCAAAAACCTTATGTTACTTAAATCCATGTTCAGACACTAACCCAGCGATATATATGCCCCAGGCTGTGGATCATGGATCCTCCTGCAATAGAAGGATGAACTAGACATATCTAAGCGCAAAGTCATAGTGATATATATGTAGAGCGAGAGGTTGGTGAAAACTGAATCATCTGCATGTCAGTGGCATTGGCACCGGCATCCGCGACACCTCGCCCGACAGCAGCTGCTAGCAGCAGTGCATGGATGGTGCGGTGAACACTGTCGTGATGAACATCGCGGTCACCAACTCTCGGGTGAAGGAGGATGAGGTTCCGAGCGGAGGGGATCGAGCGAGATGTCGCGGACTTGTGGACTTTCTCTTCCATGGCGGCCTCCTGCCTTCGCTTGGCGTCACATGCCAGGGACGTGTCCCGGCTTAAGTTGGGATGATAAGTGCTGGGATGTCTGGTTTAATGCACTTGATCTCCTTTGTAGTTTTTCGGAAGAACGGTCAGACCGCTCCGAATGCAAGCTTTTCCAGCGGATCAAGATATTCCAAGATCTCGACGACTATGGAAGATCAAAAATTGTCCTAAATCTCATAAAAGCACATGAGCCATGTTAAGTTACCACAATAAGTTGATGTGAAAAAAACAATAATAAGTTGATGTGAAAAGTAAATAGTAACATAGCACATTTTTGAATGGACGCCATCAAAGAATCCATGTTAGTCGAAGGACACCAGTTCAATTGACTGACCAAAGGGGACACAATTTGGTCGACGATGTTAATCATTTGCATGCAAAATCAACTGATTCATCCTAATATATTGTACAAATAATCTTGCTTATGGAAATAATCATCAACTGATTCATCATATATAGTGGACAAATTCGGCTAAAATATCGGAAGGAATCAGAGGATATTTGCTTGATATAATAGTAACAAAGCATTTTTTTTGGCGGGTAACAGAGCATGTTATTGAACACGTTCATCATATATTTTGCAAATCGATCTTGATTTTGTGGCAACGACGCAACCATGCTATAGGAAGAGACAGAGTATATGAGTTTAGGTCGGATTGAATTTACATACAGTGCCTTCTTTGCCGCGGGAGTCAATCGTGGTTCTACACGGCGTACATAGCCGCCAAGGCCGTACGTCCTGGCGCCGGAGTGGCTCGTGAAGATGGTCGGGTACTAAGCGGCCTCTGGCGGCAGCGGCGTGCCGGTTAGGGTGTCGTGGCCTCGTGGACAGTGGTGATCGGCGCCCGGATCGTGCTCAGCGTGCTGTGGTGTAAGCACCGAGAGCAATCACGACCAGATAACTAGAACAGCAAAAGGGGAATTTCAGAGAGGAGAGAACAGCTTGGAGAAGAAGGAAGAAATTGGGCAAGGTTTGGATTCATTCATATCAACGATGATGAATTCTGTTACACGGCATCGCTTATATAGCAGCCGGCTCACACACCCTGACACGCATGGCCCACAACGCCAGATGGTCACACACGCGAAACACACGCAACTTCCCGCCCAACATCTGGCTCACACATTTTCAACTCCCGCCTTTGTTGGCGCATTTCCTGTTTCTGCTTCCGATGTCGTAGGAGCTGTAGCGGATACGACAAGGCCCCCTCCTTGAGTCGCAGCTTGCTCCCAAGCTGGCGCCGCCGGGAACTTCTTCTGCAGCACATAGTAGTCCTCCCATGTTGCCATAGCATCAGGTAACGAACTCCATTTCACCAAGATCTGGACAGTTGCAGCATTACCTTTCTTCACAAGGCGTCTGTCAAGTATAGCTTCCGGTTGCAGATTATGCTGTTCCCAATCAAACTGAACCGGCAGCTCCGAGAAGACAGGAGTGTAATCTGCTACGAACGGCTTTAACTGAGAAACATGAAAGACATTATGAATCTTACAGTGCTCAGGCAGTGCAATCTTGTAAGAGCCTTGCCCACTCTTGCCAAAACTTCAAAAGGACCAAAGTACTTGAAAGCCAACTTAGGACATGGGCGGTTAACCACTGAAGTTTGTGCATAGGGTTGCAATTTTCAACAGAATTTTCTCGCCCACTTGGAACTCTCTTGGAGACCTGTTCTTGTCAGCTTGAAGCTTCATTTTGTTCCGAGCTCGCTCAAGCTGAGTTTTCAGAAATGCAGAATATATTTCCCTTTCCTTCGGTAGATCAGATACTTCTTTTTGTTCAACATTCTGTAGATGAGGTATGATTCCATCCTTATGATCAACACCATAAAGAGCCTTGAAAGGAGAGCATCCAAGAGAACTATGGAATGATGTATTATACCAGAATTCTGCCAGTGCCAGCCACTTGCACCATTTAGCAGGACAATCATGGACTGCACATCTCAGAAACATTTCCAAACATTGATTCACCCTTTCAGTCTGGCCATCAGTTTGAGGATGATAAGCTGAGATGTGATTCAGTTTTATTTTCATCAACTGAAACAACTCCTTCCAGAACAAACTTGTGAATATTTTATCTCTATCTGAGACTATAGTTTCTGGAACTCCATGTAACTTGACAATTTGATTGAGAAACACTTTTGCTATCTGTGGAGCAGTAAAAGGGTGATGCAATGGAATAAAATGTGCATACTTGGTAAACCTATCCACCACCACCATAATGACATTGTGACCTTCAGATTTGGGCAACCCTTCTATAAAATCCATCGATATATCTGTCCAGGAAGATTTAGGGACAGGAAGAGGTTGCAACAGACCTGGTGTTTTACAATGTTCATGCTTAGCTTGCTGACAAGTCACACACTGTTGGACAAAATTTTCCACAGCAGCTTTTAACCCTGGCCAACAGAAGAACTTTTTAACTCTCTGGTATGTGGCCTGAATACCTGAATGTCCTCCAATAGCCGAATTGTGCAAGGCCTCAATGATTTTTGTCTGCAAAGCAGAATTAGGACCAACCCAGATTCTGCCATGTTTTCTGATTAACCCAGCTTCCAAAGAAAAGCCCTTATCATTTGGTGAATGTACGGCTAACTCCATGAGCAGTTGGGTAGCTTGTTCATCATTTTGATAAGAAGTCAATACCTCCTGTATCCAAACAGGTTGAGCAGCTGAAATAGCTAGCAGGTGACCCACCCTCGACAAGGCATCACTCCCTTTCTTGTACTGAAATGTGTACTGCATGCCAATCAATTTGGTCATCGCCTTCTGTTGCCACTCAGTAACTAACTGCTGATCACTTAAGTGACATAAACTTTTATGATCAGTTCTGATAGTAAAAGGGCCCCTTAACAAGTATGGCCTCCACTTATCTACTGCCATGATGATTGCTAGAAATTCCTTCTCATAAGTTGATAACTTCTGGTTCTTGATACCCAAAGCTTTGCTCATGAATGCAATGGGTTGTCCCTCTTGTGACAACACTGCTCCAATTCCAGTATCACAAGCATCAGTCTCAAGAACAAATAGTTTCTGAAAGTTAGGAGCAGCTAGCACTGGTGTAGATGACATGGCTGCCTTGAGTTGAACAAAAGCTAATGCTGCCGAAGGAGTCCACTCAAACTGCTTCTTCTTGAGCAGGTCAGACAAAGGTTTAGCAGTTAGCCCATAAGACTTAACAAACTTCCTGTAATAGCCAGTCAACCCAAGAAAACCTCTTAACTCAGTGAAAGAGGTTGGCACATGCCACATTTTCATAGCTTTAGTCTTCTCAGGGTCAGTGCAAATCCCCTTGTCAGTAACAATATGTCCCAGATATTCCAACCTTGTCTGGGCAAAGGAACACTTGCTGAGTTTAACATACAGCTGATGTTGCTGTAATGTCTGAAATACCAACTCTAAATAGTGTAAGTGCTCCTCAAAAGTTCTGCTATAAATCAGTATATCATCCATAAACACCATGACAAACTTGCGCAAATATTGAGCAAATACATTGTTCATGAGACACTGGAAGGTTGCAGGTGCGTTTGTCAAACCAAATGGCATCACTTAACTGGAAGTGTCCATGATGTGTTTTGAAAGCAGTTTTATGTTCATCCGCTTCACACATTCTAATCTGGTGAAATCCAGATCTCAAGTCCAACTTAGCAAAGAACTTAGCATCTGATATTTCATCAAAGATCTCATCAGCTAAAGGCATGGGAAACTTGTTCTTGACTGTTAAGTCATTGAGCTTCCTGAAATCAACACAAAACCTCTAAGTCCCATCTTTTTTCTTGACTAGTAATATAGGTGAAGCAAAGGGACTGAGGCTAGTAGTAATCAATCCAGCTTTAAGCAACTCAGACACTTGCCTCTCAATTTCATCTTTTTGCTGAGGGGTATATCTATAAGGCTTGCAGTTTACTGGTGTAGAATTTGGAAGAAGGGAGATAGCATGGTCATATGCTCTGCTAGGAGGCAAAGAAGTGGGCTCTTGGAATAGTATTTGATATTTATCCAACAGTCTCTGAATGTCAGGTGGATGAGGGTCAATATCCTTTGCATCAGAGGTGGGATTAGGAGAAAGTACCACAGTAGCCCAGATTTCATTGCCAGCAAACCATTTAGCCAACTGCTCTGCCTGAACTTCCAACAGTTCATTAGCTGGAGCAGAAACCACTCCTTGTAAACGAACCAGCTTGCCCTTATACTGAAATTCCAGCCACTTTTCCAGCCAGTTACAGTTCATGGGACTGAATTGCTCCAACCAATCAATGCCCAATATCATATCATATCCTCCCAGAGGTAGCACCTTGGCAGTACAACAGAATGTCTCACCATTCAGCCACCAAGACAAATTCTGTATTTCAGTAGTACAAGAGATGATTTGTCCATTTGCTACTTTAACTCTGAGTGGTGAAATAGGTGTTTGCACAGCTTTGATCTTATCTACCATATGACTATTGACAAAGGTGTGGCTACTACCAGAATCCACTAGAATGAGAAACACCTGATTATCCACCAGAGCCCTCAACTTGATACACTTCGGTTGCTCTGTCCCAGAAATAGCATTCAAGGACAAATAAGCATCATGATCCACACCATGCATTTCATTGAGCTCCAAAATCTCCAGAATTTCATCCGAAAGTATCATGCCACCATCACCAGCCTCTGGACCCAACACATGTAACTGTCCATCAGCAGTCAGATTACACTTATGCCCAGGCACATACTTCTCACCACACTTGAAACAAAGGCCATTAGCTCTTCTATAGTCTTTAAGCTGTTTAACCTCATACTGAGATTTGTAACCAGAATGTTTCACTGAATGCTTCTTCAGTCGCTCCAATCGAGAGATCTTCCATGGCTGCGATCACCTGACGAACTTGCAGTCCCGGCTTCTTCGGCGCCGTGGTCACCACTACTCCAAGCCGATCGAACCCTAGGTAGCAGATTTACAGCGATTGCGTGAGCAATCACAACCTTCCCCGGGAATTTCACCGATCAAAGCCGAGAATACGCAGCGGAATCACCAGAATCGATTGAATCTGATACCAGTGTAAGCACCTAGAGCAATCACGACCAGATAACTAGAACAGCAAAAGGGGAATTTCAGAGAGGAGAGAACAGCTTGGAGAAGAAGGAAGAAATTGGGCAAGGTTTGGATTCATTCATATCAACGATGATGAATTCTGTTACACGGCATCGCTTATATAGCAGCCGGCTCACACACCCTGACACGCATGGCCCACAACGCCAGCTGGTCACACACGCGAAACACACGTAACTTCCCGCCCAACGTCTGGCTCACACATTTTCAACTCCCGCCTTTGTTGGCGCATTTCCTGTTTCCGCTTCCGATGTCGTAGGAGCTGTAGCGGATACGACATGTGGGTGGGCAACCTCTGGTGGCCTACTTCAGGAAGAGGAGGATGAGCGGGATGCTGGAAAAGAACAAGCCGCAGTGACCAATTTACTGTGCATAGAGAACAGTTCTTGTTTTAGTTATTGGATTGGAACATGGTAGAATGGTAGTATTGTGCATTCCATGCGTGGAGAATGCCGCTGGATTTTGAATGATGTGCGCAAATTCAATCAAGGGCCCTTCTTATGCGATGAAGACATATATTGCTATTGCAAATTCTGCAATATACAGCGTACGAATTGTGATCTTGTAAGTTTTTTATTACTTGTGATATTGCAAGATTTCACTTTAATCTGCCATTTAAATCACCCAGTCCTAAGTCCTAATCATACACGATCATGATTACAAAAAATAAATAAATCCAATCGCACCATATTGCCGGAACTGTAGTAAACTCCACAGTACCTCCCACATTCATTTTGCTTGTTCCTCGACTAAAAGCCCCGGGCTCCAGACTTCTTTTTTTCCTCAACTATCGCGCCATTTCACCTTGCGTCAAGAAAACCTTCGGCGGCTCGTTATGAGCAATATCCACGTCACAGCTATGATCCCGGCCGAACGGCTCTAGACGCAAAGCATGCGGGCGTTCCTAATGCCTTCCAAACCTAAAGCCTTAGCTCTAAAGGTGTTTAGGGATTCAAATTTGGATTTGATGCAAGGATGAAGTCCTGAAAATTCACAGAACAATTGCCCTGTTCGAATATGCGCTACTTTTTCCCAAGTGTGAGCGTGAGGCATGAAAAGCATGATTGGGTTGGAGCGGGAAGTAGAATAGGTGCAGGAGGCACAATGGGGATGCTATAAATAGTGGTCAAGCTAGTTATAATTCGCAGGTCGGTTGGTGAGATGGAAAGTGTGAGTGGAGACCAAGGTCTGCAAAACCAAAAAACCGGATCAGTAAACCTGTCAAACCATCAGTTTTCGATTTTGCTATGGTAGGTATTGGACAAAAACCGATCGATTTTGCTAATCGGACCGGATCAGTTTTTCCAGTTTTACGATTCGGTTTGACCAGTTTTGCAAACCTTGCTCCTGGGCCATTTTGAGAGATGACTTTCATGATCGTCATTGATTGGCACTGAAGCACCCATGGAAAACACATAAGCCGTCAACAAGCATTTGCGACTGATGTTAATACTACTTCTCTACTGCAATAATGCGTGGTACACTGAATGGTGCAAGGCAATTGTTTGCTTTGACAGGTCATGCCAATTGCCAATTCGAGTTGTGGATTACGACATGAACCTTATTCCCTGCAACCTGAACAACCCATTTCCGAAGATCTAAAGCTCCTTTATGGATAAAAAAGGGGGAAAGAAAAGGGCACGAGTATTGCCAATCAGATTGTCAAGTCTGGTGTTCTGAACAATAAAAAATCTGCGTATGATCAACCCCAGTCAAGTTGTTTTTTTTTTATTGATACCAGACAGGTGAGGGGTACAAGACAAGTTCAACACAGAAGAACATGTGGCACTCTTACACGTGACACTGGCTCCACATTTCGTTACGCCTAACCAGCATAACACGTGTAGATGCAGAGGCCCGGACGTGGCACCTAGACAGCGCCACACACACACACAAAATGACATGGTACTTTGGTGGGTGGTACTGTGGTAGGATGCCTCAATTGTATTTTATGTCACAACTTATTGCAGAATTCCAACATGTCATTATAAGTTGCAAATAAATTACCTTTTGACATCATATATGTGGAATTTAGGATGTTGTGAATCAGAAAAAGATCGATCTACTAGTGGAGTTGCACTTTCAAACATGCCATAGTACTTAACATATAGGCAAAATAGTGAAAGGAATGCAGAGGCGCATAACTGAGAACCAGAAATAATCTAGATAGAAACTATGCCAGTAATCATCAACACATGACTTGATTTTTTTTTTTTTTTGCTAGCTCTTGATACTCAAACAGGTTTGCATAAAAGAACATAATAATTTGTTCCCAATAAGCAGCAGGACCAGAGAAAAGAGAGGTAACACCAGATCAGTTATTAGGTCACATAAAACATCTACTTTCTAATACAGTAACTAGTTATAAGGAAAATGCTGCCACATGCTAAGGAAAACTTAGCATAACAGATGAGTTGGTTTACCATGCTCAATATACATATGTTATCAAGAAAGATTACTACACAGAGATCTGAACTAAATCTTTCCTTTTCGGTGGCTTGTGGTTTGGAGCCCCTCACCTATCAGGCTTAGAATTTGGGGTGCAGAAAGTCTACTCCTGATCCAACACAGCAGAAGCCTATGGTGATTTTTCAGCAGACGATGAACAACATCCTCTTCTAATGTTAGGTAATATGCCACGACAGTAAGCTATATGCGGACGATGGAGACATTCGTCTTGTCAATGTGTTCATTGTAGTAAAGCTCCACAAATGTGCCTCCACCAATACCCTTAGCCAATCTCCCAGGATTCATGCAAATAAACCGTTTCTCATCTCCACTGCCTTCACCAAGGGAAAGCACCTGCAAACTACATGCTCAGGATCATTTTGTTCAAAAGAAAGGAATAGACTATAAACAACATAAAGAGCTTAGCATCAAGAAGCTGCATGATAATCTCTAAGATGGTCCAAAGTCAAAATCCATGCACATTAATTAAATTTTCGATATAATGTTATGCTTTTCGTGAGTGTAATTACCTTCACAAATGGAGCAAGATCAGAAGGAAGCAGAAGAACATCCGGCGTTGATGAGATCTCCAGTGCTTCCTTAGCAAGCGAGAAGTCTAATGGAACACCAGCAGCAGGAGGATACAGAGGATAGTAGCTGCACAAAAAGCATTAAATCAGGACACAAAAAGTAAAAAACTGCAAACATAAACTGTCAGAGATAAAACAGCACAAACTATATGGAATCACCTCTGTTGCTTCACTATGTGTGTTGCAAGTCTCCCAATCCTATCACCAGGCTTTCCGCCAGGTGGCTTACGAGAAATTTCCTCACTGCTGAGCTGTTTAAGGATGTCTACTGTACAACAGCCAAAATGTATCTGGAAAAAAAGAAATGAACAGGTCTGGATAAGACAACACTTAAAATACAATTTATTTTAACGTTTTAATAAATAACATCAGAGAAGATGAATCTTATTTGTCCACATGTATGCATGACATGTACTAAGCATCTTCCGATAAGTTCCCAACTTATAAGGCCTAGGAATCCCGAAGCAATGAATGGACTCTTAAGCCAATGCGACAGTAAAGACAGAACATGCACGAATGAGAAGAGTCTTAAGATCAGGGTAAGGAGACAATATTCTAAGTTAAAATGGTCACGTTTAAAACAAAACGCAGAATGATAAGTTTTCACTTAAATACAGGTATTGTTATTAGATAACATGAGCATACAAGGACAAACTTATGTACTTTCAATTGTCCAACTATGACATGTTCATCACATAGGGTGTGTTTGGTTGCTTGTCTTAGTCTAGCCTGGTTAGAATCTAACCCAGGCCAGCCCAAGCCAGGCTAGAACATTACTTGGTGTTTGGTTGCCTGCGTAGCTTAGCTCGCATTGCAAAAGACTGTTTGGTTGGTTGTCTTGCATTTCACCCACTTATATAGCGTACCTCATTAGAGCTGAATAGACTTGGATTTGCCAGAGAAGTTATCTGCATAACATAAAACCTTTGAGAAACAAAATAATATGATTATTATAAAAATCGTTAGAAATGAATAATCCTGCAGAGTAATACATTACCTGATGTGTGGTATCTTCTGGCAAATTTAAGTCGAATGCAGGCTGCACACAGCAATGGTACAAATGTATCATTAGACATGTATGTGCTGACAACTTTGAAAGAAAGCTTAAGTAACCATAATAGTACAATATTTATGTCAGGAAAGAGCAAGTTATACAAATTTCTCTCAGCAGAATTTATAGATTGTAACTATGAAGACAGCAGATGACATTTAACTATGCAATAGCCTATAATTGTTAAATCAGATGTGCAATCGGATGCGCAAGTTACATACCTGAGGGAAAACAAAGTCATGGTGAGCATCACGCACAGATGGAATAAGGATTACACGAACAGTATTCCCCAAATACTGTGCGAAGTCTTGAACCTGATCAAAATATAAAACAGATGTTTTACTCACTTTTGCATTTGACAACATGCCAGCATGAAATCATTAGGATTCCCTACCTTTCTCAGAATTTCAAAATGGAAAATATCATTGAAACTCTGGTTAACGGTTCCTTTTTTTATGTCAGGATGATCAGAGTCAATAAAGGGTCCCATCTGCAAAAAAAAAAAAAAAAAAAAAAAAAGATAGGAGTAATTGGTATGTGTACTAGTGAAACACATCAAATGCACATCCATTCTTTCATGGACAGGCTTGAAAGGCCTACCAATATGAGCAGTTGAGGCTGCGTCCGACAGGCATAAGAAAGAAGTTCTTGCAATGGCTGAAACAACAGATTATCTGTTGTTGTATAGGGACCTGCTGCAATGACCTGTAAGAAACACAAGGTATTGAAACATCAGAGGAATAGCTGTGAAATTCCATGATTATCATAATCATAGAAAGTAAATATTGTTCTTATAAAATTACAATTTGACCAACTCCCATGTCAGTGAGCACATTCATGTTATAAGTATAAACAATTTGACCAACGGATTATTTTTAAATATGGTCAAAGAAGCATGAATTTCCACAAATAATATAAAACAACACGAATACATATCAGTTTAAGCTACGATGTAATTCTATAATTATTCGTTGAACAGGTATGTTCACTACAACTTCTTTTTTTATTTTCTCAAATACGCAAGAGAGTTGTGTATCTTTTGTATTAAAGAGGAGAAAGACCAGTTCCTTATATTCAACTCCACCTCACTGTGAGGGGCTGACATTCACTACTTCATGTTCCTCACAAAGATAGATCAGGAACTAACCGTTGACAGCGCTCTTGATGGAGTGTCTGTGTTAGAATTTTGGGGGCTTTCATTGCCAACAGCTTGTTTCTTAGAACTAGGTAACTGAGCATCCGCAGAGATAGGTATGGAATCGATCAACTTTGATGCAATGAAACAGTGTCCACTAGGATTGTGGCCGTCAATACCCACCACCTGTTATTCAGCTTTGAGTTAATTTAATTCAGTAGACAATGCTTATGGCACTAGATTCACCTTTGTTTACCTGCCCAGGAAACAAAGAGAAGTGGTCGAGATTCTTCAAGTCAAGGCGCACACGTTGTCCCCTGGAGTGCTCAACACTAGAAAAAGATGTTCTTGTTGTTAAGCATAAAGAAATAACAAAGTGGTCACTAGATAAAGATCAACACATGAACGAGACCAAGAAGCACAAACCTGGCCTGTAACAAGATAGATTTCTCATTCAAACGACCTTCCCCGTCGCAGACTACCATGCCAACTGCAAACAATTTCTCCTGTTGAGGAAGAACAGATGGATATGTTATCCAGGACAGGGATGATGTATAAGTAGATAAGAGGAACGTTAGGTACATTGCAGTTACCTCTGAAGCAAGGGTAGCATCTGCAGGTTCTCCACAAAACCCAGATGCAGAAAACAAGCTTGCCGGTTTTCTTATACGATCTTCCAAGTAATTAAACTGGAAAAAGAATATAGTCAGAAGACATGCTTCTAAAGAAAATAAGGGCGGAGGGGAGAAAACGCCCTTACTCTGTCTTCCATTCTGTCATACATGAACCTGCAACCTGGTTCAGGTTGTGAGCGTTGAACTCGCAACGAACATCTTTGACTTGGTTGAATTCTTCTGATTACTTCATCTTCTGTGGTTTCGCCCTCATTTCTATGTGGTTCACTAGCAACATTATCAGCACGCAGAATGTACTGTTGAGTAAATTTATTTACTCGTGTCGCGAAAGGGGTAATACGGTCGCCATTTGTTTTGGCCATCCTGCTGGATGATGGCCTATCGGCTGTCAGAGGGGTTAATTCAGAGTTAGATGACTCAACATTTGGCTTTTCTTGTTTAGAGCCTGGTGTGTCGAGGAATCCCTCTTCATCTGTGTGGGTACTGCCCAAGAGCCTGCAACAGTTACTTCTGCATTATATTTTTCCTTGACAATAGATTAAGAAAAAACACGGTGCTTCTTTGACAGAAATGTGCATAGATGAATCTGCAATGGAACTAACATTTCAACATCGTTACTGGAGTAAACGTGAAGGTTAGCCTCCTCTTCTATAATCCTGTCTTTTACTTCATTTTGCAGATGAGACAGAAAACCATCCAGATATGAGGATTCGATCTTCAAGCCATCCAGTTGTCTGCATAAAGTACTTACATCAATTTCCTTATCTGAAACATGCAAGGAACCGAGACACTTTTATAGTGCCACAATTTGCTACTTTAACATCTATAATTACTAGGTAAAGTTCATAAAATTAAACAGTAACAGGACAGGAGTGAATATTGTAATAATTCGAGAAGCTCTTAGAGCATCAGGCAATACTCAACATCAGCTAGAATTTGGCTCGGAAAGAAATCCTGTTTGATCATAGAGGTAGTTTCAGATCCAGCCAGGAAACCGAATATTGAACCGATATGACTAAAAAAATTGTCCAGAGAGTTAATGGTGGTATCATTTCTTGATACTTCATTATTAAGTGCCACAAAATATTCTAATGACAGATACAGTCCAGGCTTCGGCAAATACTATGCTACCTGATTTTTTCCCCTGTAACAATTCTGATGAGAGAAGTGTCTGCGGATTACTGATGTTGGCATTCATCAATGCTATTAAAATCTTTAAGGGGGTATGGTTTCATTGATCAAAATTAATCGGCACAGCCACAACGATAATGATTTTAGTAGAAAAATGTGCTGTGCTATCACTAATTTTAGCAGGCTACCTACAAAATTTCACAAAAGCAAGATGTTCTTATTACCTCTCAGTACTTCAATGACCTCTAGTCACTAAGGCCGGATTACATGCTATAATTGTTTATATCACTCGACTCTGGTGTGAACTGACCTGTTGAGGTAGTAGACCTCCCAGTTGGAGACGAGGTCCGCGGGGCTCATCTTGTAGTTGATGCAGTAGGTCAGCACTGCAAGCAAAGCAAGACACCAAAACGCGGGCGCATGAGCGCAGCTCAACAAAAACACCGACCAAGATCCGGGGAAGGACGGGAAAGAGGGGTGCAAGAGCATACGCGTGGAGAGGATCTGGGCGGCGTCCGCGGGGCTGGCGCCGACGACGGAGAAGCCGCTGCTCTCGAGCTCCGCGCGGATCTCCTCCTCCATCGCCTCGCCGCTAGTCGCTCGCTTGTCGGTAGTCGAGGGCCCTCGGGGACGAAGACGGCGAGTCGGCTGGATGGGGGATCGGAGGAGGACGGCGGTGGATTTGGGGGGCGGAGGGCGGAGGGAGGCGGGATGGCGGGAAGTTGGGGGAACGAAATGGCGGGAAGGATTTTTGCACGTGGGTAGGGAAGAAACCCTAGCTGAACGGGCCTTATGTAATTGGCTAAACCTGGTTTGCGACGGCCCAGCGGAGGCCCACGGTTTTGAGCGCATGCAGATTCAAATAACAGTTCCGCAAATCACTTGACTTGTTGTCCCTCAAAAAGAAAAAGAAAAAACAAATCACTTCAATTGTTAAAAGGGACAAACCGGTAACACGGTTCTTCTAAATGTTATAACATGCTAAAAAAATTGTGTTTAACTCTAATAGGTTAAAAATGTACCTAATGTGACTCTCAAGAAAGAAATAAAGCTCAGCGATTTCAACCTCAAAAAAGAAATGGCCGACACGATCAATGTTTCAAATGTTGTGTGCGTATGAAAATATAAGAATATAATCCAATCAAATAGTATAAAAAAATCGGAAAGTTTTGACAGGGTCTTCAAGGGCAACAAAATCCAAGTGCTATGGGCCTAGCAAACTAACCTAGGAGGTGAGTGATTGGTGACGGAACCTTCAAGGCTTCGTCACAAATAATATAACCACTATAAAAATAAATTTGAGTAGGGGCATATGCCCCTAGTGTATTAATCTCTCTAGTTGTTAACATGCATAAAAGATACTAGATGAATATCCCGCGCGTTGCTGCGGGACATGAGCATATGCCACCCACAACTATCAACGAAGATGGACATGAATACAGATAATTGAAAGAAAAGAATGTGCAAGCAATTCTGTGAATCAGTCTGGCAGCAATACTTTAAGTGCATCTTGTAAATAAGATCTAACTGGATATGTAATTAAACTACAGTCAATTGCAGGCTGAAGTTGTAGTTGCTGAGTCCTCCAACATACGTGGCAGCAAGCTTGCAACGCTGTGCTGAAAGCTGCATTACTAACAAAATGTAGTCCAAATATGACTAAAGAATGGATCAGTAGCACGGTACAAACCATATCATTAAAATGTATCTAGTATATCTTATGGTAAACATTTAGAAGGGGAAGTCAACAAAATGTTCCAAATATAAAGTAGCAGAGAAAGAAAGAAGCATCTCCGAACCAACCATATGTGGAGAGTTTCAACAACATAATCAGGCTGAAGAACCAGAATATGAGATTGGAGGTGACGTGAACATCCATGGTCACGTGGAGAATTTGAAGAACTTTCTCCATGTTCCATGCTGAGGAAATATACAAAAAAAAATTGCCATGAAAAACATACAAATTATTGCAGGTGAATAAGTGATATGACTGTATATTAAGTAAGAGTATGTCACATGTTTTTGTTTTTGAAGGTCAAGATGTTACATATCTGTACCGCTGTCTGCTCAGGATCGTGGCAGAATAGCATACGACTAAAAGAGAGCATTAGCCACTCCCGTAATAATAATTTGGTAGATATTATCGTTTCAGTCCGTACCATGCATGAGCAACCGGACATCGCATTTGTATAGGGATATATGAGATGAAAAAATATATGTTTAGGCTGATTCACTGACCTGTGAGGGTAAGCTGATCACAAGCAGCATATTGAGAGATTGGTAGATAAACACTTGAGCTTGAGATTAAGTGTAGCCAAATTAACATACAACTGCCCACTACCTGCGATGGAGATCCGAGTATAGACCCTGAAGGATTGAGAAAATCAGAGCAAGCATGGGATAGAAGAAAAATTACCTCCGAAATCATGATTGTTAGAGACCTCCCAAAGAAACCCGGAAGAGGCGGCCTGCAGATGAACCATGAGCTGCAGGTGCATACAACCACCACCAACATTCCCTCCCTAATCAAGTAATCAAGATTAAGCTCTGCATGTGAAAGGGAAATTGGAAGGGCCAGGCGCTCTAATCGTGGGGGGTATGGTGATGTGCGGGAGATGAAATGAAAGAGTAATAGCTTGTTGATTCATAGCTCTTCATATGTGTCGGTTACTCGGTTTCAAGAATATTATAGGAGGTATTAAATGCCATGAAACTGAACAATATTCTTCCCTGAAAATTGACGACTATAGAATGCTGGTAGAGTAAAGAAACACATGGAGAAAATGCCAGAGTGGGTAACGCATCGATTGAGTAGTTATGGTGGTGAAAGTAATATGTGCATGAGCGTTTCAGATGGAAGCCAGGCACAGGAGTGCTACCTACATGATGGATGGGCGGTCAGATGAATGGGATCTCTAAGGATCAGATGGCTGTTGTTTTTGAGGTGACGTGGCTGCACGAGAGTTGAGAGAAATAGCAATTAAAGACTTTTAGTTGATTGCACTTATAAAGAAAGAGTAGATGCCTACATAGGAAAAGCATGTATCAATAGTCATACTCTACTTGCAAATAAGGCGACATTAAATCTTGCCGCTAGATAGATAAGGTGGAAGAGTGTTCTCAGGTAAATCTTCGCCATACAATTGTACCTTGGAAAGTAATGTTTTTTTTGGTCCTACTAGAGATGTGCTTGTAACAGACTAGTGTACACATTTTGTAGCTAATTGCCTTTCACATATGCCCACAATTATTGACTTATTTGTTTTTTCTTAAAGCCACACCTTGATAACATGGCGTGACTCTTATTAGCTTGATGAAGTAGTGTATCTAGGTCTAAGAGCCAGGATGGATGAACTTGATATAAAGAACATATCAAAGTCCTACAAAAGTACAAATTGCAAGTTGTGTCTGAATTATGTTAACATAGCCAATAAACACATGACGATGAATTACCAACGTCTGAACCGTTACGCCGCTGCCGCCCTTGGACCAACTTGTGTTGCATCATTACGAAATATGCACTTGTGTAGTGTGCCATGAACAGTTGGATTGTGCCCTAGCTGCTTTGTGCATCGCCTCGGGTTGAGAGATGGTGTGAGTTGGGGACTGGTAAAAGGTGCTATCGAACTCTTCTTTTTTTTTTTTTTCTTTAGGAGAAACTCCTTTTTTTTTCTTTAGGGGGAACTCTCTTTTTTTTTTTTGGTTGGAAGCTGGTGATCCCAACCTTACTTTGATTCATGAGTTGTGAAGATTGAAGGCCTCATAAAGTAGCGACCATGCCACTAGGGAGGGTGTGAGGTGGGCTTTAGTAAATAGGCTCTAGTTGTGCCAAACTCTTAGGTTGGTGCACGGCCCACCCTAGTCACACTTTGAAAGTTTTGGATTCACAATCGTTCAAGCGTGCAGAAGTTCGACAAGCTATAACTTGATTTCATACTTTAAAACTTTTAGATAATGGAAAGATGGTAGTAATCCCAGCTTTGTGTTTTAAAAAAGCTACATCTGAAAAGAAAATGTCTTTGCATTAAGTAAGGAGAAGAAATTGTCTAAAAAATACATAACTGAAACATCCATAAAAGCCAGCGTGTAAACTGACGTTAGGCTAATAATCTAAATATTGAAGAACAAGGCCAACAAGCTGGTAGAAAACATGAACTATCAGCATGAAATGCAAGGATGGGGGGGGGGGGGGGGGGGGGGGGGGGTAAAGCCAGTTTACACATCTCAAAAGCAGAATTAGAGAGACGGAGCAATAAAATGCGCATATATGTTTCCGCTTCTCCGCTAATAGCTAGACAGCCACGTCGGCCCCGAGCATAATGCCATCGTGTTTCCACCCAAATCCTACGACGCGGACGTAACAACCCCACGAGAAAAACCTCGTCCAAAAGCGGCTCTCACCGCGCCGTCGTGAATAAAAGCCCCAGCTGGTCCGGTTTAAACCCAATGGCGCGGCCAAATCCTACGACGCGGATGCAACAACCCCATGAGAAAAACCTCGTCCAAAAGCAGCTGTCTCACCACGCCGCCGTGACGAAAGCTCCAGCTGGTCCGATTCAAACCCAATGACGCCGCCAAATTCTACAACACGGACGCAACGACCTCACGAAAAAAACCTCATCCAAAAAGCGGCTCTCTCACCGTACCCGCCCTGAACGAAAGCCCCAGCTGGTCCGGTTCAAACCAACGGCGCGGCACCACTCAGGCAGCCCTCCGTCCACGGCCGCCGCCGCCACCCGCACACCAGCTACCACGCTGGTCCCCACCAGTCAGCCTCACATACCGGCCTCTCCAATATAAAAATTCCCCTCTTCCTCACCTCCCTCCCTCCCTTATCCCCTCGCCTCCTCCGCCTCTCCCCTCCCTCCTCGCCGCTCGCCCGCCAGCTCGAAACCACCCTATCCACCACCGCTCTAGGGTTAGGGCTTGCGCGCCATGGCCACCTTCACCTCCTCCCAGGTCGGCGCGATGGCGGCGGGCGGCTCGCCCTTCCTCGCCCGGCGGCGGGGCGGCTCGGGAGGGCCCCCGTCGAGCACCCCCTTCCTCGGCCGGCGGCTGGCGCCGGGGTCGGTGGTGCGGATGCGGGCGCCCACCCGCGGCGCCGCACGGGGGGCCGTCCCGCTGCGGGTGACGTGCGAGAAGGTGGTGGGGATCGACCTGGGCACCACCAACTCCGCCGTGGCGGCCATGGAGGGCGGCAAGCCCACCGTCGTCACCAACGCCGAGGGCCAGCGCACCACGCCCTCCGTCGTCGCCTACACCAAGGCCGGGGAGCGGCTCGTCGGCCAGATCGCCAAGCGCCAGGCCGTCGTCAACCCCGAGAACACCTTCTTCTCCGTCAAGCGCTTCATCGGCCGCAAGATGAACGAGGTCGACGACGAGGCCAAGCAAGTCTCGTACAGCGTCGTCCGCGACGAGAACGGCAACGTCAAGCTCGACTGCCCAGCCATCGGGAAGCAGTTCGCCGCCGAGGAGATTTCAGCGCAGGTAATAAACAACACTTGGTTCGTGATGCCTTCTGGAACTGCTAGTGATTCGAAACAATCTGAGCAAGGTACGGATAAGTGTTAGGTCTAGTCAATTATACACATGGAACAACTCATCGATTAGCTAGTCGGTAGAAAGAGCTTGGAGGCTGCGAATTGTTTCTTCGGGAATACCCCGTATTCATGTTGCGACTTGATAATGGAATGGTTATCAAGCATTCAAAAATGCAAGGTGTGTTGTTTAGTCAGGTATACATTACTGGATTTGAAAATAGATGTTTTCATGTTTAGTTAGAAAAGGGATCGTGCATGTTACGATATATGGTATGCAATGGAGGAACTATTCTTTGAATGAAAAAAAGAGGCAGTTAATGCATTATGATACGGTGTTGAATCAACATTTGTATTTTATCTAGCAACCAGATAGAATCTGGAACCTGTGAATTGTTTCATGAAATGTGCCGCATGGAATGTTGCTCATGATACCACTTGATACTTGGAATGGTTATACGCCATTCGAAATACAAGGTGTCAGACATGCACTGCTGGATTTAAAAATAGATGTTTTCATCATGTTTGAGTCGACAAGGGATTGTACATGTTACAATCTCTGGTCAACAAGAGGAATTTAACACATTTTATGATGCTGTGGTGAATCAATAGTGACATTTTATCTTGCAACTACAGTGTGAATTTTTAGTGCTTCGAGTAACGGTTCATTTATATCATGCATTTCTGCTTTGGAAAAAAAAGGAGTCAATTTTGAATTGAATATATGTGAAATAGATGATATATCATCATCTATAATTCTATATGATTGCTTTGAGTAGTTACATTACTTTAGTACCTTACTTTGGAGATCAATAGACTTACTTTGGAGATCAATAGACATGTGAATTGGTATTGTCGATTGTTATCACATTACTTTTAAAGTAAAATAACTTGTACAATCGCTTTATTCAACAGGTTTTGAGGAAGTTGGTGGATGACGCATCTAAATTTCTGAACGAGAAAATTACGAAAGCAGTGGTTACTGTTCCAGCATACTTCAACGACTCGCAAAGAACAGCAACAAAAGATGCTGGCCGTATCGCAGGACTGGAAGTTCTTCGTATTATAAATGAACCAACTGCTGCATCACTGGCCTATGGGTTCGAGAAGAAAAATAACGAAACAATTCTTGTGTTTGATTTGGGAGGTGGTACCTTTGATGTCTCAGGTATGCAAGAGCATCTCCTGTTACCTGTTGATTTCTCTTTTATTTCTTTGCTTCCAAATCACATGGGTTGTATCTCATCATATGTAGACTAGTGTCAGCTATATGTGTGTTCCATATTGTTTGATCTCACCCAGTTTATTTGAGTTGGAAGGTCTACAACTCTGGTTTTCTTATTTTAAGGTTTCAGCTTGTCTCTCCTGGTTATGGATCTTTGGGCCAGGAGTTTCGATTTTCTTTGATGAACATGCTGACGGGAGCTGCTTTTTGAGAAACATTTACTTTAAAAGATCTAACTTATGAGAGTAGTAACTAGGAACCAAATTGCAAGGTGGGGATCTCAGAATTTTGGATGTTTTTGTTTGATTGTTTATCTGGCATTACAACTCTGGAAGCGTGAAGGCACTCATGTTCTCGTGATGAGATTCAAATTTGACTTTTGACCAGATCATGATCAAACCATGTTGATTACTAATTTTTGTTTGCTTGCTTCTGAAGATACTTATGTATTTTTCAGATATATTACTGTAAAAACTTTTAGGTGTACTTTATACCTATGCTACCACTAAACAACATTATCTTGCAGTGCTTGAGGTTGGAGATGGTGTATTCGAGGTGCTTTCTACATCTGGCGACACTCACCTTGGTGGTGATGATTTCGATAAGGTGTGTTTCTCCAATCCCTTGTAGCTAATATTGTTAACGTAGGAATTCAGTTGGTCTTGATTGGTGCCACTTTATTGCCTTATATATTGTGTTACTATGGCATCACTGTTTTTCTTTACATTTGGGTCATTCGACATTACCTTTTGGTTTGTTTCAAGGATGACTTTTCATTTTAAAACATCAAGATGCAGTTTGAACTTCTGAAAGAGCAATATATGTGAAGAGTCAAATGTCATTGTAGTGAGTACTAGTCATATGGAATGCGGAAATAAATCTGAACAGTTTCAGACATTCTTTGCAGAATTAACTTTTTTCATGGATATTCTCACAATTAATTTTTTATGGATATTTTCTCAAAGTTTTTTACAGAGATTGTTATCACGGTTTAATTGTGTTATCCTTGACTTTTGCAGAGAATTACAGATTGGCTTGCTAGTAACTTTAAGAAAGATGAAGGAATTGATCTTCTGAAGGACAAGCAAGCCCTTCAGCGGCTTACTGAGGCAGCAGAGAAAGCTAAGATGGAACTGTCAACGCTGTCGCAGACAAACATTAGGTAGGCATCTTTTCAGTTGTACATACAAAGCTGTCCAACCTCAATAGCGTTCTTTTGCATAGCTGTTGATCTGTATCGTTTGAATTTGCTGAATTCCTTTATCACAGCTTGCCGTTCATTACCGCTACTGCTGATGGGCCAAAACACATTGAGGCAACTCTCTCTAGGGCCAAATTTGAGGAACTATGTTCTGACCTTATTGACAGGTAATAATGTGCCTCCGTTTAAATATTTTAATCGCACTAAAATCATTTCTGTACAGTTGTTCCGTGTCTGCTCATTTTACTGAAGGCTGCACTAACATTCTCTCTGTGTTGATAGGCTTAAAACTCCTGTTAATAATGCCTTGAGAGATGCTAAATTGTCTGTTGGTGATCTGGATGAAGTGATTCTTGTTGGTGGATCCACCCGAATCCCTGCAGTACAAGAACTTGTGAAGAAGATTACTGACAAGGATCCTAATGTTACAGTCAACCCTGATGAGGTTGTTTCTCTTGGGGCAGCAGTACAGGTGATTTTCTTTACTCTCCAGTTTGATTTACCATTGCAGAGCATGATCTAATTATGTGATTATTTATTTAGCTGCATTTAAGAAGAGGCGAACTATTATATTTTACACTGTAAAGCACCATTTTAACTGTAGCTTCCATTGTAACACCAGGGTGGTGTTTTGGCCGGAGACGTTAAAGATGTCGTTCTTCTAGATGTTACCCCCTTATCCCTTGGTTTGGAGACATTGGGTGGAGTGATGACAAAGATCATCCCTAGGAACACCACGCTGCCCACCTCGAAATCAGAAGTATTTTCGACTGCTGCGGATGGACAGACAAGTGTTGAGATTAATGTTCTCCAGGGAGAAAGAGAGTTTGTCAGGGACAACAAGTCGCTTGGAAGCTTCCGGTTGGATGGGATCCCACCTGCACCACGTGGCGTCCCACAAATCGAAGTGAAGTTTGACATCGATGCCAACGGTATTCTCTCTGTTGCTGCTATTGATAAGGGCACTGGAAAGAAACAGGACATCACCATCACTGGTGCTAGTACACTACCCAAGGACGAGGTATGCTCTTGCTAGTGTATTCTTGATTTCATAATTGTAACGGACTTGTGGTCAAGGGGGACTTTGCAATGTTTTTCTTAATCTTGATTTCATTGTGCTGGTTTCGTGGTCAAAAATTCTGGTGCTATTTCGTATACGTTACAAGTACTTAACAATTATTTGGTGTCATTTTATTGTTTAGTAACAAATTACTTTACTGGTTCATGGAACATTAGTGCCTATGTTGGTGCATGACAATGTCTTAAACTCCTTTGTGTAGGTTGAGAGGATGGTTGAAGAAGCCGACAAGTTTGCCAAGGAGGATAAGGAGAAGAGAGACGCCATTGACACCAAAAACCAGGCTGACTCCATGGTCTACCAGACTGAGAAGCAGTTGAAGGAGCTGGGCGAGAAAGTCCCTGCTCCTGTAAAAGAGAAGGTGGATGCAAAGCTCCAGGAACTCAAAGACGCTATTTCTGGTGGGTCGACACAAACCATGAAGGATGCTATGGCTGCTTTGAACCAGGAGGTGTTGCAGATTGGGCAGGCCATGTACAACCAGCCTGGTGCTGACTCTGCTGGGCCTGCCCCTGGTGCTGATGCTGGTGCTGGACCGTCGAGCTCGGGTGGTAACGATGGAGATGTCATTGACGCAGACTTCACAGACAGCAAGTGAGGGCTGATGATGGATGGCCTTATGCAGAGCAATCACTAGTGTCTCCATTGGTACTAGAGAGCGGGGAAATTACCTTTCTTTTGTATTTTGGAAATGTTAGTATAGGCTAATAGAAATAGCGTTTTGCCAACATTTTGGTCGATGGTGAATCAGCATGCCCTGCAAAGATGTACTGAGGGCGAAAGGTTTTGATTGAAATTGTAGCTAATGGAGCATTTCCTTTCTTGTCTTAATAAATCATGCTTAGTCGAGGTGACAAATAAGACCGCATCATATTTGCATCATAGTTGACCTCACGTAACTTAGATCGGCAGCCACCACTCCTGAACATATCGGGAGTGAGGGTGCCAATTAGAGACTCCATATATCTGCCAGCGGTAAACATATCATCGGGATGAGGGTGCCAATTAGAGGCTCCATATATCTGCCAGCGGTGAAAGTGAAAACTTGCGGATCACGAAATCAATGCTAAAGCATCCGACCTGTAGTTTAATGAGTCAATTATTTGTTTATCTCCTCATGGAGATGAAGACGATCAATTTATTAATTCGATTTTGACTATGACGATGATAATAACAGGGCAAATTTAAGCTTCCGACCTGTAAATATTCGTCGTATGGCAGCGTCCAATTAAAATCATTATTTTAATGAGTCAATTATTTGTTTCTCAGAGCAAACATTTCAAGAAGCAAATGCAATAAATGTGAACTTAGACGCCAAACAATTGTAACAATCAGGCACAACTAATCAGCCAATGACAGATGAGACCAGGGGCTTGCACGGCAGGTAGACAATTCCAAGCATTCAACAAAACACAAGGAATCAGACAGAAGGCCATGTACATAAAAAACAGTCAGCGGAAATCCTGTTTCGACATATTTTTGTCTAGCCAAGTTCCAGATGAAATGAAAGACATGGTAGCTGTGAAATATCAAAGCACTCTGGATTGCCTGATGAAGTCGCGGAACAATTGAATAGTAACATTTGCTACGGTACTTGACACAAAAACAGAAGCTACATCCTCACAGGACGAGGCAGAAGCATGCTGGTGCAGTGGTGCATACGCTCCCAATAATAGCACCAAACAAGGAACTCCAACTCCAACCATTCAAATCTTCCAGGCAACTACATTATTACCAGAAACAAGTAACTTCATCATGTCCTCTAGTAAATATCAAAGTAAGACAATGTGCTTGGCCTAATTACTTCCTGAGACACTCCAGATCAGTTCTTAGCAGTGAGAGCATTGTTTTCCTTGATGCGAGCTCGGTTGTCCAACTTGACGAAACGCTTCAGGTCTTCATAGGGGAGTGTCTTGGGGTCTTTTCTCCGTAGCTCACTTAGCACAGGACGCTTATCGAGCATGTGCCAGAGCCAGTCAGGATACTCAGAATCTGGTTGAATTTTTGGATCAGAACCTTCCTTGAGAATATTTGCACCATACACTGTTGTACTCTTAAGCTCTTTGGTGAGTGCAGGAGTTTTGGCAGCATCACCTGCACCGCCTTTTCCACCCTTCTTTGCCTTGCTTGCAATTGCAAATCCTCTACTCTCAACCAGTTGAGCCGCATGCCTGGGAACAGCACTATGCCTCAACCCTCTTGTCCAAGACATCGCCATTCTTGGGTTGAAGGTTCCACTGCACACATGAAACCTGATTGTCAACTGGTTAAATAGGAAAATAAAGATAGAGATAAAACAAGTTCAGAATCAACAACCAATGAAGATATTGGCGTGGAAGATCACAGACATATAGATGTACAAGTAGCTTGGATACACCAAAAAGCCCAGTTTTAGGCCTGTTAATACATTTTATGGCTGTGGCTTAGTTTTTTGAGATCCCATACAGCCATTATATGAGAAAAAAAAAGTGATATATGTCCTATGTTGTTTGTGAAAACTCATTTTGAAATTGCTATTATCATATCACCGAATGCTTACTGAATATAAGAATGAAAATAGGATGTTTCATCAGAATTGGGACATGTCTCCTGTTCTGTGCTCCCAATGGTAGTGAATAATGTATGTGGCAAGAGAGGTGTATCATTCTATTCTTGCATGCTCTCTATTGACAATCCTCTTCCTCTTGAATACACTAGTAATTTGCCCGTGAGTTGCTACGGGTGATAATTTTACCATTAAGAGACACATGAGAAAAGGCTAATATAAATTAAGTAAACTAAGTATAAGAAGTAATACGTTTGATTTGATGACAAATATTTTCTAGAACCCTTTCTCCAAAAAAAAATTTCTCCAGAAAAAAAGAAAAGAAAAAAGAAAAAGAAACTCCCAGCTACACACTTGCATCTGCTGCAAACAGCCCTGGCAGATAGTTACATTTTTCAACCTTGGTTTGGCATATTGATTGGACGATCACTTATCCAACTGTGAGCAGAAGGATGAGCAACCCCATAAATAAATCAATTCTGTTTTCGAAAAAAAAAAATCAATTCTGATTGACATTCAACGTCATCCCACAGCATCACAACTACTGCTAAGAAAAATTATCTAGATTCTAAAAATTATGTTAAGAAAAATGTTTAACGAACCAACGAATGGTGAACCTTACGTACCAGCAGAGTACAACCAAAAACTGGTTGTCAATCAAACAAAGTAATGCGTTGTATAACATGCCTGAAACTAAAATACTTATAACAAACCATTGTTCTTTTCTAAATGCCTAGAATGTATTAATTAAAATTAAGGTCAACGGAAACATAAACAACATATTAAAATTTAAAATCTAAACGCCTAAAGTATCAAACGGACAATAGAATTGGGGCACTGTATCAAATAATGTTCTGAAATTTTCAGCGCTGTTGATAACTTTAATGACCGACACACAACCGCTGAATTTAAAACCTGAACATATATTATTAAGGTGTATTAGTGCGTTCATGCAGAAATAGCAGTAGGGTGTATTAGCCCATGCACGCCTGCCGAATGTAAAAGCTGAACATATATTAGTAGGGTGTATTAGTCCATGCACGCTGAAATAGCAAGCTATTACCCAGCAAAACAAACTGAGAAGGTATTCTTCGTCTGAACAATAGCAATATTCAGGCATTCAGCATCTGAAATCTTTCGATGTATGGCACTGCAGAGTTGATCAGTTACGGAGTATTCACTGTGTTTCATAATTTTGCATGCCACCACAACCAGAAGGTGCCATCTGCACGGTTAATGGTGTGATGGTCAAGAGCACTGTACTACTGCACGGTTAAGAATTGCTGCTACTGATGTAAACGACTGCAACCATGCATTTGTAAATTTTGTTGTGCTATGGCTAATTTGTTGTTGCTCCGGTTTGTGATCACTATCTTCAATTCAGACAGATGACTGATCACAATTACATTAAACTATTTTTTTAAACAATATGTCGAATAAACAATGGCAACCCACCCTAACAATTACATTAAACTAAACAGAACAACAGTACAGTCAAATCAAACTATCGCACACAAAAACATGACATAATGCTCGATTCCTGAACACTAATTGGATTTGTGGCCTCACAATTTAGAACGAGCGACAGATTGAAGCAAGTCCTTTTGAATTAGCTAAGGTCGATCTTTGCGAAATGATGAAGATGGAGAAGAACCAAATCGTACCAACTATTCCGGCTGAATGGAGTGAACTGTTTGTCACGACAACTACCTCCGAGAACAGCAGAATCTACCGGATCAAAGTAGGATTGACTGACCAATAGGGCGAGTTACCATCCTCATCCCTAGCCCCGCCCCCACTCGCACGGATCGACCCATCCTCGCCACATCCAGGATCCAGCCAAAATCTCAACAAAAGAAAGGAGGAGGAGGATTAGAGCCAGGATTGGGGAGGAGAGCTCGGCTCTCACCTTCCGTCGAAGCTGGGGGAGGAGGAGAACCAGGCGCTGCTAGGTTGCCTGGCTCCGCCGTCCTTGCGGCGCCGCTCCTGGGATCAGCTTCTGTGGCGGCGGGGTAGGAGGATTAGCGCCTAGGCTTTGGTTCGCTCGTGGGCTTGTGATCGGGTGGCCCATATCAGTGGACGCAGGCCCAATGAAACATCAATGCTGACAAGGCACGTTACGTTGATGTTTGTGAATATGTTTGTCCGCATTTGTCTATGAGTTGTGGGATGGGAATCGAAACATATTCACAAGTATTGGATTATTTCCTCTGAATTTTTCTTTCCTTTTTTCTCTACTAGTTGCACATGCATTGCTATGTGTCAAATGTGACACCCCAGGTGTCTCTTGCCAATTTTTGATCATGCTAGCTTTGCAAACTGAGGTAGTATAATTAAATTTTCAAATCTCACTTCAAACTAATGGCAAAAATTTGAATTAATGCAAATATAAGTCAAATTTTGAAAAGCAAGTTTAAAAATTTGAACTTAAGTTGGTGCAACCAAAAATTTATGTGAAAGTTGAAAGTGAAATAAAAATCTAGCAAAAAGATTGGATTTAATCTTCTTTGGGAAGACCCCAAATAATTCATGTAAGTTTACATTTTAAAAAAATCATTTGAATTTTAAATTCAAATTCCTGAAGATTTTGACCAAACCAAATGGACATCTGTCCTTAACACGTGTCACACAAGTTCCATGCAAATTCTGGTCAGTTTTGGAGTCCAAATCCACCTCCATATTGAATTTACAAGAGAGGAAAGAATTAAACCAGAAAAAGAAAAACTGCTCGGCCCCACCTGTCAGCCTCACATCTTCCTTCTCTCTTCCTCTCTCGGCTCTGCCCTTCGCCATGCACAGCGACACCTGCCCCAGCGCCGCTCCAGCTCACCCAGCCATCAACTATGGGCAGATGTGACTCCGCGCTAGGATGGTGATCCCTGAATCACCTACGATGATGGAGGGATTCCATTTTCCGTAATTATTTCATTTTTCTAGCTATTACTTGGCCATTGGAGGCACAGGCAGATTGATAGTACAATAGGAATGATTACCACAAGCCTGGAATGAGTATGAGTTCCACATGTCCTCTATATTGTGGTGTTGCTATGCTACCTTTAATTAACTTAGTCGGGCATGTGGTGAACGCGCCTGCAGCCACCATAAGGGTGAAATTAGAAGTTGCCTTTCACCGTGTGGTCCCAGTGAACTATACAGTGAGATTAGCAGTTGCCTTTCTTTCTTTCTTTTTCAGAGAAGGGAGAAAATGTCAAGTATGCACTAGTGACATGCATTGTGTTTGCAAAGGCAGCTCCGCCATGCCCAATGTGTGCCCTTGCAAAGAAATTGGTTGGCCTGACATATGGACTCACTCACACACATGAATGAATATTCATCTTTGTGCTTTACACACCTGCAACCAGGGGCGAAGCCAGGAAAGTTTGGCATAGGGGTCAGCCTTCTTAAGTGACGGGGTCAATCACTACCATAATCACTGGTTTTAGCTTGATTTACCAAAGTTATCATGAATGGAGTAAACTACTTTGGACATATATTCTATACTTGTGTGTTGTCAGATTATCCAACAAAATTCAGTATGAACTACTATCATGATTGTCTAGCCTATCATTAGGGAGATTTAGGTCGAGATGGCGCAGTTTCAGACTTTCAGTATCTGCAAGATCGGGAGGGAGCAGAATAAGTTGATCATGAGCTGACTCAATAGACAATCTCTTCGAGTAGTAGCAGGATTAATTAGAGATAAGTGTGTTTCGTCTTTAATTAGAGATGAGTGCGTGGAACTCTCTAGCTGTATGCTGTCACTTGATTAATAAAGGTCCCTTTCCAATCTTATATTTACTAATTGGAGGCTCCTTTTGAGGCCTCCACGTTAATCGGAAGAAAATGCTAGAAATTCTCACAAAAAAGCAAAACATCTGACCGTTCATTTAAATATCTCTCAAAGCATAACCATTAGATCTTCATAATCTCCCCAAACCACGGAATCCACGGCAGCCTCTAACCCATGGCTTCCACGGCAGCCTATCTTACATGATATTTCCTTTATAGCATGAAAAGAAAAGGAAAATAAATCATGACCTAATAAGAGGAAGGGCAGGGGGAAGCGCAAGGGGCGCGCTTAGGAGAAAAGAGTTTCCAAAGCGGATCACGATATCGCAGGTTCTGAAGCGGACAAACAGCGGCGGAGGTGGCGGCGGTGGCGGCAATAGGTTCCCAGTCAACCACACGTGCATTACGAAGGACAAGCTGGACGAAGGAAGACGTGGGCGGTAGCGCTTGAAGCCATAGCCCATAGAAGCTGCTGTGCGATGCAGCAGATCGTGCGAACCAAACAGCAAGGATCAAAGTGGTGGTCATGACGAGATAAACAGGCTCAAGCAGTGCAGTTGCCTGAGCGTGCATGCAGGTATTGTCCGTCGTGGTCTTCCGAATCCTTTGAAGGGGCGCTTTGTGGTCGTATAGATGACAATTTTTTTTTTCGAACCGTATAGATGCATCGCTCAAGTTCGTTTCCTTTTACAGTTGATGTGACGTGGATATAAGGAGCAGTAGTAGGGGCAAAGCAGATTGTAAAGAAGATGCGTACGATCTTGAAGGCTTCAGGATCGCCGTGACGATGATAGGGATGAAGTGCGGTGAACATGGGAGTCCAGGAGACAAGATGCATCTGCAGAAGCAGCCACTGCATCGAAGAAATACTGAAGAGGTAATGCTCAATCCCATCGATCTGTGTGCGCTTAAGCCATATGCATGCGGAATAGATTTTTGTGAAGCAAGACATGGTTTATTGCTGATGGGTAATTCAATGAAGCATTATTAACCAACGACGCAACCAAAAGGAAATTCCATGTGCAAAACAAAGGCGTGCGTTCGTATATGCAATGCGGGAATAAACTTCTGCCTTTGTACATTTTTATTTCTTTGGATCCAATAAATTACAGGGATGTTTCCAACATGTTTGCAATGATGAAGGAAAAACTGTTC
This sequence comes from Eragrostis nindensis, assembly GCA_012490785.1. Classification (NCBI taxonomy): domain Eukaryota; kingdom Viridiplantae; phylum Streptophyta; class Magnoliopsida; order Poales; family Poaceae; genus Eragrostis; species Eragrostis nindensis. Next base: position 905,481 of record JAAXCT010000072.1, on the reverse strand, counting down.
CTGACAGATATAAATATATTTTATCCTTCTTTAGTTTACTATTTCAAAAGACAGTACTTAATACCACGTTGGCTCACATAGTATTGTACTCTTCCAACTTGCTTTTGATAAATGACATCTCATGGTCTTGAAAATACAGGGAATTTTCTGTGAGCTCATAAGATTTTCATAAGTCTAAAGTGATTTTCATGAAAAATGAATGCTGCCAAATTTAATACAAAATTATCATGCAACATTTATTGCGTGTTGTAATGAAAAATAAATACTGCCAGGTATTATCTTTTACAACTCATCCCAAGCTAATAGACTTAAAGCCATAGATTTTTCTTTAAACATATGTAGTTCACAACAACCTCAGATTGGTGGATAGATCTTTTCAAGATCTTTCCAACGGTACCCAAATTGCTATTTTTGGAGTTCGTTTACTAGTCCAAATTGTGTGCACAAAATTGGGGAAAAACAGAGTTTGAATAATTCTGAAAAATCGGAAGATGCTGTGGGGCCCGTCTGTCATCGACTTTCCTCTCACTGCGCGCGCTGGAGCTTTTCGCCGCGTGTCCGCCGGCGTACGGCTCCGCCCGCCGCCCCTGGCCCCGCTCCCTCGCCTCCGCGACCAAAACGGCGTCCCCTCCCTCGCCTCTCTCTCCCTCTCTCATTTCCCTCGCTCTCCACCAAACCCTAACCCTAGCCCCTCGCGTCGCCCTGCGCCATTGCCGCCAGCCAGCCGAGCTCGCCGTCCGACGCCGTCGAGCTCGTCCCCGGTCGAGCCGCTCCACGCGGAGTCCCCGGCGTCATCATCACGCGCGCCATGGCCACCCTTCTTTCCCCGCCGCCGTGAGTCGCGCGAATTTCGTCAATTGCTCAGAGCCCGGCAAGTCAATCTTCTTCGTCGCCATCGTCGATTCTCGATGTTCCGGTGGGTGGACCTTCAATTGCTCGTGTCTGGAGGTAGTCAACGAGCACGCGCACCACCCTAACCTCACCGTTTCCCTCCTTTCTCAGCTCATCGAGGCCCCGTGCCGTTTTTCCCCTCCGCCGCCGTCAAGCCGCCGACCCCGCCGCGGTGAACTCCACCTTGCCGAGCTCCCCGTCGACGAGATCCTCGACCTTTAGGCCGCGTCGATCAGGTGATGCTCTCGCCCCTCTTCTCCTCCCCTCCCTCCTCTCCGTTTGGCCGGAACGCGAGCGCCGCCGCCGCCGTTGCACCGCCGCTCGTCGCCGACTGCTCTCCAGCCGTCGTGCACGTGCACGTGCTCGTGTTTCCGCACCGCCATCCCGTCGCCGTCGTGGAACCGCCCACCGTCGACGTAGCCCGGTCCCATCTCGCCGGGAACGGCCGCCATGTCCGCGCCGGCGCCGCCGCGCACCGCGCGCGCCCGGATCCGGTGCGGCTACACCGGATCCGCTGCGGCCCAGATCGTGTGGCCCCGGTGTTGCCCAGATCTGATTGGTCCGCCGGATTTAAATGTATGTCCGAATTGTTTCATCCCCAGAAAATCACAGAAACTTCTAAATTCGATAGAAAAATAAATATATATCGGAAAAATGCAAACCAAATTTTGTTGGGTTCCTTGCGACCAGATCTATCCAACAAAATTGTCAAACTACAATAAATCATTCATCTGTTTTCTGTAAAAATACAAATTTGCAGATCTTGTTTAATCCTTAATAAATTATCTGTGGCTCCTTAAATCATGAACTCTTGCATGCTTATACAGTACCTAACAACACACCTACAGAGCATTTTTCCAATGTCAGGTCATGCTTAATTATTTTACTATGATTTAAATCATGTTCTGCATTGTTTAAATTTTTATAAAAAAATCTGTAAAGCAATAATTCGTCAAACTTCACCATAAATTACTTCAGTGGTACTTTACACCAGAAAAATGCCACTGGACATAAAGTGATTTTTGAAATTAATTTAACCAACTAATCCACTTAAGTTAATGAAGTAATTAACTTAATTAAGAGTCAATGAAGGAAATACTTCAGACGAAAGAAATTAATTAAGTTTTGCACTTACAGTGTAAATGACTGTCCGAGATAATTAAATCATGTTGCATCATATCTTTAAGTTATTACATTAAGTCTGAAATGATTTAAACACGAGTAGCACAGCGGAAGTCTACAGAGATACGACAACTACCACTCTCGACGATACATGGCCGCACATCGAAGCCCTATGATGTGGACCTGGAGACGATCTCTGCTGGAACTCCAACAAAGCGACAGCGGAAGCAAGACAAACCTGCACAAAAACATAACGAGCCAAACCCTGAGCAACTAATACTCAGCAAGACTTACCCGTCAACATGGCCATCTATAGCCGACTCCTAGTATGCAAAGGCTAAAAAGGGCGGGCTGACTCAAGTTGGCAAAAGCAGCACTAATTACTGAGTCCTTACTTCCAAGTTTTAGCTCAACTTTAGTAGTTATCCAAGTATCATGTTTTGCAGCTAACAACTATAACAAGCAAGTAAGTAAACAAGTAATACAGTAAGTAATAAAGTAGCAGTAATATAGCAGTAACATCATAATCTGTCATAACCATCATCATCCATAATCACACTACGATGTGGCGCACTGAACAAGGGTGCTCATTTCCGAGAGCGGCGGCATCGATGTACATCCTGCAGGAGAAACCTGACCACACGACATATGCGCCCGCGAACAGACCACATATGGCAACCTTTCACAAAACCCCGCAAGGCCGAAATCTAGCTGCTGCTCCCGGCGAAATATTAGGACCACCCCCACGCGACACCCGTCCCCGCCGTCGTCCGCGGGTTGTCCCATTCCCCCGTAGCAGCAGGGTAAGGTTCGTCCCCACGGTTGCTAAGCTACGTCGGTTTACTGGTGCCCATATCACCAGCATGTGAATCAGTACAAGTCAAACTTGCTCAATAGGGCCAACAACGAACGGTCCTTAATCGACTCAGACAGGGCTACCACCGTGAAGGCCCAGCCTTCCCAAACCATCCTGTACAACAATCCCCGTCCGGTCTCCAACAAACCTATAATTCTTCTAGTACAATCCAGGGTGTCATAAACCTGCCATGCGAGTGGGACCTACCACTCGACTTCTACCGATCGCTATCCACTACGCCTAGCAGCACTAACGACAGACCATAAAGACCTAACTACCTCTAAATAGGGATTAACCAAGGATAATCAGGAAGGGTAAAACCTAGTGCAAGTCTACGGTTCCAATCAACTCCTATAAACCTAATGCACAAACACTTCTAGACCTCATACATAGTGAGAAAAGAAAACCAAAAACACACGTCGGAATGCACCGGGGCTTGCCTGACTCAGGGAAGACGCTAGAACTAGCACAATCAGCAAAATGATCAGTCAGTGGCTCCTCCTGAGCTGCTCAGCATCGTAGTCCTCCACCTGCTCCTGGATCACCTCGCGAACTATATGGCATGACAAGGAAATGCAAGTTAGATGCAAAGAATGATGCAATTAAGTTTAATTATACTTTCGTTTGAAGTATTTCCTTCATTCACTCTTGATTAAGTTAATTACATAAATTAACTTAAGTTGGTTAAAGAGATTAAATTAATTTTGAAACTTATTTTATGTCCAGTGGTACTTTTCTGGTGAAGAGCACCACTGGAGTGATTTACAGTGAAGTTTGGTGACTTATTGTAATGCGGATTATTTATAACAATTTAAACAATGAAGAACAAGATTTAAATCATAAGAAAATAATTAAACACGATATGACAGTGGAAAAATTCTCTGTAAGTGTGTTATCAGATACTTTACAGGCATGCAAGAGTTTGTGATTTATGGAGCAACAGGGAATTTATTAGAAATTAAACAAGGATGGACACATAAGTATTTTTACAGAAAACAGATAAATATATTTATGTGATTTGACATTTTTGTTGGATAGATCTGCTCGCAAGGAGTCCAACAAAACTGGATTTGCATTTTTCTGATGTGGTTTCGATTTACTATGAATTTTTGAAGCTTGTAGCATTTTCTGGAAATTGGGAAAAATTGCGAGCCAATCGGAACTGAGCCACACTACGGGCCACATAGCGCGCTCAGCACAGAAGATCCGGCCCTGGATGAACCAGAGCTCGGGCGAGCTCGTCCATGGCGGCTCAGGTCGTCGGAGAGGGGCGGCAGCCCGCCAAAACTTGGGCAAACGATCACTAAAAACCCGAAAAAAATACAACAACGAAGCACAGGCCACCGCGCATCCATTTGAGGTGCTCGGGGCGACGGAGATCGCCGGAAAGCGGCCGGCGACGAGCTCGGCGGGCCAGCAAAGGTTCGGCAAGCTCGCCGGCAACATACGAGGCATGAAAAATCATGGAAAAATGCTCGGGAGCTTCATATCAGCTCACCGGATCTAGGCACGATGACGGTTTGCATCGGGGATGACCGGAAGAGGGATTTCGCCGACGAGGTGCTTGACGTATTAAACCAAACGATGGGGAAAAGTTCGATTTGGGCCTCAGTTGGCTGCAGATAGAGGAAAAGGAGGGGTGAGGGAGGCGCGCAACAGCGACACAGCTTGGGACACCACAGCTCGATGTGGAAACTCACCTGAGTGGCACGAATCGACGGCAGCGGTCAAGCTCAGCCCATGGCCGGTCTTTGGGAATAAAACAAGTCGATCTCAAGCTGCAGTGAGGCACTGGGAACCTGACGGGTCGAGGTAGTGGAGCTAGTCCATTGTGGACCTTGCGGTGGTGTCGGTTTCGTTGGGGAGCAACAAGCAGTGGCAGGCGCTCAAGCTCTTTGCGCAGGCGAGTTGATTGGCCAAGATATCGTAGCTTGAAGACCAAGGAAAGTCAAAGACGGACCGAGTAGGACTCTGTTTAGATATGGAAACAGAGAGATAAGTTTCTATCTTAATCTTAGTTGTAACCGACTAGGATTCTGCATGTAACCGACCTAGGGTTTTGCACGTAACCCTGCTCCCCGGCCTTTAAAAGGAGGAGCAGGGACCCCCCAGAAACAATCCAATCCAACTCAACTCACATCAAGCCATACGGCAATACAAACATACAGGACATAGGGTTGTTACTCTTGATACGAGGAGGTCCGAACCTATCTAAACTCTGTGTGTTCTGTGTTGCACCATCAAGTTCTTGTCTCGTTAGGGGCCGTATAAGATTACTGCCGAGATAATTCCTCGACAGTTGGCGTGCCAGGAAGGGGCTCCTGACGAGTTCCTCCGTCGAGCTTGATGGTTTCTTGGAGTAACTTCTCGTCCGGCTACGAGATCAGTTTCGGCGACATCGACTTTGAGGCTGATTCCGTCGGACAACTGCACATGATCAGCGATGGATCTGATCTGGCCGCAGCTTACGCAGCGCGATCACCAGAATCGATCTCGTCGATTTCGACCGAGTCCGTCGAGTCTAGCGCTGCCGATCTCCCGGCGCGATCGCCTAGATCGATCAGATTTCCTCTTGGCCTCAAAAATCAGGCCGAGATCATGACCGCTCTCCAGCGCAAAGCGCTTAGTGACCCGACTAGCTGGGATCACCGCGCGAGTCGGTCGGGAGTTTTGGTGACCTAGAGCCGCTTTTGTGCATGATGGTTCGACCTGCAAATCAGGAGGAGTCCTCTGCGCAGGCTGCCGCTCGTCGACTACGAGAGGCCGAGGAAGCCTCGCGAGCGGCAGGTGCAGTAAACGACGCCTACGACATGCCAGGATACCCTTGTCAGAAGAAGGTGGAAAGGCAGCACTCAATGTGCCTTTTGTAATCAAAAGGAGAATATACAACACCTATTCTTTGGTTGTTACATTGCACAATTGGTTTGGTGCATACTCTTTATTGCTTTTAAAATTGAGAGACCCGACAGTATTGCTCATATTGTAGGGTCTTGGCAAAGTAACACGGGTACTGCTTACAAAAGGAGATTACTAGTGAGAGTGGTAGCCATGTTTCGGTCAATCTGGCTATGTCGTAATGATACATTTTTTCCATAACAAAACTACATCATTCGTTTTACAGGTCATATTCAGAGGAACCTTTTGGTTCAAATTTTGGAGACTCCTACAAAAGGAAGGGAAGCGGGGAGATATACAAAATGCAGGACACACTTTGGAAGTCATTGCCATGGAGCTATTTGCATCTAATGGATGGAGATTCAACTCAAGAATTTGTGGCGCCTAATAATTTCAGTCCTTTATGCTTTTGTTTAGTATGCTTGTAATTCTGTTATCAAGTATCATGTCTGAGACTCATTCTGTAATAAGTTGACAATGTACAATCTATCCATTACGATGAAAAAGGCCGGAACGCAGTTTCCATTATCTAAAAATATTCATGCTTAGTATAGGTGAAAATTATGAATTTGACCAACAGCTTCACATCTGGGTACTCACAGACCACAGGTATCATATCCAGACTCTTGCCAATAGCCTGATATACAACTGGATTCTGGGCAGATGGAAGTGACAGCTGAATGATCATCTTGCCATGAACAGGGGAGTCAAGACGAACAGCACGGGAGGGGACATCAAGTAAAGCACCATGGAGTTTCATCCCACTCATACCAAGGATTACATCTATCCCTTGGTTCTCAAGAACAATGAGGGATGTCGAGAACACTTTTCCTTCTATCTGGAGAGGTGCATGCCGGACCAACTGCTTGGTAACAATCTGTGCCCCAGGGGTGCGAATGATGTATGGAGACTTCATAAGGCTAATCGATAGCCCATGCTTCTGTGCATATGACTTACTAATGAAGTCATGTGAAGCTCCTGAATCAAAAAGGATGACAACTGGATGGCCCTTAAGTGAAAAAGTACCCACCAACACTTGTTCACCCTCTGGAACTTCCTCCAATGTGGTATAATTGACATGGCCTGACTTAGCTGGAGCAGCTCTTCTCCGAGAGCACCGTTGATTTGAGGATTGACGGTGAGCTTGAGATGCCCTGCCATACGTTTTAGGAGGAGTGCAATTCTGAACAGGCTGCTGGAAACGAGGTCGTTGGGCATACTGCTGCGCTGGAGGAGGACGATAGACTGCCAACTGTTGCTGTTGCTGCTGCTGCTGAGGAGGACATGGAGGCTGGGCTGGGGGTGGAGTGTAAGCCAGCCTATACCTCTGGGGTGCATCACATGAAGGTCCAGAGAGAGCCCTTTTCTTCTTCTTCTCCTCTTGGTGTCTCTGAATAGCGTCCTCAACCATAATGGCAGCGTTAACAAGCTCAGTATAGCTACCACCAAGACTCAAAGCCAAGCGGGACTGCAATTTGGTATTGAGTCCTCTGTAGAAGAAGTCATTCTTCTTCCCATCTGTGTTCACATGTTCTGGAGCGTACTGAGCAAGCTGGTTGAACATCCTGGAGTATTCCAATACACTCATGGTGCCCTGCTGGAGATCAAGGAATTCCGCGAGCTTCCTTCCAATGATGCCCGCGGGAATATAGTGAGCTCTGAAAGCCTCTCGAAACTCAGGCCAGAGAACCTGGTGATCTGCAGGGAGCATCGCCTGGTAATTAGCCCACCAAGCTCCTGCATCACCCTGAAGTTGCTGAGTTGCAAACAAGGTCTTCTGCAATTCTGTGCAATTGAGCAGGCTGAACTTAGACTCAATGGTGCGAAGCCAATGGTCTGCGTCAAGTGGCTCATCACCCACGAAGAAGACGGGCGGCTGAGTCGCTAGGAATTCAGCATATGTGCTCTGCTGGGGCTGACCCACATTATGTGCACGGGTTGATAAGCTAGAAAACCTCTAATAGAACAAGATCGTGACCTTGCATGAAAATAACATTATCAAGCATTTTTTTATTTTTATATGCAATAATGCAACAACGTGAAGAGTTAAGATATATTGCAAATGCGTTTCCTAGTGTGCACGTCACTGGGGGACCTGATTGTCTTGCGACGTGAAAGAGCTGCTTCTGCATTCAATAACGGATGGATCATGCCGGGTGGCGTGCTAAAAGGGAAATTCAGCATTTTAGTTTACCTCGGTAACATAACAATAGACCACTTGGTGCGTTCCATGTGATGGACCCATTCCTATATCCAAATATATGAACAACAACGTACGATGACAAGGAAGGCAGGACAACGAACAAGTTGGTTTGGTAGTGTACTCTACCAGTGTAAAGTACGGTTATTGCTTGATTAAGTGTGGTTAGGGCTCCGTTACAGTTTGTCACTCCGTATGGTTCCTAAACTATTGTAGCTAAGTAGGACTACTTGTTGGCTAGCTACTAGTACCTAGCTATATGAATATAATGAGACGGATGATGAACAGATGAAGCACTACTAGCTCTACATACTCATCAACTCAGGGTAGTGTATAGGCTTTTGTTGTTGCTTAGAAGGGAGAGGAGATCCACCCATCGGAGCAACAACGCAGCAATGCCGGTGGGAAACCCATGGATCATAAATGCCGGGAAGTGGGCCTTCAACTTCTGGAGGCAGTGGTCCGTGGAGTTGCTTCTCGCCACCAGCTTAGGGATGCAGGTGGTGCTGAGTTTGTTGGCCGGGTACCGAAGGCGTGGCGCGTCAAAGGCGCCGCTGCGTCACTTGATCTGGTTCTGCTACGTAAGTGCCAACTACGTGGCGACCACTGCCCTGAGCAACCTCTCCATCAGCAGATGCTGGTGCTCGTCCGGTGAGCGGCAGCTCCGTGTGTTTTGGGTGCCCTTCTTCCTGCTTCACCTGGGCGGCCCCGACAACATCACCGCCTACGAGTTCGAAGACAACAAGCTGTCGAAGCGTTCCCAGCTGCAGCTTGTGCTGAATCTCCTGGGAACGCCGATCATGGTATACTACTCCATGTCCGGGAGCTGGACCCTGATCTTTGCAGCCTGGTCCATGCTCGTCGTCGGATTGGGCAAGTACGCGGAGAGGGGCCTGGCTCTCTACCGTGCCAACCTGGACAACCTCCGGAGTTCCCTCAAGCTCAGCAAGGCCCGGCATCACGGCCGCAACCTTATGTCTGCGGCTGTTCTGATGAGAGCCCATTCTTTGTTCAGCATCTGCAAGCATGCCCTGGTCGATTCTTTGCTCGGGGAGGAGCTGGACGATGACGAAGCTTACCAACAGATCAAAGAAGAAGTTTCGGGCCTCAAAAAGATCCAAGTGTTCAGCGTGATGGAGATGGAGCTGTCCCTCATGTACGACTTCCTCTACACCAAGGCCTCGGTGATGTACACGTGGCACGGCTATTGCATCCGTGCATTGTCGCCCCTCGCTGTTCTTGGCTCACTGGTGCTGGTTGAGCTGAGCAACCACAGAGGCCAAGGCCATAACAAGCAATCTGATGTGGTGATCACCCGTGCCCTGATTGCTGCCACCTTTTTCCTGGAGACGGTGTCGCTGCTCAGGGCTCTCGGGTCGTCTTGGACCGGCTTCTTGATCTGGCAATCCGCTGGACAAGCTTGGTTTCGCCATCACTTGTTTTGTAACAACCGGTGGCATCGCTTCCGTCGTGCGATGGCGTCCATCGGCCTGCTCGCCAAGGATCCGTTGGTCTCCCATGACCACGATGAGGAACAACACCATCACCGGCGTTGGTCGGGCAACATTGGCCAGCTCAACCTGTTCCAGCGCGTCACCACCTCTGGGCCACGCGAAAAGGAGCAAAACTCCTTTATGGTTCAAAAGGAAAAAAAGGAGCAAAACTTGTTCTGGGGCGGTACTGAAGAGCAGATCAAACCGGATGTCAAGAAGGTTGTGTATAGGAGAGTGCGGTACAAGACGAATGATTTTATGGTTGAGTGGAAAAGGTACCTCGCCGCAGGCGAGAAGGTGCATGTAGCTGCTGAATTCAGCACGAGGTGGGGACAGAAGACGCTGAGGGATTATGACTTGTACGATGATCTCCGTGTGTACCTCGGCCCGGAACTCCAGATGGGCATTCTCACATGGCACGTTGGCACTAACATACTATTCCTCAACAATTCTGACAGGGCCAATAAACCCAGCGATGAACATCAGGTGGAGGCAATCAGGACGCTGTCCGACTACATGATGCACCTCCTCGTTGAGCGTCCCCATATGGTACCAGGCTTGGTTACCCGCCACCTGCTTGAACAGACCCGCAGAGAACTGATCGACATTTGGAACAGCCACAAACATGCTGCAATCAAAGTTGGCAAGAGCGAGACTAATTCCCGACAGGAGCAGCTGGCCCAGATCCTTCATGATGGGCATTTTGACAATGGGCACCAGATCAACACATGCCTCGCCATGGGAATTGCACTGGGCAGAATCCTGATCGGCAAAGACAAGGAGGGATTTTCCAAGAAAATAGACGATGAGGACAAGGGAATAGTACAAATGATCCTCGAAGTATGGGTGGAGATGCTCTTCTATGCGAGCTACCGCTGCAACAAGGAATCCCATGCAAAACAGCTGGCTTACGGCGGCGAGTTGACAACCATCGTGTGGCTCTTGGCAGAACATGCAGCAGCCCTCTTCGTTAAAACTAGAGAAGATGCTAAAGATACGAAAAACTAGTAGATCTCCCTCCGTTCATTTTTATTACCTGTATGGGTTTTATCACATTAATTATCATTCTCACTTTTCGATACACTTTTCTCTCTTCTCAAAACATATCTATCTCTCTCCTTTCTGCGCACCAACATTTTTCACCAACAGTTTGAGTACAGGATATATATTAAACCTTCTGAGAGAACAACCGAAACTTTCGTGCAGCTTCGAAGCAGAACAAACAGGTACCGGTGGTATTCAAACTTCCGGATAGTATAGATACCAGCCAAGCAGCATCTCACAAGAAAACAAACATCCTCCATCTATATCTACAGACTGCAATGGCTAGCTTCTTAAGTCAGTCCTTCCGTGAGATGCAAAGCCGATAGCTAACATTGGATCATTTCCAATGAGATGGGTTTCTATTGATGTATATGGTACATGTATATACAGGTTACAAACTTGCAGGGCAAGTAATCTATACAAGAATATCTTCATATTCTAACAACTACCTTGAGTATGCAGTAGTGCACATGACAATTGCTGGCCTCACCATTTCTATCTATAACTAGTACCCCAGCCACCTAATAACCATACTTAACCACAATTATTAACCCACGTAACATGAGACGAGGATCCCTAACCATACTTAATTACCATACTTCAGGAATCCTATCTATTTGCAGTACTTTGATACATTAATTTAGCAATTACCGAAGGAATGAATAAGGATGGCTCGGCGGACTGCACTAGCAACCAAACTTTGTTTGCTCGGCCTTCCATGTGTCATGGCATATACTGTTCACTTCCACAATAGAAATGGATTGGAAAGCGACAAATGGTATATTGTTATGTTACCTAGATGAAATAGAACAATGTTAAAGTTTACTCAGCATGCATCCAAAACCATCATCCCTGATTGAATATAACGCAGCACATGTTAGGACCCTTCAACCATATCATTAAGCAGATCTTCCATATGCAAATACCATGTGCCCCAATGTGTGCAGCCACCAGTTACGACCTTGCTCTATTATAGGTTAAATCTAACGTAACAGTTACAGTCAGACTGATATGAGTGCAGTTTTTCTTCGATCATTGATGATGGATGCTGAGTTGTTGACAGTACAAACGATTGTCCCACGAGATGTCCTATTGGTGACCAATTTTATGGATGGTTGGTGCCGGACACCTATATGGGCTTTGGAGAAGCATAGAACGTCGCGTTGGGGTCGTGTTGTGGTGGTGTGTCAGTCGCCTAGGTGGTGTTTGCTGGTCGCTACCAGCGTTGTAAAACCATACTTTTCTACCGCCTCAAATACAAAAGATATGCATCCTGCGTATTTGAGAAAAAAAAGTTGCATTGGGTCGATCAGCATGTGCTTTAGTACAAAGAAATCTAACCTTCTTAGACGTTTTTTTCATTTCCAAAAGGTAAGAAATACGTCGCTTTACCACGTTTTACGACATTCGCACGGCATAAATCAATTTATCTCTATTCCACATAATATTACGCCTTCAGCGATGTTTCTAATCTTTTTCGTTGCAATTTTTTTGCAATGATCCTTATAAAACGTCACAAAGTGTAACCATAGCAATCTGACAATTTGACCAATAATCCATGCCTTTTTGTTCATGATATCCGTAGGACCACATTACTTTTTGGCTGAGGGATGCCAAGTTTGTACTCATCGCTGTACTCTCGTGCTACTTTGCACTTCTATGAAATCTCTGACACAAGTATAGATTTTACATGTTAAAAGGTAATATTTCTAGTTCAAGAATGGATTATATACTTGAGCAGACATTAATAGTTTCATTACAAATAGTACACTATTTAAAGTTGATGCTAAAAATCATATTAATAATTACAAATGAATTTCGCAGAAATCTAGTATATGCCACTGTCAATGGACATGGACGAAATACCATGTGTCGATGATACATTAATTAATAACATATATATGGGACTGAATTATTTTCAAATAGCAAATAAAATTCATCTAAAACATGAAATAAAATTTATTATATTGATGCTGAAGCGTGCTACTTTATGGACTCGAGGTTGAAGCTACTATCGTTCTTCTGATATAACTGCTTAAACTTTGAACAGAAGTGTAACGGAAGTACCCAAATTTCTGCATAAGATACATGCCAGCTTGCATCTGACAAGGAAACACACAATTTCCATCAGTCTGCAGACTGCAATGGCTACCCTCTTCTTAGGTCATTCCCTTTTCTTCAACTACTCCACCGCAATAAGATGAATTAGTGACTGTAATTAAGTACGTTAGGTGGTACAGGTACTAAATGGTACGGTGAGACCGATTGTCATGTGCTCCCTGCTACATACAGCTACTCAAAGTAGGTAGCATACTTGCTTAGATAGAAGCAAACTCATAACTGGATCGAGATCGGAACAACAATGGCGGCCGGCGATGCATGGGTCATGGACATCAGTTTGCGCACATGATGATAATTGCCAAGAAGTGGGCTTTGAAATTCTGTAGCCAGTGGTCCATGGAGCTGGTTCTTAGCACTATCTTGGTGATGCCAGCTAGTGCTGAGTTTGTTCGCCAGGATCCGTTGGCGTGGTGCCTCAACAGCATGTGACGCGTCATCTGGTTCTTCTATGTAAGTGCCGACTACATGGCCAACACCTCCCTCAGCATCATCTCCATCACGAGCGCGCAAGAGAGAGAGAGTGCTATGTGTAGGGGTGGGTTAGGGAAACAGATCTTTTAATTTAGTATTACAAAAAATAGTGATGTTAAGTTGTTTTGTTCGTTCCACTACATGCAGACATGAAGTTACCTGACGTTCAATAAAAGGAAGCAGAAGTTATGCATGTATAGAACTCAGGATGCCCCCCTGAGAAACAGTATTGAAAGAGATGACAAAAGAAAATAATGGTTCAGTCTTATCAATGAATAATAGGAATGCTAAAACTGTACAAAAGATGAAACTTAGAAAGAACTTATTTAATTATATATTGTCACAAAGTTGAATTTCCAAATTATGGATATATACATTCATGTTTAGTGTTATACCACAAGTATATCACAAAATACTATAAAGGGCTATTTGGCAAACCAGATCAAAATCCTATTGCAATGGATGAGTCAAAAATTAGTGATATACCACAAGTCTCGGAACTGGAAAACGAAATACTAACTTCACCATTTTCTATGGATGAGGTTAGAAAAGCGAATTTCCACATGGACACAATAAATCGCCAGGGCCAGATGGCTTCCCAGCTGAACTCTATCAGTTTTTTTGGGAGGTTATAAAGGAGGAATTAATGGCGATGTTTATTGATTTCAATAGGGAACAACTGCAGTAAGATAGTCTAAACTTCAGAGTCATCGTCACACTCCTTTCTAAGAAGTGTGATGTGCTGAAAATTCAAGAATATAGGCCGATTTGTCTTCTAACCGTTAGCTTTAAAATCCTAACTAAAGTTGTCACAAACAGAATCAGCAGTGTAGCTGACAAAATAATCAAACCATCCCAAACTGCTTTCATGAAAGGACAGAATATTATGGAAGGTGTTATAATACTCCATGAGACCATCCATGAACTTTATAAGAAAAACCAAGATGGAATCATACTGAAACTTGACTTTGAAAAAGCATATGGCAAGGTAAAATGGCCTTTCCTCCAAGAAGCCCTCAAGATGAAGGGTTTCTCTCCCAACATGTGCAATTGGATATAAAGTAGTGTCTGGTGGTTACGTGGCTGTCAATGTAAACGATGAAATCGGTTCGTTCTTTAATACAGAGAAAGGGTTAACACAAGGTGACCCGCTCTCTCCGATTTTTTTCATATATAGTAGTAGACATGCTGGCGACACTAATATCGAAATCTAGGGAGGATACGCAAATCTCAGGAATAGTACACATTTGATAGATGAGGGACTATTGATCCTACAATATGCAGATGATATTGTTATCTTCATAAGCCATGACCTGGAGAAGGCCAAAAATTTAAAACTGATTCTCACTGTCTTCGAGCAAATTTGAGGGTTGAAAATTAATTTTCACAAGAGTGACATATTCTGCTTTGGAGGTGCGAAAGAATGGGAAGATCAGTACGCACAACTCCTCGGGTGTGGTATTAGAATTTCCCATTTAAATATTTAGGTATCCTCATGATACACTGAAGGCTAAGGAATAGCGAATGGGCAGAGGTAGTTGAAAGGTTTGACAAAAAAACTTAGCAGTCGGAAAGGCAAAATCTTATCCTCTGTTGGACGCCTTGTTCTAATCAATTCAATTCTCAGTAATTTGCCAATCTTCATGATGTCTTTCTTTGAAATACCACGATGAGTGTTAGAAAAATTAGATTTGCTCAGATCTAGATTTTTCTGGCAAGGAGGAAATCAAAGAAAAAATATAGACTGATGGAGTGGAATATAGTATGCCACCTAGCTACCAAAAAACATTGTACTTCTCAGCAAATGGTTGTTTAAACTCCTAAGCGAGGATGGCATCTGGCAACAGTTACTGAGGAATAAATATATAGGATCAAAATCACTTTCACAGGTCATAGGCAAACTAAGAAATTCTCATTTTTTTTGTCAGGCCTTACGAAGGTGAAGGATTAGTTTTTCAAATGAGGCTCATTCCAAGTAGGAGATGGCAAATCAATCCAGTTCTAGGAGGATAACTGGATCAAGAAAATGCCTCTTCACAAACAATTTCCTGCCTTATATAATATTATAAGAGGAAAAATGCGCTGATGTGATCAGCACTGTACCACTGACCCTCTCCTTTCGTAGACCAATAGTAGGCACAAATTTGGTCGAATGGCAACAAATGACAAATATGCTGATAACAGTAAATGTCAGCGACCAAAATGATGACTTCTGTTGGGACTTAAATAGCAACGGAACATTCTCCGTTAAGTCTATGTATGATATCTTGATGTCATGCCCAATCATAAGAAAGGACAAGTGCCTATGGAAATTAAAACTACCTCTGAAAATTAATATTTTTTGTGGTACCTAGGTAAAGGTGTTATTTTAACCAAAGATACCCTTGTCTGAAGAAGGTGGAAAGGCAGCACTCAATGTGCCTTTTGTAATCAAAAGGAGAATATACAACACCTATTCTTTGGTTGTTACATTGCACAATTGGTTTGGTGCATACTCTTTATTGCTTTTAAAATTGAGAGACCCGACAGTATTGCTTATATTGTAGGGTCTTGGCAAAGTAACACGGGTACTGCTTACAAAAGGAGATTACTAGTGAGAGTGGTAGCCATGTTTCGGTCAATCTGGCTATGTCGTAATGATACATTTTTTCCATAACAAAACTACATCATTCGTTTTACAGGTCATATTCAGAGGAACCTTTTGGTTCAAATTTTGGAGACTCCTACAAAAGGAAGGGAAGCGGGGAGATTGCCATGGAGCTATTTGCATCTAATGGATGGAGATTCAACTCAAGAATTTGTGGCGCCTAATAATTTCAGTCCTTTATGCTTTTGTTTAGTATGCTTGTAATTCTGTTATCAAGTATCATGTCTGAGACTCATTCTGTAATAAGTTGACAATGTACAATCTATCCATTACGATGAAAAAGGCCGGAACGCAGTTTCCATTATCTAAAAATGTTCATGCTTAGTATAGGTGAAAATTATGAATTTGACCAACAGCTTCACTTGGATGTGTGCATGGGTCTATTTTATGGAGGGAGTTAGAAAAATGAAAACCTGAAATCAATATATAGATGTGCAGGTGCATGGGTTGATAAGCTAGAAAACCTCTAATAGAACAAGATCGTGACCTTGCATGAAAATAACATTATCAAGCATAAAACCTCTAACATTATCAAGCATTTCCCCGGCGAAACCGAGCTCGCCCGCCTACCATTGCCGCCGAGCTTGCTCGCCGTCGCGCCGTCGAATCACTCCACCGAAGCACGAGCCAAGGACACCCAAGGACGCAGCTCAACCTAAGCTAGTTCACAGAAGAAACCGCACCTTCAATCTCGCATCGAGCTGAGAGTATTTTGAGAAATACTCCGACGACATAACCAACGAACCACCTCGGCTTCACCACGAAATTCGTCGCCTACAGTGAGCCATATCTTCTCAAACCTTTTCCATTTCGTGCGCAACTCACTCCTTCATCCTTCTGACATCTTCTTGTTCCGGTTTTCCCGACGAGGTCGCCGGAAATCTCTTTCTTCCCCATCGCCGTCGCCGGACTCCGCCACCTCCACGGTGAACCCTACCTTCTCGGCGTCTTCCTCGACGACAACATCGACAGGTAGCTTCATATTCTCCCCGCGAAGCCCGTGCTTCCCTTAGTTTCCTCTTTCGCCCTCTAGCTTCGCCAGAACACGGCTTCGCCACTGCGGGTGCGCCGCCGCTCGCCGCCGACGCGCCGCCGACGTCGCGCACGTGCACACCTCTTCACGCTAGCTCCGCCTCGCAACGCTGGGCACGAAGCACCGCTCCTCGTCGAGTATCTCACCGCCGTTCGGCCGGAACAGCTGCGCCACCGCCGCCGGTCGTCGTCGCAGTGCACGCACTAGGGTTTAAACAGCCAATGGCAATTTCGTAAATACTAGTGAACTTTTGCCAAACTTTGAAAATCGATAGAAAATGATTCCAAAGTCCAAAAATTGCAAACTAAATTTTGTTGTGCTCCTCTTGAGTAGATGTATCCATAGAGTATCTTGTTGATCAATGTTCATGAATATTTTTGCCTGTATGATTTTTGGAATTTAAACCATGTTTAATTTATAATAAATGATTGGTTTGGGCTAAAATTGCAAACTAGGACTTGTTAGAATCCTTGTGACATGCTTTGTCCAGTGGTCTATGATGTGCACCTAGATTCTGTATAGTTTGACCTGTATGATTTTTGCAAGCCTGACATCAATTAATTCATAGTTAATTATTCACTCAAGAGAAAAATGCAAACTCATGCTTGTTAGAACTCTCTTGATATGCTCTGTCCAGTGATGTATCATATGTACATTGTTTCTGTAGAAATAATTAATTAAGTGTTTCTCTTTGATAAATTTGTCATCTTCTTTATAATTATTCTAGTGCTCTATAAATCATGAAACTGTGCATGCATGATACTTAGATGAACCCCTGCCACCATAAATTAGTGTTTAGTCAGATTTGCTTCTGTGAATTTCGTATAAATTTATTTCTTTCTCAGCCTTATTTTGATGCTTCATTTAATTCTGTTAGTAACAAAATCTTGGTAAATTGTTGTTAGTACTGTTTTGGAATGCTTGCAGCACCAGTAGGCTGTTCATGACCAGAGGAAACTTAACAATAATTTCCATGCTTGTACGAACTTGTCTAAACTTAATATGAATGATTTACTTGATAAGATAACAGTGCTTCATGGGAGTCAATGAAAGAAATAATTTAAACTAACTTCATATCACCAATTCAGAACCATGTCCATTACTTTGGATCTGTTACCAAGTCCCACTCGTTGCATCAGCATGTTGTGTTATGTTTTCTTTGCATTCTCTTCATTAACACATCATTGCATTGATAGGAAACGATAATCAAGAAGTTGGAGAGGATTTTCAGCAGGATATCTCCACTCAGGAAACTGACTTTGCAGCAACTAACTTAGTTGTTGAAAGTCAAGGCAAGCCCCGGTGCATCCCGCCCTTTTACAAATTTTTGGTTTTAGTAATAATAATGCTAGTGTGTCTAGTATGTATGTGCACTTAAGTTTATAGGAGTTGTCTGAAAAATCCTCCTGCATGTTCCCCAAATGTCCTATGTTGTTTATGTGTCTATCCTAGTAGCTCGATAGAATACCTGCTATGCCTAGTTAAAGTATTTCGTATCGATCAAGTATTGTTTTCGGGAATAAGAACTTGATCACTAAAGTTGAAGATAATGGAATGAGTTTATGTTATTGTGGAGACCGGGCAGGGATATTGCATGTGTAGGTTGCAGCAACTCACGGAGGGGTTGGCTGTTGTAGCCCTGTCTGTGTCGATTAAGGACCGTCTCGATGTTGGCCCTCTTGATCAAGCATTGAACAGTACCGAAGGCATACTAGTGGGCACTAGCAAACTGATGTAGCATGTATGGTGGCAATGTTAGACGGTACCCTGTACAGGTGTATTGGCAGGTTCAGGCCATGGGAGGTACGAGGTACCGTTGGTGGGACGGCTGCCCAATCTCTGAGACTAGACCCGCCTTTATTGCTTACTGTCTTGCGAACGGTTGCCGTATATGACCTTCGGTGGTGCATATACGTCGTGTACTTCGGGTTTTCTCAGCTGGTGTAAATCGATTGCAATCGCTGTCCCTCGCAGTAATGAGTACCCGCTTGTGAATTGCGCCTTCACGTAGCACACATGACTTGATGATGATGACGAACTGTTGTTAGAATGGTGGATTATTGTTGATATTACTCTCATACTTGTTGTTCATATGTTATATGTTAGCTTACCTGTTTACTGTCTTGTCTCACATATGCCACTGTTTAAATCAAGATAAAAGCTTGGCTAATTATGTTAGAAAGGAATATTGCTGCTTAAGCGCGAGTCATTTTAAATTCAGCCTTCCTATGGTAAGCCTTTGCATGTGTAGGCGTCATTTGACGGGTAAGACTTGCTGAGTAATTAGTACTCAGGCTTTGTGCCTCTGTTGTTTTCTGGTAGTGATATTGTTCTTCCTGCTGGTGTTATGCCTTGGGATGCGTAAGTCCCTGAGGGTTGGACCGCCCAATGAGAGTCTGATCCGCCGCTGCAGTAATGTGTTTGTTGCTAGTGTGATTATCTGAATGGGCATCGGATGATCACTCATGCTATATCGATGAGAGTAGTGTAGCTCTCGTGTATCTTTCGCTTTCGAACTTGTCGTTTAAAATTTCGCTTCCGCTGAACTTTATCTTCCGCTGAACTCTGAACCTTGTTGTAATAAAGATAATAACCTTGTTAATTAAGATGAAAGTGTTGTATCATCTCGTGTCTGCTTAAACAGCACCGTGGGACAAAGATCCTGTGGATCGGACTGTTAGAGCTGGTACCAGAGCCGGTCCAAGATAATACAAACACTTTAACGCCGTATTTTGAAAAACTACGATATATGGTGAGGATACGTTAGTATTGCCCACATAAGGATGTTAGTGTTCAGGTGGCAATAGGGGTTGTTTGTGTACTTTTCTGTAACGACACACCGACGTCCAGGTAAGAAGGTAAGTAACATGTATGGCTCAGGAGTTTAACGAGCTGGACTCGTATTGTGGGGGGTGTTATTGTTCCATGAGCCGTTGAGCTTGTGAGGAGGCGAGAGGTGTTGAGATTGTTTGAGCCATGCATTACATTCTGTTTTCGCTGACCATCGGCGAGAATGATGGCGTCACCTGTGTAGGTTGTTTGAGGTAACGATGTGTGTTTTTCTGCAGGTACACTAACTACGTTAGAGGTCACACCGTTTGCTAGACTAACACGGTTGAGAGACGAGTATGCCACCGAAATTACGTATGCCGATATAATGGCATTATTTTCTTTTGGTGAGGAACGAATAATTATGTTAAAAAAAAATTATTGCATCATGGCATTCTTAAGTTTCTGAACTAAAAGTTGCCTTTCCTTGACCACTCATCTCTGAATAAAATTTGAAATTTGAAAAGATGAAAAATTTCGAATTTGAAATGACTTATATCAGCCAAACTGTTAATCTGTCTCGATTCTGTCCTGTCACTTCAAAAACTCATAACTCCTGATTCCCTTATCCAATGGACGCAAATAAATACTTGCTGGAAAGATCTTGAAATTATCTTTCATATCCAAGTGGTCTCATGTGTTTCTGATTCCTAGTATGGTCAGTAGAGTCGAAATACCGACGCTCTGTCAATCTGTTTTTCTCTGCAGAACCTGTCACTTTGAAAATTCATAAATCCGGTTACACTTGGAGTTTGGTCGAGTTTAAACCCAATTTGGAAAGCTGGGAAAGTCTTCTGTAACATGGTGCCATGTACCTGTTTTGACTTTCTATTTTGCTGGTCGAGTTATGCATGTTTCTGACTGCTGTACCGTCAAGACAGATTCTATTTGTAGTACCTTGTCCAGATTTCTGGGTTGTTCCTTGAAACTGGAAAATGTGAAATTGGCTTTTCTACTGCAATTTATTCCTTCTGCACAAGTATCCTTATTGCTGAGACTAAAATATTGGTATGAGGTGTTTAACGTGCTGGTTAAATTTTTCAGCATGGTGAACACCCGGAGTACTGATATTCCTGAGGGCTCGCAGCAAAGGAGAAATGACCCACCCACCTTGGCCGAAGTTCTTGCTGCACTCCTCACATCCCGCGCTGAGGACTCTGAACTTCTGCGCCAGTTAGTGCAAAATACGTCCCGACCTGGTGGACGTCAAGCTCATCATCATAATCAGCCCCGACCATGCTCGTACACAGATTTCTTGGCTACTCACCCTCCCATGTTTGAGCGTGCCAAGGAACCTCTTGATGCTGACAATTGGCTGCGGGTTACTGAATCTAAGTTCGGTCTTTTGAATTGCACCGAACGTCAGAAGACTCTCTTTGCGGCACAACAACTTCTTGGGCCTGCTAGTGCTTGGTGGGCTAATTATGAAGCTTCATTTCCCGCTGTCCATCAAGTGCAATGGAATGAGTTCGAGTCTGCATTTCGTGCTCATTTTATTCCAGCCGGTCTTATGCAAAGAAAATTTCAGGAATTTCTAGACCTGAAACAAGGAGGGAGGGGTGTCCTCCAGTATGCTGAAACATTCAACCATCTCTCTCAGTATGCCACCAGCTATGTCGACACTGATGAAAAGAAGAGGACTTCATTCCTCCGTGGCATGAATGCTAAGTTGAAGGAACGTCTGACTTGGCAGACTACCGGCACATTCAATGATCTTGTTAATACTGCCATTGTCCAAGAGGATGCGATGCGTCAAGTTGAGGACGAAGATCGTAAAAGGAAGGCACCTTCTAGTGCTCCTGCTGGTCAGCCATCCAAGCATAGGTTGGTGTATATATCACCATCCGGGCAGCGCTTTCGAGCACCCCAGCAGCAGCAATATTCCCGTCCTCCGCAGCAGCAGTATTCTCAACCATCTTCTCAGCAGCAAAATGCGTCCCGTTGTCCTACTCAGCAGCAGCACATCCACGTAATGAACCTCCTGCAAGACAGGGAAGCAACAATGGGTGTTTCAATTGCGGTAAAACTGGTCATTTTGCCCGAGATTGCAAGGCACCGAAGAACAATCAGCAGCAAGGCCAGTCTTCTAACCAGCAGAAGAACTCTTCATCCCACAGTGGTCGAGTCAATTATACTACCCTCGAGGAAATCCCACATGGAGAACCAGTGTTGACGGGTACGTTCTCACTTTATCGTCGACCGGTTCTTGTTCTTTTCGATTCTGGTGCTTCGCATAATTTTATTAGTATGACATGCATACAAAAACTTCATCTCCGGACCAGCACACTCAAATCACCATACAAGTTCATTCTCCTGGTGGCCAAATAGTTGCTGATCAATTTCTGTCTAAGGCACCGCTTGAAATCAATAGCAAGCTTTATTCTACTGATTTGATCATGCTTCCTAACCAAGAAATAGACATCATTCTGGGCATGCTTTGGTTGAAATTTCATAAAGTTATGTTAGACATTTCACCTCGCGTTGTTCACTTGAATTCTCCAATCCATGGTCCTGACTCGATTCCTTTATGTCCCGATCCACCTAAAATTTCCGTCGTCCATCATATGGAGGGAAAATCTCTGGAAGATATTCCTGTCGTCCGGGAATTATATCTGGCCTACCCCCTGACCGTGAGGTCGAATTCAAAATTGAGTTGCAGCCGGGAACTTCTCCAATTTCCCGCCGACCATACAAGATGGGTCCAAAAGAATTGGCGGAATTGAAAACCCAGCTGAAAGAATTACTCGAGAAGGGTTTCATACGCCCAAGTTGGGGCTGCCCGGCCATTTTTGTGAAGAAGAAGGACAATACACAGCGTATGTGTGTTGACTACCGGCCATTGAACGAAGTCACAATCAAGAATAAATATCCGCTGCCTCGGATTGATATTCTCTTTGATCAATTGGTTGGTGCCAAAGTCTTCTCCAAAATTGATCTTCGCTCTGGATATCATCAGATAAAAATTCGTGAGGAAGATATTCCCAAGACTGCTTTCTCCACCAGATATGGACTGTTTGAATATCTGGTAATGTCGTTCGGGTTGACCAATGCTTCTGCTCACTTCATGTATCTCATGAATTCAGTGTTTATGCCCGAGTTAGACAAGTTTGTGGTGGTCTTCATCGATGATATTTTGATCTATTCCAAATCTGAAAAAGAACACGAGGAACATCTCCGCATTGTTCTTCAACGCTTGCGGGATCACAAGTTGTTCGCCAAATTCAGTAAATGTGAGTTTTGGTTGGACCGTGTACCATTTCTTGGTCATGTGGTTTCAGCAGAAGACATCTCCGTGGATCCAAGCAAAATACAAGATGTATTGGATTGGAAATCACCCAAGTCCGTTTCTCAAGTTCGCAGCTTTTTGGGACTTGCTGGATATTATCGGCGATTCATCCCCAACTTCTCCCAACTGTCCAAGCCCATCACAAGGCTGCTGAAAAATGATGTGAAGTTTAAATGGGACGATCGTTGTGAGGAAGCTTTCTAGAAGTTAAAAGAATTATTGACCACTGCACCCATTTTAGCTCAGCCGGACACAACCAAGTCGTTCGATGTTTATTGTGATGCCTCTGGAACGGGACTTGGCTGTGTGCTCATGCAAGATGGCCGTGTCATTGCTTATGCTTCAAGGCAATTGCGAAAGCACGAAGAGCATTATCCAACTCACGATCTGGAGTTAGCCGCAGTGGTTCTTGCATTAAAAATATGGCGCCATTATCTACTTGGAAATTTGGTGCACATATATACGGATCATAAAAGCCTCAAATATATTTTCACTCAATCTGATCTGAACATGAGGCAACGCAGATGGCTCGAGTTGATTAAAGACTACGAGTTGGAAATTCATTAACATCCCGGTAAAGCCAATGTAGTCACCGATGCACTGAGCCGTAAGGTGCATTGCAACAACTTGATGCTGGAATTTTTGGACAGCACCAATGAGAATGTTATCTCTGAGCCAAGCCATCATATTATGCCTGCTTTAGTCATTCATAATCTCGCCGTACACTCCACCATTCGAGATGAGATAATTGAGGCACAAAAGGATAATCCTGGTATGGCCCGTATTCGACGAAAAATCAAAGCTGGCAAGGCTGCTTGTTTTCAACAAGATACCAGTGGTACACTTTGGTTCAATAACCGCTTGGTTGTACCAAAAGATTTTGATCTACGTCGAAAAATTCTTGAAGAAGCCCACCAAGCCAAATATTCCATTCATCCTGGTAGTAATAAAATGTACCAGGATTTGAAGAAGAACTTTTGGTGGACTAGAATGAAAAGAGAAGTGGCCCGTTACGTTGCCGAGTGCGACACTTGTCAAAGGGTCAAAGCTGATCATTTGAGAAAAGCTGGTTTGCTCCAACCATTAAGCATTCCTGCTTGGAAATGGGAAGATATAAGCATGGATTTTATCGTAGGCTTTCCTCTCACAGCACATAAGCACGACTCAATTTGGGTCATTGTGGACAGGCTTACAAAATCAGCACATTTTCTACCGGTCAATACTCGCTATAATGTTCGGCGATATGCAGAGCTCTACATAGCAAGAATTCTATGTCTGCATGGTGTACCTAAGACCATCATTTCCGATCGAGGTCCGCAGTTCGTTAATCGTTTCTGGGAACTACTTCATGCATCTTTGGACACTACGTTAATTCGTAGTTCTTCTTATCATCCTACCACCGATGGACAGACTGAGGGTGTCAATCAAATACTCGAAGACATGCTTAGAGCCTGTGTTTTGACACATGGAGGCAATTGGGATGAATATTTGCCTCTTGCTGAATTTTCTTATAATAATAGCTATCAAGAGAGTGCAAAAATGTCACCATTCGAGGCCTTGTATGGACGGAGTTGTAGAACACCTCTCAACTGGTCCGAGTCTGGAGAAAGGGAAATTTTCGGCCCTGATCTAGTGAAGGCGGCTGAAGAAAAAGTCCGAGTTATTCAAGCCAATCTTAAGGCTGCGAAATGTCGTCAGGAAAAATATGCCAATCGACGACGCAGACCTTTATCTTTCAATCAAGGTGATCATGTCTATCTTCGAGTGTCACCGGTGAAAGGTATTCAGTGCTTCGGAGTTAGAGGGAAGCTAGCGCCACGTTACATTGGTCCATTTCAAATTATCGAGAGATGTGGTCCTGTGGCATACAAGCTCCAATTGCCCGCAAATTTATCGCGTGTTCATGACATCTTCCATGTCTCACAGCTCAAGAATTGTCTTAAACCTCCAGTGGACATTGTTTTGGAAGATGTAGAACCTCTCCAATCAGATTTGACATACTCTGAGTATCCGATCAAAGTCCTCGATGAAAGAGAACGAGTGACTCGAAAAAGGACTCTCAAATTCTTTAAAATCCAATGGAGTAATCACTCAGAGAATGAATCGACCTGGGAATCCGAAGAATTCCTGCATACTCATTATCCAGAGTTTTGGTCATCACTCCCAGGTATCGAGTAATTTCTTCCAACATTTTTACCTTCCTCTAGATTGCATCGCTTTTAATCTCGGGACGGCAAAGGGACTCACGGTGCAACTGGCAAAGGACATTGGCTGGGGAGCTCCCGCCCAGGGTTCAATCCCTGGGTACTGCACAATTTGTGGAAAAATAAAAAAATCCCCTCGTCTGTCCCACAACCAAAGCACAGGTCTAAGGTCCGGCCCAGGTCGTTGGTCGTCTCACATGGGTTACGTTGCCGCTGTGTATGGGTGGGGTAGGGGTTCGGAGGTTTTCTCGGCCTGCGTGAGAAGGTCTTCTCTCGTAAAATTAAGCCCGGGGGCCGTTATACCCCCCGCAGGTCGAGTTTTTTTTAATCTCGGGACGAGATTTCTTTAAGGAGGGAGGGTTGTGACACCCCAGGTGTCTCTTGCCAATTTTTGATCATGCTAGCTTTGCAAACTGAGGTGGTATAATTAAATTTTCAAATCTCACTTCAAAGTAATGAAAAAATTTGAATTAATGCAAATATAAGTCAAATTTTGAAAAGCAAGTTTAAAAATTTGAACTTAAGTTGGTGCAACCAAAAATTTATGTGAAAGTTGAAAGTGAAATAAAGATCTAGCAAAAAGATTGGATTTAATCTTCTTTGGGAAGACCCCCAAATAATTCATGTAAGTTTAAATTTTAAACAAATCATTTGAATTTTAAATTCAAATTTCAGAAGATTTTGACCAAACCAAATGGACATCTGTCCTTAACACGTGTCACACAAGTTCCATGCAAATCCTGGTCAGTTTTGGAGTCCAAATCCACCTCCATATTGAATTTACAAGACAGGAAAGAATTAAACCAGAAAAAGAAAAACTGCTCGGCCCCACCTGTCAGCCTCACATCTTCCTTCTCTCTTCCTCTCTCGGCTCTGCCGCTCGCCATGCACAGCGACACCTGCCCCAGCGCCGCTCCAGCTCACCCTGCCCCGACCGCCCTCAGGCCCTCCTATCTCTCCTCCCTCGCACACTCCGCCATTTCCTTCGTTTTCCCCGGTGAAACCGAGCTCGCCCGCCTACCATTGCCGCCGAGCTTGCTCGCCGTCGCGCCGTCGAATCACTCCACCGAAGCACGAGCCAAGGACACCCAAGGACGCAGCTCAACCTAAGCTAGTTCATAGAAGAAACCGCACCTTCAACTCGCATCGTGCTGAGAGTATTTTGAGAAATACTGCGACGACATCACCAACGAACCACCTCGGCTTCACCACGAAATTCGTCGCCTACAGTGAGCCACATCTTCTCAAACCTTTTCCATTTCGTGCGCAACTCACTCCTTCATCCTTCTGACATCTTCTTGTTCCGGTTTTCCTGACGAGGTCGCCGGAAATCTCTTTCTTCCCCATCGCCGTCGCCGGACTCCGCCACCTCCACGGTGAACCCTACCTTCCCGGTGTCTTCCTCGACAACAACATCGACAGGTAGCTTCATATTCTCCCCGCGAAGCCCATGCTTCCCTTAGTTTCCTCTTTCGCCCTCTAGCTTCGCCAGAACACGGCTTCGCCGCCGCGGGTGCACCGCCGCTCGCCGCCGACGCGCCGCCGACCTCGCGCACGTGCACACCTCTTCGCGCTAGCTCCGCCTCGCAACTCTGGGCACGAAGCACCGCTCCTCGTCGAGTATCTCACCGCCGTTCGGCCGGAACAGCTGCGCCACCGCCGCCGGTCGTCGTCGCAGTGCGCGCACTAGGGTTTAAACAGCCAATGGCAATTTCATAAATACTAGTGAACTTTTGCTAAACTTTGAAAATCGATAGAAAATGATTCCGAAGTTCAAAAATTGCAAACTAAATTTTGTTGTTCTCCTCTTGAGTAGATCTAACCATAGAGTATCTTGTTGATCAATGTTCATGAATATTTTTGCCTGTATGATTTTTGGAATTTAAACCATGTTTAATTCATAATAAATGATTGGTTTGGGCTAAAATTGCAAACTAGGACTTGTTAGAATCCTTGTGACATGCTCTTTCCAGTGGTCTATGATGTGCACCTAGATTCTGTATAGTTTGACCTGTATGATTTTTGCAAGCCTGACATCAATTAATTCATAGTTAATTATTTACTCATGAGAAAAATGCAAACTCGTGCTTGGTAGAACTCTCTTGATATGCTCTGCCAGTGATGTATCATATGTACATTGTTTCTGTAGAAATAATTAATTAAGTGTTTCTCTTTGATAAATTTGTCATCTTCTTTATAATTATTCTAGTGCTCTATAAATCATGAAACTGTGCATGCATGATACTTAGATGAACCCCTGCCACCATAAATTAGTGTTTAGTCAGATTTGCTTCTGTGAATTTCGTATAAATTTATTTCTTTCTCAGCCTTATTTTGATGCTTCATCTAATTCTGTTAGTAACAAAATCTTGGTAAATTGTTGTTAGTACTGTTTTGGAATGCTTGCATCACCAGTAGGCTATTCATGACCAGTGGAAACTTAACAATAATTTCCATGCTTGTACGAACTTGTCTAAAATTAATATGAATGATTTACTTGATAAGATAACAGTGCTTCATGGGAGTCAATGAAAGAAATAATTTAAACTAACTTCATATCACCAATTCAGAACCATGTCCATTACTTTGGATCTGTTACCAAGTCCCACTCGTTGCATCAGCATGTTGTGTTATGTTTTCTTTGCATTCTCTTCATTAACACATCATTGCATTGATAGGAAACGATAATCAAAAAGTTGGAGAGGATTTTCAGCAGGATATCTCCACTCAGGAAACTGACTTTGCAGCAACTAACTTAGTTTGTGAAAACCAAGGCAAGCCCCGGTGCATTCCGCCCTTTTACAAATTTTTGGTTTTAGCAATAATAATGCTAGTGTGTTTAGTATGTATGTGCACTTAAGTTTATAGGAGTTGTCTGAAAAATCCTCCTGCATGTTCCCCAAATGTCCTATGTTGTTTATGTGTCTATCCTAGTAGCTCGATAGAATACCTGCTATGCCTAGTTAAAGTATTTCGTATCGATCAAGTATTGTTTTCGCGAATAAGAACTTGATCACTAAAGTTGAAGATAATGGAATGAGTTTATGTTATTGTGGAGACCGGGCAGGGATATTGCATGTGTAGGTTGCAGCAACTCACGGAGGGGTTGGCTGTTGTAGCCCTGTCTGTGTCGATTAAGGACCGTCTCGATGTTGGCCCTCTTGATCAAGCATTGAACAGTACCGAAGGCATACTAGTGATAATGGGCACTAGCAAACTGATGTAGCATGTATGGTGGTAATGTTAGACGGTACCCTGTACAGGTGTATTGGGCAGGTTCAGGCCATGGGAGGTACGAGGTACCGTTGGTGGGACGGCTGCCCAATCTCTGAGACTAGACCCGCCTTTATTGCTTACTGTCTTGCGAACGGTTGCCGTATATGACCTTCGGTGGTGCATATACGTCGTGTACTTCGAGTTTTCCCAGCTGGTGTAAATCGATTGCAATCACTGTCCCTCGCAGTAATGAGTACCCGCTTGTGAATTGCGCCTTCCCGTAGCACACATGACTTGATGATGATGACTGTTGGTGTTTCTTACGCAAAAAATATTTAATTCAATTTCCGCAAGCGCACGGAACACCGTTGTAGCATTTCACCCGGGAGTATTCCAAGGGTATCGTATTTATATTTCTACAGGGAAGCATGGCTAAGAATATCATTAGTTAGCAAAGTATTATCTATTATTTATAATTTGCAAACTAAACTAAAGCATGGGTAAAGATGAAAGATATGATGGGTGGCAAGCAAACACACACAAGAATTCCATATGAAGATAAAGAGATAAAACTAGTCAACTGGGAGGACAACGAGAAGAAGGGTATCAGCCTAGGGGTTACAAATATCTACTTAAGCTTTCATTATAGGTTCGTTCCTGCATATCGGGGCACACGCATGCCAGGCAGCAACCCGAGAATTAGGTTCAACTACCTTGGGGAACTACGCGCTATTGACCTCCCTACTAACCATCACCCGGACGTGGTGGATTACAGAGATCGGTACGCCTGTCACACGTACTCGCGGCTACCATCCTCCGTGGGGTGTAGAGCAAACTCACGTCTAGAATAGTTCCTTGAACCATACAAGCCAATATCCTAGATAGCTTACTCTTCGCGCGTAAGAGCAAGCCAACCATGCATAACAAATCTATGTGGATTGTGTAAGCATTTGCAGTGCAAACAACCCATGCAGATAGACCTACCATACACAGACGTGGAACCAACACAAGAATTTCTCTATAATTATTACTTAAATAAATAAAAGTAAACTAAAAGGAAAACTAAAATAAATAAATAAGAAAATAAATAAGAAAATAATTATATTAAAGAATATCTAAAAAGAAAAGATACAAGAGAGCTTTACCCAATATCCGAAGAAAACTCCGGAACTTCGAGGGGAGCTCTCACTTCTACTCTAACTCTCATGACCAACTAGCCTACTCTAAACTACACAAGTGGAATGATCTTCCATGAGCGGAGCGTGACCCTACATTGGGTCTTCCTCTCAAGTGTGATGGTGCAAGTTGCTTCGGAGGCCGAGGGGTCCAATTTATAGCTTGTGAAGGCGGTGGGAGCACCCTGGCCGACTTTGGAGAGGCGGCGCCGCTAAAGTCGGCCGGCCAGCCTAGGGGGGTGGCCGGCCGGCCGTCCCTTCTGTCGGTTGGCCACCGTCTTCTGCCTCGACGCTCCAGATTGCCTCCTGATGGCGGTCCGAAGGTCGGCTCCATGCTGGGGTCGGCAGAATTGAAGTGAGGGCCAAGTAAAGGCCCAAATAGCCCACCTTCTAGAATGTCGGTGGAATTCTGCTGGGCTGGCCTTTAATTACGTCTTGTTGATTATTTTCCAGCCCACTGAAGGGAACCTGGGACCTGCGGCCACCAGGTGGGGCCGGCCGGCCAGGGGTATTCCCTGGCTGGGCCCACTTTCCTCCAATATTCACTCCTGCATCCAAATATTCACCAAAACCTGTGGAGTAGCATTATTCCTAACAACTATGCACAAAAATCTTGGTGTTATGTATTTATTTACCGGTAGGGTGGCGGTCAAATCATGGTTTAACGACCGCCAACAATGACGAACTGTTGTTAGAATGGTGGATTATTGTTGATATTACTCTCATACTTGTTGTTCATATGTTATATGTTAGTTTACTTGTTTACTGTCCTGTCTCACATATGCCACTGTTTAAATCAAGATAAAAGCTTGGCTAATTATGTTAGAAAGAAATATTGCTGCTTAAGCACGAGTCATTTTACATTCAGCCTTCCTATGGTAAGCCTTTGCATGTCTAGGCGTCATTTGACGGGTAAGACTTGCTGAGTAATTAGTACTCAGGCTTTGTGCCTCTGTTGTTTTCAGGTAGTGATATTGTTCTTCCTGCTGGTGTTATGCCTTGGGATGCGCAAGTCCCTAAGGGTTGGACCGCCCAATGGGAGTCTGATTCGCCGCTGCAGTAATGTGTTTGTTGCCAGTGTGATTATCTGATTGGGCATCGGATGATCACTCATGCTATATCGATGAGAGTAGCGTAGCTCTCGTGTATCTTTCGCTTTCGAACTTGTCGTTTAAAATTTCGCTTCCGCTGAACTTTATCTTCCGCTGAACTCTGAACCTTGTTGTAATAAAGATAATAACCTTGTTAATTAAGA
This sequence comes from Eragrostis nindensis, assembly GCA_012490785.1. Taxonomy (NCBI): domain Eukaryota; kingdom Viridiplantae; phylum Streptophyta; class Magnoliopsida; order Poales; family Poaceae; genus Eragrostis; species Eragrostis nindensis. Next base: position 874,743 of record JAAXCT010000072.1, on the reverse strand, counting down.
TGAAAGTGTTGTATTATCTCATGTCTGCTTAAACAGCACCGTGGGGCAAAGATCCTGTGGATCGGACTGTTAGATCAAATATTTTTAAAGTGAAAAGGAAGAGGATGAAATGTTAATATTGTTTAAGGTCTGAAAATTTAATAGAACAAAACTTATTAACACATCTAGTAAAATGCACTAATAAGTATGCCTAAAAATAAATAGAGTGCTGATGCATCGTCCCATGAAATACAACTACACATTTTCATAATGAGGCCAATAACCCAAACTGTAATAAACGTTAGGGATGAGCGTGTTCGAAGGAACCCGAACCCAGACTGTCAACACTCCTACCTGAGTTGACGAAGAAACCCGACGGCGGCGGCGCTCCGACTGACTGTCGGACATGACCGAGGGCAGGGGGCGCACGTTTCATTATCGCGTGTATGGATGCGCGATAACCGCTCCTAAATAATTGGTCATCTTCAACCTCTACCCTCTCTGTCTCTCTCACCGCTACGCTTCCAATCTCTTAAAAAATAAGTCGGGGGGGGGGGGGGGGGGGGGGATACCCTCTTGCTGGCCCGGCGGATTCGCCACTGGCCGCCTGCGCAGGTGAGCTCCCAGAGGGTGGCCTTAGAGGAAGACTGGGCTGCAATGGTGCAAGGGTATTCAAATGAATACCTATTATTTTGGCCAAAAAATTATATAACTGTTGCATTTTATGTGTATGCATTAAAAAACAAAAACATTAAAGCTGCATCCAAACAAATGAAAGTGCATCTATTTTGATATGTTGATCATTTAATATATTGGTAGGGCTCTAGATTATGAAAAAAAAACAGCTTTTGCTCTGAATTATTTGTTGCAAACACATTATTTGATTTGTTTCAGATTGTCTGGTTTATCCAATCAAGTTGTTTGGCAAAACATCTTATGAGGGTGAGCCGCAAAAACCTACTTTTACTGGCTTAGGTAAACATCTTATCCCAATACAAAATGAAAAACGGCTTATTGGAGCTTATTGCCCGAAGTTGTTTTTCATTTTCTAATGCTTGGCAGGGTTGTTTACGGCTTAACCAAAACAAAAGAACTACCATAAGCCATGCTAAATAGAGCCTCAATTCTGTGATTATCTATAATATAGATTGTAAAAAAAATTTAAATACCACGATTGAGAAGCACGGCACGGCCGCTCCTGCAGAATCCTCTGCTAGAAATTAACGTTCTTGGCTTGCAGCAAGACGGCGTTGACGGAACGAATCTCCCTGTTCTCATCCATCTGCCCATGTTGTGTGGACGGGTGGCCGGTCGGACGACGAAAAACGCCACGCGAGTAGTCCGTGCGATCTAGGTACGCCACATCGTCCGTCCGGCGAGATGCGGACGCAATTTACGTACGTGGCGGGCGTGTTTTACGGTGGACGAAATACCCCGTACGATACTCGAGTTGAACTCATACTCGTACTCGTACTCGACTCGCTAGTAGCGAGCGGACACATAGGGGGGCGAGGTGGACGCGGCGGTTAGAGGCGTGATTGGTTAACTGGTTTTCCTCCAGCCAGGCTTGTCAGATGCAAGTTCGGGTTGATTGGATGCCTGCAGGCACGAATGGGCCAGGCCCGAGCGGTGCAAAACGAGCTCCTCAGCCTGGCTCACGGGAGATGGATTTCGATCTCGTTTCTTCAGAGCCTGGCTCGTTTGGTGCAGGGCGAGCGCACGCGCATTCATGCAAGAGAGAAAAAGCTGCTGGCACATGCAGCATCTAGGCAACCAATCAGATTCTCTAGCTGGCCAGGCTGAAGGGAAACACCAACCAAACAAAAGGCTCTGAACGTGCTCAGCCTGATCTGTTGGGGCCAGTATCCCCTCAAGCGAGCCAGGCTACGCCGGCCAAGAAACCAATCACGCCCTAGAAGCAGACGACTCCGGCAAACCAAGTACAGCTCGAGCAGTTTGCTTGATTGCGACGGATGCTCAGCACCCCCCCCCCCCCCCCCCCCCCCCACCCCCCCCCCACCCCCCAGAAGATGCTCATGGCAACCTGGACATCCAAGCATCGACTGGAAAATCAAATTAAGCTCAACTCCAAGCTAGCTAACACAAGTCAGCCTACCGCGACATAACCTCTCATTTGGCCGTCACCGACACAACCACAAAAATCCACATTCTGCAACTAGCAGAGTGTAACATCTCGCCTTAATCACACTTCTAATGGCGCTGTAGTGCAAATAAGAAAGGGTTCAAGTGATCATGTTTAAAAATTCCAATAAAAAAACAATTCTTACAAATGTGGTCAAAATGGAGCTTGACCTACAACTCCAAAATCTTGCACCGAAGTGGCCCCAAATAAAAATGTTTCTGAGTTCTATTTCTCAAAATAGAATTTTGGAGAATTGTCCAGAATTCTATGAAAAAGGGAAGAGGATCAAATAAATCCAGAGAAATTCAAATTTGGCACCCTTGTCGAATTTTTAATCCACATTCTGTGCCGAATTTTGAAATTCGCCAATAATGAAAATGTTCCTGTAGATGTTTACTTTCATCCCTGAATTTCTCATATTTTTCTGAGTTGTTTAGGCTATTGTTTTGGAGGAGAGAAAACTGCATGTGTGAAAAATCGTTGGAAAAAGAAAAATCCCCACGCGTCCGTTTCTCTCTCGCCGGCGCGCTCTCGCTCTCTCACCGCATATGCCGTCGCTGTGGCCATCGTCACGCCGTCGACCAACTCCCGCGTGCCGCTTGACCTCACCTACTCCCCTGGCTCGATCTCTCCCTCACTCTCTTGCCTTCTCATCGCAAAGCACGAGAGCTCGAGCCGCCATTGCCGCCGGGCGAGATCTGCACGTCGCCGCCGCTTCGCTGCTCCTCCGGGCTCGACCCCAACTACAAAACTGTGCCCAAGAAACCCACGTAGCCTCTGTATAGCACAAACTTCAACTTCCTCCACTCTTTCGCGAGATCGAAGCTCGTTTTTCCCGATGGCCGCCGGGTGAACGTCGACGACCTCGCCGTCGAATTCTCTCTTCTCGGTGAGCCATTCTCAAATTACTCGCGTCGGGGGATGAAAAACTTGATCACGCAGTCACCTGATATGACCTCGTCGTCTTTCTGCAACCGAGCTCGCCGGAAATCGTCTTCTCCCCCGACGCCGACCGCCGGACCGCCGCCTCCTCCGACAAACTTCGACCTCCGGGCTCCCTCCTCGACGACATCATCGACCCCCGGGTCCGCGTTTTGGATGTGAAGCTCAGGACCCCTCTATATTTCTCCCTCTTGCCGCCTCCTCTCGCCGGAACGCAGCCTCGCCGTCCGTGCTGCCGCCGCCATCGCCGCCGACCTAGCTCCACTCCGCGCGCATGTGCACGTCTTAGGGGCGTAGGTCCGCCTTGTCTCTCTGGTCACGACGCTCCACTCTCCGACCCCTAGTTCGCCGCCGTTTAGCCGGAACGCGGCCGCGTCACCATCGCTGCCCTGCGTTGGCACTGCTACAGCGCCGCTTTGCTTTTTCTTTTTCTTTTTCGTCTTCTTTTCTCTGAAAAAGGCAGATCTTGTAAAATCAATAGAAAATAAAATAAACATTTAAAAATAGCAAACTGAATTGCGTTGGAATCCACTTGACAAGACCTATCCAACTGTGCAAGAACATCATCAAGATTCACCATAATTAATTTTACAAAATTCAGAGAATGAAAACACTAATGAATTTTTGTAGCCTTTTCTGTACATGAAACATTCATGAATTTTTGTATGCATCACTTTCATGGCATTCATGAACTGTTCCCCAAGTGGCATATTTCATTTCTGCATATTTTAGCAATAATTGCATGTTCAAGCTTTTCCTTGTTTCTTTTTTGTTATTTTATTCCTGCATTCCAATTTTTTGGATATGTCTATGATGCAATGCAAGGGTAATAATCAAATGAAATGCATACATGAAACTTTGCTAAATGAAGTGACGCAATGCCATGATGAGGGTGTTGCTGTGATGCTCAGAAATGACATAAGGAGATTTCAAGTTGGTTCCATTTGGAGTATTTTCAGAAAAGGCAACAAGTGTTTAGGGTTTCAAAATATCGAAACAACAAATTTCATTTCGAAAATACATAACATGGTTCTGGAAGTCAAAGAATTTAATTTTATTTTTTCTAGCATACCACTACTGCGAACAGTGATTATAGGAACCGGCGCCGGAACGGAGGACGTGGAGATTGAGGCCGAGGAGACCGGCACTGACTTGAAGCACCTTGGGTGTGCTGACCACCAGGCCCAAGGCAAGCCCCGGTGCATTCCTATGTTTTACGAAGTTTCTTTTTCCTCACATGTATGCGAGTCATGAAATGTGCATTACGTGTAGGACTTGATTGAAACCGGAGATGCATTTGCCTATATGTACCTATGGGTTTGGTTCAGTTTTTGTACAGCCATGCGGTAGAAATTGCTATGCTTAATGTTGAGTCCTCGGTAGAAAAATCGGGTGGTATGGAGACGGCTCGGTTTAAGTGGGATCAGGTTTACTTTATGCTCTCACATGATGATGTTAATGAATATGAGATCGAACGGGGAAGTTCATGTGTAGGTTGCGGTGACAAGGTTGGCTTGTTCGCCATAGCCCCATTTGTGTCGGTTGAGGACCGATCGTTGTGGACCCGTTGAGTAAGTTTGAACGTACCGGATGCTTGCTAGCGATATGGAAACTAGTAAACCGACGTAGCTTGATGTTGTATTGTTGGACGTGAACCACCTCTCTTTTAGTGATGAAGATGGTGTGGTGGTTGCGGGTATGTGTTTGAAGGGAGGGTGCACTGGCTAACCACGGATAGCTCCGGCGTGGGTATTGCGTGGAGGACGTGCACTCGGGAGAGGTGTTAAGCGGCCCGGCTTTATGGTATCTTGTGAAAGGTTGTCGTGCATGACTCTTTATGAGTGTGCGTACGTCGTGTTATCCGGGTTTCTCCTGTAGGTGTAAATCGATTCGAGTAGCTGTCCCTCGCGGTTATTGAGTACCACTTATGATCGCTGCCACATCGTAGTAAGAAGTGGAACATGAGATTTATACTTGCTGGTTGTTACTTCAATAAATTGTATTGCAATCATGTATTGTTTAGTTTAGGTTGCTCACCTTTATGTTTATGCAAGAACCTTTTTAGTTTGGCTAAAATATGAAAATAAGGATCAAATATTAGTGCTGATTTTGCAATACTAATTCAGCAACCCGGTCAGCCCCCTGCATGCTAGATGTCGGCCTTAGAAGGCCATTTTGACGGGTAAGTCTTGCTGAGTATTAGTTACTCAGGGTTTGTTGTTTTAATCCTTGTTACAGGTGCTCTTTTAGCTCTGGAGAATGAGGCACGTCTATCGGCTCGATCTGCTTCATATTAGGATAATGGCGTCGAGTTGTATATCGATCGCTTCCGCTACGCTTTTCAAACTCGTTTACGTAATTCAAATATGAATTTAAGTTGTAATAACTAAATTTCACTTTGCACTCTATTTTATATGCTTATGTGTGTGGTCTTTTAGACACTTGCCTCGCCAAGTGTCACCCGATCTCGATCCTGTTAAGCAAACCCCTTATTATTTGAGGCGGAATGCTACACAGAGAACCTAGCTACTACATGCCTTGTGGTTGCAAAGGTTGAGCGCCAGTTCATTTGGTCATCATGTTAATGTGGAACTAATTAAATCGCAAAAAAACAAGTGGAACTAGACGACAATCTCACTACAAGTTTAAAATTACTCAGCATAAATAAGATGTAAAAAAAGGTATTTATGCTAAGTTTTAATGACTTCAAAAAAAGGTGGTCAAATTTCGAGCGGTAGTAAATGCCAGGACTTAACAATTTTTGATTGATAACAATTCGATATATTCTATTTATTATAAAGGTTCCTAAGAAATTCATTATAGGAATGTTTCCAGTAGAAATGGTTTGCTTTTGCACATCAAAACCAAATATAAATCTCGCAGATACATATAATTCAGAAGATTAAGTGAGTGATTCATACACAGCATCCAGTTACAATGATTGTAAAGATATCAAAGCGACAAAGAGGAAGAATAAAGCGTAATCTGGCTAGAGGGGCATTTTTGTACAAGGTGTACCAATATACAAGTAAATAATTCTACACTAGCATCATGCTAACATTGCAGAACCAACATGAATAAGGAAACTTCTCGCAGCAGGTACATTGCCTATCAAATTAGTGACCAGGGTCACCTACAAGCCTCTTTAGTTAAGTTAAATGAACTAGCAGTCTGTTCGGCTGCCGGGTTTCCAGCCGGCTGCAGCTGCTCGCACTCACATCGCTACAGTACCAGCAGCAGCGGCAACAGTGTTCCTGAGAGAGAGAAGCAGAGCAGCGCTACAGTGGAAGCAGGCAGCCGAACGCGCTGTAGATTTTCAAAGTGAGTCCTAATACTCGAAAACTAGTTCATTTGATTGAACTAAAGCAGCGAGAAAGTGACCAATTTTCAGCCCTGAAAAGAACTTCCATCTCTAGGTGCTCATCACATGCAGAAGCAGCGGGAAAGACAGGATGAAAACAGCAGATGCGTCTCCCACTTTTATTAAGTTGTCAGCAGCTCTTGATAAATCAGCCATAGCTTGCCTCTTCTTTATTTTTTAAGATTCCTTCTTCGAGTAGTTTCTTCAGTTCATTTTCTGCATCTTCACGTGCTACCTTCATGGACTCCAACCATTCGGCCCTCATTTCTTCTGCCTGAAGAATAGTCCTCGGGACAGGCTGTTCAACCTGTAACGTTTAAATAAACACATGTTATAAAAAAAACGTTTAAATAAACACACCAAAAGATGAGTAGCACAGTTTGGCTAATACTGCATCGTTAATCCAAAGCTCTTCCTCATTATATAGGATTCAATCAAGGACACATCTGTAAATGGAACTGGGCCGGCCAAGTTGTGCTTCTAGATCTAATTTGTGATGGCTTTTTTAACTAGAATAATAATATAACATATTAAACAAATCTAATAGAGTAAAAATGCACGGTTAGGCCAGAATCGCATGGTACTGTAAAATGATGTCCCTTTATATACATACATATCTAGGTGGACAGAACTCTTACACGTAATTCATTAGAAAAGACAAAAGAACCTATGATCTAGTGAAATGCCATACTGTAACAATGCAGTCCCCAAAGTCACTTAATAAGTAAATGAGACGAAGTTTAATGAGATCAGACACGAACTTCCCAATTCCCTTTTCGCAAAAAAAAAAAAAAAAAAAAAAAAAAAAAAAAAGGACACGAACTTCCCATATTGAGTCCAATCCGCAGCCGAAAGAATAAAATCCCTATCCCGCTTAAGCAGACAGAATGGAACTTCACTTGCAATCGTTACTATCGAATTGGACCTGTTGCGACAGCAATCTCCAGACACCGTATGTAGAACATAAAAAAAAAATCCCATCCTACGCATATCTCAAGAAATTTCCGAAAAAGGAAGCGCAACTATAATCTCAGATTTCTAGCACATCAGGCAAAATAATCCTCTACTGACTAATTCAGGGAAATCGATAACACGAACCTTAGATAGGCTTCCCATAAATCGAGGAGCCACCGCCGGCAACATACCGGGGGCTGATGGCCGTCGGAGAACAGCACCTGGAAATCGCCGGAGGAGATAACGCAGCGCCATACTTCAGATGTAGCGGTTTATTTGAGAGTTGATACGATACGAAGGCCAGACTAACAGGGCTTGTCGTCTGTATCACTGTATATGTACAGGCGGCGCGACACTATGGTTCGGAGTTCCTCTCGGCTTTCGCTTCTGAGTCCCTCACGGCTTTCGCTTCTGGTACACGCGAGTACGATCTTTTTTTAGATAATGGAACTTGGTTCCAGCTTCTGCCCCCAAGAGTGGGAGCACACAGCCGTTCAGATTACAAAGGAGCTCTCAGGCTCAATGAGTGCCTCTAAGGCCAAAGTTCATACATAAAAAGGAATAGAAAAGAACTAAGCTTCAATTCTATTCCTGAAACGCCAACCAAATCTTGCAAAGACCTCCATAATGACCGTCTCCAATTGTCGACATGCGGAGTGAAAGATTGGACGTTGATCCTCCTTATGCAACATGGACCAACATCTTATCCAGTATGTGGCCCGGAACATCACCTGCATAAAAGAGTTAGATTTTGCACCATCAAATACCATATCATTTCTATTCAACCAAATAGCCCAACAGAGCCCCGCCGCCCCTAATAAAATTTGTGGTTTGAACTTAGGATTGAAACCATTAAGCCAAGCCCCAAACATATCCGCGACGCTAGAAGGTGGTTGAATTCCCAAGGATATATGAACGGTATTCCATAGAAATCTAGCAAAAGGACAATCAAAGAATAAATGTTGTATGGTCTCTAGAGAGCTACACGAACAACAATTAGTGCTTCCCTGCCAATTCCTCTTTGCTAAATTATCTTTGGTAAGAGTGACTCCCTTATGGAGATACCACAAAAAGATTTTAATTTTGAGTGGTATTTTCAGCCTCCACAAAGGGCATTTTTCTGGTATAACTCCATCTTGAATCATAGAGACATACATGGACTTTACCGAGAAAAAGCCATTTTTATTTAGGTTCCACACAAAGGTGTCATCACTTGTGGTCAGGTTGATGTGCATTACTTTTGCAACTAGACTATACCAACGTGTAAGATTGTCATCCACTAGAGCTCTCCGAAATGACATATTTAGCGGTGTTGTACTTAGTACACTTGCCACTGTTGCATTTTTCCTACGAGCAATGTTGTATAGTGTCGGGTAAGCATCCATTAAAGGTTTATCACCTAGCCATACGTCCTCCCAAAATCTAGTTTGGGTACCGCTATGTATATGGAACCTCCCTCTTTCTAGGAAAAAGTCTTTGACTCTCATTAAACCAGCCCAAAAGTGGGAATCCCCCGGCTGTTTTTGAACTTGAGATAGCGTTTTATTAGACAAATATTTCTTCCTTAGAAGCCTTTGCCAAATGCCATCCTCATTCATGAGTTTAAACAACCATTTACTTAGAAGGCATTTATTTTGAATATCCAGATTTTGGATACCCAAACCCCCAAAATCCTTTGGTCTACATAAAACACTCCATTTAGAGAGTCGATATTTCTTTTTTATGTTCATCACATTGCCAAAAAAATCTAGATCGGTAATAATCTAGCTTCTTCAGCACCCCGCGGGGGACCTCGAAGAAGGAAAGCAAATACATGGCAAGACTTGTGAGAACCGAATTAATTAGTACCAACCTGCCACCCACAGATAGTAACTTGCCCTTCCAACTAGCAAGCTTACGTTGAAACTTCTCCTCTATTATCAACCAATCATGGTTTGAAAGTCTCCTATGATGCATAGGAATGCCAAGGTATTTGAATGGGAGGGACCCCGGGCCACAGCCAAAAAGTCTAGCATACTCCCGTTCATCATCCTTAGCTTTGCCATAGCAATACAACTCACTTTTGTGAAAATTAATTTTCAGCCCCGAGAGTTGTTCAAAAGCACCCAAGACTAGCTTGAGATCCTTTGCTTGCTCTAGATTGTGGTTTAAAAATAAAATGGTGTCGTCCGCATATTGAAGAATTGAGAGGCCTTCCTCCACTAAGTGAGACACAACACCCTCAAATTTTCCATTATCCTTGGCTCTTTGAATTAAGATGGCCAGCATGTCCGCAACTATGTTAAAGAGAATAGGGGACAAAGGATCGCCTTGTCGGAGCCCTTTTTTTGGTTGGAAATAATGACCTATGTCATCATTCACCTTAATCCCCACACTTCCCCCTCTCACAATATGATCAATCCAGTTGCACCAAAGTGGTGTGAAACCTTTCATGCGGAGGACTTGCTGCAAAAACGACCATTTGACCTTATCGTAGGCCTTTTCAAAGTCCAATTTCAGAATGACGCCATCAAGTTTCTTCCTATGCATCTCGTGTATTGTCTCATGTAGAATAACCACCCCTTCCATAATATTTCTACCGGTCATAAAGGCCGTTTGGGATGGCCTAATAATGTTGTTAGCCACTAGTGCTATGCGATTAGCTATGACCTTGGTAAAAATTTTGAAGCTTACATTAAGTAAGCAAATGGGGCGAAATTGTTGTATTTGCTTAGCCTCTTGACTTTTCGGTAATAATGTAATTATCCCAAAATTGAGGCTAAACAATGGTAATTCTCCTTTGTGAAATTCCCTAAAGAGGCTCATTAGATCCTCCTTAACGAGTTCCCAGAAAACTTGGTAGAACTCAGCAGGGAAACCGTCCGGCCCCGGGGCCTTGTTGTGTTCCATTTGAAAAATTGCTCTTTTAACTTCTTCCTCAGTAAAGTCCGATGTTAGAATTTCGTTTTCCTCCGAGGTGACCTGCGGAATGTCATCCCTCATGGATTCGAGCAGAGAAAAATTATTTTCCTGAGGTGCTCCAAAAAGGCCCTTATAATAGTTGGTGATGTACTTTTTAAGGTTATCATCACCTTCTATAAGACCTTCCTCTTGCTCAAGCTGAAAGATACGAGTTTTCCTGTGCTTTCCATTGGCTACTAGGTGAAAGTATTTAGTATTACAATCGCCATATAACAACTTAGTTGTCTTGGCTCGTTGATACCATTTTAATTCTTCCTCTCTAAGTAGTTGTGCCAGGCGTTCCTTAAGACAATGTTTTAAGTCGAGTTCACTATTAGACAGGAGCTGAGTCTCTGCCTTTTTGTCTAGTTCCCCCGCTTTTTTAATTAATTCCTCCTTCTCCTTTTTGTATTGACCACTCGTATTTTTGGCCCAGCCTCTCAAAAACTGTCTAAGCCTTTGGATTTTGGCCTGCCATTTTTGAAGTGGTGTGGTGCCCTTGTTTTCATTTTTCCAAACCTCAGAAACTTTTTCACGGAAGCCGTCCCTCAGTAGCCAACCTAACTCAAATCTAAATAAGGTTTGGTTGACGTGGTGGGTCCCGCTACCGTACATAAGAGTAAGGGTGTATGGTCTGAAATTTCCCTCGTCAACGCTTGTACCGTGGACAAGGGGAATTTTTGTTCCCATTCAGTGCTTACTAAAATCCGGTCCAGTTTTTCAAAGGTAGGAACTTCCCGAGAATTTGCCCATGTAAATTGACGGTTGGAGAGCTCAAGCTCCCTAAGATCCAACCCATCAATGACGGCATTAAAAAGGAAGGGCCACCGATCGTCATACCTATCATTGTTTTTTTCAGTGGGGTTTCTAATAATATTAAAATCCCCGCCAACCATGAGAGGAAGCGATTCTTTAGAACAAGCTTGAACTAGTTCCGTCAGAAAAGCCTCTTTGAATTCGGGTTGGGCAGCCCCATAAACTGCCACGAGAACCCACTTGAAGCCGTCCGACTTATTCCGGAGAAGGAATTTTACATAGAAGTCTCCTTCATCGATGCCACCAATATCAAAGACTTCCAGATTTATTCCTAGTAAAATGCCACCGGACCTACCATGAGGTTGAGTCCAATGCCATAAAAAATTTCGACCGCCACAAATATTGTTTAGGGTTTGGGAAAAATCTTTTTTCCCCGTTTCCAAAAGAGCAATAAAGTCTAGCTTATGCTCTTTCGAAGCATCCGAAAGGAACCTAAATTTAGCCAAGTCCGAAAGACCTCTGCTATTCCAAAAGATTCCTTTCATTGTACACCCTTATTTTGTTTTTTAACTACTCTAATTTTTTGGCTTTTTTTCTTCTTACGGAATGATGAATGAGACTTATTCCTTTTAGAGACCGTCTCAAAATCACAACTGAGGTGATCATATTCAACATCCATGACTTCCTCCATAATGTCACCACATAAGTGACCCAGAGTTAAGTTCTCAAAGCCCTCATCGTCCTCGTCCGAGTCTTGCAAATCAAGATCGGAGTGTGACCCAGTCTCATGCACATTACTAGAAGGTGCTGAAAGAGATCTACTATATTCAATTTCTTTTAACGAAAAAACAGATTCTGAAATTTCATGCTCATTATTTCCCATCACTACACCCATATCACTAATGCTAGAAGATATACGAACTGTAGGAAAAGAGAGGAAGGAGATGTCCGTACCTTCCAATTCCAGATTTTTCCACGCCACCCTCTTCTTAGCTTTGGCCAACACGTGCTCATTAGAGCAACCTCTCGGGCTGGAACGAGTTGGCCTAACGATCACCTCCTTGATAGCAGCCGCAGCAGCTACCTTTGCACGAAAATCCTTGGCCGGTTCCTCATCACGTAAGGCACCCACAGCACGTGTACCAGCAGGCCACGCTTTGGGAGGTGCCACCACCGTCGACTCAGACTGGCCCCGCCCTGGGTGCGCGGCACCAGCCTGAGGAGAGGCAGCGACCCCCAGCTGCATCGTTGGTGCGTGCATGGCCAAGTGCGAGGGCACTGGCCCCTTCTCCATGCAGGTTGCAGCTCGCCTCAGCTGTGCGGCAGGCCCGTCCACCGTTCCCGTTACAGGCGCGCGCACGACATTCTGTAGCATCGGCCACGCATGCAGCTGGTCGCTTTGTGTCACGTGCAGCATGTCCCGCGCCAACGCCTGACTAGCAGGCAGTGCGGCGTCCAGGAGTTGCGCCTGCTTCTCTTCTGTCGGAGCTGCCTGCTGCAGTGGTGTAGAGTCGCCGGCCCAATTGTACTGCTCTGTTGACTGACGGCCGAGCACCGGGAATGTCTCTCGGCCAACTCGGACGTCATTCGCGACTACTCCCAAAGGGTCCAGCTCTTCCTCGTGCAGCACATCCTCCACCTCGCCACCAACGAATTCCTCATTTTCAGCGAGCACAACATCACAGGACGCATCAATGTTTTTTTGCACCGCAAAGTCGAGGATCTCATCAGCAAGTTTCTGAATTTTTGCTTCTAGAGCAGGATCTGCCCCCGATGATGTATTGTTGTGCTCCTCCGTTTCACCCTTCTCCTTGCCCGCTGCCCCATCTTTATCGGCATCAAGATTTTTGGACCGCTTAGGGTCCCTTGGCTTCTCTTGATCATCGAGCATGTCATCATCCTCCATCCAGTCCCCATCGTCGCCGCCCTTGTCATCATCCTTCTTAAAGTTCAGCTCCGTTTCAACACCGTTGTCATCAAACCCAATCTTCTCCACTTCAAACTTCAACTCAAAATAATGATCCCCGATCACCACATCAAGAGTAGGTGGAATGAAAGCCGGGTCCAACACCGCCACCAAAATCCTTCCAAAGTCATTCTTGCGTGTCATCTTCATATCAACCGTTTGAGTAGACCCGAGAATTGTCCCCACAGCCCAAAGGTTCAGAAACTCTCTCAATTTCTTCCGAATGCCATATACCCGAACCCACGCTTTGGGCAACAAGAACCCCTCTTCCTTCTCCTGCCATTCTTCGAACTCAAGGCGGACACCGGTAGCAACACCTTTTTCACGAACAGCCGCCCCTCCAAAGGCTATAGCTCGCTGCAACTCACCCTTTGACGGGAAGGCAACAACGAAAGCATTTTCTCCCTGCGCCACTGGTTCCCAATTCCATTTGCCGGGGACGATACGTTGAAGTTGCACCCCGACTTGATCCGCGGTAAGAGATCCCCCAACCACCTTGACCAAAGCGGACTTGGTCTCCTTCTTCCGAGGGAGCGGCGCGTGTGGGATGTGGTAGAAGCCGAGCCCCGACACCGCAAATCCCACAGCATGCGCCACGGGCCTCTCCTTCTTAAGGATCGGACACTTGTGATTGACATGATCGTGGCCATCACAAATGTCACAATAGACATCGGTAGTGCAGTCTGCCGCGACGTGCCCCTTTTGGGAGCAACGTGAGCAGTTCTTGGCCTTCTCCGTGCGTCCCGCCTCCTGCTCCCCTTCCGCCATCAACTGATCAGCGCCAGCCCTCTCAGGAGCAGCCTGAGACGCCGCCCCGCCACCAGCCGCCATGTTATTGGCAACCTGCGCGTAGGTCTGGCCGGCTCCTCCGCCCACCGGCGCAGCTTGGCGCTGCCCAGTCGGCCTGCTCCCTGGCCTCCTGGGCACTGGACCTCCTGCTCCTGTTCCCCGGCCTGGACGGCCTGCGAAACCACCACGACGTGTGCCGAAAGCACGGGAGCCGCGAGGACGAAAGCCTTGCCGCGCGCCGTACCGGCCACGACCGCCGTCACCGTACCCAGGGTCGAAGCTGCGCTCCGGCCCGTGGAAGTCACGGCCGTGGAAGGCGACCTCGTCGTCGCGGTAGCCCCCGCCAGCGCCGTGGCCGAACGCACCGGCATGGCCGGCGCCGTGACGCCCGTCGGCTTGACCTCCAGCGCCACCGCGTTCCATCCCAGCCTCGTGTGTGGTGCCACCGCCCTTCGGCCTTACTGCGCCTGCCTGCAATAAAGTTGACACAGGAAACGAGGCAGCACGCGAGGAGACTGAAGCGACAGACGAGCGTGAGTCAAACTCCCTGGAACGTAGACGTCCCGCGCGAGAAAACAGGAGACCCAATCCTTCACTGAACGTGAAGCGGGCTGAGTTGTTTCCATTGCGAATAACAATAGATCGTTTCGGCCCATTAGGCCCATCAACCAGCTGCGCTCCTCCTCCTGGAATCCGCGCCCCCTGAAATTCAAAATTTGAAACCGTCAATGGCCTTACCTCCGGCGAGACCCTCGCCGGCGTTGGGGAAGATGGCCTCGCTTCCGCCGCAGACTTAGCCGCGTCAGGAGTGGTCGGGGTCCGAGACGCCCCCGCTGAAGAAGGGCTGCAGGCCCTCTCAAGCAAGTCCCCAAACGTCAACTCCGGCGAGTTCCTTGGCGGCGGCAGCGGGCCGCGCCATGGCTTCATGGAGGACCGTCGCTTCGCCAGATCTTCGACCATCCTGCCGGCCAACATTCCTTTCCGAGAACCCGGCGCGCCTCTGACTGATTTGACCTTCGGCGTGATATCAAATCCCGCCTGCAAGCTCTCCTCCGCCGCCACCATGTGGTCCACGGTATACCCAGCCGCCAGCGCTTCGCGGAAGACCTCCTCCGTGGAGATTGAGCAGTCGCTGACCTCCGAGGCTTCATCATCCGAGCTCAGCTCGTCCCCCAGTGGCCAGAAGCGCGAGCCTGCTCCGACTCGAAGATCTTGGGCTGGGTCCGCCGGCACACCCTTCACCGGCGCCGAGTGACGCCAATGCGCCTGCTTCCACTCCACCGGCGAGTCCCCGACGCACCCCGCCGATGGGGCCATGCCCCCACCACGCTCGGTGACCAGCGCGCTTAGTCGCTCATCGCCGGCGCGCTCAGTCTCCTCTTAGCTTCCCTCACCTTCGTGTGTCATCAACTGTTTCCGTTCCGCGCGCGTTGTGATCTGTCCTCAAGCTCTCAAGCAAAGCGGCTTGCCGCTTGCGGACATGGCGGCATTGCAGAGCTGGAGATTTCTCCCAGGTTTGGTTCCTTCTCAATCTAGCTGCTTTGCCGCCGTACCGGTGGACCGATGCAACCGTTGCAGTCCGCGCGCACACGCGAGTACGATCTGGACAGTACTAAACGCCACGAACGCATTGGACACAAGGGAAAAAATGACTCACCGTGAATATGCTACCTGGTCGCACTCGCGTGGAAGTGATAGGCAAGACTGCATGAGGACCACTCAAACAACGATCTCGATTCAAATGCCAGATACTATGGATGGATTCGCCAAAAAAAAAAAAAAGGTAAGCACAATGGATAGCATGACGTTTCAGATAACATCATTTTCTGCTATATGAGGAGTGTGTAGGATATATGTTAAATAGTTATTAAACGTTTGTTGAAAGTATTGGCTTATGCAGTGAAAAGTGAAAGCTTCAAATTTGTTCCGTGTGAGATGATGCTTCCATGGAAAACCCTCTATATGTTTCTTAGAATGCTAATAAACAAAGATACTCCCTCCAGTTTTAAATTGTTGACGTTTGACTATTTTTGAGTTACGCTTGACCAATCGTCTTATTCATAATATTTTAAAAATTATCATAAATTTTGTTATGATTAGTTTCATCACTAAAGGAAATTGAAATATAACTTATAATTTTGCATATTTAAGCTAATATTTTGAATAAGACGAATGGTCAAAACATAACTAAAAAATAGTCGAACGTCAACAATCTAAAACCGAAGGGAGTAGTTGATAATTATACCCACTACAAGAAAAAGGTCTTTTAGACACTTTTTTTAAGATGCGCTTTTGTAAACGTCAATACATCATTATTTAATGACGCTTTTTGACACGATATTGAGAATGTTTCAATTTGACACATTATTAGATACGCTTAGTCAAATAAACATGTTTTTGACATGCTTTTGAGCATCAATAGCCCTTTAGAGACGCTTCCTGACATGCTATCGAGAAATGATACGGTATTAGATACGCTTTCACCCGCGATTACTCCTCTAAATACACCTCTCTTGACATGATATTGAGAACGCCTCAAAGTAACACGATATTAGACACACTTCATTCGTTAGTATCCCACATAAAGACACTTATTGAGACTTTTTTAGAACGCATCGAAGTGATAGATACGACTTTTTGAGAAGGAGCAGAGATTCGGTTATGTTTGTTTCTACATGTAATTGACGCCTAAATACAAGGAGCGAGCTAACTTCCCTGTATTTTCCCTCAACCGAATCAATCCACGTGTTGAATGGTTCCCTATGCGAGCGTCGTCCACCTCTCCGTTGTAAAGATCAAACATATATTCCTTTGTGTCTCACCCTTGTCGCCACCATCATCCTTCTCATTGTAAGTCATAACATATACTCTAATTGTAACACGATAATAGATAATATGTGACGTCCTAAACAAATTTTATAGTGATACATAGGATGCCTCAATTTCTATGACTACCATAAAGAAAGACGAGAAGCAGGAAGACAAAGGCCCAACTTGGCAAAATTAAATTGTAGTGAGCAGAACCATAATTTTACTAATTTTACATGTCTCTCTGAAGTAACTTACAAGCAAAAATGTTAACAAAACGCTTGGGTCAAACATTTTGATTAAAAGCAATGAACTACATGGAAAAAGATTTCTGTTGTAAAGAAACAATATACATATGAATTTATATGACCACTAGATATACAACAATTGATCTCTTCAAAGATAACTTACAATACATACTGAATGTTAGGCACATGTCCAAATATTTCAGAACAACAGCACCTTGTGTTTCAAATATCTGATTTTTTGGGCCATCAAATTTTGAGATACGCGGCTTTTGATTGGATCAAAAGTTGAGTGACAAAGTGAAATAAGCATTTTCAGGGCTGTAATACACGTGTCTTAGATAAACAAAAATGGGTTGTTAGGAGACCTTAAACCACATGATTTTTTCTTACCTTGGATTCACAATCGTTAAATACAAGTCTCGGTACGAGATTCTCGTGTTGATAAATTTGACTAGCCTCTCCGTTTCACGGCGTAAGACATGCGTGTTGATAAATTTGACTAGCCTCTCCGTTTCACGGCGTAAGACATGCGTGTTTGATAAATTTGGGATGGTGATCCTAGATGATGGAATTTGCGGCATTTTCAAGGTTTCTTGTCTCTCATCAATGGAGTTGGCGTTGTTTGGGTGGCTTATGTAATCAAGGGATGTAATGTGCTTTAATATCAATTAAATTCCCTTTTCGAAAAAAAAGAAAGCTGCCAACTAGATACTCCGTGATGTAGATACGGGATTCGGTTCTCCGTTTTTCGTAATAGAATGTGGTCCATACATAGTGTCAGTGCATGACTAGCTTGTTGAGGGATCACTTGTTCACATGGCGCATGAGCCACACTCAAGGAGGCAGCGTTTGTTAGGCGTGACATCTCGATTTGTTGGAATGTTAACAAAAGCCCAGGCATCTTATCCCTAGAAACGAGGATCTGAAACTGGACATAAAGGACGGCCGCCGTTCAGCAAGTCGTGTCAAGTCCAATATATGTGGCAACTCTCTCGCAGCCTTGTTGACGTTCAGCTCGGTCCAGTGGACGTACGGCAAGGTCAAGTCGGGCGAGCAGGTTTAATTAATAAGGAGGCACAGGCACGTCACGTGTATGTATCGAAGAAGGGAACGAAAAAAAAAAAAGGCACGACGAGATAGACAGAGAGATACGTGCGGGAGCAACGGAATCCCGTTCTCCGCCTGCTGTAATCTCTCAGGTTGTTACAGTCGCCCTCTCTCCGTTATATATCTCCCCTTGGTCGCCCCCACTCTTTGTTGCGTGACCTACATCCATCAATTCTTCTCCGTCGTCCTCCTGGGATGGCGCCGCCGTCGTCCACCGCCGCCATGAAGACGGAGAAGGAGCAAGCCATCGACGACTGGCTGCCCATCACGTCGTCGAGGAACGCCAAGTGGTGGTACTCGGCGTTCCACAACGTCACCGCCATGGTCGGCGCCGGCGTGCTCAGCCTGCCCTACGCCATGTCCGAGCTCGGATGGTACGTACCAGATGCCTAGTGCTGGCGATCTTCATTCTCTTCTCTCCTCTTTCCAGCAGATGCCATCTTCATTCTCCCTTCTCTCATCGATCTTTCCAGATGCCTAGTGCGTTGCGATCTCTAACTAACCATAACAATCTTCTCGATCGATCGATCGATCTGCGTCATGCATGCAGGGGCCCCGGCGTTGCTGCGATGCTGCTGTCGTGGGTGATCACCCTGTACACGCTGTGGCAGATGGTGGAGATGCACGAGTGCGTCCCGGGCCGGCGCTTCGACCGCTACCACGAGCTGGGCCAGCACGCCTTCGGCGACAAGCTGGGCCTCTGGATCGTCGTCCCGCAGCAGCTCGTCGTCGAGGTCGGCGTCTGCATCGTCTACATGGTCACCGGCGGCAAGTCGCTCAAGAAGTTCCACGCCGTCGCCTTCCCCGACGCCGCGCCGCTGCGGACCAGCTACTGGATCATGATCTTCGGCAGCGCGCACGTGTTCCTCTCGCAGCTGCCAAACTTCAACTCCATCACGCTCGTCTCCCTCGCCGCAGCCGTCATGTCACTCAGGTTCGTTCGATGATCTTCCACTTGTTTACTAGATCTGTTATATTTGTTATATATGCATATATATATATAGTAGTTGGTTCAACATTTGGACGAGATCGTAAGCGATTGTTTCATACGCATGAACGCGCGCACCATGCACCTCTCTGTTGGATTGGATCGGACTCCTGTGACGCCAGCTACTCGACCATCGCCTGGGTGGCGTCGGTGCACAAGGGCCGGCACGCCGACGTGGACTACGGCAAGACGGCGTCGACGGCGGCGGGCCAGACGTTCAACTTCCTCTCGGCGCTGGGCGACGTGGCCTTCGCCTACGCGGGCCACAACGTGGTGCTGGAGATCCAGGCCACCATCCCGTCCACGCCCGACAAGCCCTCCAAGAAGCCCATGTGGCTCGGCGTGCTCGTCGCCTACGCCGTCGTCGCCATCTGCTACCTCCCCGTCGCCTTCGTCGGATACTACGTCTTCGGCAACGCCGTCGACGACAACATCCTCATCACGCTCGAGAAGCCGAGATGGCTCATCGCCGCCGCCAACCTCTTCGTCGTCGTCCACGTCGTTGGCAGCTACCAGATCTACGCCATGCCCGTCTTCGACATGCTCGAGACCTTCCTCGTCAAGAAGCTGCGCTTCACGCCGGGGCTGCCGCTACGGCTGATCGCGCGCACGCTCTACGTTGGTACGAACCTAGCTAGTATATCACTGCGTTTTTATTATTATTACTTTTGTTGATTCAATTAATTATCATGCTAATAAACTCACTTCACTCCGCTCTTGTTAATTTTCTGATATGCAGTGTTCACGGCGCTGGTGGGCATTGCCGTCCCCTTCTTCGGAGGACTGCTAGGGTTCTTCGGTGGCTTTGCGTTTGCGCCAACGACCTACTATGTGAGACTATCTATCCTTTTAATAATTCCACATGCTTTTCATAACCTGGAGGTACCCTTAATCTGTTCGTGAACTATGGTCGACTGAATTTATTAATTTCAACTAAACGTAAATTGCCACAGCTCCCTTGCATCCTATGGTTGAAGATTATGAAGCCCAAGGCGTTTAGCCTCTCCTGGTTCACAAACTGGGTGAGTTACTATCTTCACTATTTGTCTTTTAACTTTCAAGGATGTATTTCTTCAATGTTGTAGAGTGGTAAAATAACTTGGTTACACAAACACATGTTCTCTTGCAGTTCTGTATCATCGTCGGTGTGCTTCTCACGGTGTTTGCACCTATTGGTGGTCTTCGGTCTATCATCGTCAACGTCTCCACCTACAAGTTCTTCTCGTGACCAGGAGAGGAGTTCAAGGCATTAGCTAGCTATGTAATCGTGGACACTGCATGAGTCTTTGATTATTTAGAGATGAGTTCAAGACATTAGATATTTGATAATTTAGACAGGAGTTCCAAGGCATTAGCTAGCTATGTTCAAACGCTTTAAGTTTCATTTAGGTCAATGGGGTCGATATCCCTATTGTGTGTTATGTGTGTGGATTCATGCTGGATATTTCTGGATGTTGTGCTGCATGATATCTTAGTCGTCATCTATGTTTTAATGGGATGGACGCGTCATTAGTTTTGCCTCTATTTGCCAGCATGATGTCCATGTTATTCCTCTGTTTCTCCGTCTTTTAAAATGCTCACTAAACATTTATGTGAAAAACTTAATCTGATATGGAGAGATAAATGCTCTGCTCGCTAGAAGACTTTTGCATCCGCTGGATCAGGCTATGCATGCATGGTTAAGATAACGCGTGTGCCGCTGTGAATCCCGTTAGAAAAGATAGGAGATCCTGCGGGTGCTGGAGATTAGCTAGATCACAACAAAAGCAGGGCCCGCGCTTCCTAATTTTGAGTTAATTGTTGTTTAACTAGTAACAAACTGCAAAACTATTGCCAATCTCGCATGTTTAGCCAAGTCACGAAACCACTACATTCTATCTCTGTTGACCCTTTCCACTTTCAATTAGTATCCTTTAGAATAACTGCTGCCATCTGCGAACGCTTCGGTCCATGACATAGCAGATAGCACAAACAAAATTAGCACCGTCCATTTCAAAAAATTTACGGAAGCTCGTATCATCAGAAATAAAGGTGAGGAAATGATAAATGCGGGTTATACACTTTGTACTACTTGCAATACTCTTTGCATGCACAAGATCTTGCCTGCTTATAAAAGTTTTGCGCGCTAGGGGCATGCATGTACTATTATCATTTTCCACGTTTCCTTAAAAAAAAAATACGCAGGAGGTGCAAATGGACCATTGTTGGGAATTCTTCATCATGGAAACAAAGAATCCCGACACGGACAATCAAACAACACTCACAGGACTACGGAACAGCATTTCATTACTAGGGTGTAATCTCTCCGTCCCGTCCCACGGAGCCCGTGGGCGGGTATTTATAGGGAAGGCCAAAGGTTATTTCGACATGACCAAAACACTCTTGGCCACCCACTATATTCGCGGAATATTCTGTACAACATTGTCATAAGGGTACAAATGACATTTTCGTTCCTCGACGGAAACCCTAACTAGGTGACGTCATTCGCCAGACTGGCTCTTGGACGTCGCCGAGCCAGGCTTCGTCTTTCGGGACCGCCGTCATTCCGCGCCGTCGTCATTCCGACTCCAGGCCATAACGCCGGCAGCCCGAGTTCGCCGTGCCACGCTGCCGCCTATGCGCCTCCATTCTTCCCATAATGTCGGCAGTGCAGTCGTAATGTCGGCAGATCGACGTTACCTGCAGTCAGAGAATATAAGGAAAACGGGGTGACATTATCATCGTAAATATCGATCCCCAACAGTAGCCCCTCGCGGTCGAGGGCCAACTTCGATGGGCAGAAACCGCGACACTTGATTAGAGATTTACGAACGGCACCCCCTTCTTTTTTTTCACGAGAAACGAGGCAACGCCAAAAATGCGGCGCCGTGGCCTATATATATGGCGGGGGAGGGGGCCGGAGAGCCCCGTGCCTTTGTCGTTTGAGCCGAATAGCTGCCGCATTTTCTGCTGAAAACTTTGCGCCGCACTTGTTGCCTTCCGGAATTTTTGCTGAGCTGCAGCGAGTTTGTTGGTGTCTCAGTTCTCGCTCGTCGCCATTTTCTTGCTAAAAAGGTTAGTTCGTCTATGTGCTTTCTGCTCTCTTTTTGTGGTTGTTTATAGTGTCATGCTTTTCATTTCAGATGCCTCGCGTTAAGCAAACCGCTCGTCGCGCTGATGAATCCGACGAGGAGTTCCTTGTCGACTCGCCTGTCGCTAACGTTGAAGGAGATGCCGACCTTGGCGGAGCGAACAAACCGGTTGAGGTTGATTCTGATGCTGCCGCGACTCCCAAGGGTTCTCATGAGGAACCCAACCCCGCCGCAGATCTGGAGGTTTTGGCGACAGCTGCCTCCAAAGCAGCCGGAACTTCGGGCGCCGGCGGAGGTACTAAATCTGCCGCTTTTTTAGGTAAGGGTTTGGGGGAGTCGTGTTATTTTCTTGCATATCGTGAGTCTGCTCTTGCTGGGTCTGCAGCCAGAAGAGTAAGCGGCGCAGTAGATACTGGCTGTAGCGAAAAGGAAGCCTTTGGTAACATCGACGACGAAGGCGAAGATCTTTCTGGGGTGCCGGCCTCTACTAGTGAGTTGGTAGGGGAAGACTCCTGGGCTAACACCGGCATTGAGCCGACGTTCCGGTTTGGGCCGTCCAAGGTCACTGCCGCTGATATCGAGAGGTTTGTTGCTTGGGGTATTTTGAATCTGGAAAGGCTCGTGCTCCTGATGGAGAGCAGATTCCCCGGCCCGAAAACAATGAAGCCATAGTTTATCGTGACTTCTATGAAGCTGGCCTTAGGCTGCCGTCTTTTGGGTTTCTAGCTCGCGTACTGGAAAGATATGGACTGGACCTGCACCATTTGACTCCCAACGCCGTCGCCACGGTGTCGAAGTTTATATGGGCTGTTCGCAGCTACGGCTCGGCTCTGCACTCTGATGCCTTCTGCCGCTTTTATGATTTGAAACATGATGTGAAACCCGTGAGTTTCGATGGGGTGAAGTATTATCCCCAGTATGGCTGTTGCAGCTTTCAGCCCCGCACTTTCGTGAAGAAATCAAAGTATGAAAATGTTGAGCTTGTTGGTGGTCGCCGGAATAAATGGCCTGGAGATTGGCGGAGCCATTGGTTTTATGCCGAGGTTCCCGAGGAGAAGAAAGACGACGGTAGCTCGTACTTTCCTCTGTTTAGTCGCTCTTGTGCCCTACGGCCGGTGCTGTCGCTGGAATTCGTGGAGTCGGAAGGTTTCGCGAAGTGCTGTGACGCCTTTCAGACCGCGATCAAGATGAGTAGCGCTAGAGATTTGGTGGAGGAGTTTGTGGCCTGTCGCATTTGGCCCATTCGGAAAGGTTGGAGCCCGCTGAAATTGAAGGCCAAGCGGCTTGCCAGACTGAACCTTAGCTACCAGGTGCCGTCTTTTGGTGTGAAGAAACCTGATGGGATATCGGATAAGGACTTCGTTCGCTACGTTGAGCTGACTGCCGCAGTTATCTGCGGACCTTATACAGTGCTGGAGAAGCAGGAGTGCGAGAACATGCTGATTTTCCCTCAGCGTGTGAATCGCATTTTTGACGAGATGCAGGTGAAATATGGTCCCCGTGCGGTGATGTCCGTTAAAAAAGGACGGCGGAAGAAAGGCGAGCTTGTTATCGGAGCGACGTTCGTTGAGAAAAGTGGTTGGGAAATAGGTCCCGCTCAAGACATTGCACTTGATGCGCCAGCCCCAAGAGCTGCAGTTGGCTCTTCAGCCGCGGCTGCCGCCAAGAGTTCTGCGGCAGCTTCAAAGACGGTGGCTGGTTCCTCAACTAAGGGTGCCGCCAAAAAACCTGCGGTGTCTGGCAAGGCGGCTGGGACAATAAAGACGCCAGCTGGCACTTCGAAGGCCGCTGAAAAAGCTAAACGCCAGAGCTTGCGAAAGATGCCTGCTTCTCGATCTGCCGCCAAACAGCGGGCTGGTGCTGTTGCCAAACGGCGGCGGGATGACATAGAGCCAGCCCTTGCTGCTGAGCAGATGGAGACTGGTTCCAGCGCGGCGGGTGCCGCCGATTTTGCTGAAGAATTGTCAGTGCGTGAAGATTGCAAACGGCGCCGGATATTACTGGCTTCGGCACTTGACGATTCTGATGATGAATTTCTTGACGACGAGCCTGAAGAGCGTGACTCAGGGGATACACGGCAGCAACCTTCGCCATTGCGCGAAGCCGAAGTTGAAAGTGTTGCGGCTCCCTCAGGCGGATTTGATTTGCCGCGGAGCCCTGCTGTGACTGCTGCGCCGATGAAGCGGAAGCCACTCCTGCCGGCTTTATCAGATGATGAAGAAATTGAGCTGCTGGACGACTCCGTGGATTCGCGCGCCGAGCTTGGACATGAGCTAGATGCCGCGTTTGCGGAAATGAGTGGCTCTGATAGAGGTGCCGACCTTTCCTTTTTCACGAAAGAAACTGCGGCAGCTTCCTCTCCTTTGACTGGAATCGATGACCATGTCTCTAGTTCATCAGTTAACGGAAGTATGTCTAGCGATTCTTCTGAGACAAGCTCCTCTGATGCAGGTGAAGGATCTCCGGGTGCAGAGGTGCGAGAAGGCGAGGCCGGCAATCCGTCCTTAGCCGCTTTTGTTGAGATGACAAAGGCGGTGGATCCTCAAGGTTTTTTCACCTCGCCGCTATTTTTCTTTTATTTGATACATGACAACGATCTGACTTAGTATAATTTGCAGAGCTTTATGACTTCTTGGCCAGGGGCGATAATGCTTTGATCGCCGAAGTTTTGGACAAGAATGCGACAATGGTAATTCTTTCTTTTATGTCTGTGTCGCTTTTTATTGTATCTTTGAATGGGTTTGCCGCTAATGCGTGAATTTGCTGCTCTTGCGCAGACTCTTGCGGCGGCTCGCGCTCTGAGTCGGCGCTTTTGTGGGTCCGAGGCTGCATCTTCGTCCGGCGATGCATTAGAACTGCGGCGGGCACTGAAGGAGGAACGCGCGTCTTTCGACGCTGATAAGGCTGATCTCAATGATCAGATTCAAAAGAAAGATGAAGCGTTGGGAGTGCTCCAGGAAGTCATCCAGAGCAACGAGGATGAGATTGCTCGCTTGAAGTGAGAATTAAAAAATGCGGGGGATAAAATTAGTGCGGTGGAGGAGAGCGCCAGGAGTGCCAAGGAAATTGCCCGCAATTTTGCCCGCAGTTTTTCCAGCGGCGCCGTTAGTGCGCACGCTTCTTTTGGGACAGCCCTGGCTACAATTGGCGGTGAGCCTAATCCCCTTCCGGCCACTCAAGGTTCGCTTACGCCAGAAGTGTTCTTCAATTTTCTGAAAGGGGAATTTGGCGACCTCCCTGAGGCCTTTGAGCGGTTTGGCCAATTTGCGGCTCGCACTGGTTGCGTCGCCCTTTTGGACTTGCTGGAGAAGCGGAACTGCAAGCACTTCACTGATCTGGCGCGCACCACTTACCCAGACTCGAATTTTGATGAAGCAAACGCGGCGAGCGACAGCAAAGGCGTTCGTTTGGCTGTGAAACGCTTTATGAAGAGGTATTGGGGGGTGCATGGAATGGAGGCCTGCCGCCAATACGCGAACAGCAAGCTTGAGGAGGTGGTGCATATTTTCTTCGGAGATTATTTTATCTTGTGAGAAATGGTTTAATAAAATGTTTGTTTTTAGATGAAGGCGGCAACTGGCGTCGAAATTGCGGTGGGGAGCTCGAAGAAAAGGGCGGCTACTCCTGCCAGTGAGACGCCGCCGGCAAAAATTGCCCGTGTTGATGACGCTGCCGAGGCGGAGAAGGCCGCTTCGAAGACTGATGCGCCTGCTGCAGTTGAGACTCCTGCCCCAACCGCGGCTCCTGCAGCTGCTTCGTCTTCAGCGGCGGCCGAGCCGGAAAGTGCGACGGGCTCCGCGGCGCCTGGTGCTACGCCTGCCGCTCCTACTGCGTAGGCAACTGAAGAGGTCTAGGCTCTTAGGCGTGAGGAAGAGAGTTTTCGAAAACACTTGGTTTGTAATAATGTACGTTTCAATACGCTTTGTGCGCAGGATTGTTTTTGCGGCGCCGCGTTGAACATTGCGCCTTGCGCGTTTCTGGCGAAGCGCACTTGTGTTATGTTTCGCGATACCCGCGTCGTAATTTCGGGCATTTCTGGAGGGAAATGATGTCTCAATATTTTCAAGGGCGGGAAAGCTTGATTCGTTGCTTTCACCGCCGGCATTCTTCTTCCATAGCGGTCGTGAAGGCAGAAAGCGTTGAAGATCTTAGCTTTGATCCTTATTTGGATCGTTTTAGGTGTGTTTACGATAGTGCGGGCCCTGAATATGGTCCCGGGTTTGTAGTAGAAGTTGACTTTGATTTGTAACTGGGCAGTCGACTTTGTGACAAAGTGCGCCAGGATTAAACGTTCTGATTTGCGAAGGTGGTTTCGGCGATAACTCTGTCAATTTTTTACAAGTTAAAGCCTCCTTCGCTTTTTCGCTTAGTGAAAGGCGCTCGCCGTTGCTCGGTCGTCGGAATAAAACGAACGTCACCCCCCCCCCCCCCCGGCGATCGAGGGACGGAGGGCGCGCCGAAATTGCGACGCACAATTCATATGGCGTATATTCGTATAAATTGAGGAAGGAGCATATGTCGCCGCTATTTTGCGGTTGGCTCTGGTGCTTGTCAGGTATTTTAAGGTTGGCGCTATTCTGGCTTGAAAGGCGGCATTTGATGATATGGGCCCTTGGCGCCTTTCGTTTCGTTTTTGTTGAAAGAGAACATGGACTAGTTGGAGTTAGCTCTGTTATTTTTTACGAGTTGAAACCCCTCCGCTTTTTGCTTGATGAAAGGCGCTCGTCGTTGCTCGATTGGCAGAATAAAACGAACGTCACCCCCCTCCCCCTGGCAATCGAGGGACGAAAAGCGCGTTGAAGTTACGAGGCGCCACTCGTGCGGCGTTATCCTTAGTGAATTTTGCGAGAGGTGCATTAGGTTGCCGCAATTCTGCGGTCGGCTCCGATATGTGTCGGATATTGAATTTTTGCCGCTATTCTTGCTGAAAGGGCGGCACTTGATGATACCTTGCCTTTGGGCCGCTCGCTTTTGTTTTTGCGAGATTTTGTAGGACCTCCGGGGGCGTGTCCCTTCCTTGGATGGGTGTATTAAGTCCCTCAAGATTTTGATCTCACTGATTTGTTTTTGTTGTGTCGGATTTTGTCCGGAGCCCCTTGGGGGTTGATCTTTCTGCCTCTTTCCTTTAAGGAAATGGACGACTGAGCCCTTGGGCTGGTAGCGTTCCGAACTTTCTCAATTTTATGAGAAAGGTTGGAGAGATGGCCCCTTGAGGCGCTTTTTCTTTTTTAATGCCGCTGTTTCTCAATTTTATGAGAAAGATTGGTGAGATGGCCCCTTGAGGCTATTTTTTCTCAAAGTGTTTAATGGAGAATGAAGCCTGGGAGAAAGGAGCAGAATTTTTTCTTCCTTTCGAGTGGCTTTGGTTCAGGATTTGATTCCTGCGCCGATGTGGCGATATTTAGCGAATATGGCATCGGCTACTTAAGAGGTGGAGAGTTTGATTTTTCCCGGGGAAGATAGCATTATATTGAACTGCTAGGGTTACAAAGGTCCCACCTCGTTAAAAACCTCACCCCCATTATGGGGTTCCCCTGTGAGGAAAAGAGTATGGGCCTTGAAAACGAGAAAAGAAAAATTACAACCTGATTGCCGACTAAAAGCGCCGCTTATAACTGCGCGCCGCTATTAGCCTTTACATTTTTATGTGAAGTACCTCTTGAGGTTGTCGACATTCCAGGCATGAGGGAGCTCGTTGCCTTCACTGTCTGCCAAGTGATAAGACCCTGAGCGATTGCTCCTGACGACAATGTAAGGGCCCTGCCACTTGGAGTTGAGCTTTCCAGTGCTCTCTGTTTTTGGGCTTCTTAAGAGGACGAGGTCGCCAACCTTAAATGATCTTGGCACTGCTCTGGTGTCCCGACATTTTCTTGTTTCTTCCTAATACTTCTCCAAGTTAAGGATGGCTTGGTCTTTGTCTAATTCCGACATGTCCTTCGAAACGGCGTCAAACTCATGGCAATTTCGCCTGAGAGTTGCCCTCATGCTGCGGTGCTTTATCTCTTCTGGTGACATGGCTTCTTCGACGTACAAGAACCTGAAAGGCGTGAACTTGATGGTTCTTGAAACTGTTGTGTTGTGCGACCAGATCACTTTATGCAACTCATCCATCCATTTTCCTTTTTTCTGGCCTTCTAGGCATTTCTTGATGCCTTCGAAGATTTGCTTGTTCGCGTTTTCGACGGCGTCATTTGACTCTGGATGATAAACAGATGCAAAATTCACTTTGGTGCCTATGGAGTGACAGAATTCGCGGAACTCTTGGTTGTCAAACTGTTTTCCATTGTCCACTGTAATTTCGGCAGGGACTCCGAATCTGCATACTATGTTTTGCCAGAAGAACTTCTTGATTGCTGGGCCAGTGATGTTTATCAGTGGCTTCGCCTCTATCCATTTGGTGAAATAGTCAAGAGCTACTACAGCATGTGTGTAATTTCCGGCAGCCGTGGGTAGAGGACCGACAATGTCAATTCCCCATCGCTGAAGTGGCCATACTGGTTGGATGAGCTGAATGAGCTGAGCTGGGTTGTTGATTTTTCTTGAGAATTTCTGGCATGCTTCGCATGTTTTGACAAGTTGTTGGGCGTCCTGCAATGCGGAGGGCCAGTAAAAACCTTGCCGACTAAGGCTCTGCTGGATATATGGGAGCCGCAGATTCCCTCATGAATCTCGCTGAGGAGCTTTTTCCCTTCTTCTTGATCAATGCATCTCAAGAATGGAGTGGATGTGCCGAATTTGTATAGGAACTCGTCGACGAATGCATAATTTCTTGCTCTCTGTTTCATGCGCTTGGCCTCGATTTCTGATTCAGGCTCATAAAAATCCCGGAGATATGCCATGATGGGGGCACACCAATCTTCACTTGAAATGGCATGTATCATCTTGGGTTGTTTCTCTGCCGCTTTTATGTGGAGAACTCAGTGTTTCAAAAAAGACGTCAGGTGGCAAAGGTTCTTTCCTGGCTGCCGCTTTTGCTAGCTGATCCGCTTCACCATTCAGGTTTCTGTCAATGTATTGACAGGTGAAACCATTGAAGTGCCTCTCCAAGCCCCGCACATGATCCAGATACCTTGCCAACAGTTCATCTCTGGCCTTGTAGGTTTTGTCGACATGCCCAGCGATGACTTGAGAATCTGTCTTGATGATGAAGTTTTTTACTCCTAATGCTCTTAGCTTTCTTGTGGCGAGCAAGAGGCCCTCATACTCCGCCACATTGTTTGTGCATTTGTCAGTGTCCTGGTTGAACTGCAATCTGACCGTGTATCGCAATTTGATACCAGATGGTGAAGTCAAAATTGCGGCAGCCCCTGCCCCAAGATGGCACCATGCGCCGTCGCAATGGATCTCCTATGGAATTTCAAAGACTGGACCCTCGGTGTATGATGAGGGCTCTCTCCAATCTGCGATGAAATCCGCCAACACCTGAGAATTTGCGGCATTTCTTGACTCGAAGTCAACAACGTGCTCTGATAATTCTGAAGCCCATTTTATGATTCTTCCAGATGCTTTTCTATTTCTGAACATGTCATTCAGTGGTTGATTTGTCAGCACTCGGATGGTGTGAGCTTCAAAGTAGTGCCTCAATTTTCTTGATGCCATTACGACTGCATATGCTATTTTTTCCAGCTCGGAATAGAATCTTTTTGATCCTGAGAGCGCTTCAGATACATAATATACTGGCACTTGAACCTTCATGTCTTTGCCCTTCTTTCAATTTGCTGCTCTTGCACAAGTGCGGCACATACTGCTGAGTGCGATGCTGAGACATACATTAGCAGAGTTTCATTTTGTTTGGGACTCGCGAATGCGGTCATTTCCTTGAGATACTCTTTCAATTCGGCGAAAGCTTTTTTCTGCTGTAAGCCCCATTGAAAGTTGTTTGCATTTCTGAGGACTTTGAAGAAGGAAAGGCTTCTTTCGGCTGATCTGGAGATAAATCTATTGAGTGCCGCAATTCTACCAGTGAGCTTCTGCACATCTTTGAGGCATTGCGGTTCTCGCATATTGATGAGTGCACTTATCTTGTCAGGATTGGCTTCGATGCCCTTGATTGACACTAGGCATCCCAAAACCTTTCCCTTGCGAATTCCGAAGACACATTTTTCAGGGTTGAGCTTGAGGTTTGCCTTTCTAAGGTTTGCGAATGTTTCGGCCAAGTCAGAAATATGATCTTCTTTCTTGCCGCTTTTTACCACTATGTCGTCGACATAGGCTGACAAGTTCCTGCCTATTTGATTCTCAAAGGCGATAGATGTCATTCTGCAGAAAGTTGGTTCCGCATTTTTTAAGCCTTCCGTCATTCTGACAAAACAATAAGTTCCGAAGGAGGTGATGAAACTTGTTTTCTCTTCATCCTCTTTGTACATGAAGATTTGGTGATATCCGGAGAAGCAATCCAACAGTGACAGGAGTTCTGAGCATGCCGCTGCGTCGACGATTTTGTCGATCCTGGGCAATGGGAAATCGTCTTTAGGACAGGCCTTGTTGAGATCAGTGAAATCTATGCACATCCGCCACTTTCCGTTCTTTTTCTTTACTGGTACTGTGTTAGCCAGCCAGGTTGGATATTTCACCTCCCTGATAACATTTGCATCAAGCAACCTCTGCACCTCAGCCTTGACTGCCTCGACCCTGTCGTCGGACATTTTTCGGAGTTTCTGTTTCTTTGGCCTGATGTTTTTATCAATTCGCAACTTGTGCTCTATTACATCCCGACTGACGCCTTTTAGGTCGCTTGCGGACCAGGCAAATACATCCTTGTTTTTGCGAAGGAACTGGGTAAAAGCTTTTTCCATGTCCTTCGGCATTCCTGCCGCAATTACAACCTCCTGTCCTAAGACATGCTTGTCCAATGGAACTCTCTTTGTTTCTTCATTAGCCGCAATTGCCGGTTCTTCCTTGTCCATTTCTTTTTCCAATTGAAGGACTTCTTTCCCTGGCTTTCTTCCTGCCGGGTACAAGACATGCACATTCGGGTGAGCATACAAAAAGTGTACATTTTTCTGACCAGGGGCTGCCGCCCTTTCAATATTTCTGGCTTCTTGCTGATCGCCAAAGACTGAAATGACCTCCTTGTGTGCCGGCATTTTCATGCAAAGGTAGGAGCTGTGTAAAACTGCTTCAAATGCATTGAGGACTCCTCGTCCGAAGATTGCATTGTAGGGGTACGGCATATCCACTACATCAAAAGTGATGTGTTGTGTTCTTGCATTGTCGAGGGTGCCAAAGGATACTGGGAGGCTTATTTTGCCGATAGCGCGGACTTCTCTGCCGCCGAAACCATACAAGGGGTATTCTGAAGGCTGAAGTAGAGATGAATCAAGGTTGAGCTGGTCGAATGTTCTTTTGAAGAGGATGTCTGCCGAACTTCCGTTGTCAACGAGTATTTTGGTGACTGACCAACCATAGGTGTTTGCCTGGATGACCATGGCATCTGTATGAGGGTAGCAGCGGAGGTTTAGATCGGCTTCTGTTAATGTGATTGGAATGTGCGACTACCGTGATTTTACCACGGGTCCATTGCACACCGCATTGACGGCTCGGAAGTAATTTTTCTTTTGTTCTTACTTTCGAACTCGGATGAAGATCCGCCGGTGATTGGCAGGATGACTCCACAAGTGGGAAGGCTCTGAGAGGAATTGTTTTGGTTTGTCTATTTTGGGAAAGGCGGCGGAGGTGGTAAAGGCGGCTCCTCAGAGGCCGTGATTCTGGGAAATTGCGGCTGGTGTGTGTATGAACTTGCTTGAGACGTCGCCAAATGCTGAATATGCGGCGAGGATGGTGGATGTGGTTGGTATGGGCTTTGGAAGTGGTGGTGAGGGTTGTAAGAATTCTGGAAGTATTGGAATGGGTAGGAAGCACCGAAAGGTGAGTTGTTCCAAGAATTGGCGGCAGCCGTGTGATTGACACTTCTCTGTGTTTCGCTTCTTTGCTCCTTGGCTTTCGTTCTTTCCATGGCATCTTTGGTTTCCGGGCATTCCTTGGAGGTGTGGCCCTTGTCAAATCCGTGGAACAGAAAGTATGGCTTTTTTGGCTCCTGGTTTCGCAAGTTGTGCGAATTGCCGCGACCCCTTCCTTGAGAGCGATTGTTTCTTCCTCCTCTGTGCTGAAAATTTCCGGCAGGGTTGCTTGTGTTGATTTTTTCTTCTTGGTTGTCGATATGATTAAATAGGTTGGAGTTCTGGCTCTGATTGTTGTTGCCACCCCTCCTAGACGAATTCCAATCCTGCTGCCTTTGGCTCGATTGGTTTTTCTTCGCCTGGCGCTACGCGCTCTGCTGCTCTAATCTTCTTCTGTGGTCGTTGTCGGCTCTACAGAACTGATCGACCGTTGAGAAAAGCTCTTCGAGTGTTGAAGGGCGGTGCATGGAAAAATAAGTGGCACAAGGGCCGGCTCGCAACCCTCCAATTGCGGCGTCAATGACAATTTGATCCGGAATATCGTCTGTTCGGGCTTTGAGCTTGACGAACCTCTGGAAATAGTCTTGCAGGGGCTCTCTCTCGTGCTGAACACATGCTCTGAGTTCATCTGCGGATATAGATGTTCTGTGAAAACCTTGGAAATTTGTCGTCAATTTATCCCTTAGGTTCTCCCATGAGTATATTGATCCGGGCTTCAGCCTAGAGTACCACTCGAGGGCTTGATGCTCAATTGCAGTGACAAAGGTCTTCGCCAATACCGTATCATCTCCTCCAGCGGATGCTACTGCAGCTTCAAATGACATCAAAAATTGCCTTGGGTCGGTTGAGCCATTGTACTTTGATAAGGAGATAGGCTTGTAAGTTGCTGGCCAAGGGGTCAACTGGAGGCCTTCTGACAAGGGGGAGTTCTTGTCGAATTTACTCACGAAAGGTGCAGATTGGCGGTATACAGTCCGAAGCCTATGATGGCCTTCGCCATTGTTGTTTGTTTCAAAGTAATGCTCTTTCTTTGATTCGCTATTTTGCCCTGTGGCGCTTGTCATCTCGTCGAGCTCTTTTTGCAGTTCGGCGACTGCCGCCTTTGCTTGCTCAATCTGCAGCCGGAGCCTCTCTTTCTCTCTAGCCCTCTCTTCAGAGATTATCTTCTCCTTTGTTAGCTTGAGTCTTTTCCAAGTTGTTGCAAGTTGGAAAGTGGACGCATTTGCTTGTCAACTTCATCTTTCTCTGGATCACTTTCCTCAGGGTTAATTGTCGACGGTGGTTCCGCCCATTGCTTGCCGGCTTTTGCCTGCTTCGACTTTTCCGCTTCTTCACTGAAAATGAGGTCGATAGAGCTTTTGGCGGCGATGTCCTCATCACTCGGCCGAATTCCGGCGGCTAGGCTTGCTTGCGCCGCGTCGGAAATTCGGTTGGCCTCGTCGGCCATTTGCCTTTCTTGAATGAATGCCCAACGGATTTCTTCTTCCGAGAATGCCGGGTTGGGAGGGAGAATTTCTTCCTCAAAGTCCGGCGGGTGGGGGCTGATGGTGGTTTTTGGACTAGGTGCTTTTTTCTTTCTATGTGGCATCACGGGTGGTGTTTTCGAGCGACACAAACGGTGGGCGCCAATGTTGGGAATTCTTCATCATGGAAACAAAGAATCCCGACACGGACAATCAAACAACACTCACGGGACTACGGAACAGCATTTCATTACAAGGGTGTAATCTCTCCGTCCCGTCCCACGGAGCCCGTGGGCGGGTATTTATAGGGAAGGCCAAGGGTTATTTCGACATGACCAAAACACCCTTGGCCACCCACTATATTCGCGGAATATTTTGTACAACATTGTCATAAGGGTACAAATGACATTTTCGTTCCTCGACGGAAACCCTAACTAGGTGACGTCATTCGCCAGACTGGCTCTTGGACGCCGCCGAGCCAGGCTTCGTCTTTCGGGACCGCCGTCATTCCGCGCCGTCGTCATTCCGACTCCAGGCCATAACGCCAGCAGCCCGAGTTCCCGTGCCACGCTGCCGCCTATGCGCCTCCATTCTTCCCATAATGTCGGCAGTTCAGTCGTAATGTCGGCAGATCGACGTTACCTGCAGTCAGAGAATATAAGGGAAACGGGGTGACATTATCATCGTAAATATCGATCCCCAACAACCATCTGTACAGGAAATAAACATATCAATGGACCTTAACTATTTTTATTATCTCAAATTTTTCAATGAGATATAGAACTGAATTTTTAAATAATTGATGCATATGTTTGGTTAAAATAAACATATCAAATGAAATCATTACACCGTATCTCTTTGCAACAAAGAAAAGAAAAAGACCTCCTTGCCAATCGGAATGGGATATGCATGCATGTACGGCGAAAGGGCTTTTGTAGCCTAGTGGTTACAAGGGCCTCAGTAGCACCTTAGGTGTTAGGTTTGACTCCCCGTGCACTACAAGATAATCCATCTTTCCCGACAGTTTTAATGGCCAATAGTTTAGTCCTCTTATTCATTTTTTTTCCTAATGGCCAACAGTTTTCTAGTACAAGAGAGTATTTCTCCACAGGTTATGAAATTTTCCAACAACTTTATTCCCCACAAACTCATTGCCTACAGTATTGTATACACCTAGCAA
The DNA here is from genome assembly GCA_012490785.1 of Eragrostis nindensis. Taxonomy (NCBI): domain Eukaryota; kingdom Viridiplantae; phylum Streptophyta; class Magnoliopsida; order Poales; family Poaceae; genus Eragrostis; species Eragrostis nindensis. The sequence goes on along the minus strand of JAAXCT010000072.1, from coordinate 840,149 downwards.
AATACATTAGAAACCGTTGGCCACTTGCAATAGACTGTTGGGAAAAGTTGTTGATCTTGTAGTGGTGGGAGCGAATTTTCTAGGATTTAACGATTTTGTGTTTTCAGTGGTAGGCGACGCTCCTCTCCACAGTGAGACGCCAGTGGTGACTTCGTCAATCTTGTAGATTTGCCGGCTCAGTCTTCGAAGATACTCATTGGGGTAGGGTTTGCATACGTGTGTTTATAGGGATGAGTGTGCATGCGTTGTGAGTGTCGGAGTTGTATTGTGTAATAAAAAAAAAGTTTAACGCGTCAGATAAGATCGGAGGTCGGGCTGTCAATTCAGTCTGGCCAGCGTCGTTTGTTGTTACGGTTATCTGCATGACAATAGTGCTGGGAGTAGATCGCTCAGAAAGAAAAAAAAGACGAAATTGAATAGCCTCACGTACTTTGCGGCAACCACGAAGGAGCACTGATCTTGGTTCCAAATCTCTAGGCCTCATCTACATGTCTGATTGATCTGTTCCAACTGGTTTGAATAGCTGGTGAGAGCAGCTCGTAGTACGTCGCAAGAAGTCATGCACATCATGCACTTGATGCCATTCGGGTCGTACTCAAAAAAGAAAGCAGGTCTGTCTTCCTAAATTCGAGTTCACAGTTTTCATTAATAGTAGCCATGAACGCAACTACTTCTGATTTGAGTGGTGGTGGGTGTGGGTGTTTTGGGGGGGGGGGGGGGGGGGGGGGGGGGGGGGGTTGTTAATCGGTATACCAAAATGCACTACTTAAAACCTTCAATGCGCATGTAATGATTCTTTTTAGAATACAAAATATATTTAATATACATGGACCATTGAATAATCTGTCAGTTATCACAAGAGTCATCCACAAAAGAATAGGGGAATACACACAATGATTGTATATAAAAAAAGAACATCTAGAAAAAATAGTGACTAATTCAATTACTAAAAAGCCGTCCATTATTTGCAAATAACTACATTGTTGTGGCTTCAAGCGCATTATTGACAAGACCATCCATGGTCTACAATTAGAGATGTCTTGGTCTCGATTTTTAAGGCGATGGATCTTGCAGCATCAACAAAATTTGGTGTCTCTCATCACTGGTTGAAGAGGACGCTACTTTGATTTGGTCTTTGCTCTTCGACAACATCACATCAACTTTATTTCTTTATTTTTGTTACAATCGTCCTTCATTTAGAAAACAAAGGAAGGGCGAAAAGGCCTGTAGCCTAGTGGTTACAAGAGCCTCAGTAGCACCTGAGGTCCTGGGTTCGACTCCTCATGGGAGCGAATTTTCTAAGATTTAACGGCATTATGCTTTCATTGGTAGGCGACACTCCCGTTGACAGCGACGCGCAGTGGTGACTTCGTCAATCTCGAAGATTTACCGGCTCAGTCTTCAAATATGCTCATAGAGGTAGGGTTTGCGTACATGTATTCATATGGGTGAGTTTACATGCGTTGTGAGTGTTTAAGTTGTACGGTGTAATAAAAAAAAAAGAAAAAACAAAGGAAGGAAGAAGAAATTAAATAAAAAAATTAGCTCGCATGGGGAAATAGGGAATTAAGAAGCAGGGATAAGATCAATTATCCCAAATAAAAAGGGAACCCCAAGACAACTTGGGCCAAATATCTGGAACGCGCTGTTTCAAGCGTGACAACACGGGCCAAATTCTTGTGATTTGTGAACCTAGTTTGGGCTGACAGTTACGGTCACTATACGAAGGAATTCCTATACATCACTCACTAGTACCAGTGACATGTGGAGCACCCACTTTGAGATTCGTGCGTGAAAATAGATTGGTAGAATGTGTGCCTCTTCTTTCTTCTTCTACTATGTCGCCCACACCCGCGCGGTGCGCCCCCGCCCCGCTCCGCCCGCCTCTGTGCTCCCGCGCCAAGCTGCTATTGCCGCGCGCCTGGAACAATTTGTTTCTTCACCTTGAACAATTTGTTTCCTGCCTGGAAAAACTAGTTTCTTTGCCTAGAACAATTTGTTTCTCCGCCTGGATTTTTTTTTCTTCATCTGGAACATTTTTGTTTTCGTTGGAATAATATGTGGAAGGTGGAAGAGATAAAAAGGTTCGAACTGGGTCGTTTTCATTTATTGGACCGGTCCAGCTGTACGAAACATGCAAATGTCGCTGAAATATTCATGCCATGCGAGAGTTCGTTTCGTTTTCGAATAAGATCAACGCAACGCCGGTCCGTCAATTCAAGCGAACTATATCATGCTGAGATGCTCTTGTCACGCCAGTTTAGTCGGATGCAGATCGGAGCGAATGCGAAGGGAGATCAGTGGAGGCGACAGAAAACGGTTTCATCAGGTAGTTTTGATGCGACGTACGGCGGCGATACGAAAGGACTCTGTCGTCGTGATCATCACAGCCGTCGCCGCCTCCATCTTGGCAGTGTGGTTTCGCTGAGCTTTTTCCCCGAACCGAACATTTATAAAGGAAAAAACCAATCCAGGACGAGGGAGGAGAGCAGCGAGGCGACCAATAAAGACGAGGAGAGGGAGAGCAGAACACATCCTCTGTTTCGTGGAGTCGATGATAAAGAATTTCTAAATAGCAGGGACCTTTCTGCATAATGATTCTCTTAGGAGGCATGCGTTTTTGCCCGATTGTTTTTCAAACTGATCGCCTTCAAATTTTGTTGTGGCACTTTACCCAGAACATCTTCAGTGTTGTGACTTTTTCGGAATATAGCCTCCGTTAAAAGATTATATTAGCGTGTTTGGTGTAATGGATTTCTTTTGAGGTGTTTTTATGGAGACGTGTCATCAATTTGAGCCTTGGCTACTTTCGTTAAGAAAAACCAGATGCAGGTAAAATAAGCCTTTATTATTAGCTGACAACCATACATAATAACTTACAAAAACAACATGGCGACAAGTAGTTTTTAGGTAATGATCCATAAGTAGAACGATACATGACTAGTATATCTCTACTAATTATAAGAAGGGAACACATTGCAGATTATGACGCCGCTAGCATCTTGGAGAGAGATACTTTACGGGAACACTTCGATGAAAGTTTTGATGCGACGTACGGCAGCAATGCGGAAGGTATGATATGGATGCGAGGAGCTTTGTGAGCACACGAAACTCTTGCCTACAAAACCAGCTGCCTGGAAAGGAACGGGTAGCCTCAAGTGGAGCAAATAAAAGGTTCCTTTGCCTGTTCCCTCTCGATCGATCGCTCGCGACTTTTTACAGTATGGCTGACGATGATGATCCAAGCTAGAGAGAGAGGGAGGAGATTTAAGGCATGGGAAAGAGTAGCGCTATTGTTGTGCGGTAGCAGCCTCAGCTACCCATCTACTTCATCGTCCAAGTATATTGCCAATCCAGTCTTACCTTGAAGATAGAACTTGTATGACTAAATGTTCAGTCCTGCTGGATTCTCACTTGGCCAGTGTGAACTGACTGAAAAACATGTAAAGGAGAAGCTCGTAAAGGTGTTCCCATCAAGGTACTGGATGACGATGCTGGCCTGCTTTGTGGTGGCCATCTTCCTCATTCTCATGGCAGAGCAGAATGGATGCTCGAGTGGTGTTGGTGTAAATATAAGCAATGTAAAGGACCTTTATGTAAATGTGTGGAATACAAGAGGAGAGGAGTGAGAGGGTGCAGTGAGTGCACCAAAAATTTCCCCCAAAATCGACTCACAACATGGTATTCAGAGCCGGCATTAGGGTTAGGGTTTACCTCGTCGGCGCCGGAGCTTCGCGGACGGCGTGGCGGCGCTCGTGAGCGTGGCGCGGGAGCAGCGCGCGGCGGGCGCGGCGCGCGCGCGAGGCCCGGGCGCGGCGGGCGCGCGAGGCGCGGCGCGGGCGCGGCGCACGCGCGAGGCCGGGCGCGGCGGGCGCGCGAGGCGCGGCGCGGGCGCCTCGTGTGCGCGCGGCGGCGTGGACGCGGTGCGGCGCGCGGCTGAGGACGCGAGGCGGCGCGGGCGAGGGCTCGGCGGCTGAGGTCGCCGGGAGAGAGAGAGGAGGTGTTTGTGGGCTGTTGCTGCTGGGGACGAGTTGCTCGTGGAGGAAGAAGGTGTGGGCTGCTACGAGCTGCTGTTGTTGTTGAAGTGCTGAGGAAGGAGGAAGGGGATAAGTACCGGACTGTCCGGAGCTGATAAGAACCGGACTGTCCGGAGCTGTCCCGGACACTCCGGTGGGGAGTCTCTGTTGGGGGTCCAGACTGTCCGGCTGTATACCGGATTATCCGGCAGGTGTTGCGTGTCTGATCTGTCAGGATGAGTCCAGAAGAGATGGAAGCTAAAAGAAAGGAGGAAGAGACACTGAAAGCAGCTGCTGGGCAGCAAAGTAGTGGAAGTGGTGAGAGGGCTGTTCCAGTGTTTACAAGGGATGAGATGAAGAGTGTGATCCAAGAGTTAGCAGAGATGGGTGTGTTTGGCAGTAGTAAAGTGATGGCACAGCCACAGCCACAGGAGTTGAAATTGGAACTTGTGCCGAATGATGTGAGGCTAGAAGGTAGCAAAAATTACTTGAGTTGGTCCAGGAGAGTACGGGTGCTTCTAGGAGGCAAGCATGTGGAACACTATTTAGATGAAACGTGTGTTGAGCCAGCTGATAAGCAGAGTCCTGAATGGCGAGTTTGGTATGCAACAAACTCCGTGATTGTGGCATGGTTACTGGCATCCATGCTTCCCTCTGTTGCCAAAAGAGTGGAAGCCATGCGCACTGCATCACAAATATGGGAGACTATGAGTGACTTGTACTCAAGGAAAGGAAATGTGATGGCAATGGTGGAAATTCAGGGTAAGGTGGATGCTGTGAAACAGGCAGGGAGATCAGTTGAGCAATATGCCAATGAGCTTCAGTCCTTGTGGGAGGAGCTAGATCACTATGCCCCTCTCCAAATGGAGACACCACGTGATGCTCAGGCGGTTCATAAGTGGGTGGAGGATAGGAGGGTGACCCACTTTCTGAAGAACTTAGACCCAGAGTTTGAGAGTAGGAGAGCTGCCTTTTGTCATCAGGCCAGTCTTCCTACTCTGAATGAAGCTGTTGCAGCCATGAATGATGAAGAAAGCAGACTCCGAGTGATGAGTAACAACAACCCTATGAGGCCAGCCTATGTTGCAGTGGAAGATAGAGAATGCTACAACTGTGGGGAGAAGGGACACATGAGTTACAATTGTCCCAATCCTGGTAGTAGAGGTGGCCGAAGTGGGACTAGAGGAGGTCGATGGAGTACTCGTCGTACTTATGGAGGAGGTCGTGGTAACCGTGGTGGAGGTCGAGGTAGAGGTCGTGCTGGCCCTAGAGCCAATGTAGCTGTGACTGAGGAGGCTCCTTCAATCACCTTGACAGGGGAACAAGTCAAGCAGTGGGAGCAATGGCAGAAAGGCAAAGCTTCTGAGAGCTCCACCCCATGTGACTCAGGGACCTCCCACACCACCAGCCACTTCGGTAACTTTGCCAACTATGCCCATATGGGCAAAGGTACTCAGGCACAGGCACTTGCATCCTCATGTAGTCATATAGAATGGGTCATAGACTCCGGTGCATCAAAGCATGTTACGGGCATATCTAGCTCATTCAAGACATACATTCCATATGCTCATTGTGAATCAGTGCAAACTCTAATGGTACATCTCAACCTATTCATGGTGTAGGTTCTATAGAGTGCACTCCATCTCTTAGTCTTGCATCTGTCTTGCATGTTCCATCCTTTCCAGTCAATCTTATATCTGTTAGCTCTATCATTGATCAACTCAAGTGCATAGTAATTTTTGATGAAACCTCTTGTGTCTTTCAGGAGAGGGGAACTGGGAGAAGGATTGGGACTGGAGTGAGGCGTAATGGGTTGTGGTTCATCAACCATGAGGATGCAGCACTGGCAGCTACTACAGAAGGAAATGTGATGGACATTCTGCTACTTCATTGTCGGTTAGGACATGTATCTTTTGGGTGCCTGAGTCAATTGTATCCTGCCATGTTTAAGGGAGTGGATAGAAGTAAACTAGTTTGTGATGCATGTGAACTTGGCAAGCATACTAGATCCACTTATCCTAGTATTGGTCTTAGAAGTTGTGAACCTTTTATGGTAATACACTCTGATGTTTGGGGCCCATGCTCAGTTACTTCTGTGAGTGGTGCTAAATCTTTTGTCACCTTCATTGATTGCTATACCCGTATGACTTGGATCTATATGCTCAAGCACAAGAGTGAGGTGCCTAAGTGCTTCCAAGATTTTCATAAGTTGATTGGTAATCAGTTCAATGCAAAAGTTAAAATTATTCGTTCTGACAATGGAACAGAGTATGTGAACAATGAATTTCAGTCATATACTTCAAATCAAGGGATTATTCATCAAACAACTTGTCCTGGCACCCCACCTCAGAATGGTGTAGCTGAGAGAAAGAATCGTCATCTATTGGAGGTAGCAAGATCTCTCATGTTTCATATGAATGTGCCCAAGTATTTGTGGAGTGAAGCGGTGATGACAGCTGTATATCTTATCAACCGCATGCCATCCAGAATACTTGGTATGAAGTCACCATCTGAGCTTCTGTTAGGCAAGCAAGAGTTCAGAGTTCCACCCAAAGTGTTTGGTTGTGTTTGCTTTCTAAGGGATCATCGACCCTCGGTGGGCAAACTGGATCCTCAGGCGGTAAAGTGCATATTTGTTGGGTATGCTTCTAATCAAAAGGGGTACAAGTGTTATGATCCAGTTGGACGGAGATTGTTTGTGAGTATGGATGTGACATTTCGTGAGCTAGAGCCCTACTATGCCACAAAAGGTGATCTTGATCAGTTTCTCGATGAGTTCTCTCCAGTCCTGATGGATGACTGTAGAGAGGGGGAGGATGGTGATGGAACTAGTGGTGGTATTGTTGTTGGTGGTAGTGTTAGTGGTGATGTTGGTGGTAATGATGTGGTGACCTCAGAGAGTCAGGAGGAGGTGATGAGTGAAGGGAGTAATGAGGGAGGCATGAATAATGATGAAAGTGATGATCACCATGGAGAGGAAGAGGTGGTGGTTGTTGGGACAATCCCATGTCCTACTAGAAGTGTGGAAGGCAAGGTGGATGAGAATCAGGGGGAGAAACAGACCATAGTATATCAGAGAAAGCGGTCTAAGAAGCAGGGGGAGCAACCACAACCAGAACAACACGCTGATACTCCAGTCCCGATATCCTCCTTGGACCCTTCTCCACCAAGCCCATCAGTTCCCACTGGTAATATCTCTCCCACCTTTGATCATATAGATTTGCCTCTTGCACATCGTAGAGAACCTAGAACTAATGCTGGAAAACCTCCTCCGCGTTATGGTTATGAGGAATCTGACATTGCCAATTACATTTCATACTCTAGTGTCTCATCTGCATATAGGACCTTTGTTGCATCATTACAAACAGTGTCTATTCCGAAGGACTGGAGGTGTGCTAAACAAGATCCAAAGTGGAAGGATGCAATGAAAGAGGAGTTGAGTGCCCTTCAGAAGAACAAAACATGGGAACTTGTTCATCTTCCAAAGGGAAAGAAGGCTGTGGGTTGTAAGTGGGTCTTTACAGTGAAACAGACTCCTGAAGGAAAGGTGGACAGGTACAAAGCAAGATTGGTTGCAAAAGGATATAGTCAGACATATGGGATTGACTATGATGAAACCTTTGCTCCAGTGGCAAGAATGAGTACGGTGAGAACCTTGATATCATGTGCAGCTAACTTTGGATGGCCTCTTCATCAGCTGGATGTAAAAAATGCATTTCTTCATGGGGACTTGCAAGAGGAGGTCTATATGGAAATTCCACCTGGCTTTGCAAATGAACAAACTCTCGGGAAGGTATGCAAACTCAAGAAGTCACTATATGGCCTGAAGCAATCACCACGAGCATGGTTTGATAGGTTCAGGAGAGCAGTGTGTGATATGGGTTATTCTCAATGTAATGGAGATCACACAGTATTTTACAGACATCGGGGTTCCAACATCACTATCTTGGCTGTTTATGTGGATGACATAGTGATCACTGGTGATGATGTCGAGGAAATCAAAGTCTTGAAAGGAAGGTTGGGGGAAAGCCTTTGAGGTGAAAGATCTTGGACTACTTCGATATTTCCTTGGGATTGAGATTGCCAGATCTCCAAGGGGGATTGTTCTATCTCAAAGGAAGTATGTCCTTGATTTGCTAGCAGAAACTGGAATGCTAGGGTGTCGCCCTTGTGGTTCACCAATTGACAGGAATCACCGAATTTGTGCTGAGTCAGGTGACCCGGTTGACAAAGAAAGATATCAAAGACTAGTTGGTCGATTGATCTATCTCTGTCATACAAGACCTGATATCTCTTATGCGGTGAGTGTGGTAAGTAGATACATGCATGATCCTAGAACTGGGCATATGGAGGTGGTTTATCAAATATTGAGGTATTTGAAGGGGACTCCAGGAAAGGGACTTTGGTTTAAAGCGAATCAACACTTGAATGTGGAAGGTTATTGTGATGCAGATTGGGCAAGTAGTAGAGATGACCGGAGATCCACATCTGGATATTGTGTATTTGTGGGAGGCAATCTTGTTTCATGGCGAAGCAAGAAACAAGTTGTGGTTTCTCGGTCCACGGCTGAGGCGGAGTATAGAGCTATGGCATTGGCTCTATGTGAAATGATGTGGGTAAAAGGTCTCTTGAAGGAGCTTCGGGTATTGAGGAATGAGGCTATGAAGCTACATTGTGACAATGTAGCGGCAATCAATATTGCAAATAATCCAGTTCAGTTCGATCGAATGAAGCATGTGGAGATTGATAGATTCTTTATCAAGGAGAAGATGGATGGTGGCACTTTGAAGCTAGAGTACGTAAAGTCTCGTGATCAACTGGCTGATTGTCTTACTAAAGGTCTAGGTCCTAAGGATGTTGAGTTGTCATGTAACAAGATGGGCATGTTGAATATATTTAGCCCATCTTGAGGGGGAGTGTTGGTGTAAATATAAGCAATGTAAAGGACCTTTATGTAAATGTGTGGAATACAAGAGGAGAGGAGTGAGAGGGTGCAGTGAGTGCACCAAAAATTTCCCCCAAAATCGACTCACAACAAGTGGGATCTTAGACTGACCGCAGCAGCGACCTGTATATTTCACCCCCCAAAAGAATATTCCACATCCCCTCTAAAAGATTCCAGCCTCTAAATTCGTGTTCGTTGCAACAGCGACCTCTATTTGCTCCTCCATCCGCTGCCCGCCGCCGCCTTCCGCGCTCCTCTACTCGTGCCTCCACTGCTCGGCGGGTCGCCGGGCGCCGTCGCAGGCCGCTGCCCGCTGCTCCGCCGTCGCCGCCGAGTTCAATCTTGATGCGAGTGCACGCCCGCGCCGCCGTTGCAGGTCGAGCTCTGCGGCCACGTGGCGCTGGACTCCGCGCACTTCCTCTTCACCTCCGTCCTCGCAGAGCACGACGCGATGGTCGAGTTCGCAACCAAGTCCGGGATTCTCGCCACCAAGAAGGTTCCTGCACCGGATGGCGCAGGCATCTCCGGTGAGGGGAAGCTGTTCATCGAGCTGGACTTCCCCATGATTGACCTCTTCGCGTGTGACAACGCCGAGCTGCCATCCATCCCCAACACTTGAAAGCGTCCAAATTTCTCTAGTCGGCAACTGCAGGAGACATCAATGTAATTTCTCTGAAACTTATCCAAATTTCTCGATTGATGTCTACATTGCAGGCCCCATTGCTGTGGAATTCTGGTGATTAAGTTCCCAACCGAACACGTATGGCAAATTTCAACATGAAAGTTGATGTAAAAGAACCATTTCATTCTACCTTACTCATTTTCCTCGACTGTACAAGTATTTGCTTGTCCAGAATGAACTAGTTACTAGTGCTTGCAAATAAGTACTAGTTCTTGTTAGGTGTGCGGCAATTTTGATGTGGATGCGTACTGAATCCAAATGACCATTCTAGTATTTGCTATGTTCTTGTTAGCAGATTGTGTTGTTACAAACGGAAGATTGAATCAGATGAATTGTTGTGTGACCGTTCTTTGCAGTGGTTAAATCTGATTCAATTTCTTTTGCTTGCAGGACAACAATCTTGCATGTGGTGGTAGTGGAGGAGGATCTTGTCAATCTTGTGAATCTTGTGCACAATAGATATCCCAGATCCATCGGTACGGCTGCACCAAACATTGGAAGAAGAAGATGATGATTTGTGGCAGCACATCACAAGTTGCGTGACCAAGCTGTCCATATCTAGCTTCAAAAGGATCTCATCGAGCACAACTGGATGCGATATGGTTCAAACTAGATGCCTACCTGTTGTAGTTTGTTGTAAAAAATCATGTAAAAATAGGACCTTTTATTCTTTGTTTGTTCAATGGCAAGTAATGGCTGCCTACCTGTTGTAGTTTGTGTAAAGGGACATTCTTTCACATAAGCTCAGAAGTGAATATTGATGTAATCCTCTTGTCCTGTGTTTTTTCAGATTGAAAACAGTTGCTTTTTTTTAGATTAAAAACAGGGCTGAATTTTCATTTTAATGTTCTTGCCTACTAACCATTTTAGTGTTAACTGAATGTGCTCTGCCTGAGAACAGGGCTGTTTTCACTCTACAGAATTCTGATTTAAAAAGCATGATACTATTGTTCAGATTTAAAACTGATACTAGTACAAGATATCAACTCCAGTAGAAAATTTTGATTGATTAGGTGCTGGGTAACCACAACACTAATGCTATGTTATTCAGTATTCCTAAACATATATGGTCAAACTTCACTTGATGGTCGACTAACTGCAACTACAGTTAGTCTGAAAGTTATATGAAGCAGTTAGTCTGCAACTACAGTTAATTTGAAAGTTATATGAGGCAGTTAGCCTGCAACTACAGTTAGTCTGCAACTACAAAATGTATAAACATGTATGCAGCTGGTCGCTGACTGCAACTACAAATGCAAACTGCACTTGTGTCACTCTGATTCCTCACATTCAGGATAGAGAACTCTGAAAGTTACAGAGAAATATGAGGCAGGCTCACCCTTCTGCTAGTTGCAGATTAATGCAAATCAAACCTACTGACCAATAGTTATACATTTTGTGATGGCAATCAGTTGTGGGTACAGAACTGCAGATTCAAGTTGCGGGTATAGAATTGCAGATTCAAGTGTCAATATTTCCAATGATCAAAGTAACCATTAACAGTCAGCATGCTTCTCATATACAGGATTGTTCAGATGAGGAATGAGGAATGTATCATATATAGTCTCAAAAATATAAACACAGGATCAGAGAAGCATGAAAAACATGAGCATCAGAATTAACAGTCAGCATGCTTCATTAGAGATACAAGCTGCTGGCCAAGCTATAACACAGTACAAAATTCAGCCAGTTATACAAAACTAGCAGATATTTGGCAGAAATGTTTAAAGGCACAGAGATGCCACAAAATCATATAGGTTTATGCCTACTTGTTACAAGCGATCACTCTTCTTACTACAAACAGTGATACAAGCTACAAATACAAGCTTATTCATATAGCTAGTGACTCGGCGACGTCGGGACTGCAACTTCAAAATGATCTCTTCTTGTTGCGCTTGATAGTAAATCCGTTCCATAGATTGACATTTTGTCCAGGTTAATGGCCAATATATGTGCTCGTCCTCTTCCTTCTCTTTCTTTTCAGCCTCCATCTGTACGCGTTTCTCCTCTATAGCCAACCTTTTCTTCTCCAGCTCCAACATCATTTGCCGGTGTTCTCGAGCCTCGTTGAAAACTCAGAGCCACCTACAACACTCTGTGCTGCATGACCAAGACTGTCTCCAGAGATATCAACTGATGCATCATGGAGGGCAGTAATATAATCATCCATCCTACATAGTTGAAGAGAAAATTCAGTCAACATTTGTAGTAAGAACAGGGCAACTGCTCAAATATGACTGAGGCAACTGCTTAAATATGACTGAAATTATGAACTGAAAATTATATATGATCTATGTCAGTGAGAAAAGTTCATGTAGCTACAGCATACATTTTATGCAATCCATGATGGCAAAAAGGAATATAGCATGCCCATATGTACTACAGAAACGGTAGTCTGACCTAGTTAACACAGCATCAGACATTCAGACAAGCATATGAGTAGCAGGCAAAGATGCACTTTCAGTTCATTGCAGTTTCAGTCCAGCAATAACAGGCAGGCTGACAATGGACTTTCAGTTCAGTTCACTTCAATGAAATCAATGCACACAAGCAGGCTTGAACATATGAACTTCAAGTTCAGATAATAAGTTCTGTTTAGATTTTGATAACAAGCACACTCCTATGATGCACACATTTGCTAATGACAAGCATCCATGCCAACTTTCGGTAACTGACAATGCCCTTTCAGTTCAACAACAAGCAGCATGCCATTTGCTAATGATTCAAGCACCCATGCTCACTACTGACATTAACCGAGGCAAGCAAGCAGGCAAGCAGCATCGCCCACAAACAGCGCATGCAAACAGGCAACCAGCAACGCACGCATGCAATATTCTTGCCAATTCAAGTTCTTGCCAATTCAGCACCTGCGCGTTCAGCAAAGCAAGCAAGCACACAGGGAGTTGCGCATGTCTTCTTCCTTCCTCTGCACACAGGTAGCACACAGCCAAGAAAGCAAGAAGCCAAGCAACAGCAGCAGTTCTTGCGTCTGTACACAGGCAACAACAGTCAAGAAATCACCAGTCTTTTGAAGTCGATCGACGGTTCTTGCCGTCGCGACGGGGAGATGGAGGTGGAACGACGGGGAAGGCGGAGGCGACGCGACGGGGGAGGGGAAGGCGGCGACGGTTCTTGCCACGGCGGCGCAGGCGGAGGGGCGCCGATGGGTTGGGAGGCGGCGACGGCGCGACGGGGGAGGAGGCGCCGCGACGGGGAAGGAGGCGCGACGGGGGAGACGGCGCTACGGGAAGGCGGACAGGGGAGGCGGACGCGGCGCGATTTGGCGGATGGCCGGCCACCCACCAGATTTGGCGGCGAGCGACCGGACCTTGGATGATACCGGGTCGTTTACAGGCGGCTGTTGCAACGGGTACCGAGTGGATGATCCACTAAATTAAGAATATCGGATCGTTTTTATGGTGTTGTTGCGGTCAGTCTTAAGCTCCTCACGGTGGTCTCCTCGGTAGTTAGCAGGCCAAATGCATGGCTCCATGTCTTGTCAATTTCCAAAGATGCACTTTGTGACCGATTTTGCTCTAATCATTCGGTGTGCATTATTCGTATGACGATGCTCAGGGCTTGTTCAACCCCTGCTGTTCACCCACGAGATGAGAAGGCATATTTCAATGCAACAAATAGGACAATTGAATGATGATAATTTCAATGCATATTTTCTTTTTTCCCTCGCAACAAAAAAAGAAAACAGGGTTTTAGTCACCAAGATTTAGTGACCAAGGAAAAATTTTCTTTTTTCTCACTAATAGTTGATTTATAGTGACCAAGTTTGAGATTTTTGGTAAATATACGATTTTAGTGACCAACGTTATATGTAGTTAGCAAGGTTGTGTTGGTTGTTATATAATTTTACTGACCAACAATTATTGGTCACTAATAGTCATTTTTCTTGTAGTGTAAGTACGCCGCCTAGGTGAAATAGGCTAGTTCTACTCTTGAGAATTGAACTTGAAGGGTCACTCGATGAAGACTGCAGGGATACACACAAATTATGTGATAACAGTTACTAGCGACAGAGATTCAAAATAACTATTGGGCTGATTGACCATTTTTGCCTTATTTGGATGAATATCTATTGAGCTGCATGCATCAACCAATTAACCTAAAAGCCTAAGCTGCCGCAAACGTGACCGCAAATTTATTTAATAAATCGAGCTAGCCAGGATTCAAACTCGAGACCTATGGCTTTGGTACTCTATTGAGGTGCATGCACCAACTAACTTACCCACCAATTTAAACTAATGGGAAAATACGAGTAATTCACTTATACTCCAACAATATCAAGTGCCGCCTTAGTTCTCGCTGGTGGTGCATGGTGATGCACTCTGTGACAGGCATGCTCGATTATATTGGCTCTCAAAAAGAAGTAAAGCATATACTGAGATTGTTTTTTCTTATCATCAACAAGATAGGCAAATGAATAAAAAGTCCAATTGCGACAGCCAATTATAAGGACCAAATCGCTTGAAACAAAATCAATAACTTGGCTATTTCACTACTCAAAGGGCATGTCAGATCCCGTTCTCAACACACCCTGCTATCACACGAAATCTATCTACACCGTGCCACCGTCAAGTATCTGCACCCTTTGTCACGCAAGTGTAGCCGGATGCGGATCGGAGCGAATGCGAAGATCAGGGAGTTTTGATGAGACGTACGGCAGAAATACGAAAGGGATGCAAGGAGCTTTGTGAGCACACGGAACTCTCGCCTACAACCAGCTGCTTGGAGAGGAAGGGACTGCACTCTCGAGCAAATAAAAAGGTTCCTTGGCCTGTTGCCTCTCGATCGACCGCTCGCCATTTTTTACAGTAAGTATGGCCGACCACGATGATCCGAGAGATAGAGGGATGAAATCAAGGCATGGGACAGAGTAACGCTACCTACCTGGCTTGAGTCCCTTCATCATCGTCGTCCGGACCATCCCAACCGTGATCAACTGGATTACAGCCATGATTACTGGCAGCGCTACTCTTTCCCATGCCTTGATCTCCTCCCTCGTCTGGCATGTGAGCCCCTTCATCATCATCGTCTGCCGCAACCTCACCGCACCTCTGGCCGTGTTCTACCAGAGGTACGAACAGATCGTGCTTAATTCGATGCCTTTTTCACTCTTTGTATAGTATAATACTAGTTCAGACTTCAGAGCCACTGCACTCAGCTCCAGTCCATCTAAAACCATAGATGCATCTATTCTAAGCTAATCAGTGGCAGTGCAAACAACAAACATGCTATTTGACCCGTGCATGCTTTAAGTGTGAACCTTTTTTTTTTCAGATTGCTGCAATGCTTCAAGCATGTATCTTTAATTTTCAGTTTTTCAATAGTTTAGAAAATAAGTATTCCACGTTTCCTTGTTCCTTACAGATGGCGTCTTTACCGCCATAGTACATAATAACTTACAAAAACAACAAGGCGACAAGTAGTTTTCAGGTACAGATCCATAAGTAGAACGGTACATGCATGACTAGTTTATTCTGCTAATTATAAAATGGAACACATTGCAGGTTATGACGCCGCCGGCAGCTTGGAGAGAGATACTTCACGGGAACACTTCGATGAAGGATACAGGGCCCTGCACGTATGGGATGGATCTTATAACCACGGAATCCAGCCTCGACAAATAATTTCTTCCACTCCCCTTCATCTCGCTCAAGCCCCGCTTCCTCGCAGCAGACGACTCGCTGGTGACATTATTGTTAAAAGACATGTCTGTCTCTGTCGATCAGGCACCAAGGTGAAGTGCCATGTACCCTCTGGGAAGGCGTCACCGCACTGTCATCTCGGAACCATTGCTCCAAGTCAAAAAAGGTTGAGACAGTACGTAGTAGTCTTCGGGCGCATGAGGATGCACAACAAATTTGACAGGACAAAAATGCTTCTCCTTGAACGACAAGTCGCGATGCTTTAGTGAGCGTGTAGATTTGGCTCACCCTGATCATCATTTGTTGCTGCAAACGTGCCGGCATTTGATAAAGTCTCTGAAGGCATGGTACCTTGGCCTCGATCGGGGATCCTGTCCATCTCCTTCACGATGGTGGTGCAGGAATCACCTTCACCATGATGACTGATTGCCCTCGAAATTCCGACGTTTGTCACGCACATCAAGGCGGAGGACTTCTGTGTTTTTTATGTGCGAGACATCTTGTGCTGCTCTCTTTGCTCTTTGCTGCTACACTGGGTGTGCTGCTCAGCTTAGCCGTCGGCAAGGAACTAGTGTGGGAGATGAGTTGTCATGCTGCGAGGATTGATAACTGGAGTGCTCATATAAAGACCGTGCATGTACGTCTTCATTAATTGTAGGGTCGGTTAGTAGGCAAAAAGAGGCCCATGCCTCTACAACAACAACAGAATCGATCCCTTCGAGGAGAAATAATACAATATATAACATAGAGATATGATATCTAAATTAGGTGGTAGTTAAAAATTATGTAATATATGTAAATGTCACAGAGGCAAAAGAAGGCAGAACTAACTAAACAGTTGAATCACCATGGAGACAAGAAAGCAAGTTTGTTCGCATGTTCTTGTTGTGTAGGAGTAATGAAGATCAAGGTAAACTAGTTTTATGCTCTTTTTATACTATATAGGAAGGACCTGCCTGAAAAATGCTGAGTGAAGTAACATAAGAGACTCTAAAATGGCACAGAACGTAACAAGAAAAGTAGGCACTCTTCGAATCTTGGTAATTGATGAGAAATATCAGGGAGTTAGAAAGAAATGACTCAAATAATCAGTTCAACCCGCCACTGAGACTGAGGTAGCAACCTGATTATATGCTAACTTTTTTCGGGAGTTGCTAATTTTCAGTCGATTGAAAATTGAAGGTGCTTTCAACCAAAGTTCACAGCCTTTAGATCAAGATCCGACAACTATCAACTTACAATATTTTTTGATAGTTAATACATTGATAATTTTTCTCTAGTTGATACATAATCCCACAAAACAAATTGAAACAAACCATCGGTTGTTGAATGGGAGAATATAGGCATTGATTGAAACAACAACTTGTTTTCAGTCGATTGAACACAAGCAAAAATGTATTTTTAGTGTACCAAGAATATGGGAAAGATCTTAGCAATATAAAACCACAAAGCGAATCATCAAGCTTGTTGTTTAGCTTTCTTTCAGGCCACCTACTGCTTAAAACTGAAAAGTAATCTAAGCTGAACTAACGCCTGAACTGGGAACACTTCAAGTCAAGCATCTGATGGCAACCTCCTATGTCTTCCGTCTCCTTGCTTGCGGTTGTGGCTGAGCTGGAATATCACACATATAGTAGCTGCGGCTAGTTAAAGCGATGGTTGTTGTGTCTTTGCCGGGGCTCTTATATACTCCGAGTACTATACAATCATGCCCGTGTACTTGCTGCACTGATCCCAGCTATTGAGTTGGGTTTGCCAGCTAGCTCCGTGTAAATGTTTCTACAGAACCATTCATCGACTACAGGTCCCTGGCTGAATTATGACATCTTTTAGCAAGTTTTTTGAAAAAGGCATCACTGTAGTAAGGGACTGCCTACTCGACAGTTAGCTAAAATTTGATCCAATTATGAATATGATACAATAGAATGGTGACACAAAGGTTAAAGAGCCCCGAAAAAAGAAAAAAAATTCACTATGTATAGGAACTATTTCTGCCAAATTTTGCCCTCCAGTTGCCTTCATTTGTTAGCTGGATTCCGGTATGGAAGAATGCAAAGCTTCACATTTCGTTTGGTGATGGCATAAGGGCTTCACTCATGGCTGATAAGACCATTCAACCTTAAAAAATGGCACATAAACCCAGTCCCATCGAATCTCTCACAAGAAATATGAAAATTCTGCGAAGAAACAGGAACTGATATCATAAAAGTTCGAGCTCTCAGATGCTATCTCCAAACAAATTTATAACGTAAATAATATAATTGCTGTGTTTATGTCAAGAGATGTGTTACAGCATCAGACCTCCATTGATTGAGAGTCCGAGGAGGCTTTCTTCTTCCTCCTCCTTTTCTTGTCCTTGGAGTCCTTTCCATGCTTTGCAGCAGCATCCATCTTCGCAGCATCAGGTGGCTGTGTTGCTAGTAGGTGCTGATGGATTGACGCGAATGGGTCAAGCTGGAACTGTGGATTGTTCAGCACAGCTTTCAGTTGAGCAGCCTCACGTTGCCTAGGAAACAGAGTGGTTTCAAGATTTATAACCACGGGTGCAGACATCAATATGGAGCAGAGAAGCAGCAGATGTCAAGACAGGATTACATACACTAAAATCTGCCTAGACTTGCAATTCAGCTTTGCTTCAGGCTTCTGCTCTGGTGCAGCCGTTTCTGGGAGGAACTCACCGAGTGCAGAGAGATCATATGCTTTTAGTTTCTTCTGGCGACTACGAGTCCTCTGTTTCTTTTTCTGCAGAGCAAGAAATTAAAATGCATCCAGAATGAACCTCATAATAAAACTGAACTAAATAAAATGCAAACTACATGAAACTGATGACAAGTACATGTACTGGAACCATATAAATGCATACCGGGCATTGCCACAGAGAGTTAAGTTTAAGGAGCTAAGTGAATCAGCCTGACCAAATACATAAAACACAAGAACTTGGAATCACAGCAGTAACATAGTGCTGGTGGGACTTTGAAACAATGAACTCTTTTTAGAATGTTATGTGCAACTAAACTTGTGTATTAAATACAACAGCCGAAATTGTGGAACAAGTTTTCAAACTTTCGGCCGGCCATAAATGTGAGTTTCCTGTGCCATTAGTATCTTGCAATTGAGTACTCAGGCTGGCTTTTGCTAGCATAATAATCCACTAGATGTACTTTGAGCCAACTTCTATATGCGGACGAAGCCAAATCATACACATGTTTCGCCTTTTGAAATAAAAGATAAAAGACATTATCTTTGAAACAAATTACGTCAACATTTAGTGAAATTATTCAATTAAAAAAAGTGAGGACAGTATGCTTCCGGATAGCCCCAGGAGGAGCGAGTCATGAACACCATCAATTTTGCATTTTTAATTTGAAATCAGGTCACTTTAAGCAGAATTCGACCACATTGAAATGTGGCATTGTTCCACCGCTTGGGCTATAGAGAGGGTGAAGAGCTCACAGTTTTGAGCAGAGCAAGGAAGTGTAGGGCATGTATGGTTGGGTGGATGAGGGCCATCCTGCACCCCCTTGTGCATGTATTCTCGCAGAGAAGGGTGTTTGGTTGCCTACAGGACAACACCTGCAACACCTATGCTGCTATGCATCCCTCATGCTGTATGGCACTGTATGCCCAGATCAGACGTCTCTCATGGGCCTAGATCGGCAGATGCAACTTCATGCAGGCAACCAAACACAATCTCAGCACATTTCACCAATCTATGTACTCGCTCATACAATCTTAGATACAACCAACCAAACACTCAACCCCTCAGCCTGCTCACGTGGGATATACCATGCTGCATATATGGGATGAGGAAGAGAAGACAACCACACACGCCCAGATAGCATCCAAGGATTGGAAAACGTCCCGAGAAAGATACAAATATAGCCAGCGGACCTGTTCTGATTTCTTGCAAGACCCTTGATATACAGGATTGGGCACCAAGATAATTTTATGTTGCACCATGTCATGACTAACTGATGCAGACCCTAGCCTGTCTCCACATTTCCTTTATTAAAGGAAAACTAAATTCACAGGTGCATGTTATTGTTCTGCACGGTACCAAAAGTTGAGCATTCCTCGATGGGTTAAGTGTAATTCACAACCACAGAGTTGTCACCGTGTGGAAAGGTAGGTTACATGGTGCTTAATTAAATGAAATTCACAATCATAAAGGAGTCCTGTCACAGCATGGAAAATTTGGAAAAAGGTATGATATGCTAATGAAGAGGGGTTATCAATACCTTACTAATAGTCTTATTAGCATTAAGGGTTGTAACTGCATCTTTGACTTCTGAAATAATAGAGCAAAACAATAAGTGAGTAATAAAGAAAATTATGATAAGCATGACTCATGATTAACAAAACAAAAGAAAAATACAAGCAGTAGGGAACTTGGAGTAGGGAAAAAATATGCAAGTATGGAACAAAGACTAAACTACAAGTCCTGACATATATTATAAATTCTGTAAAGTATGTATCGACAAGTATCCCAAGTTATCCCGTACATTACAAAGGTCATCGTAAGTGCATATATAACATTAATAATGATAAAAAGATTTTCGTCCTAGCTGTGAGCGTATGAGTGGAAACATACATGGGCAATTTGAACTGCAAATTAACCCATAAATGAATCAGTAGTAATCTCTTGGGTGCAGGATGCAGGCACCTATCTGCCAGTGAATCTCTGTCACATAAAGTACTTTGTGTAACATTCGTTCTTCTCTGATATATCTGCAAGGCTAATATTCTTCCCCCAAAAATTCAAAACAGTCACAAAATTTCATATGGCAAAAGCTAATGGCTCCGTCATAATTCATCAGGCAGCTCTGTCAAACAATCAAACTGTACCAACCAACATTACCATCTACTATCTCTGGCTTACACGTACGTCGAATCAAATGGGTAAAGAAAGATGACAAGAAGGTCATGGTAAAATTATCGATCAGGAACAGCTACTTACTGGTGTAGAAGCTGAGCTTCTTTTCCAGCTTCTGCTTAGATTTAAGCTCGTGCATCTTAGAGGACCCAGTCCTGCAGGCATTTCAGTGACAAGGAACTTTCAGAAAAGACAGCATTAAGTCTCTGAAAAAATCGCACAAAATTCCCCACGGCCGGCCTACTCCAAACATCATGAATGATTCCAATCCAACTTCAAGACAATCCACCTATCGTAATTCCTCTAGCTCCTAAGATGGCTCCGAGGGAGGTCGAAATACCACGGGAATACAATGAATCGCCAGGAGAAAAATACACATACATGTGAGCGCCGCGTTGTGGCTGGACAGAGGAAGGGTGCGGTAAGGAGAAGGAGAAGAAGCCAACGCGTTGTGCGCGTTGTGCGCTGAAGCAAAGAAAGCGGAGGCGGCGACGGAGGAAGACGAGGACAGAGCTATTAGCGAGAGGAGGCGGCGGCGGCGGCGGCGGCGGCAGAGGTAGAGGGCGGCAGCGGCAGTTGCGGTTGACGGTGGGAAGGTGGGTGTCGGGTCGGGCCGAAAGGAAATTTCGCCGGGTGCCAGCCCAATTAGGCCGTGGTAACTAACGGGCCTGCGATAAACAATGATTTGGTCTATACCTATTAGCCATCGTTACCTGGTTGAGGGAGTCCCTCTCAAAAAAAAAAAAAAAAAAAAAAAAAAAAAAAAAAAAAAAAAACTGGTTGAGGGAGCTAATGAATACTACTCTTTTCGTTCTTAAATTGTTGTCGTCGTTGATTTTTCAGTCATATTTGACTATTCGTATTATTCAAAAAATTTAAAAACTATCATCTATATTTTGCTATGATTGTTTCTCACTAAAAAATATTAAAACTTAACTTAGAAAATTGCATATTTGAGCTAATATTTTGAATAAAATGAACAGTCAAACGTAAGTAAAAAAATCCATGGCGACAACAAGTTAAGAAAGGAAGGAGTATTTGTTAGTTGGAGTGATAGCTAACAATTAACTAGGCCATTAGCTGGGGTGTTTGAAACCTCTAGAGATAACTTTATCAGCTAACTATTAGCTTAGAGAATTCAAACAGGGCTTTACTCTGACGAGGAAACAGACCGACGAAGGAACAAGCCAATTTGGGCACTAGTTGATGGGGGTCTAACCAACTCTATAGCCTCTACCAATTTTGTTAATCTTAAAGATTGGTTGTTTTTTCATGAAGAACACCTATATGAAGTGTGGTTTTGTGAATTTACTTGTTATCTGCAGGACCATCTGGGGGCAGCAAGGTGAAAGACGAACCAAGATGATAGTTTTCGGAGTTCTTTATCCACATTTTGCTTCATTCAAAAGTATGTTGAGAAACCCTAGGAATTGAGCTTGGATTAGTCAAGCATCCAATGGATTAATATTATCTAAAAAAATCCGATGGATTAATATTAATTCAGCAGCTGTTGCCTGTACGAAAATCAATGTTGAAGAAGCAATTTCCCGGTCAGGAAATGTCGTACCCCATTTCAGAAGTACTTAGTGTTTACCGTATCAGTCCCTGGATCAGTAGCTGATACGACACTTTCACGAAATGCTTCACAGCGGATACTTTATTTATATTACCGAGAGTCATTACAAGCCTTTTTAATACATAAAGGTCTTTATATACATGAGGCGGGCGGCCTCAACACACACAGACATCACGCTCAAAGACTGACGCAGCAGCCAGAGCTAACACCTAATCTAGCGGAAGACGACAGGGCTCCACTCCTACAGGCACCACTTGAGCGAAGGCCGAACTTTACTCTTCATCACCATCAGCTTGAAAGTCATAGTCAGGCTCATCTTCTGAATGATTTAAGCAACGGTGAGTACTTAAGGTACTCAGCAAGCCTAACACGAGAGGTATGCTTATGCAAGGGATTATCAAAGGATAGGCTGAGTTTTGTCGACAAAGCGAGAAACCCATGTTTATGCAAGATTGTTTTAACAAAGCATTTCGCAAAACTAATCAAATATCTGTAGAGATTAGTGGGGTTGGGCGGCCCTGGGGGAGATGCAATCCATCCCGCCAGTTCCTCAAATTTTACCACTGGCCGACAACCAGCACACGGCTCCAAACCGGCGTTTTTCCAAAAAACACACCAAGGAAAACTCACGCGGAAAAATCTAATCATAGTGTGGCCGATGCTTTCGCGTTGTCCAATACCGTGGAACACGGCTTTCCGGAAAGTTTCTTAACCTTGGCCAAGGGTGCACAAATTTCCCCACAAGGTGGTCCAGTCCTCCCTATCGTCATAGTTTGGACTGTCCCACTAAAGGTTCCATACCTACTTGGTACCACCACGGCATCCCCCACGGACATCACCAGGGGCTTCACAATAATAAGAAGGCCAGTCATAAATGCCGGATCTCGAACACCCACCAACGAACGAGTCTTCTCCTAGGACTCCGATGCATTCTCCTGCCTCCGGGGGGTACCGGGTGAGTACTAGTAGGGTGTGGTTCCAATCCCGTGCCCATTCACGGCTTGTGGCTGCGCGAGAGGTGCTAGGCAAAGGCGGCACAAGAACCGGTCCTTAAACGACCGAACAAGGCTCTTCAATAGCCAATCCACAAGTGGAAGGGCGTCCCAGAGATAGCCTCCCCACTGAGGACTACCTCGCCTGATCCCGCCAAAAACATCCCTCACTAGGGTTGCACTTATTATTATACCACCCCCATTTCACATTTACACACACCACCAAGACACACGCATTTACACGAAAATCATATGAGCATTATTAATTAAACACATGTGAAAGTCCTAAGCAGCGAGCATATCAACAACTCATTAATTAAATTAATGATGTTGATTCCTAGGGTTAACAAGGATACAGGATATAATCAATCAAGGCAGGCAATCAAATATTGCATAGGACCATTCTAGCATTTAAATTCGTTTAAAATACTATGCAATTTATTTATAAACAGCTCTAATTAGGATGTTTGCAAACATAGGATCAACATGATCAAAGGAAATTAGACTTGCCTTCACCAAGCTCTTCTTCCTCTAAATCCTCGTAATCAGGATCCTCAGCCTCTTCGTCTTGATTATCTAACGAGTTAACAAAAAATAAATCTACCGCTTGCAAACAAATTAACAGATCAATAATTCAAAGAAAATCCAAATAAAACCAGAGAGGTGTTGCTTTTGGTGGCACTGGATAGGTTAGGATTTTAGATGAATTTTGGCGCAAGTTTCGCCAAAATTGGAGTTAAAATGATGAAGATATTGATTTTTGAAGTAAAAGAAAGGAAATTGATCAGGATTAAGCTAAGGAATTAGGTATAGCCCTAATCCTAATTAATTTGGAGTAACCAAGGGTTGTACAATAATTTGGAGGTGATAAGGTATTTTTAGGAATTTTTTGAGAATTTTCTGTTATTGGAAAAGTGTCGAAATACAAATTTGTGTACACTGGCCGGGTGCAAGTAGCGTTTTCAAAAGGTATGTGAGGCTGCGGTGTGGGGTCAGCGGGGCCGGTGCGCTGTGCGTGCACTGTTTCGTGGGCGCGGTTCATGGGTGCTGTGGACCGGGGAGAAGGGCTGCTGGTTCATGATGCACCGGGCGCACCACGTGGCGGTGACGACCCGGTCGCCGCGGGCCCGCGCGCCGACGTGGCGGCCACGTCGGACGGCGGCGCGGCTGAGTCAAGGCGCGGCGGCGCGCGGCGGCGGCCTCGCCGGAATCGTCGTCGGCGGCGTCTACAAGCGACGGAAGGGGGCGCGAAGCATACCTACGAGGTCTACGCGCGACGGCGAGTGCAACGGTGGGAGACGTCGTCGACGGAGACGACGGACGCGGCGGCGCGACGTCGCCGGAGTTGGCGGCGCGCCGGCGAGGAAAGGGGAAAAGGACGTGCGCGTGGTTATGCGCGAGTGTGTGCTATCGGGGGCGTGCGCGAGGGTATGGCGAAGCGTCTGGTGGACTCGGCCGGGTCGGAGGGGGCTCACGGCGGCCGGCGGCGAGAGGAAAAGGCGGCGGCGGGGCCGGCGCTCGAGGAGAGGGGTCGCGCGCTAGGAAAGAGTGGACGAGATCATGCGCTAGAGGGAGAGGAGAGCTAGGGGGTGCTCACCGTGCCCTCAAACGAGCGAGGGAATGAGCGGGGAGATGCCGGCGACGGAGATGGCGGACGGCGGCGCTAGGGTTCCGATGATCTCGACCTGCGAACCATGGCGGGGAAGAAGGGAAAGCTCGGCGGAGAGTTCACCGGAGTTGGGAGAGAGAAGGGGGAGAAATGAGAGTGAGAGCTCGGGAGTGGATTTGGGTGGCGAATGACATGAGAGAGGGAAGGAGAGGGTCTGCCCCTAGCTTTATAGGCCAGCAGTGACGGTTCGCCACAGTGTAAGGCGCCGGAAATATCTCGCTCGCCGGCGAGATATTTCCGCCGGAGTAGGTGCTCGATGGGATGCGCAAAGGCGGTTCGGGGCAAGGATTGACAGTGGTGACGCGCGGCCGGAGCTTGAGCAGTGGTTGCGACGCGACGGAGCGCGGGAAGGTGGAGCTGTGGCTGACGAAGAAGGCATGGGCGTCATCGGAATTGGGGAGGCTTGGCGCGCGCGCGGTACGTCGAGGGAGTGGTTGAGCTGCGCGCGTTGTCCTCGTGCCGTTACTGGAGCTAGGAGATGACAAGGGCGGCGAGGGAGCACGCCGGTATGGGCGACGGCGCGAATTGCGCCGGTCGCGAGGAAGGAGACGACGGGGGCGTGGGCCCCACGTGTCAGCGACGGAGAGAGGGAAAGCGGGCTGGCGCGGGCGGTGCTGGGCCGGGACAGCTGCGGCCCAGGCGGAGGAGAGAAAGAGAAAGGGCGGCCGGGCCGGTGGGGTTGCTGGGCCGGGAAAGAAAGAAAAAGAAGAGAGCGGCCCGATAGAAAAGGAAGGTTTGATCTTTTTGCTGGGATTGATTTTGAATGAATTTCAAATTCATTCAAAAGGAAAGATTGAAACCAACACTCAAACAAACCAAGAAAAACGCGAAAATGCACATGGTGACTTTTATGCATGGTTTTAAAATTCAAAAACTTTTGGTTTTGCTACTACCTAAAGCTAGCAATTTGATTTTTAATTGAAAAGTTTTAAAAAGTTCAAATTTTTAGTGATTTTTGACGACTAGCAAAAACACGGGTCGCTATAGGAAATGAAGTCATGCAGCAGTTTGCAGAGATGAAGCTGAAAGTTCGTGGTTGCTAGTGCTGATTTTTAGATGGTTTATAACCTGCTGTTTTTTGAAGAACTTGGTTGCAACGAAGCTCTTCATTGCAACTAATGCATTTATTATCAAACAAATGCATTTGATAATCATTCACTATGAGCTTCATTATCATCAAAAACAAGGACATCATGAAAACAAAATCATCAAGGTATCAGAAGAATGATCGTGGCCCAGGACATCATGCAATTGACACTATCGTTGGCTGTATTTTCACTTCTGTTCTAAAAATTGACAACACGATCATTTGAGAACTAGGATTTTTTTTTTGTTGGGAATTAGGATTTTTTTCGTTGGGAATTAGGATTTTTTTCGTTGAGAATCAGGATCAGGGGAGAACTAGGATTTGTTTTACCCCCAATGAGAATCAGGATCAGGGGACCTGGTACTATTTTAAGTGGCTATACAATTCGTATGGCACATTTGATCGCAACAACATGTAACAATTTAATGTGTGATAAGCATATGAAACTGTGACATGAAACTATGCACTAAAAGTAACTGTTTTTTCAAGCTAAAGACTAAAAAGCTGATGTGGCCTGATGTGGCACTCTTGAAAACTGTGAAATGAAACTGTCCATTGAGACTGGCCTTAGTATCTTTCTTTTTTTTGTCTGTGTGTCTGTGTGATCAAGCATTCGAGGAGAATTAAGAATGCACATGATGCCTCAACTTCTGTTCTGATATTTTTCATACGCGAGGTACATTCTGCCGTCCCAGTGCCCAACATCCCATTTTCTCATGCTCACAATGGTGATTGGTGTTAGATCACTTCATGTTCGGTCCTCGACTCGTAATACTTCATCGGTATTTAAATATAGGGCTTTCTAGTATTTAAACACAAAAATAGTCAAGATGTTAGAAGACCAACATACCTTTTATTTTTACCTCAACCTATCCCTCTACCAATCCTCCCACCAACCACAAAGTATGTCTTATCCTCAAAATGCTCTAATTTAGGGAAAAATTAAAACCCCAAAACATCCTGGACGGTAGTAGCACAGTATGACATGACACTTAATATGCATTTGTCGTTTTCATCTGGACCGGACTTGCCTATCGTTGCAGAACCATCAAGGGCACGCACCTAAGCGATGTTGATGTGACGTTTTGCTTTTTTTTTTAAGACCGATGTGACGTTTTGCTAGGAAGCATGCCTGTTCATATTCCTGCGCAACATGATGGATCTCTTGTATCCACCATTCGAATGCATGAACCTGGTAGCAGCTCTGCTCTTCGAGAAAAGACAAAATACAATCTGCGCTATTAACCTCCACAATGTTATTGCCTCCGTGATTCGCAAAAAAGTATATTATTGCCTCCGTCTCATAAAAACTACTCCCTCCGTCCCAGTTTAATTGGCATCCTAG
The DNA here is from genome assembly GCA_012490785.1 of Eragrostis nindensis. Classification (NCBI taxonomy): domain Eukaryota; kingdom Viridiplantae; phylum Streptophyta; class Magnoliopsida; order Poales; family Poaceae; genus Eragrostis; species Eragrostis nindensis. The sequence goes on along the minus strand of JAAXCT010000072.1, from coordinate 813,304 downwards.
TCTCATCTAATTTTCTCAAAATAATTGGCATTCTTACGTCCCGATGCATCTTTCTTTCTTACCAATACATTTCTATCTCTATCTCTATCTCTCTCCTTCTCGTTTCCTACGCACCAACCTTTACCAATTTTCCTTAATATACGTGCCAAAAGCTAAATCGTCAATTATTTTTAGACGGAGAGAGTATATTTCTAGGATCGGTCATTTTGATGAACTTTATATAGGAAAAATATCAGTATTTCTAATACCAAAGTAGTATCACTAGACACACCATGAATTCCATTAACATAGTTCACTTATTTGATGTTGTTTAGTAATATAATCTTTTCTATAACATTAGTCAAACTTAGCTCAGCTTAACTTTGATTAACTCAAGAAATAGGGTTATTTTGGAATAAAGACAATACTACTGCATTATTGGTATACTCATTGGCATTGGCCATTGTTAGCTGATTTTAGTCCGCGACAGAAGCGTTTTAGATTGGCATGCATGGTCCCTCTATGATTTTGACCGCTGAACATACTTTTAAATATAGATAATGCCATTCCTTTTTCTTTCCCCCCGTTTCACTACCAATAGATAACCCAAGTCTGTAGATTTTGACTCCACATATCTCAAATCATCAGGGTTTTTCTTTGTAAAACATATACAGAAAAATAAACGGATAACAATAATATTTTAGAGCCTTAAATGATTTCGTGCATCGATCAGATGTGTCTAGTGAATTTCACTAAACATACGAGTTTATCAGAAAGTATTAACACCCCTATGAGCAAGGTCTCATATACTTTTACCTAAATATTGAGCTTCTCGTCATTCCCAATATATATTGGCTTTGATACTGTATCAATCAAGTTTTTTTTTCTCGATTATACAGTACAACTCAGACACTCACAACGCACGCACACTCACCTCTACGGACCGTCAAATCCTCGAGATTGACGAAGTCACCACTGGCGCCTCACTGTCGACGACCACGTCGCCTCCCGCTGAACGCACAACGCCGTTAAATCCTAGAAAATTCGCTCCGATGGGGAGCCGAACCCAGGACCTCTGAGGCTCTTGCAACCACTAGCCTATATGCCCTTTTCGCTGTATTGATCTAGTTCATGCACTAGCAGTTCACACTGCAATTAATTAAACAGGACTGCAATATGCAAGTCGTTGAAGAAAGTTATACTATAAGCTACATATTGGGCATATGCATGCAGTTGTCATTTTGGTGCTTGTATATATTAAAAAGTCAAAACCACTAGTTATCAATTTAGTTCACAACGCAACCTTGATTGTAGGTAATAAATACACTAATCGAACAATATATTTTGGTTCATTTCCTGATAGTCTGGAATTTTGTTGAAGTATATGTCCATATACTTTGCCATCCTTTCATATCAGTTTTAGAAGTAGAGACTATTACATCCCATCACCTCCGCCATGATTCAGTGCCACCTCTCTTACGCACTACAATCACGAGCAGGGCGGCGTCCAAAGTGGAGAGAGCAGGGGGCCACGGCGGAAAGAATGGGGCGAGCAGGGAGGCCACGGCGGCGCGCGTGATGGTGGTTTCTAAGTACCATTTTTATATGCCCAAAACCACCAACATCGCACCATATTCTCATCATAATCATGTGTTTACCTCTAACCTTGACGAATTCCACATGTAGTGTCGTTTTAGTGCTATATTGCAGAAACAAGTGAAAAGACGACAAAATGGCTCTTATATGAGGAGGACCGACACGAAGCCCGACTCGCCATGCAAGGACGGCTTCCTACTAGCCCATGACGCATTCAAGGCACCTCTGGACGTCCATAGAACCCAACATGCAAGCCCAAGGTCGTAGCCCAATGCCTAATTGGATTTCTAGAAGGTTTATCCGGAAGGAAAGATCAATTCGCGCAGTCTAGAAACAGCGCTATATTGTCACGCAGATTTGGAGTTCAAGACGTGCTCTAATGGGAATCCAATATACAGAAAAGTTGTAGATCTCGTCGAGAGCTTTCGGAACATATATGGATTATCCCGTTTGGACTCTGGAGCTAAGAGATATAGGCCCCGCAAGGAGACCTGCGCAGAGGAGTTCGAATCAAGACAGATATTTTGGCATTGCATATTTGGGAACAAAGACGACCGAATCTAGAGATCCAATGAATACCAAAGTTGTAGATCTTTTCGAGGGCTACGAGATAGAGTCTAAGTTTGCCTCATTTGAGCTCCAGACGAGGAAGTTATGATTTATAGAAGGCGGATCTGCGAAAAGGAAAAATCAAGTCCGAATTGGAAACGACTCGTGCCGACCGGCACACCTTTGGTGCCGACCGGCACCGACCTAGATTTGTTTCCTTTCGCCTCCAGACGCCTCCCCACTGCATATATAACCCATGGGACGCCCCGAGGACAGAGGAGACGAGAGTTGACATCTTTAGGTTTAGGAAGCCTCTGCACATCGGCCGGAGGCCGCCGGAGTTGAAGAGCCACCATATTGAGAGATGTAGTCTAGTTGGGTAGTCGCCCTGCATGGTTGCACTACACCAGAGCTTAGGAGAAGTAGAGCCATGTATCTAACGAGTCATCAATGATGCACTAAGGCGGTGCCGACGGCACATCTCTGTGCCGATTGGCACCTCTCTGACGGTGATGAATAAAGGTACAATTTTTATATTTATCTATGTGTATGTCTTAATTCTACCCTTGGCTGCGGTTGTGTTCGTCTGGATTTTATGGTCTTACATATGCTTGTTTCAATGCTTAGTAACGCGGCTAAGTAATTAGATGTTATCTTAATTGTGGTGGCAATAAGAGGTGAGAGATTCAATCTCTCACTATCTCCATTGTGGTTAAGATAATATCCGGATCTTGTATGCGCCATAATTGCATATTGTCTCTGTACCTCAACACGCTGGAATATGCGAGATCCTTGAGATGATGTGTAGAGTGGGAAGGGGTCACCGACTAAGGCGAACTGATCGTGACAGGGCTCGTCGGAAAGGGGCCGCTTCCTATCGATCTTCGATGTTCACGAACTGTTTAAAGTGCCAAGTAAGTTAGGATTATAGATGTCACATTGTTGCTGCTCCGGTGCCGACCGGCACACCCGTGGTGCCGATCGGCGCATCCTTTCTCCGACCACTAGATGCATACAGGCTAACTCCAGGTGTTCCTCTTTGGTTATGTGTATGCTTTCCTGTCAGTTCCTCAGGCTATTCAAGCAACCTCCGGACAACTTAGCCCTCGTGCCGATCGACACACCAGTTGCGCCAATCGGCACAGCCCTCGTTTTCACCTTTTTCATGCTCTTGTATGTGCAATAAGTACTTCATGCTAGGATTGATTCGTTAGACGACGTAGAAGACCTTACACGGTTCTCTTGCTGATCCTTGTGGATTCGATATAAACCTTGGAATACTCCGAGAGAAAAAGCTACAATGTACACCGTCCACTTGCGGTATATAAATGGGTACGTATAAACGACCAACAGCGCGCGTGCAGACGAACAGAGCCATGGCAGCGCACGCGTGCGAGGCGAACAATTCAGGGTCGCGCGCACGGGCGAGTCATGGCGGCGCGCGCAGCAGCAAGGAGAGGAATGGCGGCATGGGGCGTCCCGGACGGTGAGGAGAGGAGCAGGGACGGAGATAGGCGCCGTCGGAGGGGACTGCCTGGCACAGGCGCCGACGACAAAGTGGTCCTGTGCCGCTTCTCGCGAAAGGGGAGAGATGAACGGGAGAAAGAACTAATCGGTATGTTCATAACTAGTGGCGGGTGGGTAATATTTTTGAAGTTACTCACAGCCAAAGCACGAAAAAGCACTCTTCCACCTGTTTTGGGTTTTGAACTACAATAAGCAGCTTTCTTCAAAGCCAAAGTGACACAGTAGAGGTTTTTGGTTGATCTTTTGGCTTTTTTGAAAAGTCAAAGCCAAAAAAAGCACAACCATTGCAGTGCCTAGCTGTAGTGAATATGGAATCATAGAGTAATAAGGCCATGTACAACACTTCACCGTGTCTGGTGGCCTCACAGTGCCATGTAGATTCGGATGCCAGATCAAGGTGAACGTCAGCCGAATGATGGTCTCGTAGAGCAGAGTGACTTGCTGAAGGCGCGGAGGTCTCATCTGACAAACGGGAAGGTGAAAAGAACAAGAGAACATAGAAATTAAAAGAAAGCAACTAATGGTGGGGCCGGATGGTAAAGCGAAAAGGTGGCTTGCGTTGTCTACGTGGAGCAAACATTTTCAATGAGACCATCAGATAGTGGTCTGCATTGTACATTGCCAAAGTAGACTAACTATCCAAGGGAAAAATGAAACAATGATATGTGCAGCTGGAAGATGCTTGTAGGTCGCAGAGAGAGATACTAGTAAAGAAACAGCAGTTCCTGCAACTCCAAAGTATTATTCTTAGTTTCATCAGCCATGTGAGCATCCATGCTTGCTCAAGATTGTTGACCATACAGTGGACCACACATCAGCAGTTCTAGTATCTAGTCCGTACTAAATTTCCTAAGAGCAACTCCAATGGAAGCCCCTACTTCAGCCCTGACTCAACATCTAAGGGCTGAGGTCCAAAAAACACCGCTCCAATGAAGCCCCTACTCAGGCCCCTACCGTTGGGAGGCCCCAGAACCCCCCCCCCCCCCCCCCCCCCCTCAGCCCCTTCTCCCACGGGTCCGCACGTGAGCCTCTACTCGGCAGTTCGTCGCTCCCGCGCCTTCGCCCTGCCTTGAGCCTTCCCGCGCTGCCAGCTCCGCCCGGTTCCTCCCTCCTGCGATGCACCCCAGCCGTCGATTCGCTTAGCCAGCTCGCCCCGGCTGCCGATTCGCACAGTCCCTAGCATGATGAGGCCGAGAAGGAGAGAGAGGGGATGCGCAGCGAGGAGGATTGCGATGGTCGACGCCGCCTCACCTCCGGCCGGCGCGGCTGCCCAGCCATCCCCGAGCTCCCCTGCAAGATCTGGCCACCCCCAATCCAAATCTGGCCATCTGCGCGGAAGGATGGGCAGGGCCTCGCCGGGGCTGGGAGCAACTGGGCCTGCTCGCCTCGGCTTGGCTTGGGGGCGGGGACGGCATGGCTGCCGGAGGTGTGACCAGAGAGAGAGAGAGAGAGAGAGAGAGAGAGAGAGAGAGAGAGAGAGAGAGAGAGAGAGAGTGGTGTGGGAGAGGAAGAGAAGAGTGGAGAAGAAAGACCGGAGTGCATGGAAGATAAATAGGAAAAGGAAAAGGAAAGTATGAGAGATTGAGAAGTGGATCCTACATGTAAGGGTAAAAGTAGGGGCTATAGTTTGAGGGCTTCTGTTGGAGTATATGACAAAAATCAAAGCCACCCGAAGAAAGAGCCCCTTTTCAAGAAGTAAAGGTCCTGGTTTAGGGGCTTGCATTAGAGATGCTCTAACAGAGGAAAAAGGAAATGTACTATACGAGGATTAACTAACGATATATATGTACTCTGTCCTCTCTCAACCTTAAATTAAAAATGGCATAGCATTGTTGTTGATGCATCTAGTACAGATTCTTTCTGCTGCAAACTGTACGTCAGCTAACCAGCAATCTGTTGACGGCCGTTAAATCATAAAATGACCGTCAACTTATCGGCGAATAAAAGGTATGCACCAATGTTTTATGCATTAAACTAATAAAGTTCCACATGTTTTGGATGTGATCTTGTTTTGCAAGGTACATAGGAATATTGGTGCAATTGTGCTTACAATTATAGATAAAAAGCAAATATACAAAAAGCACAAGATAAACAAGGTCCTGCTCCGACATCTCGACGACATTCGATGCAAGAAATAAGGAATGACTTGGACATCAAGAAATAATTATTCAAATCACAAATTTGATCCCTCCATGTCAAAGCCCTCGTCAAGATAGTCAAAATGGGCTTTTGGATCACATAATTCGGAGTTTGGGAGCAGGAGTTATGCCTCGCGTAAGATTGGAGGAAAATCAGAAAAAAGCTGGCCGGCTAGCCCAAACACCTGGCCGGCCGGCCCAACTTAATCTCCAACCGCCTCAATCTTCCTCCAGTCGGTTCCAGAGTCGGTGACAAGCCACTTGACGCGCCGGCCAAGCCAGGGGACGTCGGCAAGAAGGGAATATTCCACGAAATGCTCCAAGACCTTCTCCACTCTCCCAAGGCAACTCCACTATAAATAGAGGACCCCTCCCCTCACTCCAACCTGCACCATCACACTTGAGAAGAGAAGATCCAATGTAGGGTCACGCTCTTTCTCATGGAAGATCATTCCACTTGTGTAGTTTAGAGTAGGCTAGTTGGTCATGGGAGTTAGAGTAGAAGTGAGAGCTTCCCTCGGAGTTCCGGAGTTTTCTTCGGATATTGGGTAAAGCTCTCTTGTATCTTTTCTTTTTGATATTAGTTAATATAATTATTTTTTCTATTTATTTATTTTCTCATTTATTTATTTTAATTTTTCTTGTAGTTTACATTTATTTATTTAAGTGATAATTATAGAGAAATTCTTGTGTTGGTTCCACGTCTGTGTATGATAGGTCTATCTGCATGGGTTGTTTGCACCGCAAATGCTTACACAATCCACATAGATTTGTTATGCATGGTTGGCTTGCTCTTTTACGTTGGAGTAGGTTATCTAGGATAGTTGCTTGTATGGTTCAAGGAATTATTCCTAGGCGTGAGTGTGCACCCAACCCCACGGAGGATGGTAGCCGCGAGTGTATGTGACAGCTACACCGGTCTCTGTAATCCACCACGTCCGGGTTGGACAGGTAGGGCCTAGACGCGGTCCGTTGCCTGGATACGTTGAACTTAGTTTCCGAGTTGCGTGTCTTGGCGGCGGCCGTACCCCGATGCACTTGAATGTATCTGTAATGAAAGCTTAAGTAAATTGTTGTAACCCCTAGGCTGATACCCTTCTTCTCGTTGTCCTCCCAGTTGACTAGTACTATCTCTTTATCTTCATATGGAATCCTTATGTGTGTTTGCCACCCTATCATCACTCATCTTTACCCCTGCTTTGGTTTAGTTTGCAAGTTATAAATAATAGATGTTTCTTTGTCAATTCACGATATTCTTATCCCTGCTTCCCTGTGGAAAATATAAATACGATAACCTTAGAATACTCCTGGGCGAAATGCTACAACGGTGTTCCGTGCGCTTGCGGAGTTGATATTTATCTCTGTGCGTAAGAAACGCCAACAAGCATTTCTGGCGCCGTTGCCGGGGAAGCAATGGTTTAAGATATCTGTGATTGACATTGATTATCTGTTATGATTAATTTGCTGCTAGCCTAAGCATCCACCTGCATTTCTTTTGAGCATACCGCCAAAAAAAAAAACCCGAGTGCCCAATCATAGGCCTCGGGCTTTCAAAAAAAAAAAAAGAAGAGAACCCGAGCGCCCAATCATAGGCGTGGGGATTTTGAAAAAAAAAACCCGAGTGCTCAATCATAGGCCAGGGATTTTGCAAGAAAGGTTGGATTTTTATGACAGAAAAAAGGAAACATATGTGGCGGATCCAAGATATTCAATGCAAAGGCTAAGCTTGGGGAGGAACCGCCAGGTAAACACCGTATTTATTCCATGTTTTCCTTGTCATATATCCTCTCCTTTCATTTAATAAAAAATAATAAAATAATAAAATAAAATAAAAAATTGCTGCCTGAATGATTCTTTGCCTTATCAATGCAAAGTACATTGAGTTGCTCTTTGATAAAAATATGCTGCATCTTTTTGACCATACCCCTTGCTCTTGAAGTTTCTTTTGTACATGGGTATTGGTTGAGATGTTAGTCATAAATCAATCGCCTGCTTCTTTGTCTGTTGCTTGGGTGCGTCACTTCTTTGTGTGTGGTCTTTTTAGACTGTGCCTGGTGTCCGTTTGAACAACAGAAAAACACATGCCTCTATGATGCTTTCGTGACAGTAGGAGAGTATAGTTCCTCTGCTCTCCTTACATAATTGATCGAATTAGACGTGGTGTCTAGGTTGATCAATGGAACTATAGAGATGTGTCGATTGTAGACGAATGGATTTGCACTAACCAATGCAGGATCTTTATGAGAGCAATCAAAAGTCCATCAGGCAACATGAAAGGCATACAATTCAAGAAGAAACCAACAAGGTGGACCCAGTGCTTCTAAATGAAAGATTCAATCTCTTAGCTTTGCACATAGTTGCAAGAGCTAAGCTTGGGGAGGGACCGCCAGGTAAGTACTTCTGTATACGATATTATACTCTTCTTGAATTGTGCCCTTTCCTAAAAAAAAAAAAAACCAAAAATATTAGGTTCTCGGCAAAGCTCAATAGGGGCTAGCCACCTGTATCACCCTCATTCTTTTTGCAGACACAAGAAGAATGGAGGAAGCGGCCTATTCAAGCTTAAGTCTTGCGAAGACTCAAGCTTGGGGAGGACCCCCAGGTAAGTATCCCTATCGATCAATAAAATACTCCCTGTTTCGAATAAAATGCTAGAATATTGGTGAATGCTGCACTTAAAGGAAATGATGATTAGTTACATGATAGCTCCCCTTGTGTCGCATTGATGCAACCTCTACTCCTGACATGTGTGTTATTTATACTCGAGCATAGTCACATCACTAGTGTTGCTACATTTTTGTGGGTTGCATACATCAAACCAAGTCTAAGCAGTGTGGATTATGATATGGCATGATTAGGACTTGTTGCAATTTCTTAGCATGGTGAAAGTCCAGAGATGTTTTCATTTTAATTGCTGCAAGTACCTAAAAACCCTTTCGTTTTGGAACACTTCTCTTGTGAGGATTTATTTACCTACCAGAGCCATATCATGAAAAATATTCGAAAAAGCCCCACTCATAGCCATTTGCTCATGCGTTGAGTTTAGTTAAGGTTTAAATGCTTTTGAGAATAAGCACTCCTTTTTCCGGTCATAAACTCCTTCGCGTGTGTTCTTGTTTTTCTTTCCACAAAAAAAAAAAGAGAGAGGAAAATGTTTGGAAAATCGACCAAGCATCTTCCTACATTTGCAAAACTTTTGGTCCATTCAAAAAAAAAAGAGCGCTCAAGAATATTTCAAAATGTTTTTACGGACCATGCAAAAGTTATAGCCTCATGCACCATGGAGTATATCAAAAAAAAAAAAGATCCATGGTTGCATCCCAAAATAAAAGGCTACATGGTTCTTATCATAAAACATCTTGAGCAGAATAAAAGGACCAAAGTTTTCAAAACCCCTTTCCATAAGTGTGAGTTCATCTTCTCCCCCTCCATCACAATTTTCCCTATGACCGGAATACAAAGAGTTGCCATGTCTCTTAAGATTTATTCTTTAGCTTTACAACATATGCATGACATTTGTGCATTCCTTACCAAGCTCCATATAAAAGCCTTATCTAGTAGAAGGTAGGAATGAGTGAAGCTTTGTAGGAATAGCCTCATAAGATGGAGAGGGGAAGTGGACCAAACAAAGGAGAATTTTTTTTACCTTGTCTTGCAGCACATAAAAACTCTGGACATACACCTGTTAAAAATTGTTTGACTCGTCCAAAAGTGCTGTTCTAATCTTCAATGCTATATGACAAGGTGAAGCATACACGCCCCACACTTGTGCAACACTCGTGAATATTCCGTGCTCTTGTATGCTTACCACCATTTAGGGAGTACGTTGTTGCATCCTTATTACCCATAGGGCACTTTCTTTGTAACTACTGATCCGCCGATACTTAAGTTTTGAGTTCGCTCGGGACGAGCAAAGTTTAAGCTTGGGGAGGTGTTGACGGCCGTTAAATCATAAAATGACCGTCAACTTATCGGCGAATAAAAGGTATGCACCAATGTTTTATGCATTAAACTAATAAAGTTTCACAAGTTTTGGATGTGATCTTATTTTGCAAGGTACATAGGAATATTGGTGCAATTGTGCTTACAATTATGGATAAAAAGCAAATATACAAAAAGCACAAGATAAACAAGGTCCTGCTCCGACATATCGACGACATTCGATGCAAGAAATAAGGAATGACTTGGACATCAAGAAATTATTCAAAGCACAAATTTGATCCCTCCATGTCAAAGCCCTCGTCAAGATAGTCAAAATGGGCTTTTGGATCACCCAATTCGGAGTTTGGGAGCAGGAGTTATGCCTCGCGCAAGATTGGAGGAAAATCAGAAAAAAGCTGGCCGGCCGGCCCAAACACCTGGCCGGCCGGCCCAACTTAATCTCCAACCGCCTCAATCTTCCTCCAGTCGTTTCCAGAGTCGGTGACAAGCCACTTGACGCGCCGGCCAAGCCAGGGGACGTCGGCAAGAAGGGAATATTCCACGAAATGCTCCAAGACCTTCTCCACTCTCCCAAGGCAACTCCACTATAAATAGAGGACCCCTCCCCTCACTCCAACCTGCACCATCACACTTGAGAAGAGAAGATCCAATGTAGGGTCACGCTCTTTCTCATGGAAGATCATTCCACTTGTGTAGTTTAGAGTAGGCTAGTGGTCATAAGAGTTAGAGTAGAAGTGAGAGCTTCCCTCGGAGTTCCGGAGTTTTCTTCGGATATTGGGTAAAGCTCTCTTGTATCTTTTCTTTTTGATATTAGTTAATATAATTATTTTTCCTATTTATTTATTTTCTCATTTATTTATTTTAGTTTTTCTTTTAGTTTACATTTATTTATTTAAGTGATAATTATAGAGAAATACTTGTGCTGGTTCCACGTCTGTGTATGATAGGTCTATCTGCATGGGTTGTTTGCACCGCAAATGCTTACACAATCCACATAGATTTGTTATGCAGGGTTGGCTTGCTCTTTTACGTTGGAGTAGGTTATCTAGGATAGTTGCTTGTATGGTTCAAGGAATTATTCCTAGGCGTGAGTGTGCACCTAACCCCACGGAGGATGGTAGCCGCGAGTGTATGTGACAGGTACACCGGTCTCTGTAATCCACCACGTCCGGGTTGGACAGGTAGGGCCTAGACGCGGTACGTTGCCTGGATACGTTGAACTTAGTTTCCGAGTTGCGTGTCTTGGCGGCGGCCGTGCCCCGATGCACTTGAATGTATCTGTAATGAAAGTTTAAGTAAATTGTTGTAACCCCTAGGCTGATACCCTTCTTCTCGTTGTCCTCCCAGTTGACTAGTACTATCTCTTTTTCTTCATATGGAATGCTTATGTGTGTTTGCCACCTTATCATCACTCATCTTTACCCCTGCTTTGGTTTAGTTTGCAAGTTATAAATAATAGATGTTTCTTTGTCAATTCACGATATTCTTATCCGTGCTTCCTGTGGAAAATATAAATACGATAACCTTGGAATACTCCTGGGTGAAATGCTACAACGGTGTTCCGTGCGTTTGCGGAGTTGATATTTATTTCTGTGCGTAAGAAACGCCAACACAATCTTCTTGGTTAAATCGGACTTGGAATTTGAACTCAACTGAATTGATGGTTGGTGGAGATAAAATTTAGACTACAGCTAATACAGAATCTGCCGTTGGAGTTATATCAGCTAACACACAGTTGTGCTGCAGGTCGAGAGGTAGGGTTATGTTGCGATGATGAGATCCAACTGGCAACTGTAACCTGCATATGTTTATGATGCAAACTCTCTACCTCAGCCCCATAATCATCAGATTTCAACACCAGAATTTTATTGTTTAGAAGTTGAAGAAATGACAGGTGGGCTTGCTGCCATGGTTGTAGGCCTTGTTCGGAAGTGACAATAAGTACCAGCCCTCAACTCTGTCATCTAAAAAATTGTTAAGGTTAACCTGACAGGTGGTCACAATAGTCATGGCTGCTGTTTATACCAGGCAAAAAAAGGGCATTGGTTTTTCAACAGAATAATCTAGTATTCCTAACAATGTTGTCAGGGCATGTAATTGGTGCTGGGTCCACGTGAGAACAACAAACGCAATTTGATATTTCCCTGATTATCCAGATCTACTAAAATTTTGATACTCCTACAAAGCGTATGATAAAATTTGTTTGTCCCGCCTTATTTAAAATTTAGAAATACATGTGCATAATTGTGGAGAATAGTTGCATCATTCATGACAAGGATATACACATTGTCATGCAAACCGGGCGTAGTTGCAATGTTGCCATGCTGTTGGCGTTTCTTACGTAAAAAGATTAAATTCAATTTTCGCAAGCGCACGGAACACCATTATAGCATTTCACCCAGGAGTGTTCCAAATTTATCGTATTTATATTTTCCTCAGGGAAACAGGGCTAAGAATATCATGAATTAACAAGGAAACATCTATTATTTATAACTTGCAAACTAGGCTAAAGCAGGGATAGAGATATGTGATATGTGTGGTACTCAGGAAAAAGGTCCATTGATATAGATAACAAGGAGTTAGCATTTAGTTTGGGGGAACAACGACAAGAAGTACTCGCGTGCTATGTTTGCCTTGTGACGGAGCACCCAGGCCCTTGGTCATTTTTTCCGTGCCCCCATGCTTGTCATTTGCCCTCGTGCCATCCGTCATGGGTTGTTACGGGTCGCTATTTTATATCTTAGTCGCGCTTTCATGTTTTGGAAGTTGTGTGTATGGTCGTCTAGAGGCTTCCAAAGGAACAAAAAAAATGGTTCCATTTCAAGCTAGCTGCGCATCTCAGAAGTCATTCCAAGTTGAGACTCTAACTATGTTTACCTTTCATGTTTGCTTGCAGGATGAGGAGACGGCATTGGGCCACGGGTTTCTTGATGATGATGAATACAGTGATGAAGATGAAGACGATGAGGAAGATGCATTGGGGCACGGGTTGCTTGATGAGTTGGACGACGATGACGATGAATTCAATGCCCAGCTTCCTGTGCTCCTATTTGGTATGAACTATGACCAGCAACACTTCTGTAAAACCCCTCGGCCTAGGAGCCAGGAGAGTGGCCTTGAGCTTGTGATGAGGTGTCTTTCCGTGCCACAATATAGCTACACCATGTTTAGAATGAGCCCACCGTTGTTCCATCATCTGCACCATGTATTAGTTCAGTCTAGCACCAAGAGTTCTAGAGCGGCAAGCTGAGACCATATTTGGGAGGTCACTAGATACCGTCCACCGCAATTTTAACAAGGTTTTGAAGTCGGTTATAAAGCTAGCAGTAGATATCATTAAGCCATCAGACCCAACTTTCAGCACCATACACCCACGGCTACTAGAGCCTAGGTTCAAGGGGCTTTTCAACAATTGCATTGGTGCTATTGACGGGACACATATAGATGTTGAAGTTCCAACAAGCAAGATGGTTCAGTACCTTAACCGGAAGGGTAGAACATCACAAAATGTAATGGCCGTAGTGGACATGGACATGAGATTCACCTTTGTACTTGCCGGTTGGCCTGGATCAGTGCATGACATGAGAGTTTTCAATCATGCCATGACCACGTATGCGGGCAAATTTCCACATCCACCACCGGGTATACAATTAGTCTACATAATTTAGTCATAAGTTTCCCTTACGTGTATACACATGGCTAACAATTTCTTTGTTTGTTGTTGATGCAGGGAAGTACTATCTAGTGGACTCAGGATACCCAAACAGAAGGGGTTATTTGGCACCATACAAGGGAACAAAGTACCATATACTGGAGTACAGGCTTGGAAGAATGCCTAGAGGTATGAAAGAGACATTCAACTATGCACATTCTTCACTTAGGAATGCAGTAGAGAGGGCATTTGGAGTATTGAAGCAGAAGTGGAGGATGACGAGAGGCATCCCAAGTTATCCTCTGAAGAAACAAAGCAAGATTATTGTTGCATGTATGGCACTACACAATTTTGTGAGAGAAAACGGTTTCAACGAGGTGGACTTGAACCTCGAGGAAGAAGATGACGAGTATGCAGGGGCCGGCCATAGCAGCAACCAATCCGAATCTGATGAGTACGAGGAAGATCACGGGGACATGACAGCATTCCGTGACCAAATTGCACATGCTCTCTACTACAACCGGTAATTTGTCCCATGCATTGTATTGTGGCATCTAATTGTTATGAACCGTCGGTAATTGTGCCTTGCCGTGTTAGATTGTGAGTTTGGACAATGTTCTATGTTTGTCCCATGCATTGTATTGTGGCCTCTAATTGTTAGATGACAATGTTCTACTGTTGTGATGGAGTCATGAGTTGTGGTATGTTGTGAACAATGTTTGTGACTTTATGTTTATTATTATCGGTTTGCATGGATTCTTATGCTTTGCATCTCTAATGGATTGTGAATGATGTATGGGAAATGAAGTGTGTACGGAAATAGGGGCAGAAATGTCATCTTTGGCCAATTTAGAGGGGGCAACCAAACACCTCCTCTAAATTTTATAGGGATCTCATTTTAGAGGCCAAATTTTAGACCCCCTCATTTTAGAGCCCCTCTCATTGCATCCGAACGCACCCTTATAGATCAAAACAATAGGACAGCAAACTACATTAACAGATGCCTGCAAAACTACATTAACAGAAAACTCGCATGTAGCACGGCCCACGTTGACCTGCTAAGTCGCGTGGGCTGACGACTGTTCTCCTACTCGGGACAGGCGGACACCGCAGAGCAGCAGGAGCATGGGGGGAGAAGGACGTGAGGACCGAGGAGCATGACGTGCTTGCTGGTGACTTTTTTATGACACGAAAACTAGTCACGGATTTCTTTGGCAGCATCAGGAGGATTACAAAATTTGATGAGAAAGATACTAGTACAACATTTTGAATAAGCTACTCCAACTTTTTAATATACAATTGCAACATTTTAGATAAAAAGGTTGAAGTAGTAGATGATTAATGTTAAAATAGCAAAAGAAAAATGTTGAGATGATATGTTTAAAATGTTGAATTTCAAAGAGTTCCAAAACAAGAAAACAATGTGTCATATGGGATCAAACATTGCGAATGACAAGATTCAACATTTTCCATGAGCTAATTAAATATTTTTTTTGTACTAATTCAACGAACACAATGGTTCAAATAGGAAATATATTCATGTTGGATCTTGTTTTGTTGCATTAACTCTAACGAACACAATGGTTCAAACTGATTTGAAATCGGAGCTACGAATCGAGAAGTAAATGAGTTTCAAGTTTAGATTCATTCGGAAATCCCGTCGTCCCCAAACATAATGTGACACCTGTCCTCACAGCTGTTCCCACCGAAGCGAAAGCGCACCGTTCGATCTCGGCCCACACAAATCGTAAAGCGCGCTATGGGGAACCTCCTCGTAGCGCGCGCTACGCATAGGATTCTCGGGTCTGATATGGGCCTAAAACTATCGGCCCGTTATGCACAGCCACATCTGCGAGGAAACCTTAAGAATAGCCACAGAGATCTCATATTTGTGACGTTACTCAAAATCATCACGCTTGATTCATCACGGACCACCAGATTTCTTGTAGTGGCTCTCTAACCGGTCGCCAAAAAAAAATTATGGATGAAGC
Organism: Eragrostis nindensis; assembly: GCA_012490785.1. Taxonomy (NCBI): domain Eukaryota; kingdom Viridiplantae; phylum Streptophyta; class Magnoliopsida; order Poales; family Poaceae; genus Eragrostis; species Eragrostis nindensis. Next base: position 797,930 of record JAAXCT010000072.1, on the reverse strand, counting down.
TCATCTCGGGAAGCTGTAGAGGATGAGGCGCGGAACTTGACTTAGGTCGTTGAGCTAGTGATGTGCTGCTAGCTGTTTTTTTCTTTTCTGTTTGGTTCATTTTCCTGTTGTCAGGCCCTCGGGTCGGTATTAACTTGCAACTCTTTTTCTTCTTAATAAAATACGTGCTCCGCACATTGTTGAAAAAAGGCTAACTTTTTCCAAGAAAAGCAAAAGACTTAGCCCATCGTAAAAGAAAATATATTGCAGGTTGAGGTATGGACCATAAGAAAAGTATCATTGCTTCGTTTAACTATTCAAGCCACAAAAAAAAATTTAAAAAGTTTAGATAACTGTAAATAGTTTAGTGTCATTCAAAAATTTCAAATTCTGTAAGTAGCTGACAAGGAGATCTGAGAAAGAGATTCGTTTCGACATGACGGCTAGTACATAACAATCTTCACGCAAAAGTGTTGCTAAAAGCCTAAAAATCGCAGGAAAAGGATGTTTTTTTTTTCACATGTCACCCTGCTCGTTGTGGTCCATAAAATCGAGATTCCACTCCATGACGCGCGGCATAGCGGCGTACCCTCCTGTCGCGAACGCCCGGAGCAGGTTGAGCGTGGCCACCGACTGCATGTACTTACGCACGGATCATCCTCTTCGGGTCCGGCACGCGGCTCTGCTCAGCGAAATCGTCCCCATTGACGTTGTCACCCCCTGTAGCTCGGCAGTTTAACCCCGTCCCTCTCCTCGAACGCCTCGGATCTTGGCTTGGCGAACTGGCCAGCCATCCTCCCCACCTACAATACAATGCACATAAAGAAAAATAACAATAGATCAGATCAGATCACATCTTGCAAAATCGACATGTTTGCCTGGTGAGTTTGGTGATTCAGTTCAATTGGATTCGGTGTGGTTGGTACCTTGACGATCGGCACCTGGCCGCCGAACATGAGTACGGCGCCCATCTGAAGCAGGATGCAGAAGGTGTCACGGATGTTGTGGGAGCTGAACTCCTTGAAGCTCTCAGCGCAGTCGCCGCCCTGGAGGACGAAAGCGCGGGCCTTGGCGAGGCGCTCCTAGGTGGCGCGCCTCCCTGGCGAAGACGACCGGCGGGAAGGTCTCGATCGTCCTAAGCACCACGTCCAGCTCCTCCAGGCTCGGGTACTCCGGGAGCTGCAGCGCCTTCTTTGACCTCCAGCTGTCGACCGCACACTTCCCCGCTTCTTCTTCAGCGGCCCCACACTCGGGGTCGAGCTCTTCGAGGCGGCCGCCGGGATGGGCCTGTTGCTCTTCGATGGGACGGCGGCGTGCGCGGCAGCGATGGAACGTCTCTTCCATTGCACGAACGCGGCGCCAGATACAGCCGCGGCCGCTGCAGCAGAGCGTGTGGTGCGAGGCAGAATTTAAAGGCTGCCGACGAGCCGGAGGACAGGTTGTTAGGATCATGCGATAAATGCCAGCTTAGGTTGGTGCCATGCATGTACCAACAGTCAGTTATCCGGGACGAGGACCTCCTATGCGTACCGCAAGAGCGAAGCTAAGCTGTGGCGCGGCCCATGGCCTGGGAGTACTAGTGAGAAACATACCGGCCAGCATTGTTTGCGCGCTGGACCGGAAGGAAATGTTGTTGCGTTTCACTTTCGCTTGTGGGAAGAACGGGAGGGAATAGAACAAATATGTTTCTATTCCAATTTTTTCTGTCACGCAGGACTGGGTATTGATTTTCTCGTCCGTTAGCGCTGCTGCAAGCCCGTTTTGATATGTTGCACTGCCACACTAGAGAGGTAGCCGTTTTCATGTTTCACAAACTAAAGCACTTTGATTTCTCTTTTTCGCATGCAGGATCGTTATGATATGTTGGTGTGACTCACGAGAGGAAGCGTGGCGGTCCCTGTGAGAGTGCGTGTGGGTGTGCGAAGCAGTCTGTGGGCGTGGTCCCGGCGAGAGTGCCTTCATTGAATTGGTAGCAAATGACCACGCCTTTAACTTTCCGGGCAAACCGACCAAGTGTATCATGTCTGTTGCCAGCCTCCTTGATTTCTTTTGAAAATTGACGTACACATCACAAGTTCAAATGTTTGCATGGTAATTTAATCTATAAAATATCCATATAGATCATACCCATAATCATTTTCTCTAAAGCTCTCACCACGTTGCACCACATCATTGAAAAAAATAAAGTCTGTTTGATTATCTCACCGGCTATATCCCTACCGTCTTAACCATTCTCCTATGTGGTATGTCGCATGCATAAAGCAGGAAATTTACAGCAAGAATATGGGAAAGATCTTAGCAATATAAAACCACAAAGCGAATCATCAAGCTTGTTGTTTAGCTTTCTTTCAGACCACCTACTGCTTAAAACTGAAAAGTAATCTAAGCTGAACTGGCGCTTGAACTGGGAACACTTCAAGTCAAGCTTCTGACGGCAACGTCCTTGCTTGCGGTTGTGGCTGAGCTGGAATATCACAGATGTAGTTGCTGCGGCTAGTTAAAGCAACGGTTGTTGTGCCTTTGCCGGGGCTCTTATATGATCCGAGTACTATACAATGATGGGCGTGTACTTGCTGCACTGATCCGAGTTATTGAGTTGGGTTTGCCAGCTAGCTCTGTGTAAATGTTTCAACAGAACCATACTTGGAGTACAGGTCCCTGGCTGAAATTATGACATCATTTAGCAAGTTTTTCGAAAAAGGCAGCACTGTAGTATGGGACAGCCTACTCGACAGTTAGCTAAAATTTGATTAAACTAGTATGAGTATAATCCAATAGAATGGTGACACCAAGGTTATAGAGTGCAAGCGGTCCCCCCAGCCCCACCCACACACACGTACACACACAAAAAAAAAAATTGACTATGTTTAGGAACTATTTCAGCCAAATTTTGTTCTCCAGTTGCCTTTATTTGTTTTTTTTTTATGAAGCAAAAAGGATGGGAGGCCCCTACTTATTTTTCCCATTAATAAGGCCTGAGGCCCAAAAATAAAAAAGCATTCATTTTTTTCTAAACGTGTTTAACGAAGGCTGTAAATCCTCCTTTTTTCTCTGAGCCATCATTTCATTCAATCTTATTTATTTGTTTGTTTGTCGCAATCTTTTTTATTGTTTATTTATCTCAGCAAATATCATCTTCATTTCTCATGGAACACATGCAACTTTTTAAAGAACCAATTAATGAACAAGCGGCATGTGGCCTTTTTTTTTTTTGAGAGACCCAAACTTTAATACTCAGTATGGGAATAGGAATTACAAACGCCCTCAGGCGGATAAAGCAACCACACATGCCTAGTTGCCTACCAACTCCTTCATAAATCGATCCTCAGGCGAGCCGATGTGCATCGCCATTTGTTGCTCGTCCTTCATGCACAAATTCCACCTTTGTGAAACTTGCCGTTGTCGCCTTAATCTCTTGTACAATGTGGCCATATAAGCCTCGGCCAGCACCTGACAAGCTTTTGATAACGCTGGCATTGTCACTTGCCAATCTGAAAGACTGCAAGCACAAATCAGTACCTAGGGCGAGCCCCTCCCTGACCGCCAGAGCTTCCATCGTTTCTGGTTCAGATAGTCCCACTGCAACGACTGCCGAGGCTCCCAGAAACACACCTGACGAATCCCTCGCTACTGCTGCAATTGCCGTTTTTCCAGTGTTCTTGGAAATAGCAGCATCCACATTTACCTTCATTAGTCCGACTGGAGGAGGAATCCAGCTCTGCTTAGCTGTACCTTGACTTTCATGTGTCGACACTGGCTGAGTCCTTGCCGACTCTAACTCTTGTATGAAACGGTTCACAAAGGACTTTGAAAAGAATTCTCATGTAAAGCTTTCCTCCTTGCATACCATATGGCCCAAAGTGTGACTAGAACTCTAGTTAAATCTTCATGCATCAGAGTATTCATCACGTTGGTCGACCATGCTCTCGCATCTCCCTGAACCTGACACAAGTGTTAAGCAATTTCTTCCCCTTCCAAAGCCCATACACACTTGGCCATGTTGCACTCTAACAAAGAATGCCTCCATGAGTCCAGGGATCCACACAATGCACATAAACTCTGAGTTTTCATGTTACGATGGTGTAGGAGATCAGCAGTAGGGAGGGAATGCTTAGCTAGTCTCCATAGAAAAATTTTAATCTTGATGGTACCTTTACTTCCCACAAAGCTGACCACTCCTTCTCCACAGCTGTTGAGTCCGATCGTCCTGCAATATTCTCCAAGTATGCTGTGTTGCGTTCTTTGCTAATAATCAACATTCTATATGCTGATCTGACTGAGAACATACCGTTCTTTTCATAATGCCACGCCCAGAAATCCTCCTGTCTTCTCGTGCATAGAGGTATGTTGAGAATCACTTCCCTGTCCATTGGAATAAAGAACTCTTCCAATTTTTGCACATCCCAGGAAGCTGTTGACGAATCGATAATTTCACTAACCCTTTGAGGGGGATTAGCACCAGTGCAAGTAACCGGTTTGAGAAGGCCATCCCTGGGCAGCCAATTCATTCTCCATATTTCTGTCGACTCGCCTGTCCCAATTCTCCGGATTAAACGTCGTTGCAATACATCTCTTCCATCTAATAAAGCTCGCCAAATTCTGGATGGCGCAGAGCCAAGACTTGCTCGTAGAAAATCTTCATTAGGAAAATATACAGCCTTGAGGACACACGAACTCAGCGAGCTCTCATCCTGTACAATACGCCACGCTTGCTTAGCTAACAAAGCAAGATTAAATAGCTCAAAATCTCTGAAGCCGAGGCCTCCAAAAAACTTTGGCTTCACCATTTCATCCCATGCCACCCAACATGTCTTCCTTTGACCGTCCTTGCTGCCCCACCAAAATTTTCGCAGCAGTCCATCAAGATGTTGGCACAGTCCTCTAGGTAATCTGAAACACGACATTGAGTACGTCGGAATGGCTTGAGCAACAAACTTGATTAGAACCTCCTTGCCTCCAGCAGATAGACACTGCTCCAACCATCCTTGTACTTTCTCCCAAACTCTATCCTTGAGATACTTAAAAGCACCGTTAGCCGAAAGCCCCACATCAGATGGCATTCCCAAGTATTTCTGGCTAAGAACCTCGTTATGATTAAGTTCCGCCTTTATTGCCTCTCTTATACTCTGCCCGCATCCTTTAGCAAAATGAATAGAGGACTTATCCATGTTTATTTGTTGCCCTGAAGCTTGACAATAAACATGTAGTACTTCCTTGACCTCTTGTGCACTCTCCCTATTTGCCTTGAAAAACAGCAGGCTGTCATCTGCAAAGAGTAAGTGACTCACCATCGGAGCTGACGGCGCCACTTTAATTCCTTTGAGAACTGATGACTGGGTTCTAGCTTTTAGCAGGCACGAAACGCCCTCTGCTGCCAACAAGAAAAGATAGGGGGAGATAGGATCTCCCTGTCGAATACCCCTTGTAGGTTTAAAGGTGTCAAGACTTTCACCATTAAATAAAACTGAGAATGAAACAGTAGCTACCAGCCTCATGATCGTCTGGACATAGAGTCTGTGAAAGCCCAACCGGAGCATGATAGCTCGAAGATAATCCCATTCCACTCGATCATAGGCTTTCTTCATGTCCAACTTTAAAGCACAACACGTGAGATCCTTGGCACGCTTACGCTTCATGAAGTGCAAACACTAATATGCTGTGATTATGTTGTCAGTGATGAGCCGCCCAGGTTCAAAGGCCGACTGCTCCTCTGATATAACTTCTGGGAGACATACCTTTAATCTATTTGCGACCACCTTGGAAGCAATTTTGTATATGACATTGCACAAACTTATGGGTCTGAATTGCCCCAACTCCTCCGGACTCGCAACCTTTGGAATCAAAACAATAAAGGTGTTGTTAATAACAGATGGATCATCATTACCACTCAACACTCTCAATACCACTGAAGATACTTCTGCTCCACAGAGATCCCAGTGTCGTTGGAAAAAATGAGTCGGGAAACCATCAGGCCCGGGGGCCTTAGTTGGAAACATCTGGAAAAGGGCCTCCTTAATCTCCAACTCAGAATACAGTGCTATGAGTTTCTCATTCATCTCTGGTGTCACTTTAACAGGGACTGTCTCAAGTACCGACTCCATTCCCACAGTACCTTCCGAGGTGTACAAGTTCCTGTAGAAAGCAGTCGTCATACTGACCATCTAGGTCTCGCACTCTGTAACTGACCGTCGGGTTTTTTAGCTTGACGATCCTATTTCTCCTTCTTCACCTGCTAGCACGTAGATGAAAAAAACGTGTGTTTTTATCACCTGCAGCCAGCCATTGAATTCTGGCCCGTTGCTTCCACATTAATTCCTCCCTGTGATTTAACTCCATTATACGCTCAACTATTTTCAACTCCATATGCGTCGGTCCTTGGCGATGTGGATCAGCCTGCAACTTCTCCAGCTCCCTTTTCAGTCTGCTTAACTCTCGGCGTACATGTCCGAAGGTTTTGAAACCCCAAGTATTCAGTCGCTGTGAGACACCCAGTAATTTACCTTGTAACTCATGCACATTGGTCGCAACTGCTGCACCATGCCAGGTGTTCGCCAACATGGTCGAGTACTCATCATGGCTTTCCCACATCACTTCGTATGTAAAACGACCCTGCCGCTTCCTGGTTTGCCTTGGCTCCCACTGTAGTACGATAGGTATATGATCAGATGCAGCTGCTGTAAGATGGCGCACCTTAGCCATAGGAAAGCGCGCGGTCCAATCCGGCGATACAAGTGCCGATCAAGCCGCACACGACAGAATGAGCCACCTGCGATCTTCTTCTCATATGTCCAATTGTGGCCCTCGTAACCTAAGTCACAGAGACCACATACGTCAACCATCTCCCGGAATCCAGCAATTTGAGCGTAGCTCCTTTCTTGAACACCAACATGTTCCATTCGATGTAGTACTTCATTGAAATCACCAATGCATACCCACGGAAGACTCGAGGATGGCTTGATGGATTTCAACATATCCCATGTCTTATGTCTGTCATCAGTCTGCGCTTCACCATAGACACAGGTTAATCTCCAGGGATCTGACCCCACTTCAGACACAATCGCATCAATATGATACCTTGAATAAGGCAAAATCTGCACACTCATATTATTATTCCAGAAAATTCCCAGACCACCACTGCAGCCTGTACTACTAATAGCAAAAGAATTATCATAACCCAAAGAACGCTTCAACCCTTCCACTCTGGTTTTGTGCACTTGAGTCTCGAGCACACAAAGGACCGAGGGGGCAACATCCTTCACTAGATCGCGAAGCTCCTTCACTGTCGCGGCGTTGTCGAGTCCGCGACAGTTCCAACTGAGACAACTCATTGCGGTTGGCGGCACTCATCGAAGGAGCCCGCCCCGTTCTTCGTCTCTGCTTTGTTCTCCGAAGATCCAGCCGCCATGCCTTCCCGATGATCTCGCCAACAAAACCAAGGTCGCACCTGCCAAGGCCGGGCAGCTGAGCAGCGTCAACCCCTTGATCAGCCCGAGCAGGAGGCGGCCGAGGTTAGCTGAGTGGAGATCGCCGGACAGGTCTGGTCAAATTCCTTCGTCGGTGATGATCGCCGCCGAAGTCGCGAGCCCTAGTAGATTACTAGGTCCTCCGGAGCTTGTTGCCTAGCGGCAGGTGGCCTGAGACCTGTATACAACAATTAAGAAACAGACAAAATAAAATCGATCTGATAGCAGAGCCTTACGGTAGAGAGAGAGAGAGAGAGAGAGATGAAAAACTAAGATCTTTTTCCTACAGACACTGCTGGAATCATTAAATTATGTGTTATACCAATGTTTTGCATAACTGTGAGATAAGAATGCAACCTTAACCTGCATTCACGTCACAAATGTATTTTTACAGCGATGGTGCCTGGTAAGTTTTTGGAAAGAAATATATTCAGATGAACCAGGCATACATCATGATAAAGCATCAGACGATTGATAATTCGACTGAAAACACAAAATAATTTAGCTAGCTGTTGTATAGAAGATCCATAATTGAAATACTATAATCCTGCTCATATGCATGAGTCCTCTTCAAGGGAACATCATGGCGTGAGTTCATATATATGTGATACAAAGTCAACACATAATTGGCAGCGTCGTTGTAAATCTGATGTGGATTCCGGTATGGAAGAATGCAAAGCTTCACATTTCGTTTGAGATGGCGATAGAGCTTCACTCATGGCTGATAAGACCATTCAACCTTGAAAAATGGCACATAAACCCAGTCCCATCGAATCTCTCACAAGAAATATGAAAATTCTGCGAAGAAACAGGAAATGATATCATAATTTGAAAAGTTCGAGCTCTCAGATGTTATCTCCAAACAAATTTATAACCTGATTCATATAATTGCTATCTATGTCAACAGATGTGTTACAGCATCAGATCTCCATTGATTGAGAGCGCGAGGAGGAATTCTTCTTCTTCCTCCTCCTTTTCTTGTCCTTGGAGTCCTTTCCATGCTTTGCAGTAGCATCCATCTTCGCAGCATCAGGTGGCTGTGTTGCTAGTAGGTGCTGATGGATTGATGCGAATGGGTCAAGCTGGAACTGTGGATTGTTCAGTACAGCTTTCAGTTGAGCAGCCTCACGTTGCCTAGGAAAAACAGAGTGGTTTCAACTTTCAAGATTTATAACCAAGGGTGCGGAAATTAATATGGAGCAGGGAAGCAGCAGATCTCAAGACAGGATTACATACACTAAAGTCTGCCTAGACTTGGAGTTCAGCTTTGCTTCAGGCTTCTGCTCTGATGCAGCCGTTTCTGGAAGGAACTCACCGAGCGCAGAGAGATCATATGCTTGTAGTTTCTTCTGGCGACTACGAGTCCTCTGTTTCTTTTTCTGCAGAGCAAGAAATTGAAATGCATCCAGAATGAACCTCGTAATAAAACTGAACTAAATAAAATCCAAACTACATGAAACTGATGACAAGTACTGGAACCATATCAAATGCATACCAGGTATTGCCAGAGCGTTAACACACATATATGGCATAAATACATTTGTTAAATAAGATATGGAATCAGACATGCAAGCAAGTGGAGCTAAGGGAATCAGCCTGACCAAATACACAAAACACAAGAACTTGGAAACACAGCAGTAAGTTAGTGGTGGAGGGACTTTGAAACAAGGAACTCTTTTTAGATGTTATATGCAACTAAAACTTGTGTATCAAATACAGCAGCCAAAATTGAACAAGTTTCCAAACCTTCGGCCAGAAATTGAACAAGTTTCCTGTGCCATACATCTTGCAATTGAGTACTCAAGTTGGCTTTTGCAAGCATAATAATCCACTAGATGTACTTTGAGCCAACTTCTTTATGTGGACGAAGCCAAATCATACACATATTCTCGCTTTTTGAACTAAAAGATAAAGACATCATCTTTCAAAAATTACCAGTCTGTCAACATTTAGTGAAATTATTCAATTAAAAAAAAATGAGGACAGTATGCTTCCGGTCGAAGGTAAAGACATCATGAACACTATCAGTGTTGCATTTTAAATTTGAAATCAGGTCAGTTTGAGAAGAATTCGACCATATCTCAGTTTTGAGCATGGAAGTGTAGGGCATGTATGGTTGGGTGGACGAGGGCCATCCTGCACCCCCTCGTGCATGTATTCTCGCAGAGAAGGGTGTTTGCTTGCCTACAGGACAACATAGCACCTGCAACACCTATGCATCCCTCATGCTGTATGGCGCTGTATGACCAGATCGGACGTCTCTCATGGGCCTAGCTGGGCAGATACAACTTCATGCAGGCAACCAAACACAATCTCAGCACATTTAACCCTAGTTATGTACTCGCTCATACAATCTTAGATACAACCTAACACTCACCCCCTCAGCCTGCTTCCTCTCATGCGGGATATACCATGCTGCATATATGAGATGAGGGAAGAGGAGACAACCAGACACACCCAGATATCATCCAAGGATTGGAAAACGTCCCGAGAAAGATACAAATATAGCCAGCGGACCTGGTCTGATTTCTTGCAAGACCCTTGATATAATGGACTGGGCACCATGATTATGTAATGTTGCACCAGGTCACGACTAACTGATACAGACCCTAGCCTGTTTCCATATTTCCTTTATTAAAGGAAAACTAAATTCACAGGTTGCATGTTAGTGTTCGGCTTGGTACCAAAAGTTGAGCATTTCTCGATGGGTTAAGTGTAATTCACAACCATAGAGTTGTCACCGTGTGGAAAGGTTGGTTATATGGTGCTTAATTACATGAAATTCACAATCATAAAGCCGCCTTGTCACAACATGGAAAATTTGAGAAAAAGGTATGATATGCTAATGAAGAGGGATTATAAATACCTTACTAATAGTCTTATTAGCATTTAGGGTAGTAACTGCATCTTTGACTTCTGAAGTAATAGAGAAAAACAATGAGTGAGTAATAAAGCAAACTATGATAAGCATGGCTCATGATTGAAAAAACCCAGAAAAATACAAGCAGTAGGGAACTTGGAGCAGGGAGAAAAATGCAAGTATGGAACAAAGACTAAACTGCAAGTCCTGACATATATTATAAATTCTGTAAAGTATGTATCGACAAGTCTCCCAAGGTTTTTTTTTTTTTTTTTGAGACCGTCTCCCAAGTTAAGTTATCCCTTACATTACACAGGTCATCGTATTCGTAAGTGCATATATAAAATTAATAACGATAACAAGATTTTGTCCTAGATGTGAGCCTCTGAGAGGAGAAACATACAGGGGCCATTTGAACTGCAAATTAACCCATAAATGCATCAGTAATAATCTCTTGGGTGCAGGATGCAGGCACCTAATAAATCAGCAGGCTAATGTTCTTCCACCAAAAACTCAAAACACAGTCACAAATTTTCTATGGAAACAGCTAATGGCTCCATCATCCTTCATCAGGCAGCTCTGTCAAATAATCAAAGTGTACCAACCACCATTACCATCCACTATCTCTGGCTTACACATACGTCGAATCAAATGGGTAAAGAAAGATGACAAGAAGGTCATGGTAAAATTATCGATCAGGAACAGCTACTTACTGGTGTAGAAGCTGAGCTTCTTTTCCAGCTTCTGCTTAGATTTCAGCTCATGCTTCTTAGAGGACCCAGTCCTGCAGGCATTTCAGTGACAAGGAACTTTCAGAAAAGACAGCATTAAGTCTCTGAAAAATGGCACAAATTCCCCACGACCGGCCTACTCCAAACATCAATGATTCCAATCTAACTTCAATACAATCTACCTATCGTAATCCCTCTAGCTCCTAAGATGGCTCCGAGGGAGGTCGGAATACCACGGGAATACAATGAATCGCCAGGAGAAAAATACACATACATGTGAGCGCCGCGTCGTGGCTGGTCAGAGGAAGGGTGCGGTAGGAGGAGAAGCCAACGCCGATGTCGCCGCGGCTGCGGTAAAGCAAAGCAAGCGGAGGCGGCGACGGAGGAAGACGAGGACAGAGCTATTAGCGAGAGGCGGCGGCGGCAGAGGGTAGAGAGGCGGCAGCGGCGGTTGCGGTTGACGGTGGGAAGGAGGGTGTCGGGTCGGGCCGAAAGGGAACTTCGCCGGGTGCCAGCCCAATTAGGCCGTGGTAATGGGCCTGCGATAAAAAATGATTTGGTCTATAGCTACCTATTAGCATCGTTACCTGAGTGTGCGTGAAAGGGGTCTTGGCCTAGTGGTTAAGGCATCCGAGTAACACCTCTCAGGTCCTGGGTTTGACTCCCCGCGGGAGCGAATTTCCAAGGATTTAACGGCATTTGTGCTTTCAGTGGTAGGCGACGCTCCCGTCGACAGCGAGGCGCCAGTGGTGACTTCGTATCTCTGGATTTGCCGGCTCAGTCTTCGAAGATGCTCATAGGGGTAGGGTTTGCGTACGTGTGTTCATAGGGGTGAGTGTGCGTGTGTTGTGAGTGTCTGAGTTGTACTGTGTAATCTCAAAAAAAACCTGTTTGAGTGTGCTAATGAGATACTCTTTTTCGTTCTTAAATTAATGTTGTCGTTGATTTTTTTAATCATATTTGACTATTCGTCTTATTCAGAAAATTTAAAAACTATCATCTATATTTTGCTATGATTGTTTTATCACTAAAAAAAATTAAAACATAACTTATAAATTTGTAGCTAAACAGTCAAACGTAAGTCAAAAAGTTCATGGCGACAACAATTTAAGAAAGGAAGGAATATTTGTTAGTTGGAGTGATAGCTAACAATTAACTAGGCTATTAGCTGCGGTGTTTGAAACCTCTAGAGATAACTTTAACAGCTACTCCCTCCGTCCCCATTTAGTTGTCCTTCTGGGCTTCAACTCAAGAATCAAAGCAACTTGTCAAATGACTCTGCTACCCTCATTTAACAAAGACGCAGAGCGGCAGAGGATGGGGCACGTGCATGGGACCCACAGTCGCCTCGCCGCTCACCACCGCGGGACTCCGCCCGAACGCAACCGCCACTGCCGTAGCGAAAGGACGAAGCTCCCGCCGTGGACGCGTTGACCGGATTTTCCAAGCCCTTCCACTCCCATCGCCGATCTGCTCCACCATGAGCTGTCGCCATGGATCTCGCCGCGGCCAAGGTGCAGCAGATCGTCGTCAGGCGGCTCACCCTGCCTTCCCCACCGCCGTAGCCTCCGCAGCTCCCCGCCTTCGTCGTCGCCGTGCCACTCGCCGCAGCAACTCGGCCTGGCCTCCGCGCCGCTCGCCACCGTGGCTCCGCCTTCGCTTCGCTGCGGTGGCTTCGCGTGGCCGCCCATCTCTCTAGGAATGCCGCCGCGGCTTCGCCCGGCCGCCACCTCACTCGCCGGGAACACCGCAAGACTCTGCCCTGCCGCCGCTTTTGAAGATCGACGAGGAATCGCCGGGGCTGGAGGGGATTTGGTTGGAGATCTGGAGGAGAGGGGAGAAGATTCTTTTCCTAGGAGAGAGAGGACTGGAGGAGAGAACGAGAGAAGATTTCTTTTTATTTTTTCGTGGTGGAGAACAGCGCACGAAGCTGTGCGGACACTGCGGGGATTAGACGCGACGCGGGCCCGAAGCGGCTGGCGACAGGTAATTTGGGACAAATCAATTGGGCTAGAATGACAGGAATTCAGGGACAGAGGGAGTAACTATTAGCTTAGAGAATTCAAACAGGGCCTTAGGATGACGAGGAAACGGACAGACGAAGGAACAAGCCAATTTGGGCACTAGTTGATGGGAACCTAACCAACTTTATAGCCTCTACCAATTTTGTTGATCTTAACGATTGGTTGTTTTTTCACCTATATGAAGTGGTTTTGTGAATTTACTTGTTACCTGCAGGACCATCTGGGGGCAGCAAGGTGAAAGACGAACCAAGATGATAGTTTTCGGAGTTCTCTATCCACATTTTGCTTCATTCAAAAGTATGTTGAGAAACCCTACGAATTGAACTTGGATTGGTCAAGCATCCAATGGATTAATATTATCTAAAAAATCCAATGGATTAATTCAGCAGCTGCTGTCTGTACGAAAATCAATGTCGAAGAAGAAATTTCCCGGTCAGGAAATAAAGTCATGCAGCACTTTGCAGAGATGAAGCTGAAAGTTCGTGGTTGCTAGTGCTGATTTTTAGATGGTTTATCACCCTGCTGTTTTTTGAAGAACTTGGTTGCAACGAAGCTCTTCATTGCAACTAAAGCATTTATTATCAAACAAATGCATTTGATAATCATTCACTATGAGTTTAATTATCGTCAAACAATGACATCATGAAAACAAAATCATCAAGGTATCAGAAGACTGATCTGTGGCCCAGGACACTGTTGGTTGTGCTTATTAGTATCTTTCCCTTTTTTTTTGTGTGTGTGTGTGTGTGTGTGTGTCATCCAGCATTCGAGGAGATTTTTTTTTTGACACCAATTCGAGGAGAATTAAGAATGCACATGATGTGTCAACTTCTGTTCTGATTATTTTCATACTCGCGACGTACATTCTGCCGTCTCAGTGCCCAACATTCCATTTTCTCATACTCACAATGATGATTGGTGTTAGATCACTTCATGTCTCGGTCCTTGACTTGTAATAGCACCGTATGACATGGCACTTAATATGCATTTGTCTTTTTCATCTGGACTGGACTGGATTTGTCTATCATTGCAGAACCATCAAGGGCACGCACCTAATTAAGCGATGTTTATGTGACGTTTTGCTAGGATGCATGCCTGTTCATATTCCTGCGCAACATGATGGATCTCTTGTATCCACCATTCGAATGCATGAACCTGGTAGCAGCTCTGCTCTTTGAGAAAAGACAAAATACAATCTGCGCTATTAACCTCCACAATGTTATTGCCTCTTCTCAGAAAAACTATATTCTTAGGATCGGTCGTTTTGATGAACTTTATATAAGAAAATATCAGTATTTCTAATACCAATAGTATCACTAGACACACCATGAATTCCATTAACATAGTTCACTTATTTGATGTTGTTTAGTAATATAATATTTTCTATAACATTAGTCAAACTTAGCTCAACTTGACTTTGATCAACTCAAGAAATAGGGTTATTTTGGAATAAAGACAATACTACTACATTATTGGTATACTCATTGGCATTGGCCATTTTAGTCCGACAGAAGCGTTTTAGATTGGCATGCATGGTCCCTCTATGATTTTGACCGTTGGAAATACTTTTAAGTATAGATAATGCCATGCCTTTTTCTTTCCCCCGTTCCACTATATATCAATAGAAAACCCAAGTCTGTAGATTTTGACTCCACATGTCTCAAATCATTAGGGCTTTTCTCTTTGTAAGAGATGATACAAAACGGATAACAATAATATTTTAGAGCCTTAAATGATTTCGTGCATCGATCAGATGTGTCTATTGAATTTCCATAAAAACATACGAGTTTATCCGAAAGTATTAACACCCCTATGAGCAAGGTCTCAGATACTTTTACCTAAATATTGAGCTTGTGGTCATTCCCAATATATATTGGCTTTGATACTGTATCCCAATATATATTGGCTTTGATACTGTATTGATCAAGTTCCATGCACTAGCAGTTCACACGGAAATTAAACAAGACCGCAATATGCATGCCGTTACTATAAGCTATACATATTGGGCATATGCATGCAGTTGTCATTTTGGTGCTTATATTAAAAAGTCAAAACTACTAGTTCACATCGCTACCTCGATTATTGGTAATAAATACACTAATCGAACAATATATTTTGGTTCATTTCCTGATAATCTGGAATTTTGTTGGAGTATATGTCCATATACTTTGCCATCCTTTCATATCAGTTTTAGAAGTAGAGACTGTTACAAAACTTCATCAATATATATAACCTTTGCAGTGCCTAGCTGTAATGAATATGGAATCAGAGAGTAATAAGGCCATGTACAACGCTCCACCGTGTCTGGTGGCCTCACAGTGCCATGTAGATTCGGATGCCAGATGGAGGAGAACGTCAGCCGAACGACGATGGTCTCGCAGAAGGTGCCGAGGTCTCTCACTGACATACCGGAAGGGGAAAGGAATAAGAGAACTTAGAAAAGAAAGCAATGGTGGGGCCGGGTGGTAAAGCGAAAAGGTGGCTTACCTTGTGGAGTTGTGCTACCCGGCCCAGTTTTTCCTTGTCTACGTGGAGCAAACTTTTTCAATGAGACCACCACAGATGGTGGCCTGCATTGTACATGGCCAAATTGGACTAATTATCCAAGAGGAAAATGAAACAATGGTATGTGCAGCTGGAAGATGCTTTGTAGTTCGCAGAGAGAGATATACTAGTAAAGAACCAGCAGTTCGTGCACTCGGGATTCAAAGTATTATTCTTAGTTTCGTCAGCCATGTGAGCATCCATGCATGCTCAAGATTGTTGACCACACAGTGATCACACATCAGCAGTTCTAGTATCTAGGCCGTTCTAAATTCCCTAACAGAGGAAAAAAGAAAATGTACTATAGGAGGATTAACTAACGATATATATGTACTCTGTCTTCTCTCAACCTTAAATTAAAAACGTCATATCATTGTTGTTGATGCATCTAGTACAGATTCTTTCCTCTGCAAACTGTACGTCAGCTAATTAACCAGCAATCTTCTTGGTTAAATCGGACTTGGAATTTGAACTCAACTGAATCAATGGTTGGTGGAGATAAAATCTAGACTACAGCTAATACAGAATCTGCCGTTGGAGTTATATCAGCTAACACACAGTTGTGCCACAGGTCGAGAGGTAGGGTTATGTTGCGATGATGAGATCCAACTGGCAACTGGAACCTGCATATGTTTATGATGCAAACTCTCTATCTCAGCCCCATAATCATCAGATTTCAACACCAGAATTTTATTGTTTAGAAGTTGGAGAAATGACAGGTGAGCTTGCTGCCGTGGTTGTAGGCCTTGTTCGGAAGTGACAATAAGTACCAGCCCTCAACTCTGTCATCTAAAAAATTGTAAGGTTAACCTGCCAGGTGGTCACAATAGTCATGGCTGCTCTTTACACCAGGCAAAAAAAGAGCATTGGTATGTCAACAGAATAATCTAGTATTCCTAACAATGTTGTCAGGGCATGAAATTGGTGCTGGGTCCACGTGAGAACAATAACGCAATTTGATATTTCCCTGATAATCCAGATCTACTAAAATTTTGATACTCCTGCAAAGCACTCCTGCAAAGTGTACGATAAAATTTATTTGTCCCGCCTTATTAAAATTTTAGAAATACATGTGCAAAATTGTGGAGAATAGTTGCATCATTCATGACAAGGATATACAAGTTGTCATGCAAACCGGGCGTAGTTGCAATGTCGCCATGCTTGATTGGCATTTTTATGGCGATATGTTTTATGTACACCGCTAATTTGCGAAACACAATAAACATAACTGCATAATCGAATCGATTTAAAACTTGTGATAAACCAATGAGCTTGTCAACAAAACAGCACTAGACTTTCGATGATATATATAACAGATGTGATTGTGCAAATTGTCTAGATGCATGTTGAATTGAAAATTTTGCTACTGTTGTTTATCAGGATTTGTTGCCATTGGTGTTTGCAAATATTGATCAAAGGCTAGATGTAACATTTCAAGACATATGACATTGCTTCATGGTATGTCCACGAATTGTTTCCAGAACATTTAGGCATTCATCTTTACAACATTTCAAAACAGCACCTGTACAGTTAAAACATCATTTGAAGAAAAACATTTTTTTAACATAGTCAATTTTTCCCAAATATGTACCCAAGTTTAAAGCCTTTTGGCATGAGCCAACATGTCCAGGATTTTATAAAGTACTATATATTTTGGGACCCTATTTTCCTATTTAGGTCTTTCAAGAATATAACACACCATATACCTCGCAAAAAAGAGAGTAAAAAACCATATAGCAAATGAAAATAATCATAGTCGGGCCATGGAACAATTCCCATATCCTTGGCTACGTCTTGCCGTTAGGCAACCGGTCATGTGACGGCGCACTGTATGGTGGGGCCAGCCCATGATGACCACATTTTATCCTCGATCGAGCTTGTTATTTAATATGCACTCGACTAATATTTTTTCAGTAAAACTGCCTGGCCACATAGCTGCCTTGTACTGAATGGATCGAACACATTCTGAAATTAACATTTGTCGTCATAAATGGTAGCGTTAACTGAAAATTGTGCTCAGTCTAAATCTAGCTTGCGATCATCGGAAAACAATAAAATGTAGTGCAGTAATTCCTCCTAAGGATAACAAGGGCACAATTAAGTCGGCATGAGAAGATGACATCCTCCAAAGTACCATAGAAAAAATATTTGAATTATATGTAATGATTAGAGTAATGTTGCTATCATGTACCAAGTTTGTTTTGTCGTCATAGCCCCAACCAACATTGATGCCACATGGCCTGTCCTAACAATGTAACATGCGTGCCAATCATGTGCGTACCTCCCATCATTCGGCTTTTGTCAAGTTCTGAAATGTGATCTTGTGCTGAATTCTTGAGGATTTAGTTCAATCATGCCCTGTTACTTTTGGAGGTTTACATCACATAATAATTAGTATAGCTAGCTAATTATGCATGTCTTTAGCTGGAAGTAAATGATGCTTTGGCAAGACTTGTCTTATTACAATGAAACAGTTCTATGGTCAAACCCGGCCATGCATCTGTTGACACGTATCCGTGAATGTGTGTCAAGATAACGAAAAGCAGTGTGTGTCTCTGGTCCAGAGCATAAAACAGACCTGTGAGAGTGTCCTAATAACACGGTCCAAATTCCGTTCCTTCAACTGAACTATTTTGGCGCCGTGAAGATTTTGAAGGTGTTGACCGGCCAAGCAACCTAACGGCTGATGAGTCTAGCTATTCCTTCACTTGTGCTGTGCTGACTTTTTTTCTAAATCCTTTTAGTTACAGAAATATTTACCAGTTTAGTTACATCAACATTCTACTGACCGCAAAATAAATGTTTTCAATGAGGTAGTTTAGGACGTTTGGTTTAAAAAAAGGGGATGGTGGTCTGTTCACATTATTTTAGTATCCATCTCGGAAAACAAGGTAGTGCTACGAGGATCGAACTTTACATGTCAAACTAGTAAAATTCTTTCTGTTACAGTTGTTACTTCACTACAGATGGTTAAACTCGCTTGAGATTCGAATGGAATTCTTTACCATGTACTATAATAATTCGACTGATAACGGTGACGTTGCTCCATTGAATCTGGTTGCTGCTGGCTGGACCGTGCCTGCTCTGTGGCCTACCATGTTCAGTTTGGTGAGTCCATGCAGACTACGCATCGATCCTCAGCTCTGCCTCCTTGCCATTTCAAATCCTCCAGCTTTGCGACACCAACAAAATTATCCTCACGTCGCATCTTGGCTAGCAAGCCTCTCCGATATCTATAGCATGCGACCGTCTCACGCCGGCAGTAACTTCCAAATTGCATTCGAATTAAAGGTGTCTGGGGTCATGTACATGCAGGGACCTGGTCCTCTCTCTCTCTCTCTCTCTCTCTCTCTCTCTCTCTCTCTCTCTCTCTCTCTCTCTCTCTCTCTCTCTCTCTCTCATGCGGCGCCATATGGCCGCCACCTAAAACCGGAGCACCACATGGGCACAGAACGCCCAACGTCCACTATAAAAAGGCCTGCCTGACCACATGGCCATGTCACTCACCCAAGCGATCCATCACCATTTCATAAAACTCTTAGCGGCCATTCTCTTTCTCCTCCTCTTCCAAATCAACAGAAGATTGAAGATATGGTTCACCGGCCAGCTCCGGCAGCTCAGGAAGACGGACGGTGCCTCCGGCAGGACGGAGCCGCGAGAAGCGGCGGGAGGCGGCATCATCAGCACCAGCAGCTGGCGCAGGAGCTGGTGCTGCGGCGGCTGCTGCCGTGCAACAAGGCGAAGGCGTGCCGGTTCAAGCGCAGCAGCTTCAGCGAGGAGGACGACGCCGCCTCCTCCGCCATGCTGCTTCTCGCCTGCGTCGTCTGCGCCCCGTCTCTCTGATTGTTAGTTGCCGCGATCGTTGTTGTACGGAGTAGGTAGCTGTGGGGATTAGGCTGCTTAATTGTAATATGCTGTGACGTGATGCTCGTTTCAGTGTGTGTCCAAGATGTTCAGAGTGTAGTGGTCACCGGTTCGTCTCCCACCATGTGTGGTTCCGCAGATAATTTTTTGTTTAGTGAAGCGTCAAAAGATTTGAGCAGATGGAACAGTGACGGTCAGCACCTACGTACAAAATGCTCTTGTTGCATGTCGATATTTGTGTATCATTAGATGGTTGGTACAGCTTATTGGATACGGCTCTGTGCGGCGAAACCAGGTGCTCTGTTCGGCGAAGGGCACTAGGCGATTTATGCCCTGAAAAATGGCATGGCCCGTATGCTGCATACCAAGGCCCATTGCGTGGGATAGGCTCGGCTCACGCACCATGAAAAGTCCATTCCGCCCCCTTCAATTATACACCGAGTCGATTTCTCCCTTCTTTTCACGAAACCAGGTGCACCATGAAATGCTCTTGTTGCATGTGGATATTTCTGTTTCATTAGATGGTTGGTACAGTTTTTGGAAAATTCTTCGCCGAACAGAGCTGAGTGACTACTGAAAGAGATCCTCCAGACGACCAGACAGGGACTTCAAATTAGCAGCAGAAACGAAGGGCACTAGGCGATTTATGCCCTGAAAAATGGCATGGCCCGAATGGTGCATACGAAGGCCCATTGCGTGGGATAGGCTCGGCTCACGCACGATTCAATTTCAATAGGAAAAGTCCATTCCGCGTCCTTCTGCTATACCCGGAGTCCAATTCCTCCCTTCTTTCACAAAACCAGGTGCTCCTTTAACTTATAATACCAGTTTTTTTTTCCCTCCTAAGGTTGTTTTGACTGGCGGCTCGGTACACCATGGCAGTGGGCCCTACATTTCATATGCCACTTCAGCAGCAGGTCCCACATGTTATATGCCACCTCATCATCTTCTTCCCTCTCCTCTCTCTTTCACTTCTCATTTTCTCCTCCTAACTGAGCCACCACCCTCCATGGCCCGCCGCCCTCCCCCCCCCCCCCCCCCCCCCCCCCCCCCCCCCCCCCCCCCCACCTCGTCATGTCTGCCCTCATTGCACCAGTACCCCAACCCACAGATCCGCTTCCTCCCTCCCCGCCATGGCCACACCATGCACCTGACGCTGCTCACTACACTAGCGCCATGACCGTCGTTGTGGCCCCCTGCCAGAGCTTGCTCACTTGGAGACGACAATAAGCCTCATGCCGCCCTCAAGGTTGGCCTGTGGCCTGAAGCACAATGGCCAACAGTTCCTCGACTGGATGACAGAGACATGCTTGGTGTGGCCGATGAGGACGTTGCAGAAGGAGATACTCCCCATCGTGACGTGACCTTGCTGTGGTGTGGCCGATGATGAGGGTGCCATAGAAGAAGATCCTCGCCTAGTGTGGCCGATGAGGGTGGCCAAATGGGTGCCACCGTGACGATGGAGGTGTACTAGACGAGGGACAATTTCGTGGAGGCTCTTGGCGGTGCTGGAGTGGCATCGAGGAGGAGAGGTAGGCCGTGAGATGAGGTCCGCGTGCATGTAGGTTGTCAAGGACGGCGCATCGTTGGCAGCCTTGATGGCCCCATTCCTTCGCTGTTCTCGGAGACGAGGACGGATGTGAGGCGCTAGATGGCCCTCCTTCCTAAGCAAGTGCCGTCAAAGAAGAGCTGGGGTTTGGTGCCAGCCGTGAGGAGGGAAGAGACACAAGAAAGGCCGAAGATGGTGAAGTGGCGTATGACATGGGGGACCTATTGCTAATGTGGCTTATGATATATTGGGCCCACAACTATGATGTGCAAATTAAAACCGCTAGTCAAAGCAGCTTGGGGAGAAAAAAACAGGTATTGTGAGTTGAGGGAGGTGGAGTGGATTTTTTTTCCATTCCAATATGGCACTCGGGTGCCAAGCTACTAATCGGCCAATTAGTGAAACCAGTTTTAGGCACTGATTCAAAGATAAGTTATGTTGTATCCAAAATATTTTTATTATGGGGTACAATAGAACATGTAAAAGAAACCATTTAACAATTACAGGTGTTTGTTTCATTTCTCACAAAAATAGCAACATAGAAAACATATATTCCAGAAAAACATGATGAAGTGTATAGTCATGCTAGTATGCAATATTACGACCTTTATATCACAACACTTCTTTTAGGTTTGTCCTAGTCAGACTTTTCTTTGACTAACAATTTCTACACATCTGTATAATTTAATACCATGCAAAAAAGATATCATGAAAGTGCTTCTGAAGACATATCTAAAACCATAAGTCTGACACTGTTATCCCTATAATTTTTTATAAATTTGAGGTCGAAGATAGAAATTTTGACTTAGTACAATATAATGAACAAGTATCTTAAAATAAAGAAAATAAAATGTATTAAAAACACTAGGTGTCTAATCAACTCAACTTGAGAAACTTTACTTTCATGACAAAATAAATAAGTTAAACCATCTTTTAAGCTATTGCACAGAAATGCATATAAATGAATAGATAGGCATACAAATGCTTTATAATAAGATTCTTAGAGGAGGCTACATGGTCTTGACATGCATCTAACTTTATCTGATGAATAAGCTATTTTAAATAAACCTAGCCAACTCAATTTTATTTGATGAGTGCTGAAGTTGTATATTCAGGATTTATCTTGAAATAAAAAAATCTTTACTTGTAAAATTTAGTATAATTACTTAATCATGCATGTAAAATTATGTTCTCAAAAACGCTTTTTAGGATTTGCAAACAACAAGAAACACACTGAATTTAATTAGATGTGAAATAAACAAGAACAAAACATGCATGGTTCTAAAAAATTTATGTAAAAGTCACCATAATTCACCATATGAAATCTATTAAACCACTAGACGTCCATGTGTAATTGTGACCACATTGAATCTTTAAAACTATTATAATTTCTTGGTTTATTTACTTAAATCAAATTCGAATGCAAACGTGGTACATAATTTATACTTTAGGCGTAATCCCTCTGGTATCAAAATAGATGTTTTCTAGCCGGTTACAAAAGCGAAGTTAATTCTGCCTCCTTCAACTATACCTAGATTCCGATTCCTGCCTGTTTTACAAAACTAGGCACCCATGATTTTTGAACTCGCAATACCCTTTTTTTTTCTCTCCCTTGGCATTATTGGACGGTGGTTTTGCTGACCAAACAAGCCCTAGTTGCCATGGTGTCCTTCGAATGATGGCTACTCCGGGTTTCCACTATGACGTGTATGCCTGCACCATCTCATCATCGAATGCACCATGGTGAACGGGCCAAGGGAAGTCTAGAGTGGTGGCCTTCCAATTCCATGGTAATAGAGACGGGCGGACTTTGGAATGACTTATAGGTCATGCAACAAGTCGGTTTAATAGTCCTAGTCCGCGCACACATATTTGACGTATGGGGACCCTTTTCTCCTTTACCTGACTATTCTGATGGCCTTTTGGTTTCCCTCGTACTAGTATGGTATTAAGAGTTGTGCACAACTCCTAACTCGACCTGTTGCACGCACGACCATGCACTGTACTTGTTCACAGCCATCACTGTCATTGTAATTTCTTCACTGATCAAGACATGCACTTTTTCACAGCTATCACTCTCTTTGCAATTTCTCTTCAATGATCGAGACATGCGCTTTCACTACGTCAATATATTCTTTTTTTCTAAAATAAAAAACCATGTACTTGTTCGACTTGCCGAGCTTCAAGCCTGGGTCCTCGCACCACCTGTGGTAATTAAGATGGTCTGACGTCCTCTGTCAAAATACATATATTTAAAAAATATAATATTACTTAAATAGTACGGTGTCACAGTATATAATTATATAATATTTTTTCTTTTTAACTTATTACTTTCCTACGCTAATTCACTTAAATCATATATAATGCATTTTGTTATGTTTTTGCTAAAGAGAATAATGAATTCATTAGGCTTTTACATTGGACAAGATCCTAACTGTCTCTGACTACACTGCTGCAGGCGGAATCAGTCCTGATCGAAGCGTGACTTCCTGTAAAGTCTCTTCCGGTTCTTTTGACGCTTCGCCTCAATGTCCCTCTCCAAAATCTTTGCCGAGTCTTGTGTTCTCATTGCTTTTTATATCGGTACAGAGTCAGTTACTGGGAATGAGACTGAGATGGAAACTTGCAACGTGATCGCCGGGCAAGGGCTCTTGGCTGGCTATTAGTGAATCCCAACTTCCACTTCCGGCCAGGTCAGGCTACAAATATATCTTACAGCCACTTGCATGGACGAACACTTGGTACTGTGTGCAACAAGAGTAATCTAACTCAGCTTGATCAGCGTGAGATCTACTCCTCTACACTTTCGCTGCTGCACTGAAAGATTTGATTGGTACGTCATAGAGCTTAAGCAGAGGAGAAAACTTATATATAGTAATCATTCTCTATCTTACATGCACACTTCATTTATTGAGCATGCAGGGATTTTACAACCTTTTCGATGGCGAACAAGCTCAGTTCCGCGGTGGTCCAGGGGATGGTTAGCGGAATTCTTTCGAACATTGCATATGAAGGGAGATCTGATCCCAAGGAACACATGGAGAGGTTGGAGATGGCACACATCAGGCTAGAGTCTGCTCTTGAAACGTCTGAAGGGTGGAACATCACCAGCGCGCCATTGCTGCGTTGGAGGAACAAGCTCAAGCGCGCAGTGAATGAGTGTGATGAGACGCTACGTAAGTGCAAGCAGCGTGTACATGAAGAGGAAGAAATGGAACAAGGGGTAAGAAACTCCTCTTTTCCTAGCCGGATCTCTCACAACGTCAGGTCATTTGTTTCCTCCATCTTTGGTAGCAATCACGGTACGAGCGAGCTTCTTAGCACATCCACCGTTCGAAGATTTGAGTGGTTTGCAGACGGTGTTAGCGAGTTCCTGAGATTCGTAGAGCTTGGTGGCACACCACGACAGTTCATGTTCTTTGACCCTCTTGTCAGGCACCTTTTTGCCGGCAAAATGATAAGGCATAAACTTGTGGCAGGAAGCCAACACCATTTGATTATGGTACAGCCCATCAGAACTCCCTTGGGGATGGAAGGCAGGCTGCTATACGTAGTCATAGATGCTGACGCCCCGGAGAATAGCTTCTTCTTTACTATTTTCTTGCGGCTTTCTGAGAGTACTGACATAGTTGGGATTGCAGTCAGATGTCTAAAACTGTTTACACCTCATTTCAAGTCCACGGCAGACACTGTCACAACAGCGCTTGCTCAGCTGCCAATGCATGACCTCTCCTGGGTGCAGTATGTTGATTCTAGCCAAAAGCAACGGCACTGGGAAAAATTTTACACAATCTTCTCAAAATGGTTTCGCCCAAATCCACACTGCTGCCAACAACAGCATGATCAGTACGGTGCCAACAACAACATAAGCTCATCATCATTGCCGCAAGATATAAACTTAGAACCTGTAATCAAAGTGTATTTGCAGGGCCACGTCCCAGTGCCAGCAGGTGGGTACAAGAGAAACAATAATAGTTTTCCATATGTGAAGCTGAGACTCCTCCTTTCACCCCACGCCTCTTCAGAAGGCATGCTGCCCACTGTGGAGGGATCTGCAACAGAGATGGTTCATGGACAGGAACCACATGGCGAAGGCATGTATGCAAACATTTCCTTTAAACAACTAGACGAGATCATGCTGCCAAAGGCCATAGACTGCCTCCGTCAGAACGCAGGAGCAACAGTGTATCAGATGATCTGGAGGTCCAGACATGGTGGCGCATACATTCAGGCAGAGAAGTTTACACCGAGGAGAACCTTGCGCAAAGATAGGAGAGGACACCGTCTGCAACGTCAGGACGAGAAGGTGGAGACGTGGTCGCATGTGGTCACTGACTTCCTTGGCAGGTGGGCTGCGCACGCGCCTGCCCAGCTGCAAGGCTCCATCGCAAACTGGATTCAGAATGAGAAGAAAATGCAATTAGCACCTACGCATGTTTAAGATGTTGATTTACACGTATATTGTACTACAAGAGCAAAAAGACGTATATACTTTTTGTGCGTGTCACAATACCAGGCGACTCATAGTATGATGATCTCTCAGTAAATACAAAACCGTTCCATCTTCGTATAAAAGAAGTTTATTTTGTACCTGACAAGTTCCAGCTTTTCTTTTTTTAAAAAAAAGTTTCATCTTTAAATAATAAATATTCCAGACACACATCCAGTTTGCTCCAGCTTTACTTGAAAAGTTGCATCCTTACCCCAAAAAAATGTTCCACATTCAAAAGAAAAGGTTATATTAATATTAATGGTGAGCCGCATCACTAAATGTTCCTACTTTGATAAAAAAAAGTTCTATCTTCAAGAGAGAAAAGTTTCATAGCTACATTTAATTTGTTTATAAAATATAACCCAGAGGTTTTAAAAATATTAGGCAACTGATGAGGAGTTACATTAAAACTATTATTATTTATCCCGCCACTGAAACTGTTGTGGGGTCGGTTTTTAATAAAAGTTAGTGACCAGTTCGCTTTGGGATGCAATGATGATCCACAAAACCCATAACCATAGATACAGCTCAACTGAAATATATTTTCGTTTGTACCCCAAAATAAAGCGAAAATTTTCACATCTGCATTAGTTTTTCCATGTGGATGGAACCCATCATGGAACCCATCTGCAGATTTGACCGCGAAACTCCTCTAGATGGGACACAAGTCTGGCGCCTACCTTAAGACTTCCTCTTTGTGAGGCAACTCAGCGTGCACGGCTGGCTCCTAATATTTGTGGTTCAGGTACAAGTAAACCTTCTAGGTAGCACGAGACACAGACCAGCGGCCGTTGGTGACAGCTGAGTCTGGTACTGAGCCTATGCTCAGTTTGTTCAGAGTTCACTACTACTACCTCCATTCCAAAATGTAAATATTTGTTGACTTTTGAACATCGCGTTTGACCGTTCGTCTTATTCAAAAAATTTACAAAAATATTATTTGTTTTTTTACAATTTGTTTTACCATTAGATATACTTTAGTCATGACTTATTTATTTTATATTTTCATAAAAAAAAGAATAAGACAAACGGTCAAACGTGATGTTGAAAAGTCAACAAATACGTATATTTGGAATGGGGGGAGTACAAAAATAGCATTTGGTCATGTGGTCCTAAACCCCTTTAAATTGTGCATGCGTTTACACTTCCGTTTGGGTTTTTGCATCTGTAGAAAATGAAGGATCATATATTTCAGACGTTTAAGTTATATAGCAAAACTTCCCATTTTTTTCCCAGAATGCCCAGCTAAAAAAATTGCAGGATTTATTTTTCTAGGACAAGTATTTGCAGACAGTTACTTCCGACGGTAGGAGCATATCTTTAGTGAGTAGTAGTAGTACTAGTACAAGTTATATTACAACCATATAATCGCAAAAAATGTTAACACATAGAAACCCATAGACTTAGTGCCAGCTGATGACTTGTCATTAGTACGTATCTGATGTCACAAATGTTTGTAATTTTCTTAAAATTGGTCAAACTTTAATATGTTTGACTTGGACCAACTCTAAATATATGTCACAACGCAGAAGAAGCTTGATGACTTCTATGTCCATCGTCGAACTATAAATTGAAACAATTATTAATTCCATTGAAAGTAAATAGTAAAAGCAGTTTTAACCTTTTCGTTTCCATAATATAGATCACTACAGGAACTAATTGCCAAAGGTGGCACCATGATTGTAACCAATAATGGAATGGATAGTTCACATGTGCTTCGTGAAGGTTGTAGGTTGTTATTCAACACAAATATGCACTAAACTATCAATCTGGAATGAAGTGCTGAAAAAATGTATAAAGCTTGCAGACACTGAACAAATTTGGTAAATTGATGGAAACTGGATAAGAAGGCATGCATCCGATTAAATTTTAAAAACACACAAAAGCACTACTTCGTTTATTATTTTCTATAGATGCACATGGAACAATCAACAGAAATTTATATTCATGTAGAAGATATAGAAATAGGTTAGATAATGCCGTACCTTAGCCTCCTCCAAAACCTTTTTCTCCTTCAAAACATGTAGCTGCTTGAAGATTCATGCAGTGGGCGACAAGGGATTGTACAGGTAAACAAAGACAGTTGTCGACGGAATCAGATGGAGAAGGCCGGTAATATGATGAACCACCAATCAACAGGTTTTCAAACCTACTGTCCAACCCGTAGCAATATCGATCAAGATGTTTGGCTGAAGAACAACGATGGATTGCACACCGTGGATGTGTGGGAGATGAGAATTAGAGTCGAGGACGGGGCGGCGGCGTTGTGGCCAGTGGCGCGGGCAGGAGGATGGGGCGGCGGCGCGTTGTGGCCAAGGGCGCAGGTCGGCGGACGGGGCGGCGGCGTTGTGGGTAATGGCACAGCACGATAACAGTTAGGACCTTATATTTAAAAAATATTTGTGGGGCAGTCGATACAGAAACTGTGTGATGGTTTGTTGGTTAGTGCTTACGGGACCTAGCCTTTGAGTTGCGGGCTCGATTCCTGGCCAACGCATTTGCTTCTGTTGTATTTTTTTTAAAAGTTGTATTTCTGGGGGCGCTAGTTCGACGCAGGGGGACTGCCGGACTGGTACTGGATTGTAAAATGAAAGAAAAAAAAAAAGAGCAGATCTCAGAAAAAATAAAACTAAAAAAAAGTAAGGAAAAAGGCTCATTGGGCAGTCCATACGAATGATGCCTACAACGTTTCCTAGAGAAAGGTTCTGGCGCCACCGCGGGTTGCGGTGCTACCGTGCTCCCAACCGTGGTAGCACCTCAATGGATGAGCGAAAAATTGCAACAAAAATATGAATGCATAGTGCATGCAACGATCTATCATTCATATTTTTGGTTGAGGTGCAACGGAAGCTCGTATAAGAAGACACAAAAAAGATAAATCAGACTTTGAATAGTAACGGATTGCGGGTTCATGATGAACAGTTGCAACCAGCACTGTTCATAGCCTATTTTAGACTTTGAATAGTAACGGGTTGCGGGTTCATGATGAACAGTTGCAACCAGCACTGTTCACAGCCTATTTTCTCTTTTTTGTGTCTTCTTGTACGAGCTTCCGTTGCACCTCAACCAAAAATATGAATTGTAGATCGTTGCATGCACTATCCATTCATATTTTTGTTGCAATTTTTTATGTGGTTTTATGGTGCTTGGTAGCACGGTAGCACCGTAAGGGCCGGTAGCACCGGAACTTTTCTCACGTTTCCTAAGTGTCGCAGTCACTGTAGCTGCAACGGCTTGACCATATGTTGCAAACTATGTGTTGCCAAAGGGTGGTTTGCCTTGTAGTGAGAGTAAGTATAAAATATATCATCACTCACTTTACTCTCATGCAACGTTTCATCAAATTACAAGAAATTGTAGATGCCTATTCAATTACAATATTCATGGTGGTGAGTATTTTTCTCGGTTCCTTTTTCTCTTCAAGCACTTGTTTCCAAGATGAACTCCTTCAGGTTTCTTGACGACACAGGATAATATGTAGCTGTAACAGGGAGGTATATGAGAACGAAATATTATATCAAACTTCTGTCCATATTCTTCTGCCCTTGCATTAAGTACATCTTCTGGCTTTATCATGCTTGACATGTCACCCTGCATCAAAGACTTCATTGTGTATCTGTTATAGCAAAATAACATAGGGCCATCGTGGCTCCAGCTATGGAAATAGGAAAGACATCTGTTGCTGCAGTGTGTGTCCCTTGGGTCCTCTCCGTGGACAAGTATGTGCATCTGCACTGACTTCCTGATACACCACAGTGCGCGCCGCCAAAATTGGATAGTCATATTAGCTCTCAGCACACTAGTAATGGAGTGTGCAATAATAAAGTAACCATTAATCCATGTTGCAATTTGGTTGGCAATTGAGACAAGATCTGGATGGTGATCATATGGGCTTGCACTCCCAAAGGCTAGGACCCGAAAAAAATACCAATACTCCTCATCATGTAACCTTGCTAGCCTAACGGCCTCCACTGTCCCCAAACTCGACACGTGATCCATTCTGCTGATGAGTATGACCTTGCTATTAGGAGCTGCATGGCACAACGAGTTCTTAATTTTACCCCATGCCATAACATCCATGTCCCCAGCAATCTCCATGATAATTAGGGACCTCCCATTAGAAAGACATAACTTCTTGTCCTTATTAGCTAGATCGTTGATATCATCCCTGCTGAAATGCAAGATGCGCGAAAAGTTCCTCCCTACTGACACTACGTCAGGGCAAGCCTTTAGTAACACATACCTGTAACATAAGTAAGAATATGTTACAAAATATTTCATAGTAACACAAGCATTTGTGTTACTGAGATTGCTTGTAACACGAATGCTTAATTTGTAAATATGTGTTACAAATAATTATTCTAGTAACACAAAAATATTGTTACTAGTATAGTGTTACAAAGAAAGCAATGTGTTCTAAACACAGCAAGCCTAGAACTCATAGTAACACAAATAATGTTACTGTTATGTGTTACTATAAACCATAGTAACACTTTTCTTCGACTATAGTAACATATATTTAAATAATTTTGAAGTTAAAATTAATTAAGGGTATTTTCATATCATGTATCCATGTGTAGTGTAGTGGAAGCTCACCAACTTAGTGATGGTGAGGTCTTAGGATCAAATCCTAGCATCCACTATTTTTTTGCAAAATTTATGTGTTATTAAATTGGTGTTGTAACACATTTTTTAGATATAGTAACACAGTGACATGTGTTCCTATATTGTTATTGTAACATATTTTTTTACAAGAAGTAACACATATATGTGTTACAATAAAACTTGCTCTAGTAACACCAGCATATGTATCACTTATTATATGTGTTACTATAGGTCTCTGTAACACTTTTCTCTAGCTCTAGTAATACATAAATGTGTTACTAAAAGCTTGCCATGACGTAGTGTGATTCTTCTCTGCATGTGTGCTCAACTAAGGTCTTTTTCCCAATATAAGACGGCCCAATAACGGGAAGCACATCTAAAGATGAACACGGATGCAGTAAGAAATTAAGGATGCGCTCTTTCTCATCATGTCGACCAAACATGCACCTCTCCATGAACATATAGGCACCGTATGGTTGACGAATGATAGGAGGGCAGTGCATCAAGATTAGAAGAAATTCATCCATACCGTCGAGGATTGCTTCTAAATGGTCCATGTCACTACGAAGTTTGTACTTGCTCACCGTTGCCCATTGGTTTGGCCGAGAGGCCGGTTTCCCAGCTGTGTCAATCACGTAGAAGCCCCAGTACATGGCCTTCCGGAGCTGCCTAAGCTGCATGAGCATGGCAGGGTTGGTGACTTGCCGCATCTCGGCCTCCATAACGACGGTGCTGAGTCTTAGGAGCAGCCGCTGCAGCCTTGGTATCTCATTGTCCACGATTGCAGCATGAGACTTGAACTTGTCAATGATAAACGAGATGAAACGGCTGGTGAGGTCACTGAGTACCGCAGAAAACACGATGTTCATGTTGTGTGCTACAGAGACAAGTGATTCTCGATCAATGGAACAAACCAAGGTGCCACTGCTGTATACATGGATCAGGCTGGAGTTGCTTAGGAGGAAGGACAAATAAGTATTCATGCACACAAACACAAGGTGTAACATAAGTCAAGGTACAGCATGACTTCTTGTAATATTAGGTATTTCTAGAAACTACTAGAAAGATAGCGCGGCTTGCCGCGCCTGATTGCCTGTTAAGTTGTCCCATTTGAGCATGTTTAAATAAACTGAAAATTGCAAGGAAATGGTTTTATATATTTTCCGTATAGGGACAGCTCAATGTAAGACTCGTAAACATTGAAATATGTAACATATTTTTTTATATTTCATTAACCCTTCAAGCTCATCTATAACTTTATAAACTGTTGATCAACATTAGCAAACAAAATTGGCATTTTCCAAACAGAAAGAAAATGGCATAAATTGTGGCAAAAACAGCAAGCTCAAATCATATGGACCATTAAATCTTGACTTACAGAGACAGCTTTTGGTTGTCGAATAAAGAGATAATGAATTCCACTTTGTGATAGAAACATTTATGATAGTAAAGTGCACAAACATACTCCATCCGGTCTTAAATATTTGACACCTTCAAAATTTTCATTAGTTTGACTATTAGTCTTTTCTATAAAACTGTGTAAATAAATAAAAATATATATACCCATTTCAGTCCAAGTAACTAATTACTTAAATTAAAAATCAATTATACTCCCAAGTGTACCAAGTGTATAGCTACTAAAGATATACTATTGGTTAAATTTAAAGAAAAGGTCAATGGTGCCAAATCACAGAGAATGGAGGGAGTTTATGATTGTATACCTTTAAACATGGTGGTTTTGATAGAATGGGGATATAAATTGATCCTGAGGGCGGTGTATATAAAGGATTATATATTATTAGTGGTTCTCGTTGGTTAGTTTGTGGGAAAAAACAGATATAGAATCAGTTGACATACAAAACCACAGTAAATAAAACAAAGAAAAAAAAAGAAAAAGGAGGTACATATAGCTGAATGTTGCTTTAGGCCGGTTGCAGCCTGCGTAGCATGGTAACAGAGACATCTGACAAAGTTTGTAAAATAATCAAGTACTCGGTAGTAGACAAGAGCACATCCAGAACTTATCTGCTACAATTAAGATGCACTGGACATGTGAACTTGTAAACCAGAGGCAAACTTGATGTTGGTGCTGCTGCAGGCCCGTAGCATGCCATGGTGCAGGTCGTTAGAGCGAAGCACTCCGGCCTTCGCGTGCGCGGCACAGAGAGGCCGCAGCCCACCGGGACGTGCACCGTGCTGGGGATTTTGGACTCTGGCTCACGTACTATCGGGAAGTGTCTAGAGGACGAGTCGATGTCCAACTTCAGCATTCTTTATTTACCATTCGTGCTTCATCAAACGGTGAATATTATTTTTACTGACGTGGCTTCATGTAAGGTGCCCAATGCGACCACATTGGGATAAGTAAAAGACTGACAAAGTATACGCAACGGTGAACGGTCAAAGAGGGCATGAGCTGTTTAGAAGGTCAGTCTTAATTCCAGTCAAAAGTTCCAGACATCGATGTCTGGTCTAGAGTACAGATTTGTTAGTGTCGTAATAACATAGTATTAACATGGTCTAAATTCCATTCAGTCAAGTCAACTAAACGTTTTCCGCCCTGAAGATTTCGACGGTTTTGACCAGCCAAGCAGCCGGCCTACGGCAGTATGGCACATGAGCTCTGTTACTACACTGCGCGATGTGCTGATCTTTTCCTACTCTACTTTTAGTTACAGGAATTACTAGCTATATGAATGTTCTACTAATAACCGTAAATTAAATTTTGGCAATAGCTAATTTTGGATATTTCATTTAAGAAACAGGACGGTGATTTCGTCACAGTGACAGCTGCTTGCCTCGACCACCCGAGCTTTGAGTTCTTGAATCCGATCTGCAATCTTGTACTGTGCCTTGAGCTTCTTCCAAAACCCAACATTATCGCTACCCAGGTCATTTGTAAAGATGTCAACGCAGTCCTCTATATCATAGGAAAGCTCACGCACCTTGTCACGCCACTCCTTCTGTTACTCGTCGAGCTCCTCCATCTTGGACAGCTTCACAAGCAAAGCATTCATGTTGTTCATCTCATCTCTCAAGGAGTTGATCTCCTTCCTCACGCCATTGGACAGCTTGTACTTGTTCAGCAAGGTGGTGAGCTTGCAAGAAGCAGAAGAAGCAGCAAAAGAGGCGGCAGAAGAGGCAGCAGCCAGGACTTGGTCCTCTTAGTAATGATGCTCTCAATGCAATCATCGCTAACATCAGTCGGTTCGTTTTAAGAGAGGTGATTTTCCCTACAGGCAAGTTTTTCAATGATGAGGATGTGCTAGCCAAAGATCACCTACGACTTTGTTTTTGGTGTGGCTCGAAGCAACCATATGAGCCAGCTGATGACAACGACAAAGTCCCTCTTAGTGAATTAGATGAAGATCTACCCCCGCTGGAATAAATGTTATAAGCTAGTTCATTTGAAACAATGTATGTGCTGGATATTTGTTGTGTTTGTGAATTAAATGGTGGATGTTGTGCTGGATGTTGATCTTGTGATTGTGATGTGATCAGATTGTGTAATGTTGAATGTGATCTGTGATGTGATTTCTGGGCATGTTATTCGACATTTAGATTTTTTTTTGGAAAATCTTTTGTTGCGGCGGACTATGTTTTGGTCCGCCGCTACTGATGTCATTTGTTGCAGCGGACTATGTTTTGGTCCGCCGCTACTGATGTTATTTGTTGCGGCGGACTGTGTTTTGGTCTGCCGCTAATGATGTCATTTGTAGCGGCGGACTCAAACTGAGTCCGCCGCTACAAATCACCTTTGTAGCGGCGGACTTCTTTTTAGTCCGCCGCTACAAATGGCTTCTTTAGCGGCGGACTCAGTTTCAGTCCGCCGCTAAAGATTTGTTTTTTAGCGGCGGCCTCCGTTTCCGTCCGCCGCAAAAGATAACATCTTTAGCGGCCGTCCGCTACAAAGGTGATTTTTAACGACGGAGGCGTAGCGGCGGACCAGCGGAACCGCCACTATATGTTACGGTTCGCCGCTGTAGTGTGTTTGTGTTGTTGTATTGGGGAGGAGCGATTATCGCTCCAGTCACAACGCTCACCACGAACCCCTCCATCAGGTGCAGCTTCAGGAATTTTCTATCCAACTTCTTGTGATGTGGTTCAGGTTGAATAAGTGTCAAGTGGAATGGAACTGAGGCTGGATGATCATTGCAAAGAAGCACTTAATAGAGTAGCTGCTTTATCTTTGGACGTGGACACTGACAGGTAGTGATGTGATTTCGCGGAAGATGCCTGGAAATGAGGATGGTGAGTGACCTATAGCCACCATATATCATTTAGCACCTTTACAACCCACGGTACTACGTACTCTGCATATACAAGATAGTATTATGCATCCCACGGCCTACAATTAATACTAGTGTAGACTGTCACCAGTTCTTAGGCTCTGATCATGGTTCATTGTGTTCAGATGTGGAGTCTAAGTTAGTGGTGAATATTTGCTATTACAAATGCGATTTTTTTTGGTGTTACCTATCCAAAAAAGATGCTCTCAGTTAGAAATGAATTAGCAGTTTTGAAAAGGCGCCACAATGCACATGGAGCTTTGCTAGTATTTTTTTTTACGACTGAACCCAAGAAATATTATCGAAATGAGGGTAATATCAGAAAGGAAAAATAATGACACACTAGTATTTTTTTTAATAAATGAAGAGGTCGAATTATGTAAGTGTGCCGCGGGGCCTGGCGTGGTTGTTGGTAGTGGTTGAGTCAGAGGTCATACTGATGGCACTGTTGTGGCTTCTTGCGGCAAGGAGGGCAACGTCTGGAACAGTAGGGTGATGTTTTGAAGCCGTGTGGGTTGTATATTTGTTTTGAACCCTTAAAATCAATACAGATCATCGGTTAGGTTTAGATAGGGCGTGTTCGTTGCACCCCCTCTAAAGTTTAGACCTGTCATATCAAAGAGAATCTTACTATTTAAGAATATTTTTATTCATTTAATGACAAAACCTATGTCACGACCCCCCTCTAAATCACGAGACGAATCTAATGAGCCTAATTAATCTATGTTTTGCTACAGTGATGCTACAGTAACTATCTTTAATCACACCTTAATTACCCTCATTAGATTCGTCTCTCGAATTCGAGCGGAGTCCTGAAATTAGTTTTGTAATTAAACTTTATTTGTAATTACAATATTCGTTACAAAAACCCTCTAAAGTTTAGACCCCATGCAACAAACACACCCATAGTTAGGTTGTTAGGGTTCTGGTTCTCTAGTGGTCCGATCGAAGAGGGTGCCGGCAGCGGTGCGGCGTCTCCAATTTCGTCGGCATAGAGCAATAGAAGACAAGATGTCTCGGCGGTGATGGTGAATCAAAGGCACCATCATCTATGGATAATAACCTCCTTTATTTTGTCGTTGTTCTTCCTGGCTATAACTGTGGACTACTAAGCGTTTGGTTTTTAGTGACGTTTATCTAGATGTTGGTCAAATTTATATTTTTCCATGACAAATATGGTGAATGAGGCGATGATGGATTCGGCAACGGGCTCGATGTTGACAAGTTTATCGTATTTTGCATGCGGAAGGTTAACACTCTACTCTTTTGCAAAAAGGTTAGGTACCGTTTTTTTTTTTTTTTTTGCAAGAGATGAGGATGGCGGTGGTGGCACTACAAGATATCTAAAAGTCCCCGATAGTTTTTCTAGAAGTGGGTGACATTTTTTAATGTATTTATTAAGTAGGTGTGAAAACCGTAGGGGGTGAGTTTGTAGGAAATTGCTAAAACTGTTGGGAAATATAGAAGTTTGCACTAGATAACCGTCGACCAATCAAAAAAATTATACTAAATTGCACACTGTCGGCCACTTTGTATAACACACTATCGGGGATAAATACAAATCCGGTAGTGTGGATGGTGAGATGGCTATGTTCGTTCAGATCAGTGTTTTCGTCCGCATCATATTCATTTAGGATGGTGATTCTAGATGATGGAATTTGCGGCTTTTTCAATATTTATTGTCTCTCATCAATTGAGTATGCATTGTTTGGGTTGCTTATGTAATAAAGGGATCAACGAAATTCCCTTTTTCAAAAAACTAAAAAAAATATAAATACACATCAGTGCAAACACAAACAAATAAACTATTTGTCTAGTTTCAAAAATGTCATATAATATATTA
The DNA here is from genome assembly GCA_012490785.1 of Eragrostis nindensis. NCBI lineage: Eukaryota > Viridiplantae > Streptophyta > Magnoliopsida > Poales > Poaceae > Eragrostis > Eragrostis nindensis. The sequence goes on along the minus strand of JAAXCT010000072.1, from coordinate 761,687 downwards.
AGATCATCGCTACGAACTTTCCTTTCCTCGTAAAAAAATGTGTGAACGAACTTTCCTTGTAATGGAATACTCCTACCATCAACTAAGAGGGTACTGACGTCAGCTTTACCTTGGGTCCCAAAGATGCATCTTGGGAATCCACAGAGAAGAAGATAAGCATTTGCAGCTGGCTAAAAAATAAATCAATAATCATAAAGAAAAGATGGTACCAGTCCGTTTATCTTTTTTCAAAGGTCATGTCTATAATCATTGTGATAAGATATTATTTTGCAATGACTCAGTTGCTGGATGTCTCATTGTTCTACGTCAGTGCCAATTTCTGATGAAAAGCTTGATCCGATTTGCTCAATCTGATCTAGAGACATTGAATTAATTCGTACTATCCTCACAAAAAAAGAATTAATTCGTACTATAAAAGGTCAGATAAATGTTGCATTGGGAGGAAAATAAGCTTGTTGCTTTCCCACTGCTGGCTCCATCCTGTAGTTAGTCTGTCACGAGCGAGGTTTGGTCTCTTATGTCCTGTGCAGCTACTTACTAACCGTCCGAGATAATGATTAATTTGTGTAGTAATGTCCTCAGAATGATATTAGTATGGCGAAGCCGTGACATCTACCAAATTTGAACCGTGACAGAGAACCGTCAGAAAAAGTCAAAACTATGTTTGTAACGGGTGGGAGATATTATTTGAAAAAAACAAGATTCTAATGGCATGAAAATGGGAAAAAAAAACTATTTTTTTCACTCCTTTGAAACCAGTGAGGCAGTGACACATCCCTGGACCTCCCGGCCTGTCCATATGCTCTCCCGTGGCCATTAGCATGTCTCGTAATTTTTCGCACACTTGCGTCTTCTATGATGTGTTTGGATGGATGTCTCAAAATGGATGGGAGGGGGCAAACACTTTTTTGCTAGTGTTTGGTTTGGGTGAATTAGGGGCGGGGCGGTCACTGATGAAATATTTGGCCAGATTCAGGGGCCGCTCGATACCTCAAAATCGAGCGGATGGGGCTACTCATGTCGCTTTGTGTACCACGGCGCGCTCCCTCGCGCCCCTTCGCGGTTACGGTGACCTCCCACCGCTCATCCTATAGTCAGACAGGAGAAGAAAAGTAAAAGAGATCAGACGAAGCGATGATGGGCTTCGCCATGGCGAACAGGTGGAGTATAGCACGAGGATGAGGAAAAAGATAAGCATGAGAGAGAAACGGTGTTCAGGGGTGATGGGCCGTTTGGGCTTAACAAATGGCTACTAAGTTTTGCGTTATTTTTCTTTTCGTTTTCTCTATAGTATCATTTCATTATCATTTGTTTTCTACAACATAAACTTGTGTTTCATACAAATAAATGGGTAAGCATACCATCATTAGTATGAGGTAACCATATCTGATGTCAAAGTCCACGTCCGTCCATCACTCATCTCACATAACAAACAAGAATCTGGCTCGCTCTATCTCTTCAATCAAACAGCAGCAAGGTCGGCCTCGCCTCCGAAAACAGGGATGACCCTGCGCCATCGCACTTTGACCTCCAAACAAACACACCTTAAGGTTTTTAATTTTCATGAGTGTGGCCTGTCACGTGCGCCCACTGAACCAACTAACCTGAGCTTAGTGAAGGTAACGATGAACCTCTAACTCAATATTTTTAGTAACATTTTCTGGAATATTCCTAGAACTTGCATGGGGGTTACTTAAATAATTGTTTGTTATATTTATTAGGAGGAATTTATGTTGTGGTACTGATGAAGTGATAATGTCTAAGTTCAAAAGGCCAACTTGTTGAATTAAACCAGTAGGCAAATTAATCCTAATGAATATATGAGTTTGTTAGAGGTAGAAGTGGAGCCTTTCGGTTGGTGCTATCGATCTTCACTTATCGAAAAATGGATCAGCTAGAGGTTCATTTCTTTCTTTTAGCTGGATAATAGGGATCAACTACCGCCCCTAAAGTTTCTTAACCAATCCTCTGCTGTTACGTTACGTCCTACAATTTTCGACATGGTATATATGATTTCGGTCTCTTTGGACACTTTATATTACATTATTTTCTCCACCGAACAAAGCATGACATGCAGCATCAGAGCGACAAACGCATAATCTGTAAATTCAATGTTACCTACCAACTCAGTATAAACTCACCACATTTCATACTATTTATACAGAAAGGCTAGAGCACCTACCACATTTTCTTCTGACACAATAAAGGGGCTCTCTCTCAAGTGAATACGTGTCCAACGTAAAAAATAATAATCCTTTTTTTTTTAAGAATCCTCAAATCTCTCTAATAAATAATCCAGCGAGACTAGTCAGATAAGATCTTTCTTTCTTCAATAGAGATTTTATTGATTCTCGTTCATGGAACTAAATTTCATCTTGACTCTGCGCGGATCTTGCAGCTTCAACAAAGTTTTATGTCTCTCATTGGTGGTTGAAGAGTACATGGCTTCCGTTCGGTTCTTGCTTTTCGGCAGCATCAATATGAGAAGTGACATTGACGATGAGTAAAAGGCTTAGAGCATCTCCCATAGTTATGAAAAGAAAACAGTTCCTAATTTTGATTTGGAGAGTTCCTAAAATACTGTTGGTAGTAATAAAACTTGTCTCCCATCAATGGAGTTGGTGTTGATTGGGATGTTTTTGTAATCAGGGGATGTAATATGCTTCAATATTAATGAAACTCTCTTTTCGCAAAAAAAGTAATAAAACTTGTCTCCTTCAATAATTCTGAATTTTTGGTTTGCCATGTCACCTTTTTGTGAGACTAAATGGTGGGACTGGGTAGACAGGGACCGTGGGATGAGGCAGGGACCGCGGGGTGGTGGAGCACAAGGGCGACGACTGTGAGGAGGGGCAAATGTGACCAGGCGCCCAGCTAGCAAGTACATCTCGCAGCCTACAACGAGGAGATTGGATCTGATGTGGTAAACTATCCCATGGGTGGACTCCTGCTTTTAGTTTGGGCCAAATTGCTAGCCCATCTTATATCAGGCTCAAAGCACAAATTACTCCTCCTTATACTGGAGCAAGCACGAATTACCTGACTTTTTTTCTTAGAATTTTGCCTACACGACACTGAAAAAACATGACTCGTTCTCTAAGACATCAGACTCACACTCATTGATTTTGTCTCATGGACACTACCAATATGTGATTTTGTCCAGAGAACACCACACAGTGTCATGGAGACAAAATCACATGTTCTGAATTTTGTTCGTATAAAAGCATATATTCACAGTGGTTGTGATTGCAAAATGAATTACCAAAAGAGAAAACAAAATACTTAATCCCAATGAAACTATGACTGAGTTGTAGGGTAGCATTCCTTGACGAATTCCAATTGACACCGGGGCCATCTTAGTATACATTTACAGCATTAATGACAACAAGTGATTTCTCTTAGGCTATCTTCAACAGAAGAATGACCTAAAAAGCCAAATAGGTCTTGGAGAGAGTGAAAACAAGGTTCCAAAACACTTGCATCTCTAACCGAAAGAAGGACCCAAACCCAAATCCCGCTGCAAGCTTGGCCGCACGGCCCCCTTCCCGCGGGATGCGCTCTACCTCAGGCAGCAAGCTCGGGGGAGGTGAAGGCACGCTCGCCCGGATGCGGGGGCGACACGGCAGAGGGAATTCGGTCGCGGGGCCTCATATGTGGGTCGCGAGGTGGAGGGTTTCCATTCTGAATTTCCTATTTGGGTCGTCAGTTAAAGGCCGGTTTTCCATGTATTAAAACCTATTTTGAGTATGAGTGACTTTTGAGTCATCCGTTGGAGTTAGTCTTAGAGCGTCCCCAAAGGTAGAGGCGGCGTTGACTCTCCACGTCATCTAAGAGATAACATAAGAGTTCATATCAACTCTAAAGTAATGGCTGGCCCCATATGTCAGTGCCTCAATAAATGTTAGATGCTGCCTTTTGAATAAGAGCTAGCAACCCTCTCTCTTCTTTTTCTCTAATAAACAATTTTAAAAGTTAGCTAAAAGGCAATTATTAGGGACGCTCTTACGCGCTTGCCAAAAAGTCGCTCGCGGCGGTGACCAGTAGATGGATTCGTGGCTGTCGGACTAAGCTTATGCGCACACGTCAGGATCCACCGGAAATCTCGATTAGCGAGCTGGGTCAATTATGGCTACGACGGACGTAGATTTGCTAAGTGAAGCACTAAGGATACTGGATTAAAGAGCTGGGTTAATTAATAATTATGGTTTATGGACGTTGAGTTGCTTCAGTCCAGCACTGAGGTACAGTGCATATCGAACTGTTGGCATATCAGAGCTTTACAACTTACAATCAGCCTGTTCGGCTGCCCATTTCGCAGCCAGCTTCTTTACAGCAGTTACAGTGTTCTAGTTATTTCTTCAGCAGCCGCTACAGTGTTTACAGTTATTTCTTCAGCAGCCGTTACAGTGTTATCAGCCTGCCGAACAGGCTGAATATGTACCTGGTCTCATTTGTAATGTTGCTTGCTCATGCAAATGTGTTCTCTAATCATTCAGGGTTATCCACGGGCATCAACGATATACTAGGACTCACCGCCTGCACAGATGCTGCCCCATGTTTACTATCACCTCACAAATTTTAAACCTAAAATTCAACTTGTAGAATGATGAAAAAAAGGGAAAAAATTATGCAGCGTAGAATTAACCAATTTTTTCATGAAGATTAAACAAATTTAGATACTTTGTCAGAAAATTGCTTAGGGTTAAATGGACAAAATACATATAACAAATAAGAACAATAATTGTCCCTGCACAAAAAAGGAAGGCAAAATTTGCTGCTGGACATCCTACAATGCTGGTATTTGCTTCTGGACATCCTAAAATGTTGGTTTTGTCAATCAAAAGACATCATCACCGAATTGTGGCAATTAGCTCACCACACACTCAACCCATTAAAATAATAGTTTTCTTATACAGAGAAGAAAGAGAAAATGGCAAGCGACCGAAAGGCCCCTGGCTGGTATGGCTGAATGTTGATGTGTGGATGTATAGTGATATGTGACTGGATATTAATATATGGCTGAATATTTTGTTGTCTCTTGAAACATATTTACTAATGCTTATGACATATAATTAATCAAAGAAATAAGATTATGTGGTCAGATGTTCTTAAACTGTTGCAAGGGAAGTTTAGTCATTTGTGAAATCATCTCTCTCCTATATGCAAGAAAAGTCATATTTTAATGCTTTGAGTGTGCATTTGCCAATTGCCACAACTAAATAGTGTCCATTGGCAAAACCAAACTTGAATGGTGTCCATTAGCAAATATCACCATTAAAGAGTGTCTAAGAGCAAATTTTGTCAAAAAGGAACAATAGCTGCATACAAGTCTGAAATCTACAGTAGGTGCAGCACTGAGAATCAAATCATTGCATTGGCAGCTTTCTATATTATTTACATAGGCGTATCAATCACTGAGATTATGAAGCCATCACATAAGCACGTTCGGAGAATAATTTGTTGCCATGGATTTCGGAGAAAAGTAGGTATAAGGATTTTCTGGTCGCTTTCTATCTTCACATAGTATCATTGTTAATGCTAGTGCCACTACGAAAGCAGGCACCCAGCCTGAGTGGGAGGATAGGACTTGCAGGAGCTACAGTAGAAGCTAGACGGATTCACCCATGGCGGCCGCGGATGCTTCACCGGCCACCGCAGGGGAGGAGTACGGCGGCCGTGTGACGACGTTCGTGGTGCTGTCCTGCGTCGTCGCCTCTAGCGGCGGCTTCCTCTTCGGCTACGACCTCGGCGTCTCCGGTCAGTCCCGTTACCACTTCCATGCGATGTATACCTGCGCGCAATTTGGTACTGCCATCAGGGGGACATCTGTATGCAGGATTAGTTGATTAACGAGTAGAAGATGAATGTACCTGAAAGAAATTTTTGTTCAGCTTAGGCTCTCTTACTAGGAAAAGTTCATTGCCAACTTGCTGCTCCCCTACTTGTGCATTCATCACTGACAGAGGAGAAGAAGAGACCCTTCTCCTTCAGCATGATTTCCATAGTACCAGTTTTTCTTTTGCCTGAAAAAAATTGGATGAGGAGACTTCAATTGAGGAAACCGATGCTACTGTAGGTTGGCTTCTTGAGTTCTTGTGCATTCATCAAGGCAAAGGAGAAAAAGAGACCCTTCTCCTTCAGCATGATTTCCATAGTACTACTTGTTTTGCTTGAAAAAAAAGGGATAAGAAGACTTCAATTGAGGGAACCAATGCTACTGTAGGTTGATTTCATATGCAGTGCTATCTGCACAATCATATTATTCGTTAGGTTGAAAAACAATTGATGTATGATCATCTCGGTATATGGTTTAAGTTCTGAAAACTTGTGTTCCTCATGTTTTAGTTATAAATGTTTATCAGCTCAGTGAACCAGAGAAGTTAGCAATACCAATCGTATGTTCATTTGCATGCAGAAACAGAGAGAACAATTCATACCTTTTGTTTTTTCCAATCCTAGAAAGATTCAATATTAGATAATGTCCTCAATTCAATCTACTACGTGATGATCCAAAAAGTTCCTGAGAAATCATGTACTTTTTTTTTCCGTGAGACAGGTGGTGTGACCTCTATGAACGCATTCCTTAAGAGGTTCTTCCCTGAGGTGTACCGCCGGAAGCAGAACAGCAAAGTGAGCCACTACTGTCAGTTCAACAGCGAGCTTCTCACCCTGTTCACATCATCACTCTATATTGCGGGCCTCCTTGCAACTCTGGTTGCATCGTCTGTCACAAGGAGGTTTGGCCGCCGCACGTCAATGCTGATTGGTGGCGTATTCTTCATCGTTGGCTCAGCATTCGGTGGGGCAGCCCTCAATATTCCCATGCTGCTCCTTAACCGGATTTTCCTAGGAATTGGTTTGGGATTCACAAACCAGGTAACCGTGTGTTTGTATTTTCAGAAACGAGAATATATTGATATTCCAGCCCGTGCATCGAAAAGATGCATATATAGCTTTCAAAATTACATAAGCTCCATTCTTAATAGCAATATAAGCAATATAGGACATCACCTTTGAATTCTGAAACTCAATACTGTAAACGCTACAGTTTAAGTCCTGTTGCAATACATATGGATCTGTTTGTCCCTAGAATTCTAAAAGGAATTTCAAGTGCCTTATATCTGGATCAACTATTGCATTGAACGACTACAGGACGAGTTATGTGCTTGTCTTTGTTTCCATAACAAACTTATGCTTCGTTACAAGTTAGTTACTAGTTTCTATACTAGTTTGTATATTCATAGACTTTTAGGCTGTACTAGATGCATATCTTGTTTCTGAACAATAGTCATTCCTTTCCTGGAGACTGGGGAACCGTATTAATATCTGTATATAACAATTATATTTCCAGACAATCCCATTGTACCTGGCAGAAATGGCGCCACCACAGTACCGTGGAGCAATCAACAGCGGTTTTGAGCTTTGCCTCAGCCTTGGCATTCTCGTTGCAAACATCATCAACTATTTCGTTCTTAAAATTCAAGCGGGGTGGGGCTGGAGGATATCCCTGTCCATGGCTGCAGTACCTGCTGCATTCTTAACCATCAGCGCAATCTTCCTCCCAGAGACACCAAGCTTCATGATCCAACGGGACGGTAACACCAACCAGGCAAGGGTCCTGCTGCAGAAGCTGCGTGGAACAACCTCAGTCCAGAAGGAGCTTGATGACTTGGTTTGTGCGAGCAACATCTCAAGGACAACCCGGCATCCATTCAGAAACATATTCAAGAGGAAGTACAGGCCACAACTTGTCATAGCAATCATGACACCTTTCGCCAATCAGGTCAGCGGTATCAATGTGATAAACTTTTATGCTCCAGTCATGTTCAGGACAATCGGTCTCAAGGAGAGTGCATCCCTCCTCTCCGCAGTGGTCACACGCCTCTGTGCAACATGTGCAAACATTTTAGCAATGATGCTGGTCGACAGGACTGGTCGCAGGAAGCTCTTACTCACAGGCGGCGTCCTGATGATCTTGTCACAGTTCACTTTGTGTGCAATCCTAGCTGCAAAGTTTAAGGACCATGAGGATTTAGGAAAGGACTATGCTTACCTAGTGTTGATCGTAATGTGTGTGTTTGTTGCAGGCTATGGATGGTCATGGGGGCCTCTTACATACTTAATTCCTGCTGAGGTTTGTCCACTAGAGATCAGATCAGCAGGGCAGAGCATCGTGATTGCTGTGAATTTCTTCATGACATTTGTAATTGGCCAGACATTTCTTGCGATTTTGTGTCACATCAAGTCTGCAACATTCGTCATCTTCGGTGTTTTGATTTGCTTGATGACGCTATTTGTTTATCTCTTCCTTCCGGAGACAGCGAAGGTGCCCATAGAGCAGATGAAACAGATCTGGAGGAGGCACTGGTTGTGGAAGAACATTGTAAGGGAGGAGGAGGAGGAGGAGGAGGAGGAGGAGGAGGAGGAGGAGGAGGAGAAACAATCAAAGACAATAACTTCACTGAGCTCCTAGTGCTTTTTCTGAATTGGACTATGTTTGATCAAGCCTGGAAAGGAAATGCAGTGTAGGATTTGAATTAGGCGGTGTTGTCGCTGAGCCCCTAGCCACGATGGTAAAGTTTGAGAACTCCGACGACAACAAAGAGCACACGCTGCATAATGAGGCGTCCAAGCCAAAGAATGTGGTTACTAGAGGCCTGGATTAGCAAACAGTATTACTTTTACTATGCTGCAGTTTCTGTTTGTCATAACAAAACTAGGTTAATTTATATAAGTTGTGATAAGTACATATGTTTTGTTGCAAAAAGGTAATCTTTTTATTATGGAAGTAAACAGCACCTGTCTAGAATTTTTCTGCTTTAACAACTTGTTCAAAACACGATTAGAGAAAGTCCTCTTTGCAAAACATACCTTCTGCAATGAAGGCAATGCCAGTGCTTGCAAAATGTATATTCTGAAATGATACGAACACCATTGCTTACGTTAAATTTGGCAGGATGAAAAGAGAACTTACGAAATACCTAATATATAGTCAGATAACAAACATCTAGGGAATAGAAATTAAGTAAACAGCTATAAGCAATATTCTGTACCTTCACCCTTTGCACTGTCCACTAAAAACCAGTCGAGGATAAAGTCTTCACTTGGAGGAGCATTAATAAGATTCCCACCGTCATCAGCATTTAGGACATATATGATCGGTTATTCTTCCAAAGCACAGGAAGTAGTTCTCTGGAGCTATCTCCATGAAGCTATGTGTAAGCAAGTGTGTCAGTAAGAAATAGGTTGTTGCAACTGCAGTTGCAGATACTAGACAACAAAAAGGGACATGTACCTGTAGAAGTTTGAGGTCGCAATAATCAGAAGCTCTTAAGATAGTCTAAGTGTCATCGTCTACAAATACACCAACTGGTTCAGCACCATAAGGACTTTGCTACTATTCTGGATATCTCTGGCTTGTGACAATGGGACAGAGCGTTTGGAATTGGGCCAAAGAATCATCCAAAAGTTTAGCTCCAGCCTTTGCAGCGGTTTCAGCATCATTGGCAGATGTAATGCCACACATTTTGACAATAGGACGTCTTCCAACCAGATGATAAGGGCACAGCAAGTCAGCAACAGTAGTTTGTTGCTGAGCAAAACATGACATCTTAACGGCAGGCAATCTTGGAGGTCCTGGAAAGATAATTGAGAATAGTATATCTTGTGTAATCAAAATAATCAAATGGCTTTTATTAACACTAACTAAGCAATGTATAGAATAAAGGAGCTATCACACCTCTTCATTGTGGCTGATGCTTTGTCAGCCCTATTGAGCCAGGAAGTCAATACACACACTTGTTCATGTGACAAGAAGAGCACCAGGAATTTCCCACCTGCTATTTGCTGATGACAGTCTCTTACTCTTCAAAACAAATATTCAGGATGCTATAAGAATCAAGCATGTCCTGCAGACGTTCTGTACAGCCACGGGGCAGCTTATTAACCCGGCCAAGTGCTCTTTACTCTTCAGTGAGCACTGTCCGGTGGAAACCAGAGATGAGGTGGCGAACATTTTGGGCACAGATGAGTAGCCTTCGAGCCTAAGAACCAAGGGCTCCCTACACCAAACGGTCGGATGAAAGCAGAACGATTCCAACCTCTTGGTGACAGGCTCAGGAAGAGTATAGTGACATGTCTGGACAAGGAGCTATCATATGGGGCAAAGAAGGTTCTTATAAAGTCAGTCGCTCAGGCCATTCCGACATATGTGATCAACAAAGAGCTCTATTTCCCCGCAAAAAAAAAAAAGAGCTCTATTTTCCCGCGCAAAAAGAAAGGAATAAAGGAGACATCAAGTTTGTAGTTAAGAAATATCAAAATATTTTCCTGACGTCTAGATGTAATGCCACACATTTCGACAATAGGTTCAAAATATATCCAAAATTAAAAAAAAATCAAAATACACATGCAATTATCACCTTCTGGCTCAAGATCAAGGAAATTAAAACACTTGTTGAAATCGAAGCCAAGCATTCTTAAAGAATAAACTACCGAACAGAGCGTAAACCTTGAAATGACACACAGACGTGTTCTCACAAACAAAACAATTCTATCGAACATTAACATGGTTAACCTAGGAAAAGAAAGAAATATCACCATCAGTAAAGTCCTAAAGAATTCGAGAATAGTAACATGGTTAAATGTCCATACCATTGCTCAATGGCAGAGCAATCCGCAGTGACTGTCCAGTGGAGACCGGCGTTACCATTGCTGTTACAAATATGAAGAAACAGTCAGAGATAAGTGCAAAAACGTATGAGGCATTCTATCGAACAGTTCGTGTGCACCCTAAGGACCAATTCGATGACACACGCAAGGACAATAAAGGTGCTGGATAGGCCTTACTGAATCTGAAGGCTATAACGTGGATTGAGCTAGCAAGCTCTGAAGTAACTGGGACAAGGCTCGGAATCGGAAGTGACTGGCCAAGAAGACGACGAGCGCATCCTACAGAACTAGGCACCGTCTTAGGCGCGATTCGCCGTGCAGACAATTTCGAACGAAAGAGAGGTAAGCGGCAGGTTTGATCAGGGACGGAGCACGGAGAGAACGAATGAAACGACGAAGAAGAGGAGTACCTGGCTCTGGCAGGTCGAGCCTATCAGTGGTGGAGGACGAAAAAAATTTGAGGTATGGCAGAGTCAACTGCAATGAAAACAAAACCAAGCATGTCTCCTGTGGTTGTAAAAACTTTAACGAAATGTCATAATTCATGTAAGAAGCAAGGCAACAACCAACGATGAGCGAACAAGATAAGCTCAACACTCACAGCCAACAACACTAAGGGTACGTTTGGTACGATTCCAGATTCTTTAACAATCAGAAACGTTTTAGTTTCAACCCAAAAACCCAGAAACGATTCTCAACTTGAAACAAAATCACTTTAGAAATCGTTTGGCTAGTTTTTTGTTTCAGTTTCGACATGGAGAGGAGAAAGATTGAAATAACCCAATTACCCTTCCTTGCATTATGTTTTCGGGTCGTGCTCAAGCACTATTGGCCTTGGCGTTTGAAATTAACATGACTAATGAGCAGATGCGCCAGCAGAGCAGCTTCATTTGTCTTTTGGGCCACAACAGACTCACGATTGGCAGCCCAAAATTCCACACGCAAAAGCCCACAGTCCAGAGCCCAAATATCGCATCGCTCAACTCAACAAAAAAAAAAAAACGCATCGCTATTCATCTTCTTCTTCTCCTCAAAAAAAAAAAAAAAAAAATTCATCTTCTTCTTCTCCGTTCGTTTAGATCGACAACGACCTCGCATGTCTTCAATGACGGCGCTGGTGGTGTAACATGAGAAGGGGTAGGCGATGGCAATTGGCCGTAAATCTTGCGAAATCTGGGGAAGTGCATACGCATGAAGCGTTGCGAAGTGTGGAACACCGATTTGGCCGATTCACGGGCGCAGGCCAAATTAGCGAATCGTTCCAGCTGATTCATTGCAGAAATATTTCAGTTTTTTTCCGTTTGGAACCGCTCCGACCGATTCACCTCAGAATTTGAAACGTTTCTCCTTGCCAAACGCACCCTAACTACCATCTAAGCTATTCGTCTTCCTCCTGAAACGAACGGCTGCAGAGTCCATGGCTGAAGAGCAGGGACGCTGGAGGAAAAATCGAGGTATGGCAAGGGCCGTTCCGAGTCCTCCGCCCCTGGATGGCGCGAACGGAAGGCTCTGACCAGGTCTCTAACAGAAAAATTGCAGAGCCCTGTTAATCAGCTTCCGCCACCGACCATCATTTGACCGTCACGATCTTACACAGATCACTGGCAAGCGAGTCGTGGATCCCGACCGCGCACGGCGTCGAAGCAGAGCATCCGGCGCTGACGCACAGCGCCGTGTTGCCTCGGCTGTCTGTCGTCACCGAGACGTGCTGCGATTTCCCCCATAGAAAAATACTAAACTGTTGGCAACTGTTACAGGCGGCTTAGAAGGCACTAATCACAAATCACAACCATCTTGAAGAAGCAGAACGTAAAGCCAAAAATTTACTCCCTCAGTTCAGTTTTCTCAAACTACATGTTATTCTCACTTCCGCAGAGGATACCATGCAACTTTCCCGATAAAAATGACCACTGATGACCGCAAGGTGAAAAATAAACCATGTCCATAGCAAGTTACAATATGACTTGTACTGTACGATAACTAAAATAAAATCATCGCTACCTGACTATTTGCGTTAAATGCTGTCGCGAGAAAGCTGTCCGCATATACCTCTTCCAACGCTCGTGTTAAAGCTTCCTGTACCAGCAACTCGTTTCATTTCCTTTCATATAAGTTCTCCATGTTAAGGACTACGCGTCATATTAGTAGTTTTTGCTATCCATCTTGCTTGTCTTCTGGTTTTCGTTCTGAGTTCCTAGTTTAGCAGCATGCTGGCTGATCAAATTATCTGAGTCGTTGATGTGCATACACGGAACAAACCCCATAGGAATAAGTGGAATCAGGATACAACAGAACCCAAAATGATGACAAGGAGCTGCGTCTTGTAGGCGACAATCAGTGGCTAGATATGAACTTTGCCCAATTGCCCTCTTCTTCAGAAAGAACAGATGAGTGGAAGTGAAGAGCAAAGCTTGGTCTATCAATTGTCTACTGACAAGTTCAGTGAAATGCTCTAACAATAAGCTGTAATCCCACAACTGATAGGTGTAAGGCTCAAATAATAAAGCTACTACATACACCTGATTTCCGAACTGGTCTACTGTCTATAATAAATTCTCCAACGACGATGCTAATCATTTACGAGATGACTATCCTGATGACAAAATATTTAATACAAGCTTTTTCCATTGACACACAAAATGGATCTTCTACTAATGATTCGGAAACTCTGAAATGGAGTGACAGAAATTTCATAGTGTTGTTTCAATTCGTTGTTTCAACTAGCTACCGGAAATTTTAATGGGAGGTTGGAGCGAGAAACACCTCAGCTGTGCAGCAAGGGAGACCTTGATTAAATCAGTAGCCCAAGCCATCCCTCCACCTACTCAATGAGTTGTTTCCTGCTCTCACCAGATACTTGCCAGAAAATCACCAGTGCTATCTCTAACTATTGGTGGGGCAGTGCAATTGACAGTCGACGCCTCCATTGGAAGAAATGGTCTGATTTGACCCAGCCCAAATGCAGTGGAGGCATTGGTTTCAGAGATATTAAGCAATTTAATATTGCCATGTTAGGGAAACAGGGGTGGAGATTAATGACAAACCCTGAATCTCTATGTGCCCGGGTTCTGAAAGGCAAGTATTACCACAATGGAGATTTCTTGTCTGCGAGGAAAAAAAAGCATGCCTCACATACCTGGCGTGCAATCCTTACAGGAAGGAAGGCTCTGAATCTTGGTCTTGTGAGGAGGATCGGGAATGGGTCATCTACCAATATTTGGGAGGACAAATGGATCCCTGGCGCAATAGGTAACAAGCCTGTCTGCAAAGGACGAAATGCAACGGCGACTCGAGTCAGTGAGTTAATTGATGAGGACTCTTGCTCTTGGTGTCCTGTGCAACTGGCGAACAACTTGATCTGGTCTGATGCTGAAGCTGTAAAGCGAATACCTTTGGGCCCGGCTGTGGATGATTTCTGGGCATGGACCGGCGAAAAACATGGTAACTATTCAGTGCGCTCAGCATATAGACTTCTCACTGCTAAAGATGCCCAGGAGCGGGCTCATGCGACTTCGTGTGCTTCGTCGTCATCGGCTAATAACAGTCCAGTATGGAAGAAAATTTGGTCTCTGAAAGTACCCCCTAAGGTACGAGTGTTTTGGTGGAGAGTTGTGAATGAGTTCATTCCATCTCGAGCAAATCTTCACAGGAGACATATTGAGCAAATCAGTATATGTGAGACATGTGGTGCTGATTCTGAGTCCACGTTTCATGCTCTGGTAGAATGTCCACCGGCCAAAGTTTTTTGGGCAGAACTAAGGAAACTGACAAATATCAAGCTGCCTGTGCTTCATCCGACAACATGGGCGATGGACCTACTGGATGCAAAGGTATGTTGTGCCATGGACATGTGCACAATCATGTGTGGGATGTGGTCAATATGGAGCTCGCGGAATGATCGAAGACATGGCAAGTCTACTATACCTGTGCGCAAAGCTGTGAACTGGGTAATGGAGACCACACTGCATTTGATCCATGCTCACCGCCCGTCAAAATGAAAAGAGGGTCAAGCTGAAGTTGTTCATTTGAAGAAACCTAGTCGGGGGAAACTGAAGCTCAACGTTGATGAATCCTTCTGCAGTGATGAATCAAATGGAGCAGTGGGCGCTGTGCTACGGGACGAAGATGGCCGCTTCATCAAAGGCTTTGCTTCCTGGCTCCCTGCAGTGCAATCGCCGCTGAATGCTGAAGCAGAAGCTTGCAGACTTGGACTGGCGATCTTGGGCAACATGCAAGGTGTACACCTAGTCCTTGAAACCGATTCTAAGTCCCTAGTTGATTTGTGGACGTCGAAGAATAATGGCCGCTCTGCGATCGCATCGATCCTTGCAGACATCCAAGAGCTTAGTGATAACTTCTCTTCGTTTTCTTTTGAATTTGTTAAACGTTCCGCTAACTGGGCGGCACACCTTTGTGCCCAGTACGGAGCCCAGCATAGGGCTAGTTTTATTTGGAATTCACCTCCAAACCACCTGCTGCAATGCTTGCAGTAGGACTGTAATCCCTATGATTAATGAAGAGAAGCGCTCTTGGTCTCTAAAAAAAAAAAACTAGCTACCGGAAAGTCTATACTGTTGGCAACTGTTTTAAGACAGGCGGCCTAGAAGGCACTAATCAGTAGTCGCAACCATCTTGAAGAATCAGACCATAAAACCAATAATTTACTATGCCATGTAAATTTCCCAATGAAAATGAGAACTGATGAACGCTTAGGAGAAAAAATGGACCAACCATGTCCATAGCAAGTTCGTTACAATATGACAGTGTACGATAAATAAAACAAAATCATCACTACCGAATTATATGCTGTTAGTTAATTGCTATCCTGAGAAAAATACGGTCTGCATTTGTGTCTGTCATTCAACGATGCGGACGCTGCGTAGCAATGGAAGAACTGCTCCCTGGACAGAACCTTGACACGCCTGATGTATTCCGGAAAGCAGAGCGCCCCGTTCTCCAGCGCGTGGCCAAGGGCGTCCATGGCGTCGTCGAGCGCGAGCTCCGACGCCTTGCTCTCCAGCCACCGCTTCGCGTCGCCGCCCGCCGCCACCTGCGGTTCCAGCAGCGTCGCCGCTTCACCCGCTCGGCTGGTCGTCCTCAACCAGCTGATCAGCTGGCCGCGGTGGTGAAGGGTGGCCGTCACGGCGCGCTCCAGCCGCATCCTCTCGTCCTCCAGCTCGCGGACGGCGCCGTCCATGGCGCCGGCCCGCGCGCGGAGGCAGGCTTGCAGCGACGACGCGCCCTGTACGTCCTCGTGGACGCGGTCACAGAATCCGGCCATGTCGGCGCCCAGCCTGGCGACGAGCGCATCTTGCAGCACCTTTTGCAGCCGATCTCTCTCCTCCTCCTCCGCCGACGCAGATCCGGTCACGGCGTGGTCGGCGGCGAAACCGACGGCGGCGAGCGGGTGGCACATCCGGAACGCACCGACGAGGCTCCGCACGAGCCCGGCGAGACTGGACGCCGGGACGCGCCAGCTGTCAAGGTACGGCAGCGCGGCGTCTCGGACGCGGCCGGTGCGATGGTCGACGAACGGGTGGTCGGGGACGAGCGCCGCCGCCGCCGCCCGCGGCGTCGGCGCCGGGAACGCGTAGACGAGCGGTCGCCGGTACGGGTACTCCCTGGGAAGCCAAAGGGTGAGGAGGAGCTTCGGCAGGGCGGCGGAGACGGTGAGGGGGCCCCGCGCATTGAGCAGCACGGCTGAAGCTCCGTCGTCGGCGGTGTACGTGTCGACGGACGGCGAGAGGGAGGGGAACTCGCGGAGGACGGCGAACACGTGGCGCCGGACCAGCCACCGGAGGTCGGCGTGCGCGTACGGCGCCAGCGCCGCGTCCACCAGCTCCACCGTGCCGGCCTCGGCAGCCGGCGCCAGCGCCGTCGCCATGGTGCGGTGCTTGTAACGTATTCCACTCTTCCTCGAACTGACCGATCGACGATTGCGAGATCAGGTAGATATGAAAGACAGATTATTCACAGAAAGATGATTTTTTTGGTCGGAAATGAACGGGAAATCTTCACGCGGATACACGGAAGTCCACACTGTATTTTTTGTTGCCAAGTCTTGAGTTGATTTAAGTTGTTCAGACCGGGAAAGCTACGTTGTTGAAATGTCTGGTTGGAAGAAACGGAAAGGTTATTATTGCCGTCCTACCAACAAGAGTGATCAGGAAGTCTTGGTCGTCATCAGAAAAGAAATCGTATAGTGTACCAATACGCACGTGGCACAGAATTAGAATGCCGCGTTAGCTAGAAGAGTGAAGGTTAATGTTATAATGACAGTCAGGTACGAAAATCTCTAGCTCATTCGTTGAGTGTACAAGGACCAAAGGTTTTGAGGCCCTCCTCCGACTAGAATTCTTTTTTATTTTCTTATTAATTGAAGTTTAACTTTTATCCTCTCTCTCTCTCTCTCTTTATATTGTCAAACTGTTCTCCATGGACTCATGGAGTATCCTTTGTTTGGCTTCTGTTCAAATTCAGTTGTTTCCTCGTGATTTTTCATTATGGAACAAGCAAAAGAATAAACTGGTGGACTAATAATCAGTATTGTATGTTTATATTCCTCTTACATATGATTTATTTACTTTCTTCTTTGCAAGGAAAACAGAAACTCATTCCATGGTTTTCATAACAACACATGGTCACTTGGTTTAAGAAAATTCTTAGGCATTTACACAATCCTGAACATTTTCATAGAACACACTCCAGATATATATATGAGTACTGTGTAAATACCAGACCAATAGAAATCCCGAATTTTTGAATAAAAACTCAAAATTTGGGCCCATGAATCAAATCCGTAACGTTAGCAAAGTTCACTTCGCTACTACGTCCTGCCAATCTTTCTCTAGCTCTACGTAGTTGCAAGTTGACTATTGTTCATAAATTTGGATTGTGTTGGCATGAACAGAACCAGCAAAAAATATGATAAATAAATATATTTCACTTTATACCTTTCAAATTTTTTGGCTTGTTGTTTAAGCCTAAGGAAATCACACCTTTTATGAGACTACTTTAATTTGCGTGAATGTTTAAGCATTAGCTAAGTATTAAAGTAATTTGTGAGCTAGGTCGATCCATTTATTATATTGCAAAATTATCTAAGAAACACCGAGAAATGATGGTTTCGTCCACAGCACACCAACAAAGTTGAATTTGTGTGCAACACACTATGATTTTGGGAATTTGTGTCTGTGATACTTAATTAAATATTTCCTACACAATGAAATTTTAAATTTAAATTTCTTTTCAAATTTATCACAAGGTTAACTGAGTGTAGCACCAATTTTTAAAGCATTTAACGAGTGAGTAAAAAACCATCATGCTTGTTATCGATAATTATTTAAATGAATGCGCGTGTTTCCAGACTGACAGCCTGCTCAGAAACGAGAGGAGCGCGGGAACTGAACCTGTGCGCGCGAAAAAGAAACTAGGTTCCCTCCCTCACACTGTCCTGCAAATGGTGGGTCCCATGCTACAACTATACCTGTCAGTGACTGATAGTCCTCTCGAGCGCGCCCAACCCAATTCTTTCGTCCTCCCCCTGCCGCGCCGCAAACCTCTCAAATCCCAATCCAATCCTGGGGAACAGATCGAAATCAGTTTACATGTGATTATTTCCGCATACTGATGGGAATCCCCAACCTTCTCCGCTTCCTGAAGCCGTTCATCGAGCCCGTGCACATCAAGAAGTACGCCGGCAAACGGGTTAGCAGATCCCCATCTTACCATTTGCTCTTAAGTTTCTTCAACATTTTCGCCTTTATTGATTTCTTGTCATTTTGCGTTCCGCCGCAGGTCGGCATTGATGCATACTCATGGCTCCACAAAGGAGGTTCGATTAGATTGCTTCGTTGCAATGTACTGAACATTATTGATGCGGATCTTTGGCGAACTTATTTTTTCTTGATTCTTGTATTATGGTACAGCCTATTCTTGCAGTATGGAGTTGTGTATGGACCCCAAGAGCACTTCTGCCAGGCGCTACATCAGCTACTTCATGCACCATATCAACCTCCTGCGGCATTACAAGGTCACCCCCGTCGTCGTTTTTGATGGGTGCAGCATGCCTTGCAAGGCCGCTACGGATTATGAGAGACGAAGGTCTGTAGATTCAATTTGCGGTGTTCTTAGTTTAAGGACTTCAATTTATTTGGGTCTCTGAAACCATATTATTAGGATTTAGTGGCCCTGTTTTATGTTCATTGTACAACTAGGCTCTTCTGGTTAACTAAAACAAGTTGTAGTTGTATGTATAGCCAGATAGCGAGTTGTAGTTGTAGGATTTAGCCTTTTTGTTGAGATTTATATGCAGTGAACTAATAATGTTGTTAATGTGCGGTTCCTAGCACGAAGCTGTAACCATCCACTTTTTAATAATTCTCTTTTCTATTTTAATTTAGGAGGAGGGAACTCAGTTTGACTATGGCAAAAGAAAAGCTGGAGCAAGGAAATAAAGCTGCTGCCATTGACCTTTTCCGTGTAAGCATCAACTCATCTTTGTAGTAGTAGCTGGGTGACCATGAATATGACTGCAACATTCATTCGTTATGGTTGTGGTTACTAACTAAGCATTCAGTGCCCAAGAATTACTTCAACCATTCTCTTTTTCTTTGTTGCCCTGAACATTGGCATGGCCTCAAGCATGTCATCCATTATTTTATTATTGTTTATTATATGTTAGTACATATATGAAAAAAAAATGATGTGATAGTACTTTTAATCATAGACCAGGTGAAATCATTTTAACTTGATGAATACAACATATCTTTATGTATAATTATTCCAAATTGAACTGTACGCATTCTAGATTGATGCAGAAAAGGAATGGGCTGGTAGTTTATTTCTAAACCATTGAACTTGAGAACTAGATATCTCCACTCCCGTAAAACATTTCTGAGATATCATGCCCCTGATTTCTGTGTGATTGTGGCTTCCAAATAGACGAACAATTCCTAGCTTGCCCTGGCATCTGGATGCTATATCTATTTAATCTCTGGAAACTAGTCCATTTGGGCTAAAAAGCGTATTTTGGCTGCCCATTTCCGAATAACATGTACATTTGAATTCTGAACTTTCCAGATCAACTTCAAGCCTATCGCTGGTACCTGGTAATTTCAGTGTTCACGGAGAAAACTCGATCTGGACATGCCACTCAAGTATTCTTAGTTTTTAATGTATGCCACATCGAGACAAGTAATGCCAGATCTATTCAAGATCTTACCTGCCATCTTCTTCCTTGCTTCTTCCTCTTGGAAGTTATTCCAGTGGCCAGAGAAGAATCATTTAGGTTGTTTCCAGAATAACTTAGGTTGATTCTTCATCGGAATTGACCCAAGGTCTATGCCTAAGGAGGCATGTTTTCCTTAATGGCATCCATATCTTGACAGGAAGAAAGCACCATCCTCAATACCCTTGGCAAATCCGTTTGCCTTAGCCTCACCACTAGAAGCTGCTGTTCCTTGATCTACTCCAATTGCAATGTTGCTCAGTCTATAGGAGAAAAACGTGACAGCTTGGTGTCGATTACCATCCAACTGAGGAAATAGACTTAATTTTACAGCAGTGACCAGATCATTATGGATAGGTGCATTGAAGCTGTTGATTTGTATTATGGTTTGGCTAGGGTAACTAGGGCTGTTGCTCGCCCCACAGCTTAAGAAAGAGGGAGGGAGGGAATCTTGCTTGCCTTTATCCATGAATTTGCTCAATTTCCTGAACCGACTAAGCTAATCAACTTGACAAGCAAATGCAACACTATGCGGCCTACTTTGTTGCCGCATTGGTGGACTTCTTTGGGTGCCATTTGTATGTGCGACCCCACATCACAATTTGCCACTCCAGGCCATGGCGCTTCAAGTTTTGAGCTCACTTTATTCTCTCTCTTTTGCTTATGGGTTTATTTTTGGACGGTTGTTTTTTGTTGTGTTCTAAATGCATTCTGATCTATGCTGATCTACAGAAAGCAGTGCACATTACTCCAACAATGGCTTATCAACTAATTCAGGTATGATTGCTGAAAACACATGCCATAATTCTGTACCTCCCGAAATCTAAGATTTCTTTTCCAGATTCTAAGGTCAGAAAATGTTGAATTCGTGGTTGCTCCGTATGAAGCCGATGCACAATTGGCATATCTAGCTACTCTTGATGCTGATCAAGGGGGTATAGATGCTGTAGTTACAGAGGACAGTGACCTAATAGCGTATTGTTGCCCTGCTGTGAGACTCATCACTTTGTCTTGAGAATATACTTTATGATTCACCTATTTCATACTGCTAACAGGGGTGCAAATTGTGCAAATTGTAGATTATATTTAAGATGGATCGGTTTGGGAATGGTGAAGAGTTCATTATGAAGAGAACTCTAGAGACAGATAAAGATGGTCTCTCCTTCAGGAATTTTGATAAAACACTTTTTACAGGTATAGATATGTCTTTATTTTTAAGCTTCATTGAGAGCACTATACTTGCCATCTTAAATCACATTTTTTTTAGATAATGGGAAAATAACAGCATCCCGGCCTTTACCTCCATTGGAGGCTACAGTCCGGAAATTACAACTCTAAGCAGCTCTTCCGTCTGCCACCACTCTCGAAATTATAAAAAGTAAACTAGGAGAGACCAACATTGTTTGGATGAATTATCTTAAATCACATGAAGTTAATTTAGTAGTCCTCAATCTGCAGTCTGGCTTGTTAAAGGTACCATAGATTTATCAATGCCCTGTACTATTTGTACTTCTAGTGCCAAACGACACCAAAATATTTTGCTTCACATATCCTCTTTCTATACTTTTACTGTTTATTGTTTGAGTACTTTGCCAGCAATTTCAATACTTTTCAGTTCTCTTCCTAGGGGAACAGACAAGGCTTAAATATTTGCTTTCTATTAGTTATAGATGCTAATCTAAATCTATTTCCAGGAGTAAAATATAGACATGTGTAGATGTTGAATGAAAAAGAAAACCTGCAGAAGACAGCCTATGATAAGCATACCTCACACATATACCCTTAACACTATTGACATTTCATTTTTTTTTTTACCTCGACAGGCATGTGCATTTTTGCAGGATGTGACTTCCTGCCGTCAGTTTCTGGCATTGGCACTAAGAGGGCATATTCCCTCATTTTGAAGTATAAAAATATAAGTCGTGTGAGACATACTTACTCCCTGTGTATTTTCAGAATATGCTTCATTAATAACTTGTGCAGAGACTCATTTGTGACTGGTTACACTCAAAGCAGAGTAGGATAGTACAATTTCGTAGTGTGTAAGCAGGATGCTAGATCCAGTTCAGTACCACATCAGCAAATTTGAGATGCATTCTGTTCTCAAACACTGTTTCTATGCATATTTAGTCGAACTCTTGCATCAAGGTTTCGATATATACAGACACCAACATGCTGCAGAAGTTCAATCAAAATTTACCAGCATAAAATAACTTGCTAATGTGACTATAGTACTTTAATTTACAGCCACTGTAATGTGTTGAAAACATCTGATGCAAGCATCAACCTTTTGTGCAAACGGAAAAAATCTGACATCTAATTTGGAGAAGTAACACTTTCGTAACCATGACTTGTGTTCCACAAAGATGTAAACAAAACTGTTGATATTTTTCAGTAAAACACGGGTTGCATCAAAGTAAATTTTTTTTTCGTTCTCTATAACTAAAGCAAAGAATTTTTTATGCTGTAACTGAGTAAACAATCTGCACTCTGATGATGAATGTCGTGTTGTATGGTAGAGAGATGTGCTAACTGATGCAAGCATTGCCAGGTTATATCAACCTTGAAGCTTGATAAGAGGTATTGTGTACCAGACGATTATGCTAATTCCTTCTGGAGAACTCTTGCAGTGTTCAATCATGCTAGAGTGTAAGATCATAATGTTACTTTGTGCATCTTTATGGCTTTTGAAAGGACATTGTGCGGTGCATTCTGATGAACCACTTTTGTTCAATGTCCCAGATATGATGT
This sequence comes from Eragrostis nindensis, assembly GCA_012490785.1. Taxonomy (NCBI): domain Eukaryota; kingdom Viridiplantae; phylum Streptophyta; class Magnoliopsida; order Poales; family Poaceae; genus Eragrostis; species Eragrostis nindensis. The sequence goes on along the minus strand of JAAXCT010000072.1, from coordinate 739,036 downwards.
CAAAAGCAAGTCGCTTACACATTTGAAGCCTTTGGATGGACAATATCTTGATTACTTGGATGGAAATCTAGATATTCTTGGACCGTATCCTAAAAGATAAATTTTATTTATGAGCTTATGTATGAGACGTGTCTATTTTTTGTTGCCAACTGCATAGTTTCGGTGCAACAAGATCTAGCTTTTACTAATGTGACTGACAGCGATAGACCTATTTTCATATCTTGCAGACTCAGTTTGTGTCTGATTTAGTATTTTCATACAAATTGTGACCATGTAGGTGCTCATATTAGTAGCGAATGTTTACTCTGACTTATTCACTTCTGTTACCTTTGACAATTCCTTCATCACCTAAAGAGAGCTATCACCATCCGTTGCAAGAGGGATTGCAGAAGGGAAACTGAATCCTGTTACGCTGGAAGCATTTGATCCGTATTCCAGAACCATTGGGCCCATGGAGTTTATTGATACCTCAGCTTTCAAAGTTACCAATGAGTGCTGTTCCCTGGAAATCATGTCACAAAACAGTTGCGTTACAGTCCTTACATCCCAGGAAAGCAAAGAAAATGTCACAGGTGAGGTGCTATAGACTCTGACAATATCTCTAGTTTTAAATATTGCACTACTCTCAGACTGAAATAAGTCAATCTCAGGATTTCTCATACTCCTTTTTCATTTACTTGTACAATATTTGCAGCTGGTGATATTTCTAGCACTGGACAAAAAGGTTTTCTTGCCCTTAGCAAATTTCTACTGCAGAAACAACCTCCTCCAGTTGAACGTAACGAAGTGGGGCCAGAAAATGTCCCTGAGAACAACCCATTCAAGAAGAGGAAATTAACCACTAACCAGGTAGTGGGGGAAACTGGTCAAACTGAGTTACTAATCCATCTGCATGGTGAAGAGTCAGTTTTATCTTTTTCATCATTGTCAAAGCAGAGCAGCCATCCAAACAAGACTGCGAAAGTATTGAATGTTGGCCAAGTGGAACGTGAGGAGCAAAACTCTTCGTTGAATGAATTACCTGTTTCACTCTGCTCGTCATCGAGAAAACAAAGTGCCAAATCTTTGCCAAATGTGGTATCCTCCATGAGGCAAAAAGTCCTGAAGAAATCAGCTAACAAGAGTGAAACAAATGCAAATGGGAGTAATGGAATATTGAAGTTTTTCATGAGGTTGTAATTCTATTTTGATTCACCTTTTTATTTGGTTTTTCATTTCTAATTGAGAAGTGAATGCATTGGCAAACCATTCTACCGCGTAAGAGTAGGAAACACCATCTCGTTCAAAATATAAACTTGTTTAATTTCACATTGAGATCTGTCAAGCGGGTACACACTGTACATGAATTGTGGTCTTGTTGTGCATCTTCATTAGCCTAATGGCTGAAACTTCCGTGCACCTATTTTCCTTTCCGACGAAAAGTAACATAAATCCATGTCCAGCCAATACGTGAGAACATTCCATTTATCATTTGAATTTTTATCCGGAGCTTCAATTGATGATCCTATTATCAAAATACGTGACTTTGAGAATTGTGATGGAAGCAAGGGTGCTTTGAAATGTGTTAAGTTGGAAAACAGGGAAGCAATGCTCGAGGATGGATGTGATGATGGAGGATATGCCGCAAAAAGGAGCATGTGTGCTGCTGTACTAGTGGTATACGGCGCGCGAAGGCGCGCCGCTTGATTGCATCGTGATTTATAATGGGGTAGTTTGCAGGAAGCGTAATTTATGGATGCTTGCTGTTCTGACAGAACCATGTGTGAAACAATCGCATGTTTTCTATATTTGGTGCTGCGATGGAGTAAACAAAGTGGACAAAGGTACAAAGATCACCATGTCTTTAATTATTCAAAGTCACACAATACAATTACGGATGTTACAATAGAGTCGATGGATTATATTAAAAGCAACATTCACTATCGGAAATCCCTTCTTTGCCGAGTGCCACAGGCACTCAGCAAAACGACAATTACACTTGGCAAAGTCTTTTCCTGGTGTAACACTCGGCAAAGCGCACTCGAAAAAGGGTACTTGGCAAATCCCCTCTTTGCCAAGTGTTTTCCGTCGGGCACTCGGCAAAACATTTGCCGAGTGCAAGGAGCGGCCCTCGGAAAAAAAAGTGGACGGACGTCGACCTGACGACAGAATGCTTTGCCGAGTGTCAGTGTAGACACTCGGCTCTGCAGGACACTCGGCAAAAACTATATGCTTTGCCGAGTGTCTGTGCTCTTACACTCGGCAAAGCGTGGAATCTTTGCCGAGTGTTTTGGTTTATATACTCTGCAAAGCGTCTTTTCAGAACCAGTTTTTCCAGACTTTTCCTGAGTGTCATTGCAATAACACTCGGCAAAGCATTTTTTCAAAACTAGTTTTAATGTTTTTTTTCTTCATTTCAATTGACAAACACACAGGAAGTTAATATATATGACAATCAACATCTAATTCACAACCACATCCACATCCAAATCCTCGAATAGTCCACAATGCTCAAATAGTCCACAATTCTACAAATAATACACACATATACACAAAGCACAAATAGTCCACAAATCCACAACCACTCCACATGTTTGTTCACAAGTCCACAAATACTAAACAAGTTTGTTCACAACCACAAATAGTTGCTAATAAGATGAATATAATTTTTTTCTTTCACTCGATTCTATTATTCGAATCAGTAATAGTTTAATTTTTAAATACAATTAATGAAAAAAGTTGACTAAATTTAGCAAACGGATCGTGAAATGTACCAAATTTTAACATGAAGTAAAATGATATATACGAGGGTCAAGAAACATTTTTTTTGGCAAAATATGAAAAAAATAGTTTACCGAGTGCCTGAAGGTGGCACTCGGCAAAGCCTAGGTTTACCTGTGAATGGATACGACACTCGGCCCACGGAGCCGTTTACTGAGTGTCAGTGGATACGAACTCGGCCCACGGGAGCCTTTGCCGAGTGCCACCTTTAGGCACTCGGCAAATGTGCCCCTCCGCCGTCAGCTCTAACGGCAACAGTACACGCATGAGCCTGGCACGTGTGCGGGCGTTAACGAGTGTCTACAAGCAATGCACTCGGCAAAGGACCCTTTTGCCGATTGTCTGATTTTTGCCATATGTCCTTGGGGAGCGGCACTCCGGAACAGCCCCGTTTGTTGTGTCTCTGTTTTGCCGAGTGTTCTTTGGTGCACACTCGGCAAAGGGGCCGTTTTGCTGAGTGCCCGAAATAAAACACTCGGCAAAGGTGCCGACACTCGGCAACTAGCTGATTTCCAGTAGTGATTGCTTGCTGACCACAAAGTAAGTTGTGTTGAAATACAAAAACGGATAGAGATGACATGTAAAGGGTATAAATAGTAAATAGATAAAAAAAAAACCAGAGCAATATTCACATGGCAAGATGCTTGCATCTTCAGGATAAAGCTGTGTAAACAATGAAGTGGGGCTGATCCTTATTCAACATTGATGCTGATAATAATAACATCAAGCATAAATATAACTATCCGAGTGCACAAATAAAAGTATAGAAGTAATAAGACACAATTGACTTGGAATAAAAGAAAATCTCTATGGGAACGTATCAGGTGAAAACTAATCCCTCCGTGCAAACTATGGAAACTTCAATCTGAGCCACACGATGTTGATCCAATGGGGGGCGTTCAGGGGAGGTGGGAGGAGTGATTTACAAGCTCAGAGAAGGTGGAAGGGGTGATTTTGCAAAGTCGCTTTTTCAAATCACCCCTCCCACCTCCCTTGAGCGCCCCCTTGGATCAACATCGTGTGGCTTAGTTGAAGTTTTCATAGTTTGCACGGAGGGGTTGGTTTCCACCCGATACGTTTCTGTAAGATCAATGAACCTAGAGCATGGTTCATAGGTTTTGGTGATTGATGTCAACATGGTCAATGGGACTAACAAGGTTTGCTAGTGTGCCAGATGTTTCGTCTCATGGATGTAGTGATATACTATTGGAGTGCCAACACCTCAAAGGTTGGAAGGAAGTTGATAAAGAGGAGAAGTGAACATGAGGACTACTCTACGAGGTGACTACTACGCACATGAGGTAAGAGACAAGGTGAGTATGTCATGTGTTCCTCTATGTATCTTATACCTTGACATACTCTTGATCATCATGTTGGTCTTGCCTTATATCATATGACATGATGATCTTGTCTATTATGTGATGATGTTCTTGTCTTGTATCCTATGCACATTATATGATGCTTCGATCGGGTTGTCCTTTGTGACAACTAGATCATTGTGACTAACATCTTTGGATGTAGGAAAGGTGTTCATGTATATTCTTTAAGTCACAATGAAGAAGCTTCGTCGTTGAAGGAGTGCGCCAACCTATTCTCTATATCCCGGTGATTGGTTTCCTCGATGGTGGATGACGACAAGGATCAAGAACTTGATGGAGGTCGCGGTTGAGGAGATAGATCAAGGCTAAGGACATGCTAGATCCAAGCAAGTGTGGCTTGGTGTAGATGTAGACGTGAGTCCATAGGAAAAACCGGACTATCAAGGGGGATCGAGTCGTTTCTCTTAGGTCACACTAGTGGTAGAGGTATGTGGATGCTCAAAGAGTCTCTCAGGTACTAGGGTGACAGCAGAGGAGAAGAGGAGTGTTGGCGGTTCTTATGCGATAAAATTAAATTCATTAATTCCGCAAGCGCACGGATCACCATTGTAGCATTTCATCTTGGAGTATTCCAGGGTTATCGTATTTATATTTCCGCAGGGAAGCAGAGCGAAAGGGAGCTGAATAGTAGCAATGCATTGGACAATTTGGAGAAAGAATAATGTATCAAACTCTACTTGAGACGGGGGGTAAGATAAGCATGACATTTATGGGTGGCACACACATCCTCAAATCCAAGGTAATAAAAGAAAACTGTAGTATACATTTGGGAGAGCAACGAGATAGAGTTAACGCTACCTGTATGTTTATCTATTATTTACTCTTTCTAGCAGTCAAATCTACAAAGATTATCTACTCTAGCTAAGTTCATACACATACAAGTCATGTCGTTTCGGGGCACACACGTGCTAGGTTAACCGATGATGCTAGTTCAAACCTAGGGAACTGTATGCTATAATTAAGACCCTGTTGAGTCCAACCCGGACGTGGTGGATTACAGAGACCGGTGCAGCTGTCACATACACTCGCGGCTACCATCCTCCGTGGGGTTGGGTGCCAAACGTGCATAGGCCAAGCTCTAAGCGCCATGCTTACAACCCGCCTAGAGGAACTACTCTTGATCAACGGAGTAGTCCTATCTAAGAATGAACAAGTATAGATTTCACACGACGTCATCTCCGACGAAGGCACTATCTCGTACTTGCTATTCCAACAATCACGAATCCCACAACAAGACTTCTACGAGCACTTACTCAACGAATAAATAAACTAAATAGAAAAGAACTACTAAAAGAAATAAATAAAGAATAAACTAATTATATATTAAATAAAAATAATATCTCTAAAGAGTAAGGATACAAAGAACTATACCGAACTCCGAGAAGACTCCGGAAGCCCGAGAGAGCTCTCACTCTACTCTACTCTACTCTAACTCCCAAAGCTACTACTAAACTAATGAACACTTGGATGAAGTGTGATGGTGCGAGTTGCTTCGGAGGCCGAGGAGTCCAATTTATAGGTCTCCAAGGCGGTGGAAGCACTGCTGCCGACTTTAGAGAGGCGGCGCCGCCAAAGCCGGCCAGCCGGCCGTCCCCTGTGGCGGTTTGCCACCGACTTCTGCCTCAACGCTCCAGATCACTCCCTGAAGGCGGTCTGAAGGTCGGCTCCTTGCTGGGGTCGGCAGAAGTGAGGGCCAAGTAAAGGCCCAAATGGCCCACCTTCTAGAATGACGGTGGAATTCTGCTGGGCTGGTCCTGAATTGTGCGTGGTTGATTAGTTTCCAGCCCACTGGAGGAAGTCTGGGGCCTGCGGCCACCAGGTGGGGCCGGCCGGCCTAGGGTGGGGCCGGCCGGCCAGGGAAATTCCCTGGCTGGGCCCACTTTTCTCCATTATTCACTCCTGCATCCAAATATCCACCAAAACCTGTGGAGTAGTATTATTCCTATCTATTATGCACAAAATCTTGGTGTTATGTATTTATTTACCGGTAGGGTGGCGGTCAAATCATGGTTTAACGACCGCCAACAACCTCCCCAAGCTTAAACTTTGCTCGTCCCGAGCAAACTCAACTCAGGGTACCGGCGGATCAGGAGTTTCAAAGAAGCGCCTCATGGGTAATAAAAATGCAACAACATACTCCCTAAACAGTGGTAAGTTTACGAGAGCACAAAATATTCATGAGTGTTGCAAAAATCGTGGGGCTTATATGATACACCTTGTCATGCAGCATTGAAGACTAGAACGGCACTTTTGGACAAGTAAACAATTCTAGCAGGTATGCATCCAGAGTTTTTATGTGCTGCAAGGTAAGGTGCAAAAATTCTCCTTCGTTTTGGTAGGCACTTCTCTTACCTACTAATGTGAGTCTTATTCCTACAAGCTTCACTCATCCTACCTTCTACCAAATGGGGCTTTATATGTGGAGCTTGGTAAGGAATGCACAAATGTCATGTATATATTGTAAGGCTAAAGAATGAGTCTCAATCAACATAGCAACTCCATTTATTTTGGTCGTAAGAATTGATGTGATGGAGGGGGAGAAAATGAACTCACACTTGTGGAAGGGGGTTTTGAAAACTTTGGTCCTTTATTTTGCTCAAGATGTTTATGATAAGAACCATATAGCCATTGACTTTTGTCATGCAACCATGGAGTTTTTTTTTTATTACTCCATGGTGCAAGGGCTATAACTTCTGCATGGTTCAAAGAAACTTTTGAAATATTCTTGAGCTTTTTGGATGGACAAAAAGTTTTGCAAACTCTGAAAAAAAATGTTTGGTTCATCTATCCAAACATTCCCCTTTTTATTTGGTGGAGAGAAATTTTCGAAAACACACGCGAAGGAATTTTGACCAAAATCAGGAGTGCTTAGTTGCAAGAGTACATCAAACCTTAACAAAACTCAATACATAAACAGATGGCTATAAGTGGGGCTGTTTCGAATATTATGATACGGCTCTGGTAGGTAAATAAATCCTCACACTAAGAGAAGTGTGCCAAAACAGAAGGGTTTTAGGTACTTGCAGCAAATCAAGAAAAACATCTCTGGATGAAACCATACTAAGAAATTGCAACAAGTCCTAATCATGCCATATCACAATCCACAATGCTCAGACTTGGTGTAACAAATGCAACCCACGGAAATAAGCAAGACTCATGATGTGATCATGCTCAAAATAAAAAATAATACATATGTCAGGAATAGAGGTTGCATCTATGCGATACATGGGAAGCTAATTTGTAACTCGATCATCATTTCCCTTAAGTGTAGCATAACACCAAGATTCTAGCATTTATTCGAAACAGGGAGTTTATTTATTTATTAAGAAAGTTAGGAATACTTACCTGGGGGTCCTCCCCAAGCTTGAGTCTTTGTAAGACTCGAGCTTGTATTGAACTCTTTCTTACCTGGGGGCCCTCCCCAAGCTTGAGTCTTTGCAAGACTTAAGCTTGATTCAGGCTCTTCCTCCTCCTTCTTGACCTGCAAAAAAGAGTGAGGATGATACAAGTGGCTAGCCCCTAATGAGCATCGCCGGGAATCCTATTATTTTTGTTGTTTTTAATTTTTTTATTTTGTTTTTGTAGTTTATGAAAAGAAAAACAAGCGCTAGGCCTAGCTAGGATAACGATTGGGATGGCCTCCCCAATCGGAGGGCTCTCATTTTTACGTCTTGAGCTAGACGTTCTCCATATCGCTTTAACTTGCTTGGACCTCGCTCGCTGGAGAATTTGGCGGGGCTGAGGTTCCTTCTTTCTTCCGCCACACTTTGGTTGTCTTCTTTGTGTTTGTGGCGGCGACCTTTTCTTTACTAGGCGCCTTTGTTGTGCTCACATCGGTCGATACCGTAGCTGCCTTCTTCTTTCTTGATCGCCTCGCCCTCCTCTTCTTAGGCGATTGTGACTCGCCTACTCCTTCTTGTGGTGGAGGAGCAAGAGGGGCTTGCGGTGCGTTTGGCGGCTGAGGCATTCTCCTTGGAGTCCTCCAGTAATTAGCTGGCCTTCTTGCATTCTCTCTTGCCAGATAGTTTCTCATATATGCAATGAGATTATCTGGCTGCGGCATGGGTGGAGTAATCTCAATCTTCTCCACTTCCCTTGGGTCCTTTCCATATATGACCCTCACTTGCTTGCATTGTTCAACCTTAGGCTTGAAGCTGAACGTCTCTTCCCTGCCGTTGAAGTCCAAGTGGATCTCTCCTGCCCCTACGTCGATGTTGGCGTTGGTGGTGCTCAAGAACGGCCTCCCAAGGATGAGAGGGGTCTTGACATCCACTTCCATATCAAGCACAACGAAGTCAACGGGGACGAAGAGATTTTTGATCTGCACGGGAACTTCTTCGACAATCCCCAAGGGCAGGCGTAGTGACCCGTCTGCAAGCTGGAGCTTCATGGTCGTCGGGGACAACGGGTGGTTCAACCCATCGGACATCGCCTTCGGCATGATGCTCACGCTTGCCCCTAAGTCACATAGTGCCCGAGCGAAACACCGGTCGTTGACCAAACACGGAATGGTTGGCCATCCGGGATCTTTTCTGATCACATCCTTGGGAAGCGCGGTCTCCAAGTCGTTCTCTTCACACCTGATGGTTATTGCATTTACGCTCTCCTTGGGGTTAACTTCTGGTTGCCCAGGAAGTTTACCCGCACGAGGAGTCTGCACAGCTGAAGCTATTTGCGCGATTTGCGTTTCTAGCATTTTGTTGTGGCTTAGCTGATTTTGCAGAGCAGTGCTGAACGACTCTAGCTTAGCATCTATGCTCTCTAAAGCCTTGTCGGTAGTAAGAAACTTCTTACTAATGCTGTCATTGATCTTGACCTGGCCGAGAACTAGATCCTTGATAGAGGGCTCAAATCGGGAAAGATTACCATTGTTACCTCCCTGATTCTTGTTGAAGGAGAGGTCGGGCCTGGAGTTCCAGCCGTAGTTGTTCTGGGAGCGGTACCCATTGCCATTGTTGAGGAAATTGCATTCCTCTCTCGCATTCGGGCAATTGATGCCCATATGCCCAATGTTGCCGCATTCCTCACATGTCATGCGGGAGTCCGCAACTTGCAGGTCCTGTGGAGACTCCACCTTGCGGAGTAGCTGATCGAGCTTGATGGCGAGCATGTCCATCGTCTCCACTTGGTGCACTCCACGGGTCTTGGTGCTCGCCGCTTGGCGTTCACCATGAGTCTGGTTGGCCGCCACCTTCTCAATCAGCTTCTTAGCGTTCTTCACGCTAAGAGAGAAGAAGGAGCCGCCTGCTGCGGCGTCGAGGTGCTCTCGAGCGGACGGCCTCAAACCGTGGTAGAAACTCTGTATAAGGAGCCATTCCTCCATGCCATGATGTGGGCATGAGAGAAGAGACAGAGAAGACAAGGTTCTAGAAGCTGAGAAAATAGAGACCGGACTATAGACCGTACGGTACGGTCAAGGAGACCGTATGGTACGGTCCCTATTAGGAGAAGCAATAGAGAAGACGAAGTTTCTATTGGAAATGAGAAGTGGAGACCGGACGGTACGGTCCTAGAGACCAAATGGTACGATCCCCAAAAGATGAAGAAGAACAGAGAAGCAGATTCTGTGGAAGAAATAGAGACCGGACCGTCCTGTCATGAGGACCGGACAGAGATCTTCCCAACAGCAAAGTTGTAGAGAGTTTCAAGAGCTTTCCATCGATGTATGGTGCATCTCCATTGGAGTTCGGAGCAAAGAGTTATGGCCGAAATACGACGAGCTGTCTATAGGAGACCGGATGGTCCGATCCTGAGCACCAGACGGTCCGGTCGCGAAGATCAGCCCAAAAGGAAGTTGTGGGGAATTTCAAGAGCTTTCCATTGATATATGGTACACCTCCATCGGAGTTCGGAGCAAGGAGTTATCGTCGAAATACTGCAGGCTATCCACTGATGACCGTACGGTACGGTCCTTAAGGGACCGGATGGTCCGGTCTTCACCGTGACTGGACAATTTCAGGGCAACGGCTAGTTTTTGAGTGGAGGGCTATAAATAGCCGGTTGCTTGGCTCTTTGGGGTGCCTTTGGCCATTGTTATCAGTGGGGAAACATAGTGGAAGCCAAGAGGAAGAAAGAGAGGCACTTGGAGAAGATTTGGAGAGGAATCTTGGTGCTTCAAGATTGAGAAGAAGAAGAAGCTTAGTGCTTGAGAGGGTTGGGAGCATCCATCCACCTCTAGGACTAGTGTGGTCATAGGGAGGCGGTCTTGGTTTGTTACCCTTGGTCTATGTCAAGGCCTAGACCGGTTAGGCGTTGGTGTTGAGCTTGCCAAAGAGAGTGTGGAAGCCGACACAAGTTTGTACACGGTCTTGGAGCTTCCTGTGCGAAAGAAGCATCACTAGTGGAGCGCCCTTTAGCACGCATCAAGTGCGGAGCCTTACCTTCGGAGGAGTACCCGGGAGAAGCCCGACGGGACGTGCCCGCGACTTCACTCAAGAGCGGTGGATGGTCCCAAGGAGGAGAGCATTGCCGGTATGCGGCGGAGTGAAGCCTGTGACTTCACTCGAGGAGTGAAGCGTGCTCTTGGGGGACATCACCGGCTTAAAGGGTGGAGTGTGCTCTAGAAGGGATCGCCATCGAGCGGAGGGACGGGGTCGAGACTCCGGCGGGAGTGACCCAACGTGGACTAGGGGAAGGCGCCATCCTTCCGATACCACGGGAAAAATCGATGAGCAATCTCTTACTCTTACTCTCTACTACTTGCACTTATTATCTTGTTTATCTTATATGCATGTAGTAGACTTGTGCTTATCATATGATTGCTTGATGATTGTTTCTGTGTGCTAGCTCTATGTTATCTCTAGTGATATGCGCTTTCCTTATGTGTACGTACTTGCTTATAGCTCATACACTTGCTTGATATCATCTAGTGATCTTGTTATGCTTTATGTTGTATCTATCTCGTTGTCATGATCACTAGCTTGAGCTTCCCCATGTGTTACTTGTTGCATGCTAGTTTATGTTCTATCTTATCTTGTACACTAGCATGCATAGGACTTGCTTGAGCTTCCATTTGTGTTACCCTTATGCTTGCTAGAATGCTTGAGTGCCTTTACCTAATACACTAGCTTGTGTAGGATTTGTGGAGCTTACCTTGTATCATATGCTAGGTTGTTCTTATATGCTCATGTATGCCTTGCTCCTAGCATGTACAAGTCCTAGCACATGGTTATCCTTGCTTGATCACTATCACATAGTGCATATGTACTCTCTAGTTATGTATCCTTTACTTCCGCAATTAGAAAGAGTAGCTAGAAGTGCAAAAAGTTTTAGTTCATGGTGTGCCCGATTCACCCCTCTCTCGGTCACACGATCCTTACAAGTGGTATCAGAGCCAAGTGCCCAATTTAGGGCTTAACCGCCTTTGAGATGTGACTGAATGAGTTTGGGTTTTCATCCCTTATGGGTTTGGGCTTTGGACGTTGAAACAATCGCTTGAATAGCTACCTTAAGTCCATAGTTCCAAATGAATTGTGGGATACCGTGAATAAATTCTCTAGCACTTTCACAGATAACCATGTTGTCATGATGATCTTGTCGTTCTTGTTACATCTTATGATGATCATGATGATATTGTTGCTAGTTTTCTTGTTGAGGAGTGATTTTGATAATCTTACCATATTCTTTAATGCATCACTTACTTGTGTCTTCGCTTGTATGCTAGATAAGACGATCGATTCATATGACAAGTGAAAAGCTCAAGTGGTGAGGTTATCATGAAGATCTTGAAAGCACCTCCTCATTCAAGATTTGGCGACAACATTTTTGCACTTCAACATGAAGATTTTGAGAAGCTGCAATTTGAAGAAGTCTTGCTCATGACCATCTCACATGATGAGCACTCAAGGAAATGTCTCTCATTTTGAGGACATGTCAATTGGTGATGGTGGTTCTATTGAAGATCAATCTACAACCGTGAGCAAGCTTCCATCACTCGAAGAGCGAGCAATTGTGAAGAAGATAATGCAAGCTCGGGATACTCACTTCCTTGATCACTCAAGTGAACCTACATCTTCCTTGGAGAATGCAAAGATGACGGTATATCTAGAACCGAATTTCAATTCTTTATCTAACTCATCTTTGTGTCTCATTGTTAGCAAGGTGACTATGAACCGATGGTGAAGATCAAGTTACTATTGATATCCCGATGAAGACTTCACCTCCTCCATCTCCAACCGTGTGCCACACTACAAGACATGACTTGTGAGTCATCGACAAGAAGAAGGTGGTGATGGAAGGATCAAGTGAGAGTGATGAAGAAGAAGATGATGCTAAGGCCAAATACTAAAAGTTTGTGAGACAAGACCAAGGTCAAGAAGAAAGAGATGTCATCTCACAAGGGTTTTTATTGTTGATGAGAGGATTAGCCAAGACTACGAGATTGACTCTTCTTCAAGAGCATATGCAAACATGTTGTTGGTCTTCATCTTCACATGCACCTCCAAGGTAAAGGAGGTAAGGAAAGAATGATATGGCCATATTTCGTGTTGGTGAGCTTGATGAGGAGCTCAAGGATCCCGTGTCATCTCATGAGGCTCTACATATGAGTTGAGGGCTCAAGTTGGATAACATTGAGCTTCATGAGAAGTATCAGAACTTGAGATCGCTTATCGAGCTATCAACCTCATCTATTTCTTTTCTTCTTCATCTACTACTCTTAGTTCATCTATTTCAAATGCATCTACTATTTGTGATGAACTAACCCTCCCTTGTGAGAACTCTTTCTCTTGAGTCATTGTTTTGAAGGAATAACACAAACTCAATGAGAAGAGTGAGTCAATGATGCAAGCATTCACAAGACTCACAAGAGGAGGAGGAAGATGAGGATGCTTTGGGTGCCAAAGAGCTTAGTGGACCGGATGAAGCCGAGCAATCACATGGAGGCGCCCAAGTACGAGACTTGAAGTGATGGAGGTGGTGTACCGAGTTCAATATATAGAGATCATTGAAGTCCACCACAAGTGCCAAGGGCATGAACGACGGCATCTACTCTTTAAGGAGGTATCGTTTATCATAGTGTAGTCTTCCTTTGCTTTTAGTTCCTTTGCTTTTTAGTAGCTCCTTTGTGAACTAGTATGTTTTGCATTCCTTCGTGCATCATATAAAAACCTAAAAGAAAAGCACAAAAATATTAGTTTGAGGTCTAACTTTCTCAAGATAGCTATGAGTATGGGGGATGCTTGAGTTGGTGGACCGATGGACTCAAGGCAAGGTTTGGCTCATAGTGAGTAAGCTTGAGAGAGGTTCAACTTGACCTTGAGTAGATTTCTTTTATGCATTGTCTTTAATCTTGCTTGCATTCATCATGGCATGTTTAAATTCACTTTGCATTTGTATTCTATGCTTGTTTCATGCATTGCATATAGGAAATCACAAAGGAGTCTTTCACCCATGTGTGCTTTATGTTATAGTTTCTATCATGAGGGTCCATAATGTCTTCTCTCCGAAAGGTATGCCTAGAACCGATCTCTTTCAATTATCTTTCGTTCTAGCTACCATCCATAACATAGTTTAAACTATCCTATGTGTTTAACACAATGATATGCATATATCTTGCCATCCACTAGAAGTATGCATAACTCTAGGGGGAGTTTAGCCTATGTTATGAGGCTTTCATGATCATGGTCCAAATGCCTTCCACTCAAAAGGACATGGTTCATGAAGCTCTTGTGTGCATTTGACGTTTGCCCTTCTTGTTCTTTTTCTCTATTGTAAGATCAATTGTAGGAACAAGGGGGAGACACAATAAACAAGAAATGGGAGAGAAGATGATGAAGACATCTAGATCACCTCAAGGAGGAGTTGGCACTCATGAAGATCAAGTGATCAAGATGATCGATCTTCACAACAATCTTGAGATGATGGCAAATGTCAAGAGGTAGCAACGTTCTACAAGGTAAGTATGAAGGTAATCTCTTTGATCCTATGGTGATGACCTTTTTCTTGCTAGTTGTCCTTTTTACTTGTCATCATAGTCTTTGTGCTTGTCATAGCTCCTTGTGCCTTATATTCACTTGTGTATGAGTTTTTGCTCTAACTTGTGACATCTAATGAATTATGACTTGCCTCGACCAGAACATCAAGGTAACATCTCCTTCATCCCATATTGTCTCTTGTATGTACATCCTATGATGATATGTTTGTGCTTGATGACTTTTTGTTCCTTTTCATATCATCACTCTTTCATGCTTGTCATTTGCTCCTTGTGCTTAGCTTTATCTTGTGGTACTCTTTGTTGCTATATATTGCTTATATTTCAAATGGTATCTTATCTTGAGCAATGACTTGCATGCTTGTCTTTCTTACTATCATGTGTGTAGTGTCCTTATATTTCTTGCATGATGCCTTATTGTGATTGATGTGCCTTACCCTTGTCTTTGCTTTATATGTATATGCTTTTACAAGTGGTAAATTCTTGTATGTTTTCATTCATATCCTTTGCAAGTGGCATCTTTTTATGCGTTTATTTCATATCTCTTTATAAGCCATGATCCGAGATATAGGGTAGTCTCCTTGACTTGTCTTTATTGACAAAGTGCATGTGATGCACAACTTTAGGGGGAGCCTATCCTATGTCTTGAGATTCTTGAGACTAATGTGTTTGCAAGTTTATCTTTGTCTAGTCTCTTGATAGGAATGATCATCCATATGTTGAGATGCCATGAATTGATGATCATCCACTTTGAGGTGCCATGATTCTTAAATGACACATTCTATATGGCATTGTAAAGCAATCACATCCTCGAAGGTACGCTAAGTTTTTCATTCTTGCGAGAAGGTAATGGTTTTCCTTTATTCTTGCACTATCTATCTAGCTACCTTCCATAACATAGCTTAAGGTCCCCCACTTGACTTAATTGTTAAATTGTGCATATACTTTGCCTTCCATCACATGTATGCACAATCTAGGGAGAGTTGAGTCTATGTTATGAGGCTTCATGATTTTGATCCATATCACGTCCACATCCAAAGGATCACTATCTATGAAGTTTCCTTGTGCTTTTAATGTTTGCCTTGTTTGTCCCTTTTTGGTGCTTGATGTCAAAGAGGGAGAAGAATATCCACCAAAGCAATTAGTTACGGAAAGAGAAGAGACATGAGGCACAAATAGGGAGAACATGCTAATGGGGAGAAGTACTTGCAACCATGGAGTGAAGATTCAATCAAGAAGATAAGGTACGTGCAAAGGTATTCTGTGTTGTCAATACATCCGAGGCAAGTTGTTGTGCTTCATTCTATCTATTATCTCTTGCTTTGGTTGTGTTGCCATCAATCACCAAAAAGGGGGAGATTGTAAGATCAATGAACCTAGAGCATGGTTCATAGGTTTTAGTGATTGATGTCAACATGGTCAATGAGACTAACAAGGTTTGCTAGTGTGCAAGATGTTTAGTCTCATGGATGTAGTGATATACTATTGGAGTGCCAACACCTCAAAGGTTGCAAGGAAATTGATAAAGAGGAGAAGTGAGCATGAGGACTACTCTACGAGGTGACTACTACGCACATGAGGTAAGAGACAAGTGAGTATGTCATGTGTTCCTCTATGTATCTTATACCTTGACATACTCTTGATCATCATGTCGGTCTTGCCTTATATCATATGCCATGATGATCTTGTCTATTATGTGATGATGTCCTTGTCTTGTATCCTATGCACATTATATGATGCTTCGATCGGGTTGTCCTTTGTGACAACTAGATCATTGTGACTAACATCTTTGGATGTAGGAAAGGTGTTCATGTATATTCTTTAGGTCACAATGAAGAAGCTTCGTCGTTGAAGGAGTGCGCCAACCTATTCTCTATATCCCGGTGATTGGTTTCCTCGATGGTGGATGACGACAAGGATCAAGGACTTGATGGAGGCCGCGGTTGAGGAGATGGATCAAGGCTAAGGACATGCTAGATACAAGCAAGTGTGGCTTGGTGTAGATGTAGACGTGAGTCCATAAGATAAACCGGACCATCAAGGGGGATCGAGTCGTTTCTCTTAGGTCACACTAGTGGTAGAGGTATGTGGATGCTCAAAGAGTCTCTCAGGCACTAGGGTGACAGCAGAGGAGAAGACGAGCCAAATGTGGAGAAGTTTGGAAGAAAGGATCGAGGAAATGATCAAGTTCAGCTTCAACAGAGAAGACCGGACGGTACGGTCGAGGAGACCGTATGGTACGGTCTACATTGAAGATCCAGACAGAGAAGTAAAGTCTCGGGTTGCTGAGAAAATGAAGACCTGACTATAGACCGGACGGTACGGTCAAGGAGACCGTATTGTACGGTCCCTATTGGGAGAAGAGACAGAGAAGACAAGGTTCTAGAAGCTGAGAAAATAGAGACCGGACTATAGACCGTACGGTACGGTCAAGGAGACCGTATGGTACGGTCCCTATTAGGAGAAGCAATAGAGAAGACGAAGTTTCTGTTGGAAATGAGAAGTAGAGACCGGACGGTACGGTCCTAGAGACCGGACGGTACGATCCTTAAAAGATGAAGAAGAACAGAGAAGCAGATTCTGTGGAAGAAATAGAGACCGGACCGTCCTGTCATGAGGACCGGACCGTCCGGTGGTCTTTTAGCTATGAAGTTGTCTGAATCAGGAGATCTTCCCAACAGCAAAGTTGTAGGGAGTTTGAAGAGCTTTCCATCGATGTATGGTGCATCTCCATTGGAGTTCGGAGCAAAGAGTTGTGGCCGAAATACGACGAGCTGTCTACAGGAGACCGGATGGTCCGATCCTGAGCACCGGACGGTCCGGTCACGATATCGACATGAGGATGGCCGAATCTGGAGATCAGCCCAAAAGGAAGTTGTGGGGAATTTCAAGAGCTTTCCATTGATATATGGTACACCTCCATCGGAGTTCGGAGCAAGGAGTTATCGTCGAAATACTGCAGGCTATCCACTGATGAACGTACGGTACGGTCCTTAAGGGACCGGATGGTCCGGTCTTCACCGTGACTGGACAATTTCGGGGCAACGGCTAGTTTTTGAGTGGAGGCTATAAATAGCCTGTTGCTTGGCTGTTTGGGGTGCCTTTGGCCATTGTTATCAGTGGGAAAACATAGTGGAAGCCAAGAGGAAGAAAGAGGGGCACTTGGAGAAGATTTGGAGAGGAATCTTGGTGCTTCAAGATTGAGAAGAAGAAGAAGCTTAGTGCTTGAGAGGGTTGGGAGCATCCATCCACCTCTAGGACTAGTGTGGTCATAGGGAGGCGGTCTTGGTTTGTTACCCTTGGTCTATGGCAAGGCCTAGACCGGTTAGGCGTCGATGTTGAGCTTGCCAAAGAGAGTGTGGAAGCCGACACAAGTTTGTACACGGTCTTGGAGCTTCCCGTGCGAAAGAAGCATCACTAGTGGAGCGCCCTTTGGCACGCATCAAGTGCGGAGCCTTACCTTCGGAGGAGTACCCGGGAGAAGCCCGGCGGGACGTGCCCGCGACTTCACTCAAGAGCGGTGGATGGTCCCAAGGAGGAGAGCATTGCCGGTGTGCGGCGGGGTGAAGCCCGTGACTTCACTCGTGGAGTGAAGCGTGGGGGACATCACCGGCTTAAAGGGTGGAGTGTGCTCTAGAGGGGATCGCCATCGAGCGGAGGGACGGGGTCGAGACTCTGGCGGGAGTGACCCAACGTGGACTAGGGGAAGGCGCCATCCTTCCGATACCACGGGAAAAATCGATAAGCAATCTCTTACTCTTACTCTCTACTACTTGCACTTATTATCTTGTTTATCTTATATACATGTAGCAGACTTGTGCTTATCATATGATTGCTTGATGATTGTTTCCGTGTGCTAGCTCTATGTTATCTCTAGTGATATATGCTTTCCTTATGTGTACGTACTTGCTCATAGCTCATACACGCGCTTGATATCATATAGTGATCTTGTTATGCTTATGTTGTATCTATCTCGTTGTCATGATCACTAGCTTGAGCTTCCCTATGTGTTACTTGTTGCATGCTAGTTTATGTTCTATCTTATCTTATATACTAGCATGCATAGGACTTGTTTGAGCTTCCGTTTGTGTTACCCTTATGCTTGCTAGAATGCTTGAGTGCCTTTACCTTATACACTAGTTTGTGTAGGACTTGTTGAGCTTATCTTGTATCATATGCTAGGTTGTTCTTATATGCTCATGTATGCCTTGCTCCTAGCATGTACAAGTCCTAGCACATGGTTATCCTTGCTTGATCACTATCGTATAGTGCGCATGTACTCTCTAGTTATGTATCCTTTACTTCCGTATTTAGAAAGAGTAGCTAGAAGTGCAAAAAGTTTTAGTTCATAGTGTGCCCGATTCACCCTCCCTCTCGGTCACACGATCCTTACAGTTTCCTTAAAAAATAGCTGAAATCATAGTGAACTGTTATAGAGACTTATACATGCAATTGTCTTAGAAAGAGGTCAGCCAATAAACGCAGGAGACAACAATCGAGTAGGCTGTATTGAAAACAAAGAACACTGAGTAGTTGAGATGTAGCACAATAGTTCTTGATCATCAAATAGAGAGCGTGCTTTGGTTGCTCCCCTGAAAAATGCGCTTGAAAATAGGCAGCCACTGTTAGAAAATCAAGCTAGGCCGATGGTTTTTTAACACTCGGGCATTAACTTATACCATCGGCAACCATGATCTCCGAGCGTGAATCGTCGGCTATTTACCGTCGCGCACTCGTGGTCGGGGATTCCTTCATTTCCCGACGGTACGCTCGGCCATTAGATTACCAAGGGGGAAAGACCGACAGTGCTCTCATGGTCATTACTTGCTCAAGCAAATGAAGGAAACGGTCGGTCATAACATGACTGACCAATAACTACCGTCGCTCACTTTATGGTGAAAACGTATTATTTAACCTGGATGTATTCAAATATTTGCAGCTTAAATTATTATTCTGTTTACTACTTCTAATTTGTTTTTCCATTTTTCTCAGATTTGATTGTATTTTTCACATGTAACAGTTTACTCAAAGATTGAAATCGAAGTTGAGGGAAGTCTAAAGAGTAAACATCAATAATCACTCGTATGAATTACACTGTAATACATTGAAAGGAACCAAAGAATAAATAAAGATACAATACGACTCTGCATATTTTCCCTAAACTAATCCCGAAGACTTTACATTGAACGAAACCCAAAACATGTGCCTTGTGTGGATACAATCCCACAATGCATGCACGGTCGCATACAAGATAAATCCAGATCCTTCAATTGACTCCATCATATTCGGTCCAAATTCAGATAACTCCTCGCAGCTCCAAATCATCCTTTTTGAGAGAGAATTTTGATCCATAACAATGGAAAAAAGATTAAACATCAGTGATTAGTGAAGGGACAAAGGACTCCCAGCGTTGGTGTTGTGGTTACAAGCCCACAATAGTAGAAGGGGGATCCTCCAAGGGTCTACCACAAGTGAGGGACCCCTGGGAAGGACCTAGGAAGGGATCAAACAAGAGCCAAGAGAGGTAGGTAATTAAGGGCTTGTATTGAATGAATTGCCTTGAGGGTGGTAGGGGGGTATTTATAGGCTGATACACCCCTACAACCCTAGAATTACAAGTACCATATTGCCCTTACTCCAGGGCACTATGGTCATTTCCTTATTACAAGGAGGGATTCCCTAACCCTAGTGGGCCAGAGGCCAACATACATGGGCCTATTCTATACTATACATCATCTTGGGCCTTGATGGGCTTCATAGCAGGCCAGGCCTTTGGGCCAGGGGGAGGGGACACAGTGGGCCTCCCCCAACAGCTAGCCCCACACAGTCCAGATCCACCTTCGGTAGGGCCGAAACTGTGTCCGTCCGGAGGTCCGCCCGTCGTCCCCTCTTTCGGCGCTCCGAAGGTCTGGTCTGCGTTGGTTGCGGTGGTCGCCGAAGGTGGTACCCGAAGGTGCGTTGGCGGTTCCGAAGGTGGTACCCGAAGGTGCGCGGTACCCGACGGAATGGTGGTTGCCGAAGGTTATCGTAGATGGGCCGAAGGTTGCTTCTTACTGCGGCGCCGCGATCGCCGAAGGGCACGGTCGCCGAAGGTTGTCGCTGATGGCTCGAAGGTAGCTGCCGGCTACGGTTCGGTGCGCGCCGAAGGGGCACGGTCGCCGAAAGTTGTCGCTGATGGCGCGAAGGTAGCTGCCGGCTACGGCGCCGTGATCGCCGAAGGGGCACGGTCGCCGAAGGTTGGTGCTGCTGGCGCGAAGGTAGCTGCCAGCTACGCGTTGAAGGTGTCTTTAATGCTCGGCGCGAATTGCGGAGCGACTCCGTCTCGTTTACTGGGACTGAATCGGCGCGGATCGCGATGCGACGCTGTTTCGCCTGACGGGACGCGTCTTGTTGCGTGGCGTGATCTGCGGCCGTTGATCCTTCATCGGACGGTCATACCGATTCACCCGGGGCTATATCTTTACCGCCCGGGCGCCCAAGGTTTTCACCCCGCCACTCATTTCGCTCTCACCTACGCCGCGCCGCCGCCGCTTGGTTAGCTTGCTTCGGCGTTCTCGCTGCCTCGGCGCGCTTCATTGCTTTAGCTCGGTGCTTCGAAGTAGTCGCCCTGGCTTCGGAGATGGCCCGGAAAGGGAGGACCAGCGCTTCGCAGCGCGTTCGCATCGATGACCGCTACTCGGCGTCGCCGTTCGTTGACCGCAGCACGATCGACTCGAAGGCGCTGGACGAGATGGCCGCCGATGGGCTCCTGGAGCGAAGCCGGGCCGAAGCGCCAAGGAAGGGGGAGACGACCCCTAGTCCGAAGGACGGGTACATCGTTCTGTACCGACGGTTCTTCGAGGCCGGGTTTCGGATGCCCTGCTCCCCCTTCGTGGCCGAGGTGTTGGATCTCTTCGGCCTCGAGATTCAGCAGCTCACAGTCAACGCACTTGTGCGGCTGAGCGTCTTCGAGTGGGCATTCTGGCTCGAAGGGTCTCGGCCGCACGCCGGGGCCTTCGCGGCGACGCATTACGCGCACGCCGTGAAAAAGATGTTGAAGCTGGACGGGAAGGACGTCGTCGGCTCCATGGGAGTCATCTCCTTCGTCCCCCGCCCCGAAGCCGTCGTTCCGGCGAAGGCGTACAAGTTGCATTGGGGGCGTTGGACAACCGGGTGGTTTTACTACCGCGTGGAGGAAGACTGCCCGCTTCGATCGACGATGTCGGAGGTGCTTTTCCATCGATACCCGACGGTGCAGTTGGACGGGACCGGCGAGTCCCGGGTGCAGCTGTTGGAGGCGGTGGCGCGGAAGTTCTCGATGCGCGACCTCTGCGAGGAGTTCGTCGCCGCGGGGGTGTGGCCCTTGCTCCGGAACTGGGAGCAGAGGTTCGTTGTTGAGGTTCCGGGCGGAGAGCCGGAGGTTCACTTGAGGCCGGAGAATTTCCCAGGTACGTTTGCTCCGGTGGACACTTCCCTTCGGTTGTTTGCCGTGGCTTGACGACGTGGCTTGTGCAGCCAAGACGCTGAGGGAGGTGGAAGACGGCGCCGCCGAGATTCTCGGTCCCTTCCTTCCGGACGAGGCTTCGCGTCGGGCGAAGCTTGTTGGGGGTCCCCGTATCAATCGGGTGCTGTCCATCAAGTATCCGGAGATGGTGCTGCCGGAGCGAGAGGTGCTCGTCGCTGTCCCTGCCGGCGGCGAAGGGGAAGATGAGGAGGCCGAGAGCGAAGCTCCCTCGGCTCCGGTGAGCAGTGTCCTGGCTGGCTCGAAACGCGCTGCCGGAGATGCCAGCAGGCCGGCGCCGAAGAGGTCTCGGCCCGCCGCGACGCGCGTCGAGGGATCTACTTCCCGAGCCGGGGCGTCGAGTGTCGCCGCGGACTTGGGGTATGGCACCGATCCGGAGGAGTTGACCGACGACGCTGCCCGCGTGGCGATTGCCGCGGTAGCGGCTCCGCGCGCGGTCGAGAAGGTGGTGAATCTGGAGTCCGACGATGAGGACGTCGGCTTCTTTGGGATGCCCTCCTTCGTAGCGGGCGTCGAGGGAACGATGGAGCCGGTCCTTCGGTCTCCCGGTATCGTTTTTTCTTCCCATCACTCTTGCTTTGCCGGTTGCGGAAGTCCTACTAACTCTGTTGCTCTAGCGGAAGGCCGCCGCGTCGAAGAGACTTCGGAGGAGGAGCCTTCCGGAGGAGAAGTGGGGAAAGAGACGGCCAACCCGGGGCCCAGTCATGGCCGTGGGAAAGGCTACTTCGGGAAGTCGCCCATCGAGGAGGCAGGAGTCCCGAAGGAGTCGGAGGGTCGCCTCGATTGGAGCGACTTCGTGGATCGTCCGGAGGCCGCCGAAGTCCTTCGAGGGATCTATGACTTCAATGGGCTCGGTGAGCTGGAGGATGCGATGGAGGGAGTTGCTCCGGAGGACGCTGCAGCGGCCCTCTCCGGGCTGTCGATGAAGGTTTGTACTTGTGTTTTGCTTGGCGTTAATTACTGTGGCTGACTTGCTTCGTTTCGGCAGGTGGCGGTGCTTGCTCGACATCTGCAAGGGTCGCTCGAGAGCTTCGACATTGCGCGGCTCCGGGCGCGTGTCGAAGCCGCGGAGGCGGCTGCCGAGGCCGCCAAGGAGAACCAGAAGGCGGCGGAGCAGGGGCGCGACGCTCTGGCATCGGAGCTGGAGAAGAGCTTGGCAGCGAACAAGACTGCTTCCGATGCCTTGGTGTCGGCGAAGGAGGTCTCGAAGAAGGCGTGGAAAGATCTGGAGAATTTGAAGGTCTCCTTCAATGCCTTGACCCGCGCGAAGGACACCACCGAGAAGGAACTGTCGGAGGCGCGGGCGCTGCTGAGTGCCGCCAAGGAGCAGAGGGACGAAGAAGCTGCTGCAGCGTGGCAAGCGCTTGGCGATTTCAACAGCCTGCTCGAAGGGCTGGGCGTCGAAGTGCAGCCGGTCAAGCATGCCGCCGACGACCTTGGAGGGAGCATCGGGCGCCTTGTGCGTTCCGTGAAGTTGGCCTCTCGGGCCATGAAGTCCTTTGGCACCTTCTGCGCCGAAACTGCATGGACTGCGGCCTTCGGCTCCCTCGTGCAAGTGGGCTGCACTCACCTTTCCGCTGCTGCTGCTACTTCGCCGCAGTTAGCAGAGATGGCGGCTGGGGATGGGGGCCGGTTTCGGGAGCTGGCCTCGAAGGTGCGGGACTTCGGGAACCGGCTCGGCCAACACTTCTGGTTGCCGGTGGGTGAGAAATTGGCCCGCCAGTCTGCTCTCGTTGCTGCAGCATCCCGGAAGTCGAAGCCCGGAAGCAGCGCCTCTGTTCCCGCTCCGGCTCCGACTGCCGCTTCCTCTGTGCTGATGCCTCCATCGGGCGAGATCCCAGCCGGGGCCGGGAGCGCTAGCACCTTAGTGGGTAGCGGGGGTGGAGGCTCGGTGGCGGCCCAGGGCAATGTCACGGAGGTTGACTCATCGGCCCAGCCTCCCCCCCAGGTGTGAGTTCTTCGCTGGCTTCGAGCCATGCTTTTTTGGTGTACATAGATTGTACTAGGTGCCCTTCGGGCTTTTTGCAATGAACTTGGTCTTCGGGATGTTTATGTGCTTCCATTGCGATTTATAGGTTTCGGGTGGGGCCGAAGGCAATCAAGCCTTAATGTGTCTTGACGTCGTTCCGGAAAGCATTCTGATTCCAGCTCCGGAGGGTCGCCCTTACTATGTAAAGGGCACGTATGTTGACGGTCGTTAAGTACCAACTTCGACCGCCAATATTCCTACACATAAAGGAGAATTAGCATTTCTTATACGCATTTTTATTTCAACTAATAAATTTCCACGAGTTTTGGATGATTTATGAGTGCAGGAGTATTTCTGGAGAAAATGGGCCTCTGTGAGAGAAATCACAGGCCGGCCGGCCTACATCCCAGGCCGGCCGGCCACACCCAGCGGCCACAGCCTGCAGGCCTCCACCAGTGGGCCACGAGAAGCCCACAAAACCAGAATATTGAAGCCCAACTCGAACTTAATGAAGACTTTCTAGAAGATGGGCTACAATGGGCCTATACTTGGCTCTTACTCCAGTTCTGCCGACCCCAGGAGAAAACCGACCTCGGGACCGACCTCACGAAGCAATCTGGAGCGTCCACACGGAAGGCGGTGGCCAACCGCCACAATGTGTGGCCGGCCGGCCTGCCACCTAGGCCGGCCGGCCTACCTTGGCGGCCAATTCGCCTCAACCGCCTCTCACTTGCTCTATTTAATCCCCTCTCTCATTTGGGGCTATAAATAGAGGGGTGCTCGGCCGGTTAGAACACACACCAAGTAGAGGAATCACTCTTGCATTAGTTTTAGTCTCCAAACTCTAGTGGAGTTAGGCTTAGAGTAGAGCTACTCTAGTTCCCAAGTTGTCTTGGAGATTCTGGTATGGCTCTTGTATCATTTTCTCTTTTTGCGACTTTATTCTATTTAATAATATTATTCTTTTCATATAGTCTTGCCTTGGTTAAGCGTTCCTTGTTTGGTTGTGGATCCTTGGCTTGCTTATGTAATAGAGTAATCATAATCTTCTTATATAGTGCTAGTGTGATATTCATATGCTCGTTATGTGGGTATTACCTAGAGGACTGGCGGTAGGGATATAATTGCCTTATTGTCACGTGTCCTAGTACATAGTACACCATGCCATGTTTATACTTAGGTTTACATGCATTTGCATATCCAAGCATGAGTCCAATGGTCCTTATGATTATGCTCTAGATCCATATCATCGCAGGGGATTTAGAGTAATGTTTTAGCAATGTAAGCATGGTGCTTGGATTGGTAGAATACATTGGATGCCTCGTGCCCCACGGATTGTTTGAGGTAGACGGTAGGTGGTGACAGCCCTATTCGTCCTCGGTATCCCTCCACGTTCGGGTACGGCGTAGAGCTATAGACCGGAGTCGCCTGGCAGACCAGGGGTAAGCCGGTGCCCAAATTGCTTGAGTGCTTATGCCTAAACCTTAGTTGTGTGCATACATGTGTATACTATGCCACTGTATAATGAAGTACAATAGGAACTTAGCTCTTTTCTTCGTTCTTCTCCACTTGGCTATGGATGTATATTAGAGTTGATCCTTTTCTTGTGTGTCACACTACCCATATATTATTGTTTAGCTATGCATGGACTGTGATCCATTTAAATGTAGACATCGACTATGAGCATAGTACTCTCTTGACCATCGTCTTCCCTGTGGAAAATATAAATTACGATACCTTGGAATACTCCCGGGTGAAATGCTACAGCGGTATTCTCCGTGCGCTTGCGGATTTATCTGTGATCGTTAAGAAATACCAACAAGCATTTCTGGCGCCGTTGCCGGGGAAGACAATTGGTTTAGGCGTTTACAAATGCTCTTAGTTATATCTGCAAATACCTGGTCACAGCCCGTACAGGCTATAACTTGCTTGTTTTCTCTTCATGTGAAAACAGGGTAGTGCATGATGGCTTCGATATGCTGACAGTGCGTTAAAAATCCATATTCAATCTTGAGATAGTCCGACTTCTTGTCGTTTTTCCTCAAGTGTGAGACCCTCGGCAATCGAACTCGTCATAATGTCTTGCTCATCGGACATAAAACGATGACGCCCTTGCCGACAGGAAAATCGGTAGTTATCTCATATTTGATTTTTCCAATTGCATATTTGGTTTTCATTTGATTTGAACTAAAATGCATTTGCATGTTTGATTTTTCCAAAATCATTTTGCATGTTGGATTTTCTCCAACCTTTTTTTTCAAAATAAAAAAAAAGAATTTGGGACATTTGTTTTTGGAGAAAATAATTTTTGGGCATAAATTCTAGCTGAGCTTTGGCTAAACCTCCACTATTAAAAAAAAAAAAATCGACGGAGGCTTTGAGCCAAGCTTAGGGGGAGAGTCCCCGTCAATGGGTCACCTAACATGACATGGTCATTGTTCGCATTTTGCCTTATTTTCTAACGGCCACTTGTCATTGTTCCTCCCCAAATATGGCCATCGAACTTCAAGTTTTACAAAAAGGCCGAGTGGTGATGTTTTCATACCAAATCCATTTCATTCACCACCCAAATGCCCTCCTCATCTTCTTTACTCTCATTTCTCCAAATTTTCTCAAATTCAACAAAAAGATTTCCCTCTTCTTTGTTTTGCATCTGCAAGTTATGCTCAAGCTGGCAAGATCAACCGACGGGCGTGCTCATTTTGATTACACTAATATAACCCGTTTCGAGTTTGTTCTTGTTGTTTTGCTTTTTGTTGCAGCCATGAAGAAAGGAACCAAGCAGTTATTGGCGCACTCAAGCAAGAACTAAGCTTGGGGGGATCACTCCCCCACTGAGGTAACTTGTATCTTTCCTTTGTTTTCTGCATTAAAAAAAAAAGATAAAAAAAATAAATAAAATAAAAGTAGTTTTTGTTTTCTATGCGCGATAAGAATGTTTTAATTCTCCATGTTGAAATGATGAATAGTTGCTCTGTTTTATCCCTCTCTTGTTCCTGTTTGCAACTTAGTACTCTCCCGAGTTTTGAGTTTGATGGATGCACTCTTATTCTTGAGCCTTAAACTCGTGGGTAGCAAAATGCATGATCCAAGTCTAGGTTGTTGTGAGATATGATACGATATAATAGAGCTGCTATGATCTCTTTCCAAGTAAGACTTAAATTCCAGAGAATTTTTTTTTCAAAATTATAAAACCAAAAGTTCCTCAATGATGAAAATTCCTACCAAAGCCATATGTCGATTTTATTGCAAAACCTTCGTACATGTGTTGCTTGCATTACATTGAGCTTTTTCAAAATTGTTGTGACCCTTGTGAGATGCTTGTCATATGATCAAGATCACGTCCACTCCACCATATACATGTGCTTAACTTCTACACTGGAAGTTAGCATCACATTTTCCATCATTCCACAAAATAAATACTCCATATGTTTTGTACCTCTATCTCTCCCCAAGTACCCTTGCAAAAGAGGAATGGCTATAAAAAAAAAAATCTTGCTCACTCAAGTAGAGCATGATCAAAAAAAAAAAAAGAAAAAAAAAGAGAGATTGCCATTCCCTCAAAATTAACAAAAAGAGAGAGAAGGTATACAAAAAGGAGTAATCATTTTTTCTTCATCATTCACATTTCCACACACATGCACATCTTGATCAGATTGTATGACTTGTTTTGCTCCCTGGATCCGGTCTTTTGATTTAGCAATATATGTGATACAAGTTTGCCTCACTTTACCCCTACCAAGCCCCACATATATAAACCTATTAGAAGTAGGTGGAAAAGAGGCAACATAATGCCTTGGTAAGGAATCATACACATTGAGCGATTGAGAGAATCATTTGAGGAGCTTTGTTTTTATTTGCAAAATCTTTTGAAAACCTCTGGAATGAAAATAACAAAGAATGAGTAAATAGTACTCTACAAACCGTTCTGTCTCTCAACTGCTCAAGACAAGGAGAAGCAATCAGCCCCATGAGGACTAAGGGGAAGAGTAAGTTGTCATGCCAGCTTATTCAATTCAAGGGAGAATATTTTGTTGTATGCATGGTACTTCTGCGGAGTAAGACATGGTAGCAACTCCTGATCAACAGAACCAAGTCTTTAGCTTTGCTCGGGACAAGCAAAGGTTTAAGCTTGGGGGGTTTGTTGACGGTCGTTAAGTACCAACTTCGACCGCCAATATTCCTACACATAAAGGAGAATTAGCATTTCTTATACGCATTTTTATTTCAACTAATAAATTTCCACGAGTTTTGGATGATTTATGAGTGCAGGAGTATTTCTGGAGAAAATGGGCCTCTGTGAGAGAAATCACAGGCCGGCCGGCCTACATCCCAGGCCGGCCGGCCACACCCAGCGGCCACAGCCTGCAGGCCTCCACCAGTGGGCCACGAGAAGCCCACAAAACCAGAATATTGAAGCCCAACTCGAACTTAATGAAGACTTTCTAGAAGATGGGCTACAATGGGCCTATACTTGGCTCTTACTCCAGTTCTGCCGACCCCAGGAGAAAACCGACCTCGGGACCGACCTCACGAAGCAATCTGGAGCGTCCACACGGAAGGCGGTGGCCAACCGCCACAATGTGTGGCCGGCCGGCCTGCCACCTAGGCCGGCCGGCCTACCTTGGCGGCCAATTCGCCTCAACCACCTCTCACTTGCTCTATTTAATCCCCTCTCTCATTTGGGGCTATAAATAGAGGGGTGCTCGGCCGGTTAGAACACACACCAAGTAGAGGAATCACTCTTGCATTAGTTTTAGTCTCCAAGCTCTAGTGGAGTTAGGCTTAGAGTAGAGCTACTCTAGTTCCCAAGTTGTCTTGGAGATTCTGGTATGGCTCTTGTATCATTTTCTCTTTTTGCGACTTTATTCTATTTAATAATATTATTCTTTTCATATAGTCTTGCCTTGGTTAAGCGTTCCTTGTTTGGTTGTGGATCCTTGGCTTGCTTATGTAATAGAGTGATCATAATCTTCTTATATAGTGCTAGTGTGATATTCATATGCTCGTTATGTGGGTATTACCTAGAGGACTGGCGGTAGGGATATAATTGCCTTATTGTCACGTGTCCTAGTACATAGTATACCATGCCATGTTTATACTTAGGTTTACATGCATTTGCATATCCAAGCATGAGTCCAATGGTCCTTATGATTATGCTCTAGATCCATATCATCGCCGGGGATTTAGAGTAATGTTTTAGCAATGCAAGCATGGTGCTTGGATTGGTAGAACACATTGGATGCCTCGTGCCCCACGGATTGTTTGAGGTAGACGGTAGGTGGTGACAGCCCTATTCGTCCTTGGTATCCCTCCACGTTCGGGTACGGCGTAGAGCTGTAGACCGGAGTCGCCTGGCAGACCAGGGGTAAGCCGGTGCCCAAATTGCTTGAGTGCTTATGCCTAAACCTTAGTTGTGTGCATACATGTGTATACTATGCCACTGTATAATGAAGTACAATAGGAACTTAGCTCTTTTCTTTGTTCTTCTCCACTTGGCTATGGATGTATATTAGAGTTGATCCTTTTCTTGTGTGTCACACTACCCATATATTATTGTTTAGCTATGCATGGACTGTGATCCATTTAAATGTAGACATCGACTATGAGCATAGTATTCTCTTGACCATCGTCTTCCCTGCGGAAAATATAAATTACGATACCTTGGAATACTCCCGGGTGAAATGCTACAACGGTATTCTCCGTGCGCTTGCGGATTTATCTGTGATCGTTAAGAAATACCAACAACGTAGTGGCGTCGTTGGCTTCGGCACAACCCGGGTGGGTCCTTCGGGGACTTCTTTCGGGATTTGCGCCTTCGAAACGCGCGGTTGATGGCGCAGGTACCGAAGGTCCCTTCCGAAGCTCTGCTTCAGAGGCGAATTCGTCGCGAAGCGCATTGTTTGGACTTAGCGCTGAATCCTCCTCTTCTTGTTGCTCCGAAGGTAGAGGTGGTTGACGTGTCGAGCGATGACGAAGGCGCTGCTGCCGAGGTGGACTTGGAGCAACTGCAGAACGATGTTGCTTCGGCATCGACTCCGGCGGACTTCGCTTCGCTCCGGCGCACATTGGCACGGGCTCGGGAGGAGATAGCCAGGGCTGAAGCGTCATTAGGGATGCGCTCCGGGAGTGGGCTGTGAGGGGGGCCTTCGGGCCCTATGTCGAGGTGCCGTTTGGCCGGTATTGTAATCCATGTCGAGCTGTTAAGCTCGACGTATGTTGAAATGTAAGCTCTTTCGAGCGTATGATAATGTTATTGGCGTCGTCCTTTGTTTCGTTTGTGGAACGAAAAATTATTCGTCGAGGGTAGCCTCGAAGGTGTTCCGTCGCTCTGCTTTCGGCGACGAAGTGAGCTCGTTTCGAGCGTCGTCCCCCCTTTTGCACGTCGGGAGCGGAGTGAAATCTTGAAGTCGAAGATAGCCTCGACGGTAGTCCGTCGCTCTGCTTTCGGCGAGGAAGTGAGCTCGTTTGGAGCGTCGTCCCGCATTTACTCGTCGGGAGTGGACGAAAATTCGAAGTCGAGGATAGCCTCGAAGGTAGTCCATCGCTCTACTTTCGGCGAGGAAGTGAGCTCGTTTGGAGCGTCGTCCCCCCTTTTACTCGTCGGGAGTGGGCGAAAATTCGAAGTCGAGGATAGCCTCGAAGGTAGTCCATCGCTCTACTTTCGGCGAGGAAGTGAGCTCGTTTGGAGCGTCGTCCCCCCTTCTACTCGTCGGGAGTGGAACGAAATTTGTCGAAGTCGAGGATAGCCTCGAAGGGATTCCGTCGCTCTACTTTCGGCGAGGAAGTGAGCTCGTTTCGAGCATCGTCCCCCCCTTTGCTCGTCGGGAGTGGAACGAAAATTTGTCGAAGTCGAGGATAGCCTCGAATGGATTCCGTCGCTCTACTTTCGGCGAGGAAGTGAGCTCGTTTCGAGCGTCGTCCCCCCTTTGCTCGTCGGGAGTGGAACGAAAATTTGTCGAAGTCGAGGATAGCCTCGAATGGGTTCCGTCGCTCTACTTTCGGCGAGGAAGTGAGCTCGTTTCGAGCGTCGTCCCCCCTTTGCTCGTCGGGAGTGGAACGAAAATTTGTCGAAGTCGAGGATAGCCTCGAATGGGTTCCGTCGCTCTACTTTCGGCGAGGAAGTGAGCTCGTTTCGAGCGTCGTCCCCCCTTTGCTCGTCGGGAGTGGAACGACATTTGTTGGCCGAGGATTGCCTCGGAGGTAGTCCGTCGCTCTACTTTCGGCGAGGAAGTGAGCTCGTTTCGAGCGTCGTCCCCCCCGTTGCTCGTCGGGAGTGGAGCGAAAATTGTTAAGTCGGAGGCGTCCCCCCATTGACTTAGGTTTGTTTCGTGCACGTTTTGCAGGGTCTTTAACGAATGCCCCGCCTTCGATTGTCACCGATGGGAGTTTCGGTTTATCGTGTCGGCATCGATATCCCCTTAGGGTTCGGGATCTAGGACTTATGTGTGCCTAGCATCAGCCTGTTCCGGCGTTTTGCCTCCGGCTCCCAGCTCGATTTCGTTGTGATAGGGCACCGAAAGAGTTTCTCGTTTCATTCAATGGTACCGATTACATGACCCCTTAGGGAATGCAGCTAAGGGGATCATCGTCACCCTACTGCCGAAAGGAAGAAGAACACGTCGAAGCAAGATACAGGTAACTTGTAGCGCACAGGCTACGCGGCTTCGAGGCCGGCGGATGCTAAGTCCTTAGACATAGTATCGGCGGAGGGCATCGGCGTTCCATGTCCTCGGAACTGGTGTCCCGTCGAGCTCCATCAGATGAAATGCCCCTGGGCGAATTGAGTTGTAGATGATGAAGGGCCCTTCCCACTTGCTGTTAAGCTTGCCGACAGACGTCGGGTAGATGTTTTGCTTGAGGACGAGGTCGCCCGGAATGAAGTGTCGGGGGTTGACCCTTTGGTTGTACGAGTTCTCCACCGAAGCCATGTATCGCTTCAAGTTGGCGACTGCTTGGAGTCGTGTTTCTTCGAGGAGGTCCTTGGACACGTCCTCGTCGTCGGCAGGCGGCGAAGTGGTGCGAAGTGAACCGTTTTGCACTTCCTCCGGGGTGACTGCTTCGGCGCCGAAGAGGAGGCGGAACGGCGAGAAGCCCGTCGGCCTTGACTTAGTCGTGCGCAGCGACCACAGCACATTGGGCAGTTGCTCGACCCACTTGCCCTTCGGCAGGCCGAGAAGGCATTTTTTGATGCCGTCGAAGACGGTGCCATTGGCTCTCTCCACCGCTCCGTTGGCTTGCGGATGGGTGACGGAGACGAAGCATTGCCGAACGCCGATGGAGAGGCAGTATTCTTTGAAGAGGTGGGACTCGAATTGGGAGCCATTGTCGACGGTGATGCGCATCGGCACCCCGAAGCGGCAGACGATGTTCTTCCAGAAGAACTTGCGGACGGACCGCGCCGTTATCTTCGCGAGGGGCTCGGCTTCGACCCACTTGGAGAAGTACTCGTAGCCCACCACCGCCCATTTGAGGTTGCCGGGAGCGGTGAGGAGGGGGCCGACGATGTCGATGCCCCATCGGGCGAGGGGCCAGACCGGAGGGATTGGCTGGAGCGGAGTGGCCGGGCGATGAGACTGTCTTCCCATCCACTGGCAGCCGGGGCAGGTGCGGACGAGTTCTTCGGCGTCGCGGGCTGCAGTAGGCCAGTAGAAACCCTGCCGGAATGCCTTGGCGACGAGGGCCCGGGGTGCGAGGTGCGATGAGCACAGACCCTCGTGGATGTCGCGGAGGAGAGCCTTGCCTTCGTCGAACGAAAGGCAGCGCAGGAGTGGCTCCGAAACACCTTTCTTGTATAGGATGTCGTTGTGGATGAGGTAGCTTCGGGTGCGCAGCTTGATCCTCTTCTCTTCGACCGGGTCATCGGCGCAGTAGCGCCCTTCGAGCTGTGCTCGAATGGGAGCGCGCCAGTCTTCACCGCTCAGGATCATGACCGACCCCGGCTTCTTCGGAGCGAAGGATGCTTCTGATAGCACCTCGTGAAAGGCGTCGGCGGGTACCAGGAGCTGGTTTGCTGCTGCCTTCGCAAGTGTATCGGCCTCCTGATTGTGGACCCTCGAGATACTCTTCACGTCGAATCCGGAGAAGTGTTTCTCCATGCTCCGGACGATCTTGAGGTAGCTTGCCATCTCTGGGTCTCGGGCCATGTACTCCTTCGAGACTTGCTCGGCGATGAGCTGCGAGTCGGTGTAGATGATGATTCGTTGGGCGCCGAGGGCCCGGAGTTGCCGGAGCCCGAGGAGGACACCCTCGTACTCAGCTGCGTTGTTTGTTGTTGGGAACGCGAGCGAGGCCGAGTACCGAAGCTTCTGGTTGCTTGGTGAAGTGATGACGGCGGCGCATCCCGCTCCGGAGGAGCCCCAAGCCCCATCGACGTGTACTGTCCAGAGCGGCTCTTGGGGCAGCGTCTCCGGGGTCGGAGCGGGTGTCCATTCGGCGATGAAGTCGGCGATGATGCCGGACTTGATGGCTTTACGGGCCACGAACTTGATGTCGAAGGCTGCGAGCTCGATGGCCCATTTGGCCATGCTGTCCGACGCGTTCCTGTTGCCGAGGACGTCCTTCAGTGGGAACGAGGTGGGCACCGTGATCTCGTGGCCTTCGAAGTACCGGCGCAGCTTCCGTGATGCCATCAGCACAGCGAAGGCCAGCTTGGTGACGACATTGTAGTTGAGGCGGGCTCCGGAGAGGGCTTCCGACACGTAGTATATGGGTTGCTGCACCAGCTTGTCGCCGACGAGGACTTCATGCACGAGGACCGCGCTGATTGCTGCCGGAGCGGGCGACACGTACAGTAGGAGCGGCACCTTCGGCGGCGGCGGGCGAAGCGTGGTCGCCTTGACGAGGTACGACTTGATTTCGTTGAATGCTTTATCTTGCTCGTCCCCCCAGCGTATCGGGCCGGAGCCCCGAAGGCATTGGTAGAAGGGGAGGCACTTTTCTGCCGCACGGGAAATGAACCTCCCGAGGGCAGCGAGCCTGCCGGTGAAGCGTTGTAGCTCTTTGGTGGTCTTCGGCGGCTCCATGTCGGTGATGGCCTTGATCTTCTCGGGGTTCGGGTCGATGCCTCGCTTGGAGACGAGGAAACCGAGGAGTTTGCCAGCACGCACGCCGAAGGTGCATTTCGCCGGGTTCAGCTTGAAACCCCGCAGGTTCGCGAAGGTTTCAGCCAAGTCGCCGAGGTGGCCGGCGTCGGAGGTGCTTTTGATGATGACATCGTCGATGTAGGCGGCGGCGTTTCGGTTGAGCTGGTCCCCGAGGGTCTTCTGTATTGCTCGGGAGAAAGTTGCTCCGGCATTCTTGAGGCCGAAGGGCATGCGGACGTAGCAGTAGGTCCCATCGTCCGTCTTGAACGCCGTCTTCTCTTCATCTTCGGGGGCCATCCATATTTGGTGGTACCCAGAGTAGGCGTCGAGGAAGCTCATGAGCTCGCACCCGGCCGTGGAGTCGACCAACTCGTCGATGCGGGCCAAGGGGAAGTCGTCCTTCGGGCATGCCTTGTTGAGGGTGGTGTAGTCGATGCACATCCTCCACTGGCCGGTGTGTTTTTTGACGAGGACCGGGTTCGCGAGCCAAGTGGACTTGTTCACCTCCCGGATGACTTGCGCATCCTTGAGCTTCTGGATCTCCGAGCGAAGTTTTTGAAGTAGGAGGTGTAGGACCGTTGGAGCAAAGGTAGGAGGGAGCCGTTGCTCCCATGGGTCGGCCGACCTGATCGGGTCCCCCCCCTCTGGGGCCCACCTGCTTCCCTCTTCGGCCCATAGCCCCCAACAGCCATATTGGTGATGACCATGGTTGCTATGTCCAGAAACTCCTCAAAATTAGTTGCTCAAAAAGATTTCCAAATAAAAAGTTGCCTCGAATTCAAAATTTTTCGAAAAACAATCAGAAATCGACATGTTGATGAAAAATTTCAACATGCAAAAATATTTTTGGCTTTTCTATGATGATACAAGGGTGGTCCAAAAATTTCATCCAAGGATGAGTCTTTTTGAACGCAAAAGTGTTTTTGAAAATTTTGATTTTTAAATGCATGGCGAGGGAAAAATTCAAATATGCTGGCGGAAAAATCCAAATAAATTTTTGGTGGAGGAAATAAATATGCAAAGTGGTTTGGAAAGAAATCCAAATGCAAATGTGGTGGAAAAATTCAAAAAGAATCAAACCGAATGATAATGCCGGTTTTCCTGGCGGCCAGGGCCGTGTCATTTAAAGTCCGACGGGCTAAGACTTCTCCAACGGGTTTAGCTTGGTGGCGCGGACCCAGTCCTTGGAGATGAGGACGTAGAGGGCTGCGCCTTGACTTGCCACACTTGTTTCATCTTTGGTGGTGTAGGTGGCTTCTCGGACTTTGGGACGGGTTTCTTGGCCCATAATCCCGGCCTCGTGGTCGCAGGTTTCTTTGGTTGAAACTGCGATGGATTTTCAATCTTTGCCAAGCTCTTCCATAGAGCAATGAGGCTGTCCGTTTTCCTGGCTGTCACTTCAACTTCTTGAATGTTGGAGGTGTTTGGCCCATACTTGACCTTGATCATCGAGCATTGTTCTTTCCGAGGTTGGAACTCGAACTTCTCCTCCTTCCCATTGATGTAGAGGCGGATTTCTCCAACTCCAACATCAATTTGGGCCTTTGTGGTGCTAAGGAAGGGACGTCCCAAGATGAGGGGCGTTTCCTTGTCAATATCCATGTCAAGCACCACAAAGTTCACCGGAACGGTGTGGCCTCTTATGAATACCGGCACATCCTCCGCAATCCCCATTGGAAAGCGAAAGGATGAGTCGGCCAATTGTAGCCGCATTGCTGTTGGTGTGAGGAATCTGTACTTTAATTGCTCGAAGATTGCCTTGGGCATAATGCTCACGCTGGCCCCAAGGTCACACAGTGCATAGTCGAAGTGGAATCTCTTGATTGCACAAGAGATTACTGGAAAGCCTGGATCAGATTTCATTGTAGAAGGCTCTCCTCTTATTTGCCTGTTCTCCCCTGCATGGTTAGTCCTACGAGAGAACATTTCTTCTCTCGTGGTGATAACATTAACTTTTTCAATGGGAGATTCTAGTTGCCCAGGAATCTGCCCTGATTTAGCAGAAGGAACAAGAGCAGCAAGCTGAGCTAACTGGGTTTCTATCATTTTATTAAAGCTCAACTGATTTTTGAAAGCGGAAGAAAGACCTTCTATTTTTGAATTTAAACTTTCTAAACTTTGATCATTGGCAGCAAGCTTTTTGTTGATTGATTCGTTGATTTTAGCTTGGCCATAAACCAAATCTTTCAAAGACGGCTGATTATTATTAAAACTAGAGAAATTATTACCTCCTTGATAAGATTGGCGGTTTTGGTTAAAACCTTGACCTCCACTTGGACGATACCCATTGTTGTTGTTCATGTAGAATGCTTCTTCATGGGTATGGTTGGGGCAATCCTTCCCCATATGACCAGTGTTGCCACATTCCTCACACGTGATGCGTGAGTCAAGTGAACGAACACTACCATGCGTGTTGAAGTCGTCCAAGCGCTTCATGACGAGGTCGAGCTTGGTGGACAATAAGTCCACCTCCTTGATAGGGTGTACGCCTTTAGAGCGTGGTTGGAGACGTTCATCGCTCCACCCTTGATTGGAGACCATCTTCTCAATAAGTTCTTTAGCTTGAGCAACGGTCATTGAGAAGAAGGCTCCTCCAGCAGCGGCATCCATATGTCCACGGGTTGTTGGTGTCAACCCGTTGTAGAAATGTTGAAGAATGAGCCATTCTTCCATCCCGTGGTGTGGGCAGGCGGATATGTAATCTTGGAGCCTATCCCACGCCTCGGCGATGGTTTCATTGTTGGCTTGCTGGAAGCTTGATATTCTTCCACGAAGGGCATTGGTTTTACCCAACGGGAAAAACTTTGCGAGGAACGCGGTAGAACAGCGGTCCCAAGTGTCAATGCTAGCACGATTGGCATAGAACCATTGTTTCGCCTTCCCAAGGAGGGAGAGGGGAAACAAACGAAGTCGAATGGCATCTTGGTTGACTCCGGCGGTTGCCGATGTGTTGCATATCTCAAGGAATTGCTGGAGATGAGTGTTGGCGTCCTCCGTGGCCTTTCCACAAAAGGGAATGGCCTGCACCATAGTGATTAGGCTTGATTTGACTGCAAACCCTGCGTCACCGGCGTTGACATTGGGCCCAACGGGAACATTGGCAACGGAGGGAGCAGAGTAGTCACGGAGGGTCCTTTGATCAGCCATGTCAATAAGTGATGATGGTGCGGATGATGTGGGTTCGTCTGTCGGGAGTGTTGCTTGTGAGGGAGAGTCGACGCGGGGTCGGACTTTCCTTACAAGCGACTCTGGATTATCAACGAAGTTTTCCGGCAAGTTGAATCCACGCATACACTATCCTGTTTTCACATCAAAGAGAGAAAACAGATCAAGGTTAGCCTGTAATGGAAATGGTTAAATCACATCAAGTGTAATCATGAGTAATCATTGTATACACTTGTCAACAATTGTCTTCCCCGGCAACGGCGCCAGAAATGCTTGTTGGTATTTCTTACACCAAACAGAAAACACCACCTTAGGCTGGTTAGGCCTAGAGTGAATATTCCCGGTTCGGCGCCAGAAATACCTGGGGTTAAGTTACTTGCTTAGGATACATAATAATCCACAACTAGCAACGAGTGCCAGATATGTATTATTAGTATTTAATCATAAAAGATAATCCGCAAGCGCACGGATAACCCGTTGTAGCATTTCACCCGAGAGTATTCCAGGGTATCGTTATTTATATTTTCCCAAAGGAAGACGTGGTTGACGAGTGTGTACTTATACTCATGGTGTTACAAATGATAGATCATAACCAATATCCAAATACAGGGGTAAGGCAATGTATGGATAGAGGATAGTGCGACACACACAGCAGGCATTTCCACTCTCTGATAAAAGGCGAGAGGCGGCTCTAGGCTAGACTAAGGTTAAGTAAGAAGAACTGCTACTCCTAATGTACATCGTCAAGTAGCGTGCGTAGCATCTACCTATAGCCTAAGCTGCACACAAGCCAAGACTAAGCTGTTCTACTGCCAAGCCATCATCGGGAGATCCAGCGATCAGAGTCTGCCCCAATCTCCGGACATTTCATATATACTCCTACGCCATACCCGAACGTGGAGGATTACAAGGGACGGACAGGGCTGTCACCACCTGCCGCCTACCTCTACAAACCGTGGGGCACGAACACGCATCCAAGGGTGGAAAGGAAGCCCTAGCACCATGCTAGCGTAACTAACCACAACTCTAGATCCCTCGAGGCACCTCGCAAGGCGATAAACCTAGAGCACTCTTGCAAGACAATGGACCCGATGACTAAGCAAAAGGAACAACTAGGTCTAGCAAGCGATTACTTAGACAAAGGATCAAAGCTAGCACTACGTTAAGCATAAGCGTTCGTCGCTCAAGAACGAGCGACGAACGATGAACGATGAAGAACGATCATCGTTAACCGATGATCGAGTATGAACGAACGACGAACGAACGATGAACGATCATGAACGAACATCGATGAACGATGAACGAACGATGAACGAACATGAACGAACGAAGAACGTTCATCCAAGATCAAGGATGAACGATGAACTAGCATAAGCACATAACTACTACAAGAACGATGATATTCCATTGATAAAGAAATAAGTCTTACAAAGAGAGTAAAAGGATACAAGGGAATATACCCCAAACTCTCCAAGGGACTTGGGAGCCAAAAGGGCAGCCCAACTACTCAGCCTAAGCCTAACTAGAGAGCCCCTAGCTCTGGATGTGTGGAGGAGGGAATGAGCCTCTTGTGTTGTGTGTCTTCCAAGGGGAGGGGGTACCCCTTTATTTATAGCCCTCAAAGGCGGTGGAATTGAGGCGGTTCCGTAGGTCGGTGGCATTGATTGCAGGTGGAACCGACCTCCTGAAGTCGGTTGCAAACCGCCTTAGAAAGATGGACCCAGGGGGCCTCCCTGTCAGGTCGGCCGACCTAGGGTTGGGGGTCGGCCGACCTAGCCCTGGCCCCCCCTGGGCTGGGCTTTGGCAGGTTGGCTCCCCTCGGCCTTTTAGCCTCTTTTCCAGGTGCGTGGCCTCAGTTGATATTCTGGGTGATTCTGGGCCTTTAATCCTTGAATTATATTCCCGCGGCGAGCGTCGTTTGATGGACGTGTTGGAATCGTCGCCTTGGGCCTTGTTTACACCTGGAAATCCCTGTTTTCCACCTGCACATCCAAATCTAGAGGTACACGTGGAAATAGGTTATTTGATAACAAAATGCAAGTAACAAGTGTTAGTTCTTCCTTATTTATAGAGCTAATTGACGGTCAAAAACTGGGTCTAAGGACCGTCAACAACTCCCCCAAGCTGTCCTCCTTGCTCGTCCCGAGCAAGAAGTAGGACTTAGGATGTTGATCAGGAGTTGCTACAATGTTTCATATCTCATAGGTACCATGCACACAACAAAATACTCTCCTTTGAGTTGAAAAAGTTGGCATGGCAACTCACCCTTTACCTTACTCCTTATGGGGCGTATGGCTTTTTCCTTGTCTTGGGCGGTTGAGAGATAGAACGGTTATAACAGAGCACCATTCACTTGTCCATTGTTTGACTTTTATTTTCCGGAGGTTTTCAAAAGTTTTGAAATAAAAGCAAAGTTCCTCAAATGATGCTCTCGAATCGCTCAATAAGTGTATATTCCTCACCAAGGCATTATTGTGTTGCCTCTTTGTCATCCTACTTCTAAGGCTTGTATGTGGAGCTCAAGGTAGGGATGTTATGAGGCATACTTGCATCACACATATTGCTGAACCAAAAGAGTGGATCCATGGGGAATGCAAGTCATACAACCTTGATCAAGATGTGCATGTGTGTATATGGTGGTGGTGAGGTGGAAGAACTATACTCCTTTTTATTTGTTTCCTCTCTCTCTTTTTGAATTTTTGAGGAGAACATGGCTATCCTTCTTTCTTTCTTTTTCTCAACATTTTTCTTTCTTTCCCCATTTTTTCATCATGCTCTACTTTTGTATGAGCAGGGGATTATTCTTTTTCTTTCTTTTGCATAGCCATGTCTCCGATGATAAATTTTGAGAGAGAGGTAACAATGAAATTTTTTTTTTGGAGTATTTATTTTGGTGGAAAGTGTGGTGGTATTGCTTAACTTCCAGTGTAGAAGTTTAGCATGCGAGGTGGAGTGTACGTGATCTTGATCAATGAGAGTATGACAAGCTTCTCACTAGGGTCACACAATTTTGATAAAGCTCAATGCAATGACAAGCAGCATATGTGTAAGGGTTTGCAATGTAAGAACAACATATGGCTTTGGTAGGAATTTTGATCATTGAGGAACTTTATCATTTTTTTGTATTTTGTAAAATAAAACTCCGGAAGTCAAGTCGTACTTTGAACAAGATCATAGCAGCCCTATTTGTACCATATCATATCTCACAACAACTTAGACTTAGATCAAGCACCATGCAGCCCACAAGTTTCAAGTTCTAGGTAAGCATAAGCCAAAAGTCTCAAAACTTGGGAGAGCACTAAGTTGTGACTAGGTACAAACAAGAGATAAAACAGAGCAACTATTCATCATCTCAACATAAGGAAGGCTAAACACTCATACTCGCATATGA
The DNA here is from genome assembly GCA_012490785.1 of Eragrostis nindensis. NCBI lineage: Eukaryota > Viridiplantae > Streptophyta > Magnoliopsida > Poales > Poaceae > Eragrostis > Eragrostis nindensis. Next base: position 698,855 of record JAAXCT010000072.1, on the reverse strand, counting down.
AGAGAAACTACGAAAAACTAGAAACCACACTAAAGACTATTTTTGTTCTTTTTAGTTTTGTCATTTTTATTTTATTTTCAGTTTTATCATTTTTTTGGTATTTTTCATGAGAGGTGCAAGAACAAGCAAACAAAAGAAACGAAAAGATACAAGTTGCGATACATGATACCTTAGCGGGGGGTATGGCATCCCCCCCAAGCTTGTTCTTGCTCATGGGTGATGTCGAGGATCGAACCCGGTGTGGCGAAAGTAAGCCAACATATCGGCTTGGCCCTGCTGCGTCATGTTGGTGAGGTTGGTGAGCTGGGCATTTGTGTTTTCTTGCCACTGATGGGTCTGCAGGACGTGTTGGTTGAGAGTGTACTCAACGTCCTCTCCTCGAGTCTCAATGCGTCCCATTTGCTCGGTGAGCGCATTCATTTGCTGCTCGAGATATGGATCACGAGCTGCAGACGAACGTCGCCCACCAGCCCGTGGTGAGTAGGACGTCGAATCGGAGGAGATTTCCTCCCATTGCGCGCGGGGGTGGTGCGTCCATTGGGCTTGGCCCGCACCCTGCTGCGATGAGCCGCCGACCTCAAATGGTGGTGGAGTGGTGTACCCACCGGGACCATACCCGGCGTGACCGTAGCTTGGCCCATATGCATAGGCCATGGGCTGCGGTGCGGGTATCCCGGTGTCGGCGGTCGGCTCCGGCCTGCGCGTCCTCCTGCGAGAAGAAGTACTCCTGCGTGCAGCCTCCTCTTTTTCTAGAGGTGTGGTTAGATTTTTACAGCCATACAAACGAAGTTCCCGGTTAGGTAACGGGAATTCATTTGTATAACCGACATAGTAAAATATGAGAGAATTATTTGGACCATGCTTAAGTGTATGACCTTGAATAAGATAATCCTCGGTGATAAGAGAGCGGGGTGTATCAAGATAAGCAATATTAGCATCATGCAAAACACCAACACCCGCAGCAATACGTGTAATCAGCGAGGTGCACTCAATCGGTCCAGTCATTCTAAAATTTTCTAACCACTGAGAAATCATGGACATGACAGGAGCAATCTTTATTTTCTCAACCATAGCATAAAGAATTTTCAGATCATCCTCGCGCACAATCCTAATATCACTTCTAGGAAACAAGGTAATGCCAAGCCACATGTGCAACAAGCGCAAGGTAGGATGATGAATGTGATTAGTTCGGGGTTTCTCACAAGTAGGAGATGCAGAAATTCTTTGCCAAAAAGCTAACTTTGAGTAACCCGGGATCGAACTATCAACATCAAGGGTGCAGCGAGAATTAAAGCCGAGGCATTGACTAAGGATTTTCCATGTCAAATGATATTCCTCCCGGAAAAACCGAAAGGTAATACCGTCATCTACCACGCGTAGGGTGCATAAAAACTGTAGTGTAAGTAAGCGGGAACCCTGCTCATCTACACTTGCAAACTTATCCCACCCTATTGCTTTAAATACTCGAGAAAATTCAGCATCCATACCAATCTTTTGCAGCAGTTCCGTATCAAATGCTCGCGTAGGAGCAAATGTACGGAGTCGGAGAGCTTCGTAGGCGCCCATCTCTTCGTCGCCCACCAAGTCGAGGTCGGTGTCGACGAGAAGACGATGCTCGGTGTTGGCTTGTTCCTCCGTTGCGGCTTCATGTTGAGGGCTTGACACTTGCTCGGTGGTGGTGCGGGCGCGAGTGCGAGGTCGAGATGAACCCGAGCCCGTGCTCCCGGACCGGAGCAGCGAGGCGAAGGCCTTGCCAGCGCGCTTCATGCTGCAGCGAGGTCGAGCAAGAACGCAAGAACGAAAACTCCGAACGGGTTATGAGAGTGAAAACCAATCGATGAAGCCGTCGGTGTTCTTGCAAGCGAGAAGACGCAACTCGGAAAACCAAACCAAATCAAAACTGAAAAGCAAACCAAAGGAGAAATGTTTTTGCAGAATTTTGAGGCAAGAACTCAATGAGCACAAAGGAAAACTTGAGAGCAATGGAGTGAAGAGTGTTGAAGAGTGGAAATGAGAGTGTGAGAGGGAGAGAGCAATGGCCGGCCACCCCCATCTTATACACGGCCATAGTAGCCGTTTTTGAACGTTAGGAGGTGCATGTGACCGTTGGAGCAAAGGTAGGAGGGAGCCGTTGCTCCCATGGGTCGGCCGACCTGATCGGTGGGGTCGGCCGACCCCCTCTGGGGCCCACCTGCTTCCCTCTTCGGCCCATAGCCCCCAACAGCCATATTGGTGATGACCATGGTTGCTATGTCCAGAAACTCCTCAAAATTATTTGCTCAAAAAGATTTCCAAATAAAAAGTTGCCTCGAATTCAAAATTTTTCGAAAAAAAATCAAAAATCGACATGTTGATGAAAAATTTCAACATGCAAAAATATTTTTGGCTTTTCTATGATGATACAAGGGTGGTCCAAAAATTTCATCCAAGGATGAGTCTTTTTGAACGCAAAAGTGTTTTTGAAAATTTTGATTTTTAAATGCATGGCGAGGGAAAAATTCAAATATGCTGGCGGAAAAATCCAAATAAATTTTTGGTGGAGGAAATAAATATGCAAAGTGGTTTGGAAAGAAATCCAAATGCAAATGTGGTGGAAAAATTCAAAAAGAATCAAACCGAATGATAATGCCGGTTTTCCTGGCGGCCAGGGCCGTGTCATTTAAAGTCCGACGGGCTAAGACTTCTCCAACGGGTTTAGCTTGGTGGCGCGGACCCAGTCCTTGGAGATGAGGACGTAGAGGGCTGCGCCTTGACTTGCCACACTTGTTTCATCTTTGGTGGTGTAGGTGGCTTCTCGGACTTTGGGACGGGTTTCTTGGCCCATAATCCCGGCCTCGTGGTCGCAGGTTTCTTTGGTTGAAACTGCGATGGATTTTCAATCTTTGCCAAGCTCTTCCATAGAGCAATGAGGCTGTCCGTTTTCCTGGCTGTCACTTCAACTTCTTGAATGTTGGAGGTGTTTGGCCCATACTTGACCTTGATCATCGAGCATTGTTCTTTCCGAGGTTGGAACTCGAACTTCTCCTCCTTCCCATTGATGTAGAGGCGGATTTCTCCAACTCCAACATCAATTTGGGCCTTTGTGGTGCTAAGGAAGGGACGTCCCAAGATGAGGGGCGTTTCCTTGTCAATATCCATGTCAAGCACCACAAAGTTCACCGGAACGGTGTGGCCTCTTATGAATACCGGCACATCCTCCGCAATCCCCATTGGAAAGCGAAAGGATGAGTCGGCCAATTGTAGCCGCATTGCTGTTGGTGTGAGGAATCTGTACTTTAATTGCTCGAAGATTGCCTTGGGCATAATGCTCACGCTGGCCCCAAGGTCACACAGTGCATAGTCGAAGTGGAATCTCTTGATTGCACAAGAGATTACTGGAAAGCCTGGATCAGATTTCATTGTAGAAGGCTCTCCTCTTATTTGCCTGTTCTCCCCTGCATGGTTAGTCCTACGAGAGAACATTTCTTCTCTCGTGGTGATAACATTAACTTTTTCAATGGGAGATTCTAGTTGCCCAGGAATCTGCCCTGATTTAGCAGAAGGAACAAGAGCAGCAAGCTGAGCTAACTGGGTTTCTATCATTTTATTAAAGCTCAACTGATTTTTGAAAGCGGAAGAAAGACCTTCTATTTTTGAATTTAAACTTTCTAAACTTTGATCATTGGCAGCAAGCTTTTTGTTGATTGATTCGTTGATTTTAGCTTGGCCATAAACCAAATCTTTCAAAGACGGCTGATTATTATTAAAACTAGAGAAATTATTACCTCCTTGATAAGATTGGCGGTTTTGGTTAAAACCTTGACCTCCACTTGGACGATACCCATTGTTGTTGTTCATGTAGAATGCTTCTTCATGGGTATGGTTGGGGCAATCCTTCCCCATATGACCAGTGTTGCCACATTCCTCACACGTGATGCGTGAGTCAAGTGAACGAACACTACCATGCGTGTTGAAGTCGTCCAAGCGCTTCATGACGAGGTCGAGCTTGGTGGACAATAAGTCCACCTCCTTGATAGGGTGTACGCCTTTAGAGCGTGGTTGGAGACGTTCATCGCTCCACCCTTGATTGGAGACCATCTTCTCAATAAGTTCTTTAGCTTGAGCAACGGTCATTGAGAAGAAGGCTCCTCCAGCAGCGGCATCCATATGTCCACGGGTTGTTGGTGTCAACCCGTTGTAGAAATGTTGAAGAATGAGCCATTCTTCCATCCCGTGGTGTGGGCAGGCGGATATGTAATCTTGGAGCCTATCCCACGCCTCGGCGATGGTTTCATTGTTGGCTTGCTGGAAGCTTGATATTCTTCCACGAAGGGCATTGGTTTTACCCAACGGGAAAAACTTTGCGAGGAACGCGGTAGAACAGCGGTCCCAAGTGTCAATGCTAGCACGATTGGCATAGAACCATTGTTTCGCCTTCCCAAGGAGGGAGAGGGGAAACAAACGAAGTCGAATGGCATCTTGGTTGACTCCGGCGGTTGCCGATGTGTTGCATATCTCAAGGAATTGCTGGAGATGAGTGTTGGCGTCCTCCGTGGCCTTTCCACAAAAGGGAATGGCCTGCACCATAGTGATTAGGCTTGATTTGACTGCAAACCCTGCGTCACCGGCGTTGACATTGGGCCCAACGGGAACATTGGCAACGGAGGGAGCAGAGTAGTCACGGAGGGTCCTTTGATCAGCCATGTCAATAAGTGATGATGGTGCGGATGATGTGGGTTCGTCTGTCGGGAGTGTTGCTTGTGAGGGAGAGTCGACGCGGGGTCGGACTTTCCTTACAAGCGACTCTGGATTATCAACGAAGTTTTCCGGCAAGTTGAATCCACGCATACACTATCCTGTTTTCACATCAAAGAGAGAAAACAGATCAAGGTTAGCCTGTAATGGAAATGGTTAAATCACATCAAGTGTAATCATGAGTAATCATTGTATACACTTGTCAACAATTGTCTTCCCCGGCAACGGCGCCAGAAATGCTTGTTGGTATTTCTTACACCAAACAGAAAACACCACCTTAGGCTGGTTAGGCCTAGAGTGAATATTCCCGGTTCGGCGCCAGAAATACCTGGGGTTAAGTTACTTGCTTAGGATACATAATAATCCACAACTAGCAACGAGTGCCAGATATGTATTATTAGTATTTAATCATAAAAGATAATCCGCAAGCGCACGGATAACCCGTTGTAGCATTTCACCCGAGAGTATTCCAGGGTATCGTTATTTATATTTTCCCAAAGGAAGACGTGGTTGACGAGTGTGTACTTATACTCATGGTGTTACAAATGATAGATCATAACCAATATCCAAATACAGGGGTAAGGCAATGTATGGATAGAGGATAGTGCGACACACACAGCAGGCATTTCCACTCTCTGATAAAAGGCGAGAGGCGGCTCTAGGCTAGACTAAGGTTAAGTAAGAAGAACTGCTACTCCTAATGTACATCGTCAAGTAGCGTGCGTAGCATCTACCTATAGCCTAAGCTGCACACAAGCCAAGACTAAGCTGTTCTACTGCCAAGCCATCATCGGGAGATCCAGCGATCAGAGTCTGCCCCAATCTCCGGACATTTCATATATACTCCTACGCCATACCCGAACGTGGAGGATTACAAGGGACGGACAGGGCTGTCACCACCTGCCGCCTACCTCTACAAACCGTGGGGCACGAACACGCATCCAAGGGTGGAAAGGAAGCCCTAGCACCATGCTAGCGTAACTAACCACAACTCTAGATCCCTCGAGGCACCTCGCAAGGCGATAAACCTAGAGCACTCTTGCAAGACAATGGACCCGATGACTAAGCAAAAGGAACAACTAGGTCTAGCAAGCGATTACTTAGACAAAGGATCAAAGCTAGCACTACGTTAAGCATAAGCGTTCGTCGCTCAAGAACGAGCGACGAACGATGAACGATGAAGAACGATCATCGTTAACCGATGATCGAGTATGAACGAACGACGAACGAACGATGAACGATCATGAACGAACATCGATGAACGATGAACGAACGATGAACGAACATGAACGAACGAAGAACGTTCATCCAAGATCAAGGATGAACGATGAACTAGCATAAGCACATAACTACTACAAGAACGATGATATTCCATTGATAAAGAAATAAGTCTTACAAAGAGAGTAAAAGGATACAAGGGAATATACCCCAAACTCTCCAAGGGACTTGGGAGCCAAAAGGGCAGCCCAACTACTCAGCCTAAGCCTAACTAGAGAGCCCCTAGCTCTGGATGTGTGGAGGAGGGAATGAGCCTCTTGTGTTGTGTGTCTTCCAAGGGGAGGGGGTACCCCTTTATTTATAGCCCTCAAAGGCGGTGGAATTGAGGCGGTTCCGTAGGTCGGTGGCATTGATTGCAGGTGGAACCGACCTCCTGAAGTCGGTTGCAAACCGCCTTAGAAAGATGGACCCAGGGGGCCTCCCTGTCAGGTCGGCCGACCTAGGGTTGGGGGTCGGCCGACCTAGCCCTGGCCCCCCCTGGGCTGGGCTTTGGCAGGTTGGCTCCCCTCGGCCTTTTAGCCTCTTTTCCAGGTGCGTGGCCTCAGTTGATATTCTGGGTGATTCTGGGCCTTTAATCCTTGAATTATATTCCCGCGGCGAGCGTCGTTTGATGGACGTGTTGGAATCGTCGCCTTGGGCCTTGTTTACACCTGGAAATCCCTGTTTTCCACCTGCACATCCAAATCTAGAGGTACACGTGGAAATAGGTTATTTGATAACAAAATGCAAGTAACAAGTGTTAGTTCTTCCTTATTTATGGAGCTAATTGACGGTCAAAAACTGGGTCTAAGGACCGTCAACAGTGCACTTGCTTCTGGCCCGGTGTTTGGCCGTGCTCGATGCGGCGGGCGGCGAGTTGATCACCGTAAACAGTGATAACGCCGTTCGGAGCCGGAATCTTCATGCAGAGGTAGCCGTGATGGGTGACTGCGTTGAAGGCATTGATGAGCCCCCTGCCGAAGATGGCGTTGTAGGCGTAGGGCATGTCGACGACGTCGAAGGAGATCAACTCGGTACGGTGTCCCGCGGGCCAGGAGAAGGAGACTGCGATCTTCACGCTCCCGAGGGCGTGTATTGGCTCTCCCCCGAAGCCGACGAGGGGGCTGTCGGAGGCCCGTAGCTCAGATCGGGGGATGCCCAGTTGGTTGAAGGCGTCGATAAAGATGACATCAGCAGAGCTGCCGCCATCAATAAGCACGCGACGGACCTCCGTTCCGCGCATGTTGGCGTTGATCACGAAGGCGTCCTTGTGCGGGTATTCCATCGGGCGAAGGTCGGCCTGAGTGAAGGTGATCGGTACGTGCGACCAGCGGCATTGGGCCAATGGCGGGTGGGCGGCCACGTGGTTGACCCTTCGCACGTAGTCGCGACGCTGCCTCTTCGACGCGTATGGCTGACTGGAGCCCCCGGTGATGGCCAAGATGACGTTGTGGCCGGTTGGATGGTGTTCCGGAGGCGGGGGCAGGGCCTCGCCCGCTCCGGAAGCCCCATGTATGACGTTGACTCCTCGTGCGGCATCGGCGTCGCGGCGCTCCCTTGCCTCGCGCAAGGCGGCGATTTGGGGGCACTGCTTCGACGTGTGGCCCTGGTTGACGCCGTGCACCTCGCAGTATGGGTCGCGAGAGCTTCGGTTGTTGTATCGACGACCGTTGTCGGAGTGCCGCGAGTTGTTGCGCGAGCCGCCGGAACGATTGTCCGTCCTCTGCGGGCTCCGGCTTCGGGAGTTGTCGATGTTGTGGACCTCTCGGCGCTGGGAGCGGTGGCCTCGGCGGTCATCCGGGGGGTCGTCGCTTCGGTCGCTGTGACGCTTCCCCCGGTCGTTCTTCTTTTGGCTTGCTCGCGCCTCCTTCTCGCGCCGGAAGTCTTCGTCGGCACGTGCATGTGCTTCCAGGATTTGCAGCAGGTGGGTGCTGGTCTTCGGCTCGGTCCTTCGGATTTCGGACCGCGCCGGGCAGAGGCTCATGCCCTTCGTGACAGCTTCGATGATGATTGAATCGGGCACTCCCTCCACCTGGCACTTAAGATGGATGAAGCGCCGGGTGTAGTCTTGCAGTGACTCGCCGTCCTTCTGCTTGCACGCCTGAAGGTCTGCCGCCGTGACCTTCGCGGCGTAATTGCCTTGAAAATGGATCTGGAGCTGGTCCCGAAGCTGCTCCCACGAGTAGATGCTGTTCGCCGGCAGCTTGGTGTACCATGTCTTGGCGATCCCGCTCGAAGCGAGGACGAAGGCCTTGGCCTTGATGTCGTCGTCGCCCCCTGCTGACTCGATGGCGGTCTCGTAGCTGATGAAGAACTCGCGGGGGTCAGAGGTGCCGTCGAAGGTCGGCAGCTTCGCCGAGATGAACTTCCGGAGCCACGCCACCGATTGTAGCCGCGCGGAGAGCGGTTGGTTTGTGTCGGAGGAGCTTGCATGACACTTGCTTCCGCTGGAGTGGGTGTGCCTCTCGTCGCGCTCTTGGCGGTGTTCCGGCGTCTCGGCCTCCCGACGACCGGTGCGTCGTAAGGTGTTCAGCTGCGCTTGGAGGTGAACTTGCTGTCGACGCGCGGCTTCGGCTCGAAGGCGATACGTTTCTTCGTCTCGATCGAAGTTCTCGAGGGCGCGCTGCCTCAGCAGCCGTTCGTCGGCTTCGCGAGCTTCGCGGTTGTACGCCTCCTGGAGTTCCGCCAGACGCTGCTCCTCGGCCACGGCTTCGGCGAGCCCCCTCTGGCTCCGTGCTTCGGCTTCGGCGTTCCTTCGAGGCGGTTCCATCGTTTCGTCGCGGCGTTCGACTTCGGCCGTGTCGATGTTCTCTTCTTCGTCTTCGGAGGAGCCTTCGGCGCCTTCGGCCACTTCCTCCACTGCTGGAAGGTCGACGTTGACTGCGTTGTTCTCCGAAGGCGGTACCACCGAGGCCGATGCCGAAGGAAGCGTCGATGCCGAAGGTAGCGTCGAGCCGCTGGGGAAGGTGCGGATTGTCGCCAGTGGGTCGATGCCGTCGTCCGAAGCCGCGGACCTGGTCTTCCGGGTGCCTCCGGCCGGAAGGTCAGTTTTTGATTTTTCAGCCCTCTTAGTCATCTCGTCGTGGCTTCTTGTTCGATCCCCACGGACGGCGCCAACTGTTGTGGTTACAAGCCCACAATAGTAGAAGGGGGATCCTCCAAGGGTCTACCACAAGTGAGGGACCCCTGGGAAGGACCTAGGAAGGGATCAAACAAGAGCCAAGAGAGGTAGGTAATTAAGGGCTTGTATTGAATGAATTGCCTTGAGGGTGGTAGGGGGGTATTTATAGGCTGATACACCCCTACAACCCTAGAATTACAAGTACCATATTGCCCTTACTCCAGGGCACTATGGTCATTTCCTTATTACAAGGAGGGATTCCCTAACCCTAGTGGGCCAGAGGCCAACATACATGGGCCTATTCTATACTATACATCATCTTGGGCCTTGATGGGCTTTATAGCAGGCCAGGCCTTTGGGCCAGGGGGAGGGGACACAGTGGGCCTCCCCCAACAGTTGGATGCATTTACAAGAAAAATGAGAACTGATGCAGGGCTGCTGAAGATGCATCTACAGATGTGCAGATGGGTCTCGGATTCCCTCAAAACTAGCAGATTAACGAAAATCCTACATCTTCAACTAGTGTATACAGTTGAAAATATTGGTGTAGTAAAGGTGCCGTCAGGTTGCGAGCAATATCCTGTATCCAGTGTTCGTCAGTCATTGCATCCACAACCGACCGGTTCTTCCTCTTGCTGTGTTTGTATAGCTGTGGGAAAAGAGAAACGGGAGCTGCTCCGTCCAAACAACTCGACCTCCAAAAGGATGCTTTCTTTCCATTGTGCACCTCTACTCTAGTTACAACCGCAAAGAGAGCTCGATCAACATCATCCACCGGTAGTTCTGTACCATTCCATGGTTTGGACTCGTCATGCCACTGAAACCAGAGCCATCTCAACCGCAAGGCTCTACTGAAGAATTCCAAGTTTTGAATTCCTAGTCCACCTCTATCAATTGGCCGCTGCACACGAGCCCAACTTACTTTGCATTTTCCACCATGTAACCGTTGATTCCCTGCCCAGAGAAATTTCCTCCTTGATTTATCCACATCTCTGATGAAAGCCCTTGGCGTTCGCATTACTGTCAGTACATAGGTGGGGACTGAGCTGAGCACTGTTTTGACCAACTCCCGTCGACCCCCCAGATTTAATAATTTCCCTTGCCACCCAGCCATTTTGGACATGATCTTATCTTTGTTGGCTGAAGGTGCAGCAGCCTCAATCTTCTCAAAACTAGCGGCAGGCCAAGATAGGTGAGAGGAAAACCAACTCGCTGACCATCAAAAGAGAGCAGGATGTCATCGAGGTCCAGATGATTACACTGTATTGGCGCTACCTGACATTTATTGATGTTTATCTTCAATCCTGTTGCCTGCCCAAAACGGTGCAGTATCGCACTGACCATTTCAATGTCTCTCTTATTTGGGTTGACGAAGACCACTGCATCATCTGCGTAAAGCGATACCCTGAGCTTTGCATTTCTACCTCTCAGCGGAGTCAGGTGGCCAGCCTCTGTTGCAAGCTCAAACATACGTTGCAGGGTGTCAATAGCCATGATAAAGAGGTACGGTGACAGTGGGTCACCCTGTCGTAACCCCCGTTCATGTATGATCCTAGGCCCCGGCACTCCATTGAGTAGACACGAAGTAGAGGATGAGCGCAGAATCAAGTTGAACCAGTCACGCCATCTTGCAGAGAAACCTCTATGTTGGAGCAGGTCTAACATATACTCCCAAGATACTAAATCAAAGGCTTTTGACATGTCGAGCTTAAGCAGTAGAGCCGGTGTTTTTGTTCTGTGATATGCTCTGGCTAAATTCCTGACATAGAGGAAATTGTCCTGTATACACCTGCGTTTGATGAAAGCACTCTGTGCATTTGAAACCAAGCTCCCAATGTGAGGTGCTAGACGTAGCGCAAGCACTTTTGAGACTATCTTAGCAAAGGAATGAATCAAACTTATAGGTCTGAAATCTTTTGGCGTCTCTGCTACTTCAGTCTTCGGCAGCAGTGAAATGGTTGCACTATTGAGCTTGTGTAACGGGCCAGTATTTAGGCTGTGAATGCATTGGAGGGCGGCGACTACAGACTGCTTTATAATCGGCCAGCATGTTCTGTAAAAATGTCCAGTGAACCCATCTGGTGCTTTGTCAACCGGCATTTCCATGATTGCATTTAGAATCTCCTCCTCAGTGAATTGCTGATCCATGGTTTGTTCTTGCGGTGCCGGCAGGGCAAGCTCCTGCCAGTCAAAACTGCATTGCCTTTGCTCTTTTGTTCCTATAACCGACTGAAAATAGTCATGGATGGCTGCCTCCTTTTCATCATGTGCCCACAAATATTCCCCTGCAGCATTCTTGAGGCTCGGTATCGTATTCTTTCTCCTTCGCGCATTAGCTTTGAGATGAAAAAACTTTGTACAGGCATCTCCTTCACGCAACCATGTGACACGCGAGCACTGTCGGCGGCGTGACCGCTCCACTGCAGCTAAACCGAGAACTCGCACCTTGAGTTGGCGTAGCAGCTCCATTTCATCAGCGGTAAGTACTCTGTCCTCCTGAGCTGTTTCTAACCTCATAATTACATCCTGCGCCATATGCAGTTGGAGCTTGGTTTCATTGAAAAGATTCTTGCTCCACTCATGCAGTGCCTTTGCCGTGTTTTGCAGCTTGAAATGGAGAATGTTGAGAGCTGATCTTCCTGGAACTGGCTGTTCCCAAGCATTTTTAACAACATCCATGAACCCAGGCACTCTAGTCCAGAATTGTTCAAATTTGAATCTTGCCTTTCGTGGCGGTCGTTGCTGCTGACAAATGAACAATGGACAGTGATCTGACATTGAAGAAGATAAGGCTTGAAGGGACATCCCGGGGAAAGCCAGATCCCACTCTTTATTGCAGAAAGCTCTATCTAGGCGAACCAAGGTTGGATTTTCCCTGTGATTGCTCCATGTATACTTCCTATTTTGCAATGCTAGTTCAATCAACTCACACCTGTCCAGGGTCCTTCTGAAACTTCCCATTAACCTCCTATTTAAGTTTAGGTTGTTTTTGTCCCTGGCTTCATAAATTAGGTTGAAATCCCCAAGGCAGATCCAAGGTTGATCAGTTTGAGGCACATATGTGAGCATCTCCTGTAGGAACAGAGGCTTGTCAGCATCATCAGCTGGCCCATAAACTGTTGTTAGATGAAACACAGTGTTTGTCATCCTCATTGTAATTTTGACTGTCAAAGCAAATTGGTATAGCACAAGGTCCTCAGCCTGAACCAAATCTTCATCCCAAGCCAGTACTGTCCCTCCCCTAGTCTGTTGTGCTGGCAAGTAAACATAACCACGCAGCCTAGGTCCCAGACAATCCACTGCCATCCTGTCATCAATTGACTCCAGCTTGCTCTCCTGAATGCATACTATTGATGGCTTGACTGCTTGCAACATAAGCCTAACAGTTTCCCGTCTGGCTGGCAAATTGAGCCCTCTGACATTCCAATTTAGAATATTTAGGTCGTCACCCATTGATGAAACTCCAGAAAACAACAGTTACTGAACTCCATAACTCTGACCATACATGTTTGAGACAGATCCTACTCGACAGTACACAATTGACACTAAACAAGAGCAGACACCACCAAAACATATAACTGGGGAGGCACGCAGTCCACCAATAGTCCCAAGACACTGCAGCAACCTGATCATCCTCTTGCCCATGACATACTTCTACCCAGTCGAGCAGCCGAGCGCTATCAACTGCCCCTACCGATACATCGTTGTGCCTTAACATAATGGAAACTAAAAGCACAACGTCAGGGCCCGCTCTTGGCAGGCTCACGCCTCCTCAATCTCAGCCGCTTCTGCCTCAGCAGTGAGGGCCGCCGAGGCGTTCATGACCTGCTGATCGGCCGTCCTGGTGGCCCGCCTGATCGCCGCCATTGCCTTCTGATGGAGAGGCTTCTTGTACATGACCCCGTACTTCTGGATCGCTTCATCCCCAACCGGCTCCTCAGCACCCACCAGGTCCATCTGTCGCACTAGGCGGTGAGTGGCCCTTTCAGCAACCAGGACAACTGACTTGATTTTCGCTTGGCGAGGGCTGCGGCGAGGGGAGTCAGCCGAGAGTGCTCTGACACGTGGATGATGATGGCGGGGTGGTGGTGCCAGGAGCGTTGGTGGGTCGATGCTGGGGAAGGCCCGGCCCAGGAACTCCTCCGCTGTCTCCGTCTGCGAAACATCCTCCGAGTGCAGCTGCTGCTGCGGCCCAGTACCAGCGACCAGCTCCATCTCTTGGACTTGGGACACCAACTGGTCCAGCTGGCCCCCCGGCCCAAAAGCAATGCCTCCACTGAGCCCACCAGGGTTTGAGATACACCAAAACGAAATGATTGACGCATATTGTATCTATTACCTGGACGAATGGATCCATGCAATGCAGAACGACATCCATGGCGCTCATGCCGTGCGATGCGACAGTCCCTTTCAAGATCCATTCTCGCGCGATGGTATCAGAGATCAATGGGAACAAATTAGATTGGTAACATGAGGATCATTTTTTTAGAGCAAAGGTCTCCCCTCATTCCTCATTCAACGAACGAAGCGAACATAGTCGGCCTTGAGATGTACTTTCATAGTCGTCGGCCTTGGTTAGGATTCTAGTAGTGAGCGTCCTCAGGCTTTTTGAAGGTGGCGTGGCAGTTGATGCTTTGTTTTCATCATAGGGTTTTGCGATGGTTTTGATTTGGTGTGTTGCAGGGAAAGCAGAGCGTTACCGTGGATCTCTATGTGGACTCGTGCGCTGAAGATGCTGCAATCAGTTTGCGGCAGGTGCCGTTCACTAAAATTTGCATTTACAATACATGTACAATATCAAAAGATGAAACAATGTAGCATATCCGTCGTTTTAAAACATGTAAAAGTATCAAAGGAAGACTCCAAAACCATATAAACAAAGATTCTTTCATTTGCTGCTCAATTTTCCACGGTAAATGTTTGCTCTTACAAAACAAATTCCTCCTTCTTGTCATAATTGCAGCTTGGACAATATGGACACATCGAAATAGCATCATTTTTGATGGAATTCTGAGCTTCCCAAGGTGGAAGTCAGAGTTTCGGTCAGCTTTCTTGCTGACAATGCACAGAGCGAAGCCAAGTCTTAAGACATGGCTCTCTGGCTTGCTTCTTTGTAAAGTTTCCTTTTTTGACCTTTTTTGTACATAAACACTAACACCTAATTATCAATAAAAGTACAGCAGGGGAATTCCCATTCTGTTTCCTGTCAATTTTCTTTTTTTTGCAAATTATGTAGCTGCATATCACCCGGCAAAGTGCTTACAAAACCATTGCAGAACCCCCTCATTTTCATGTGGCACATTTACTAAGATGTCTGGGTGGAACCCTATATATGCGAACATTTGCATTTTTCAAGAATGTAAACACGAGCATATGTTACTGAAAGATGACAGCACTTGCTTAAGCGTCAACTTGGCTGTTAGTGTAACTCTTCTTGTAGTTCTGACAAAGGAAGAAATAAATAGAATAATGTCACCCGGATGAAGAGCATATACATAATAATGTGAGAATGGAGAATACTAAAAGTAATTTTGTTTCCTTAAGTTCTTACCACCAAACATGTATCTTCACGGCATTTAATTAGTTTATCCATAGGATATCAAGCTATGGCATAGCAATACATCAAGTTAAATATACAACATGCAGGAAGCCAGGAAATGCATAGCGGCATATAAAAACTGCAGTCTGAAGATTACATGCATTTGTAGTAAGAAACGTGCATATAGGTGATTAGTAACAATTGCATATCATTGCACCATCAAGGACTGTACTTGGAAAATAGCTCAAAAAAGTTCATTAGTCTGCAAACAAATGGAACCGCTATTACCTTCTGAAATACAATATACTGGCACGAATTGTACTTCAGGCGTGTAGCACTCTCGGTGCAGGATCGGCCAAGATTCATCTGGTTAATGAGAGATGTGTAACGGACCCAGGTAATAGCAGGGAAAAAACTTTGTCTAGCTTTGATTGCGTTGTAAGCAAGGCAGGATGCTTTGTATATACATGTTGTTAAGATGGCCGGCATGGCTCAGGAGAAAAGCATGGAAAATCTACATATCCAAGAAACTGTAAAATTAGTAAAAATGTTTCCATAAGAAAAATAAAATACAAAAGGTCATCAGCTCCTGAAACTGTACAAAGTATATGTTCAGCGAAGGAAGGCAATGATTTCGCTTCATGCTAAACATGTAGACTTCAAATTAGGATGACAAAGAAGAATTAATTTGTAGAAGAGAGCACGGCTCAGGAGAAAAACATGGAATATTTACATATCCAACAAACTGTAAAAATTAGTAAAATTGTTTCCATAAGAAAAACAAAATAAAAAAGGTCATCAGCTTCTGAAACTGTACAAATTATATGTTCAGTGAAGGCAATGATTACGTTTCGTGCCAAACATCTAGGCTTAAAATTAGGATGAGAAAGAAGCATTAATTTGTAGAAGAGAGCTAATATCTGTGGCGTTTCAATGTATTCGAAATGGAAAAAGACGATATAATGCTGAGAGAAAAAGCCTAAGGGATGACTCAGCTCATAAGCTCCTTATCTACGACATGAATAACCTACCTCATGCTTGTATTCTCTGAAGCATGCACAAATAAAATAGCTGCCTCTCCTTCCAGTGCACAAGCTCAAGTGGCAGTTGTAAACAATCAGAGCCGTCAGGAGCTGAGGAACTATCTGGGATGATGGAGTCCTTTAATAACTACAATTAAACTGAATTATAGATAATGCCAGTTTCTTAATTTTTAAGGAAGAAGGGAAGTAGCCAAACAATCCATGTACATAGCAGCAATAAATCTATTTTCTAGTAGCACAATTTTAACACTGCCTTGGGAACTTCTTTTACACCGAAAACAGGGAAGTTAGGTTCATTATTTGCACTTTGAAGAGCGAAAATAATCCAGGGAAAAAGTCATGCACGAACTTATGGCATTATTATTACAGCATTATACCGATATTGATGTACAAATGTTACTCTTAGTGACAGGAAAAGTAACATGAATCTACAATAAGGGAACTTTGAGCTAATGTGAATCAGTGAATACCTGTAAATCTGATCAGATCATTCTTTTATGTTTTATAGGGGTGACCAGCGTACTCATGGCTTCAGGTGGGCAATTAACCTGAAAAGAAAGCAAAACTGATTCAGTGCAATCTATATAACTATAAATCTGGTTAGCAACACCAGCTCAGTTCCCTTGTTGTCTGAAACTGGAAAGGTTGCCAATTAATCACCAAGCAACATTTTTTTAAAGTATATTTCCTATGTACTGATGCCAAAAAAAGTTTACCTCTGAATCCCGCCCAAAAAAAAAAAGTTAACCTCCAAAAGGATCTATGCCCTCGGCGCCGACACAAATGTTAACAAGCAATATATGAAAATATGAAGCAACTCAAGCTTTGATCTCAAGTACGGAACAAGTTCTCTCAAATTTCGTTGCTAATTCAGACATTGTATGAAGCATACATTGACACGCGATACTCCCAGGGTCAAATCGAAAGTTTCTTTGCATGCATTTCACCATTCAGGTATTTCTCTGCTAAGTCTGCATATGAGGCTTTCTTCAATGGAGCGATCACCTTCGAGCCATGGAGCTGGCTGTGGAAGGCATGGGCTCCCGCCAAGTGCAAGGTGTTCCTTTGGTTGGCAATTCGTAACAGATGTTGGACGGCAGATCGTCTTGCTAAGCGTGGCTTACCCCATCCCAAGAAGTGCGTATCAAGACGAGGAAAATGTTCAACATCTCCTCACCAACTGTGTCTTCGCGCGGGATTTTTGGTTTCGGATCCTAGGTGGTTTTGTGGGATATGGTGAGCTACATGCCTTCACTCAGATCTCGAGGTTGTGGAGACTTTCCTATATAGAAGGCCATCTTTGCTGAGTGCCTGGGGCAGGGGCACTCGGCAAAGGTTACCTGTTTGCCGAGTGCCTGGGCCACAGCACTCGGCAAATACGTGGTTGGCGGCGTCGGCCGTCAGCGCACTTTTTATTTTTTGCCGAGAGCCAGGGTGGGCACTCGGCAAACCCTTTGCCGGTCGGTGTCTATCGTGAGCCCTTTGCCGAGTATATATATGCCTTTGCCGAGTGCCTGGTGCACTCAGCAAAGGAGGCGTCTCCCGTAGTGGAGGTCGCTCCGGAAATTTATCATTTATAATAGATATCAAAATTTGGATTATAATTTATGTCTAGGTGCCATGAATAGTAGCATATCTCAAACCCCATATCTGGATTGAATAGAAAATTTATTTCTGAATAGCATATAAAGATAGAGCAATAAATGTTTAAATTAGTCAAGAAAGAAGAGTACTGCACTCACCATATATATAATATAAAAAGGACAGACCCTTTGTTTGTCCTGACCAACAATCCCTCACCTTTCCTGAACAATCTATATGGCAACCAAGAAGCAGGTGCTGTGTTCCATACTTCTTGCATTGCTAGCCTTTGCATTACGAGGTACTCTCTCTCTTCCTCTCTCGCATGCACAGACACGTCTTTGCCATCGTAGAATAAAATTAGTTCCTGATTTTCTTCCAAAATGTGGTTCTTAGGTCTGGAGGCTGATAACAGTGACCTTCCGGATCCACAATGTTGGACCCCTGCAGATCATCAGATGTCTTGCTTTCCGCCGTGGAATAAGAGACACATATGCAAACATGAATGCATCCAGGAAAAATATGTTGATGGTGATTGCATGCTTGTTAATTTACATGCTCGTTGCTTGTGTCGCAAACCCAACTGCGAGTGACAGACAACTATATATGTGTGTGTGTGTGACAAGTCTTAATAAATAAAGAGAATCGCAATGTTTCTGTTGCTCAACAAATTTTCGTCTGGCAACAATTAGATAGGTACTGTACTTTTGCAACAGTATGCGACTGGTTTTCACGTCAAACCAGCAAAGATTTCCCAATTTCGCAGGGAAACTCGAGTGTTTTTCTCATCAAAACACCAAAGGAACGAAGAACAAAATAACAGATGAAAAGTAGACGAAATAACGATTGTATTATGACTGTCTTCTGACGCCAACAAGTCTCAATTTTATAGCTAGACGGTAGACTCCAAACAGATAAACAATACCGACTCAAACTAATCTCCAATTCCTAACTTTAAACTGACAGAATCCTTATCTGAAACCACGCACACAATTTTATCTCCAGACTGCATACGCCTCTCTGCTTCAGAATCCATCGCACCATGCAGAATCCTATACACACCCGTCTTGTATTATTGTCATCGACTATCAGGCTCCCTGGTACATCGCCTATCAGGCTCCCTCGTACATCGCTTCCTGATCAAACACGAACGCAGACACCTCTCCTCCAATCAACTGTCCACTATGCATCACCTTCATGATCGATTTATCCAGTATTCAACCAAACCTGGCCAAGCTTTAATCTACCAAGTTCTTCTCGTGCATGGTCTGCAACATTCGGAATTGCTTGCCAATTTTCATACCTAACACATGCCCCCCTGTTTTTCAGGCAAAAACATGTTGTGCCGAAAAACATTATTTATAGCAACCGAAAAAAACATTATTTTCAGTCTTACAAATTCTGTAACTACAAGGACGATGACACACTCATCATCCATAAACATGAGATTACATCATGCTCCCTGCCACACGCTGGGATAATATTTTTTCAAATACTTACCATTAAGAGCTTTCTTGACCTTCTCACCCTGCAATGTTTCTACAAAATAAGAATTTCCAGGAACAATACCAACAACTCCATATGGTCCCTCCCAGCTAGGTGACCATTTTCCAAACTTATTGTCCTTTGCTCCTATAGGCAAAATCGTTTTCCATACTAGTTCCCCAATCTGAAACGATTTTTCCTTTACTCTCCTGTTGTACATTTTTGCCACTTTTAACTTTTCTTTTTCAATTTCCTTTAATGCTTTAAAACGGCTTTCAGGTAAATCATCTATCTATCCATCATCAAATCATTATAATCTACAGCCGCTAAAGCATTTTGTTGAGCTACTCGATAAGCTTGTAAATTTATCTCAACAGGAAGTACAGCTTCTTGCCCATAAACAAGTTCAAAAGGACTTACCTTGGTGGCGCCATGCTTAGAAATCCTGTGAGCCCACAATGCCTCCGACAACACTTCATGCCACATTCTTGGACTTTCTTCTATCTTCTTCTTGATCAATTTAATTAATATCTTGTTGCTAGACTCGGCCTCTCCATTGGCTTGTGTAAGCTTCATGACCATTGGAGCTAGGGAACCCCAAGGTATGAATGTTTTGGTGATAGTATGAGAACCATGAACGTGACTAACACTCCTTGTGAGATCTTATAGGTCACATATAAAGAAAGCTCCGTCCGTTGGTGGTGAACGCCAACACACCATGAACTTAATGAAAAGGATGATTGGTTGCCTTCATCGACACAAGAACGGACTTGATGGAGTCGCGGAGAAGATATGGATCAAGGCTAAGGACATGCTAGATCCAAGCGAGTGTTGCTTGGTTAGATGTTAGCTTGAGTCCATAGGAAAAACCGGACTATCAAGAGGGTTCGAGGTGGTTCTCTTAGTGCACACTAGTTATAGAGATCATTGGATGCATGGTGAGTCTCTCAGGGGCTAGGGTGGCAGAAGAGGATTGAAGGAATCAAGAAGTTCAAGTTTGGAAGAAGAAGATCAAGAAGAAGATCGAAGCTGCGAAGTCAGAAGAGACCGGACAGTACGGTCATGGAGACCGTACAATACGGTCTACAGTGGAAATCCAGACAGAAGAGCTGATGTTTCTGGAAATGGAGAAATGGAGACCGGACAATGGACCGGACGGTACGGTCCTAGGGACCGGACAGTACGGTCTCTATTTGGAGATCCAGACAGAGAAGCTGAAGTTTCTGGAAGTTGAAGAATGAAGACCGGACAATTGACCGGACGGTACGGTCTTACAGGCGAAGAGCAACAGAGAAGGAGAAGTTTCTGTTGGCTGAAGAAGAAGTGGAGACTGGACAGTACGGTCTTGGGGACCGTACAATACGGCCTACTTTGAGATGAGGAGAAGCACTCCCTGGACGGCCGTCTGGTGAAGACCGGACAGTACGGTCAAATGGAGACCGGACGGTACGGTCTATTGTACGGTCTACACGCAGACTGGGCACTTTTGGACAACGGCTAGTTTGAGGTTGGTGGCCTATATATAATCGGTTGTTTACCTCTTTGAGGTGCTCTTGGACCCAGGGAAGAGGGGAGGTGCTGCCAAGAAGACAAGAGGGAGAAGTGTGAAGCACTTGAGAAGGATTTGGAGTGATCCTAGTGCTTGAGAGAGTAACAAGTTGCATCCTTTGATCTCTAGGCTAGTGTGGGCGTGAGAGAGTCATCTAGGGCTGTTACTCTTGGTCTATGGCAAGACCTAGACCGGTTAGGAGTCGGTGTTGAGATGTCCAAGAAGAGTGTGGAAATCCAGACAGAAGAGCTGATGTTGAGCTGTCCAAGAAGAGTGTGGAAGCCGACACAAGTTTGTACACGGTCTTGGAGCTTCCCGTGCGAAAGAAGCATCACTAGTGGAGCGCCCTTTGGCACGCATCAAGTGCGGAGCCTTACCTCCGGAAGAGTACCCGGGAGAGAGCCCGGCGGGACGTGCCCGCGACTTCACTCGGAGGGTGAAGTGTGCTCTAGGAGGGATCGCCATCGAGCGGAGGGACGGGGTCGAGACTCCGGCGGGAGTGACCCAACGTGGAGTAGGGGAAGGCGCCATCCTTCCGAGACCACGGGAAAACATCACGAGCTTTCTCTATCCCTTCTCCTTTACTACTCGCATTTACTTATCGCTCTATATATGATTGCTTGTAGTACTTGAGTTGTGTTCTTATCTTGCTTGTGTGTTTACCTTGGTACCTACTAGCTTCTCTAGGTTTGCTTGTTTGTTTTGCTCGTGTGCTTACTTGTTGTAGCCTATCTAATAGCTCTAAGGACTCTACTTAGTGTGCTTAGTATCTTGGTTGCCTTGTTCTCTAGTTATCTAGTTGCCTTGCCTTGCCTAGCTTAAGTCTTCCGCTTTATATATATATCTTGTGCTAGGTTGCTAGTGTGGTGTGCTTGTGTTATCTATATCCACTAGCTATATAGGTTAAGGATACTCCTTAGTGTGCTTTACCTTGTTAGTAGAACTACTCGCTAGGAGTTGCTTGGGTGTTAGTGTTTGGAAATAGATTCTAGAGTGCACCGATTCACCCCCCCTCTCGGTCACACGATCCTTACAAGTGGTATCAGAGCCAAGTGCTCATTATTAGGGCTTTACCGCCTTGAGTCGTGACCGGGATTGTGTGTGGGAAAATGGAGTCCACTCATCATGACGTTTTTAACACTTCCATCGCCTCTACTTTGATTGAGCCTTATGATTGTGTGCTAAATGGCATTTCCTACTATGATGTGCGCGATGAGTATGATGAGCTTGTCTTGGATGATAATGAGGATATCACTAACTTTGCCTCTCGCTTGTATGTTCTTGCTAGGAAACTCATGACAAGGGGCTATCCTTCTATTATGCAGCATGTTGTGAAGAAACTTATTCGATCTCTACCACTCGCACGGTTTGGCCTTCTCGCTTTTGCTCGAGTGGATGAGTTTGTGAACATGCCCTATGATGAAGTGGTTGCTATTCTCTCCTCTCTTGAGAAGGATATCAAGAAGAGCAAGGATATCTCTCATGCAAGTGACAATCAACACATTGAAGCTCAACCTCTACCTCAAGCTCAATCATCATCTCACATTGGTAGGATCTTCTTCTCGGGATCAAGAGGATGGATATATCAAGTTGTGTGATGAGTTGGACCACATCTCCATGAAGCCAAATGAAGATCTTGTTGAGTTTGCTCTTCGGATGGATTCTCTTATCAAGAGAATAAATGAGAACAAGCTTTGGATACTCACCAAGGAAGAAGGACTCAAGAGGTTTCTTGATGCTCTCCCAAAGGACAAGTATGGTGATCACATTGAGTTTGAAATCTTCGAGCTCAAGTCCTACTCAATTGAGCAAGTCATTGAGATCATCACAAGAAGAAGAGCTCGCTCTATGCTCTCTAACACATTCAAGACACCAAGTGATGATGAGGAAGAAGAAGATGATGATAGAGTTCCCGTCTTCTATTGTGATGATGATTATTCAAGTGATAGTGATGATGAGCCGAAGCCTATCAAGGAATATCCCCCAGATGGAGATCTCTTACCTCCTTTCTATGAAGACTACTACAACTTGTATGAACCGGGTCTTGCCGGTGGAGCTCACTACCTTCTTCTTGACATGTACGATGAGTTCTACAAGAAGAGAGAATAAACTTGGCTTGAGTATTGGAAGAGGCTCCTCATATTGTTTGCAAGAGTAAATTCTTTTGAAGGAAAGGAGAAGGTTAGTGATGCGAATGCAATAAGGATGATGTTGGCTCTCCTTCCTTATCATCGGAAGGTATATGTCCTAAATGATATTGGTGATGATATTGATAGGATGCCTCTCAAGGAGGCTATCTTGATTGCCTTATCCTATGAGCATCAAATGTACAACATCCTTGAATACTTCAATGCAAGTGATGAAGTGGAAAGATTTCAAGCCTATCCTCTTGGGAACCATGTCCTACACTTGGGATATGATCGGAGCATGTGGAGACACAATGGAGTCACCAAGGAAATGATTGACGCCTTGGATGCATTGGACTTGGACTTTCTCAATGGAGTTCCTATAGCCTACATCAAGAGCATGGAAGAGGTAAATAACATGTCAATTGATTCTCATGATACTAACCCTCCTCTTTGCTTGATGGCTACTTCCAAGGTGAACTACAAGATTGGTGGCAAACATTAGGTGTTGGATAGTGGGTGCACTCAACACATGACCGGGACTTCATCCATATTCACCAACTTGGAAGAAAATGGAGATCATGACAAGGTCACATTTGGGGACAACTCCAAGCACAACGTGAGAGGTCTTGGTAAGGTGGCTATCTCAAATGACCACTCTATCTCTAATGTATTGCTTGTTGAGTCCCTAAACTTCAATCTTCTATCCGTTGCTCAAATATGTGATCTTGGTTTTTCTTGTAACTTTGATGCTAATGGGGTGGTTCTTCGAAATGATGCTATAGGTCTCACTATCAAGGGTTTTCGTCATAATAATCTCTACGTTGTTGATTTTGAGACTAACATTGTTGCCCCTAGCACTTGTCTCTTCACTAAGTCCGCTCTAGGTTGGCTATTGCATCGGAGGCTAGCTCACATTGGTATGGGTCAACTCAAGCATGTAATGAAGAACAAGCTAGTAAGAGGAGTCAAGGAAGTTACCTTTGAGAAGGACAAGCTATGTAGTGCATGCCAAGCCGGAAAGCAAGTGGCTTCACCTCATCCATCCAAGAATTTCATGTCAACCTCAAGACCTCTCGAGCTCTTACACATTGATCTCTTCGGGCCTACAACTTATGTGAGCATTGATGGAAATCTCTATTGCTTGGTGGTAGTGGACGATCACTCAAGATATACTTGGGTGTTCTTTCTTGAGAACAAGGCACAAGCAATTGGGATATTCAAGAGTTTACTAAAAGAGTGCAAAATGAGTATGGGCATCACATAAAGAAGATTCGGAGTGACAATGGGACGGAGTTTAAAAACTCTATCATTGAGGACTATTGTGATGAGATTGGCATCAAGCATGAGTTCTCGGCTACATACACTCCACAACAAAATGGTGTTGTTGAGAGGAAGAACAAGACCCTTATCACTCTTGCTCGTGCTATGCTTGATGAGTACAACACTCCGGAGAAGTTTTGGGCAGAAGCTATCAACACCGCATGCTACACCTCCAACCGGATCTATCCTCACAAGTTGCTAAACAAGACTCCATATGAAGTGCTTGCTGGGAGAAGACCGAATGTTGCATACTTCAGGGCGTTTGGTTGCAAGTGCTACATCTACAAGAAGAGGGAAAGACTTGGCAAGTTCGAGAAGAGGACCGACGTGGGCATTCTTGTCGGCTACTCGGGCTCGGCCAAGGCTTATCGGGTTTTCAACACTTCTACCGGCTTTGTTGAAGAAACCTATGATGTGCAATTTGATGAATCTCACGGGTCTCAAGAAGACCCTCCATCTTCTCATATTGTAGGTGATGAACCCGTCGAGGAAGCTTTCAAGGACATGCCCATTGGTGAAGTTATTCCTCGTGAAGATGAACCTCTGACACCTCCTCCAACAACTTCATCAAGCGGACCTTCTACGAGCACATCTCAAGAGAATCCAAGCTCTTCCTCAAGTGATCAACATCAAGCTCCATCAAGCGAACCGCAACAAGCATCGAGTCAAGCTCCATCAAGCGAACCACAACAAGCATCTTCGAGTCAAGCTACTCCAAGTGAACCGCAACAAGTACCATCGAGTGATCTACCTCATGCATCTACGAGTCAAGCTTCACCGAGCAATCAAGAACAAGCACAATCTACTCCAACTCAAGATGATGGCTCGGGTTCACCTCTTCGACAACAAGACACTCACATCTCCAAGGAGCAAGCCGCAAGAGATGCGCAAGACACTTCGCCGGCTCCACCTCCTCCTCGACAAGAACCTTCAAGGAAGCACAAACCCATTGCTAGGGATCATTCACGTGATCTCATCATTGGGAGTCCTTCTCAAGGGATAAAGACTAGGAGAAGTCAATATAAACCAAATTATGTTGATGAAGCTAACATTGTTGAAAACTTCTCTTTTGTCTCTACCCTAGAGCCGAAGACGATCGAGGAAGCCTTGAAAGATCACAAGTGGGTGCTATCCATGCAAGAGGAGCTCAACAACTTCAAGAGAAATGATGTTTGGAAGTTGGTGAAGCGACCCAAACGATCCAATGTCTTTGGTGCAAAATGGGTCTTCAAGAACAAGCAAGATGAGAAGGGAGCAATAGTGAGGAACAAGGCAAGGCTAGTGGCAAAGGGCTACTCTCAAGTTGAAGGCGTCGATTTTGACGAGACTTTCGCCCCCGTCGCTCGTCTTGAGGCTATAAGAACCCTTCTTGCTTATGCTTCTCATTTTCATTTCAAACTTCACCAAATGGATGTGAAAAGTGCATTTCTCAATGGACTAATCAATGAAGAAGTTTATGTAGAGCAACCACCCGGCTTCGAGGACCCCGAGCATCCGGACTATGTGTACAAGCTTAAGAAGGCTCTCTACGGACTCAAACATGCACCAAGAGCATGTCAAGCAAATGAAGGAGGGCACGTTCATCTACCAAGAGAAGTACACTCGGGATCTTCTAAAAAGGTTCGGCATGGAAGACTCCAAGCCCTATGACACACCAATGGCTACAAGTGTCTCTCTTGATGTGGATGTAAAAGGTATACCGGTGGACCCTAAACTCTATCGTTCTATGATTGGTTCACTTCTTTACCTTACCGCATCTAGACCAGATATCACGTTTAGTGTGTGCCTTTGTGGCCGTTATCAAGCTAACCCTAAGGAGTCCCATATGAGTGCCGTAAAAAGAATTCTTAGGTACATCAAGAATACTCCTACAATGGGCCTATGGTACCCAAAAGGCTCGGATTTTAGACTTGTTGGCTATGCGGACTCGGATTTCGCCGGTTGCAAAGTGAGTAGAAAGAGTACCTGTTGACGGTCGTTAAGTACCAACTTCGACCGCCAATATTCCTACACATAAAGGAGAATTAGCATTTCTTATACGCATTTTTATTTCAACTAATAAATTTCCACGAGTTTTGGATGATTTATGAGTGCAGGAGTATTTCTGGAGAAAATGGGCCTCTGTGAGAGAAATCCCAGGCCGGCCGGCCTACATCCCAGGCCGGCCGGCCACACCCAGCGGCCACAGCCTGCAGGCCTCCACCAGTGGGCCACGAGAAGCCCACAAAACCAGAATATTGAAGCCCAACTCGAACTTAATGAAGACTTTCTAGAAGATGGGCTACAATGGGCCTATACTTGGCTCTTACTCCAGTTCTGCCGACCCCAGGAGAAAACCGACCTCGGGACCGACCTCACGAAGCAATCTGGAGCGTCCACACGGAAGGCGGTGGCCAACCGCCACAATGTGTGGCCGGCCGGCCTGCCACCTAGGCCGGCCGGCCTACCTTGGCGGCCAATTCGCCTCAACCGCCTCTCACTTGCTCTATTTAATCCCCTCTCTCATTTGGGGCTATAAATAGAGGGGTGCTCGGCCGGTTAGAACACACACCAAGTAGAGAGATCACACTCTTGCATTAGTTTAGTCTCCAAGCTCTAGTGGAGTTAGGCTTAGAGTAGAGCTACTCTAGTTCCCAAGTTGTCTTGGAGATTCTGGTATGGCTCTTGTATCATTTTCTCTTTTTGCGACTTTATTCTATTTAATAATATTATTCTTTTCATATAGTCTTGCCTTGGTTAAGCATTCCTTGTTTGGTTGTGGACCCTTGGCTTGCTTATGTAATAGAGTAATTATAATCTTCTTATATAGTGCTAGTGTGATATTCATATGCTTGTTATGTGGGTATTGCCTAGAGGGCTGGCAGTATGGACATAATTGCCTTATTGTCACGTGTCCTATTACGTAGTATACCAGGCCATGTATATACTTAGGTTTACATGCATTTGCATATCCAAGCATAGGTCCAATGATCTTTATGATTATGCTCTAGATCCATATCATCGCCTAGGGGATTTAGAGTAATGTTTTAGCAATGCAAGCATGGTGCTTGGATTGGTAGAATACATTGGATGCCTCGTGCCCCACGGATTGTTTGAGGTAGACGGTAGGTGGTGACAGCCCTATTCGTCCTCGGTATCCCTCCACGTTCGGGTACGGCGTAGAGCTGTAGACCGGAGTCGCCTGGCAGACCAGGGGTAAGCCGGTGCCCAATTTGCTTGAGTGCTTATGCCTAAACCTTAGTTGTGTGCATGCATGTGTATGTTGTATACTACGCGACTATATAATGAAGTACATCAGGAACTTAGCTCTTTTCTTTGTTCTTTCTCCACTTGGCTATGGATGTATATTAGAGTTGATCATTTTCTTGTGTGTCACACTACCCATATATATTATTGTTTAGCATTGTATGGACCGTGATCCATTTAAATGTAGACATTAACTATGAGCATAGTACTCTCTTAACCATCGTCTTCCCTGTGGAAAATATAAATTACGATACCTTGGAATACTCCCGGGTGAAATGCTGCAACGGTATTCTCCGTGCGCTTGCGGATTTATCTGCGATCGTTAAGAAATACCAACAGTACCTCCGGTGGATGCCAATTTCTTAGACAATCACTCATCTCATGGAGTTCCAAGAAACAAAATTATGTGGCTATCTCTACGGCGGAGGCGGAATATTTGGCGGCCGGTGCTTGTTGTGCTCAACTCTTATACATGAAGGAAACCTATTGGACTATGGATTATCTTATGGGCAAGTACCTCTCTATTGTGATAGCGAAAGTGCTATCAATATGGCTCTCAACAAGGGTGATCACGGCCATGCCAAGCACATTGAACTCAAGCATCACTTCATCCGAGATCATGTGGCGAAGAAGGATATTGAATTGATTGGTGTTCGGACTCATGAACAATTGGCGGACATCTTCACCAAGCCACTTGACAAGAAGACCTTTTGTAAGCTCCGGGGAGAACTTAATGTTCTCGACCTCTCCGACTTCACTTGATATCCTTGAGCTTACATTTGTATATATGTATATATACCTTGCTTGTTTTTTGTTTGTGTTGTTGTTTTTGTGTGTTCTTCTTGTTTTGTAGGACCGGCAACTAACCTTTTTGAGATAGCAATGAGCATGGGTTAAGCTTGGGATTGGTGGAACTTGGCTCCCGAGGCTTTGAAGAAAAGGCTCATCGTGATCAAGCTCAAGAAGGGCTCACACTTGTTGTTGGTAACTTGGCTCTTAGCTTTCTCTCGTTTTTACTCTTATAGCATCATGCATTGTACACTTATCATTCTTTGCATTAGCATCATGCATCTTGCATAAGTGTCTCGGCGCCAAGCACCCATCTAGGGGGAGTTGCTTATTCACAATATGAGTATATGACCTCCTATGATGAATACATAGCAATGCTATATGAGCTTCATGCCCATTGAACCATGATGTTTTGAGCTCCAAGGTTAAATCCACTTGCGCGGCTCAAAGTCTAAGGGTTCATACATTTCCATCATCATCAACTAACCCCTATGTACTTCAAGACAATATTCTTTTGACAATGTGTGTAGGGACATTTGTTGAGAGATGGAGAATCTTGGATCAAGGGGGAGCTTCACGCCAAATCAAGTAACTCATTTTCCCACTCATCTCATACGTTTACTTAACCTTTCTTCCTTGGTAGACTCTTTTTGAGTGATAGATGCCAAAGGGGGAGAAGAGTTCGGGAGAAGAGTTCGAGCTTAATGATCGAGCAAGAATTCGAGGGAGAAGAGTTCGGACTCATTGATCGAGTATGAGAAGTGGAAGAGTTGCAAGATGTCTCGAAGGAAAAAAGAGATGTCACCTCAAGGGGGAGTTTGTACACATGAAGATCAAGTGATCAAGATGATCGATCTTCACACAATCTTGAGGTGATGAAGAAGAAGAAGCAATGCCGTCTCAAAGGGGAGTTGGAGCAAATGAAGATCAAGTGATCAAGATGATCGATCTTCACACAATCTTAAGATTGGTGCATTTGTCAAGGGGGAGCGGAATTCCACAAAGTAAGTATAAAGGTAAACCCCTTGAAACCAACGCTTGTCATAGCTCTTTGTGCTTTCTCTCACTTGTGATATGAGTTTTTGCTCTAACTTGTGACTTCTTTTGAGCTATGACTTGCCTAGACCTAATCAACAAGGTAACTATTCCTCTATCTTGTACTTGTTGTTTAGTGTCTTGATCGAGTTGCGCTTTTATCTTGGCTTTTGTCATTACATCTTTTATCTTCTCGATCATTTTTATCATGGTTGTCATCCATCACCAAGAAGGGGGAGATTGTAAGCTTCATGACCATTGGAGCTAGGGAAACCCCAAGGTATGAATGTTTTGGTGATAGGATGAGAACCATGAACGTGACTAACACTCCTTGTGAGATCTTATAGGTCACATATAAAGAAAGCTCCGTCCGTTGGTGGTGAACGCCAACACACCATGAACTTAATGAAAATGATGATTGGTTGCCTTCATCGACACAAGAACGGACTTGATGGAGTCGCGGGGAAGATATATGATCAAGGCTAAGGACATGCTAGATCCAAGCGAGTGTTGCTTGGTTAGATGTTAGCTTGAGTCCATAGGAAAAACCGGACTATCAAGAGGGTTCAAGGTGGTTCTCTTAGTGCACACTAGTTATAGAGATCATTGGATGCATGGTGAGTCTCTCAGGGGCTAGGGTGGCAGGAGAGGATTGAAGGAATCAAGAAGTTCAAGTGTGGAAGAAGAAGATGTAAGCTTCATGACCATTGGAGTTTGGAAACCCCAAAGGTATGAATGTTTTGGTGATTGGGTGACCTTATTGATGTGACTAACATTTCCTTGTAGGATATTCAAATGGTCATGCAAATGAAGCGTCGTCTCACATACTCTATCTATCGACGACTTGGTGATTGGTTGCCTCGACAATTCGGATCGAGAACTTGATGAAGTCGCGGAGAAGAAATGGATCAAGGCTAAGGACATGCTAGATCCAAGCGAGTGTTGCTTGGTTAGATGTTAGCTTGAGTCCATAGGAAAAACCGGACTATCAAGAGGGATCGAATTGGTTCTCTTAGAGCACACTAGGTTAGAGATCAAATGGATGCATTGTGAGTCTCTTGAGGGCTAGGGTGGCTGAAGAGAAGAAGAGGAACCAAGTTTGGAGAAGTTGGAAGCAAGGATCAAGAAGTGGATCAAGTTTTCAGCTTATGCCGAAGAGATCGGACAGTACGGTCCTAGGGACCGTATGGTACGGTCTTCATTGAAGATCCAGACAGAGAAGTGAAGTCTCGGGATGCTGAGAAAATGAAGACCGGACAATGGACCGTATGGTACGGTCAAGGAGACCGGACAGTACGGTCATCAGTGGATTTCCAGACAGAGAAGATGGAGTTTCTGGAAGTGGAAGAAATGAAGACCGGACAATCGACCGGATGGTACGGTCCTAGGGACCGGACAGTACGGTCTTCATTGGAGATGAAGAAGAAGATGGAGATGCGCCTGGAAATAGAGACCGGACAATACGGTCTGGAAGAGACCGGACAGTACGGTCCTTTGTACGGTCTCTAGTTTCGCAGGGCACTTTTGGGCAACGGCTAGTTTTGGGTTGGTAGCCTATATATAGTTGGTTGCCCGCCCCTTGAGGGGTCTCTTGGCCATTGTTGGAGTGCAGGAAACTCAGAGGAAGCCAAGAGCAAGGGAGAGAAGCACTTGTGAAGGATTTGGAGTGATCCTAGTGCTTGAGAGAGTAGCAATTGCATCCACTTGATCTCTAGGCTAGTGTGAGCTTGAGAGAGTCACTTCGGTTTGTTACTCTTGGTCTATGGCGAGGCCTAGACCGGTTAGGCGTCGGCGTTGAGCTGTCCAAGGAGATTGTGGAAGCTAACACAAGTTTGTACACGGTCTTGGAGCTTCCCGTGCGAAAGAAGCATCACTAGTGGAGCGCCCTTTGGCACGCATCACGTGCGGAGCCTTACCTCCGGAAGAGTACCCGGGATCGAGCCCGGCGGGACGTGCCCGCGACTTCACTCGGAGGGTGAAGTGTGCTCTAGGAGGGATCGCCATCGAGCGGAGGGACGGGGTCGAGACTCCGGCGGGAGTGACCCAACGTGGAGTAGGGGAAGGCGCCATCCTTCCGAGACCACGGGAAAAATGAAGAGCATTCCTATCCTTATCTCTTTTACTTACTAGCATTTACGCTTCCGCATTTACTTCTTGTGCTAGTAGAATTGCATGATAGGTTGTCACTTTACTACTTGGTAGAATTGCTTGTTAGGGTGTTGCTTGTTGCATAGACTAGATTGTGTGCGCGCATCGCTTGCTTTTGTTATCACCTTATCTAGTCTTGCTAGCTTCACGCCTAAAGTACGTTTGGGAGAAATTGTTGACACACCGATTCACCCCCCCCCCCCCCTCTCGGTGCCCTTGATCCTTTCAGAAGATCAAGAAGAAGATCGAAGCTGCGAAGTCAGAAGAGACCGGACAGTACGGTCATAGAGACCGTACAATACAGTCTACAGTGGAAATCCAGACAGAAGAGCTAATGTTTCTGGAAATGGACAAATGGAGACCGGACAATGGACCAGACGGTACGGTCCTAGGGACCGGACAGTACGGTCTCTATTTGGAGATCCAGACAGAGAAGCTGAAGTTTCTGGAAGTTGAAGAATGAAGACCGGACAATTGACCGGACGGTACGGTCAAGGACCGGACGGTACGGTCTTACAGGCGAAGAGCAACAGAGAAGGAGAAGTTTCTGTTGGCTGAAGAAGAAGTGGAGACCGGACAGTACGGTCTTGGGGACCGTACAATACGGTCTACTTTGAGATGAGGAGCAGCACTCCCTGGACGCCCGTCTGGTGAAGACCGGACAGTACGGTCAAATGGAGACCGGACGGTACGGTCTATTGTACGGTCTACACGCAGACTGGGCACTTTTGGACAACGGCTAGTTTGAGGTTGGTAGCCTACATATAGTCGGTTGTTTACCTCTTCGAGGTGCTCTTGGACCCAGAAAAGAGGGGAGGTGCTGCCAAGAAGCCAAGAGGATGAAGTGTGAAGCACTTGAGAAGGATTTGGAGTGATCCTAGTGCTTGAGAGAGTGACAAGTTGCATCTTTTGATCTCTAGGCTAGTGTGGGCTTTAGAGAGTCATCTAGGGCTGTTACTCTTGGTCTATGGCAAGGCCTAGACCAGTTAGGAGTCGGTGTTGAGCTGTCCAAGAAGAGTGTGGAAGCCGACACAAGTTTGTACACGGTCTTGGAGCTTCCCGTGCGAAAGAAGCATCACTAGTGGAGCGCCCTTTGGCACGCATCAAGTGCGGAGCCTTACCTCCGGAAGAGTACCCGGGAGAGAGCTCGGCGGGACGTGCCCGCGACTTCACTCGGAGGGTGAAGTGTGCTCTAGGAGGGATCGCCATCGAGTGGAGGGACGGGGTCGAGACTCCGGCGGGAGTGACCCATCGTGGAGTAGGGGAAGGCGCCATCCTTCCGAGACCACGGGAAAACATCATGAGCTTTCCCTATCCCTTCTCCTTACTACTCGCATTTACCTATCGCTCTATATATGATTGCTTGTAGTACTTGAGTTGTGTTCTTATCTTGCTTGTGCGTTTACCTTGTACCTACTAGCTTCTCTAGGTTTGCTTGTTTGCTTTGCTCGTGTGCTTACTTGTTGTCGCCTATCTAGTAGCTCTAAGGACTCTACTTAGTATGCTTAGTATCTTGGTTGCCTTGTTCTCTAGTTATCTAGTTGCCTTGCCTTGCCTAGCTTAAGTCTTCCGCTTTATATATATATCTTATGCTAGGTTGCTAGTGTGGT
The DNA here is from genome assembly GCA_012490785.1 of Eragrostis nindensis. NCBI lineage: Eukaryota > Viridiplantae > Streptophyta > Magnoliopsida > Poales > Poaceae > Eragrostis > Eragrostis nindensis. The sequence goes on along the minus strand of JAAXCT010000072.1, from coordinate 666,269 downwards.
GTGCTTGTGTTATCTATATCCACTAGCTATATAGGTTAAGGATACTCCTTAGTGTGCTTTACCTTGTTAGTAGAACTACTCGCTAGGAGTTGCTTAGGTGTTAGTGTTTAGAAATAGATTCTAGAGTGCACCGATTCACGTTTGACCTCCTTATGTTGGCGGTTCTTATGCGATAAAATTAAATTCATTAATTCCGCAAGCGCACGGATCACCATTGTAGCATTTCACCTTGGAGTATTCCAGGGTTATCGTATTTATATTTCCGCAGGGAAGTAGAGCAAAAGGAAGCTGAAAAATAGCTATGCATTGGATAATTTGGAGAAAGAAATAATGTATCAACTATACTTGAGACGGGGGTAAGATAGGCATGATAGATAAGGGTGGCACACACATCCTCAAATCCAAGGTAATAAAAGAAATAAATCATAGTATACATTTGGGAGAGCAACGAGATAGAGTTAAGGCTACCTGTATGTTCATCTATTATTTACTTTTCTAGCAGTCAAGTCTACAAAGATTATTTACTCTAGCTAAGCTCATACACATACAAGTCATGTCGTTTCGGGGCACACACGTGCTAGGTTAACCGATGAAGCTAGTTCAAACCTAGGGAACCGTATGCTATAATTAAGACCCTGCTGAGTCCAACCCGGACGTGGTGGATTACAGAGACCGGTGCAGCTGTCACATACACTCGCGGCTACCATCCTCCGTGGGGTTGGGTGCCAAACGTGCATAGGCCAAGATCTAAGCGCCACGCTTACAACCCGCCTAGAAGCTACTCTTGATCAACGGAGCAGTCCTATCTAAGAATGAACGAGCACAGATTTCACACGACGTCATCTCCGACGACGGCACTCTCTCGTACTCGCTATTCCAACAATCACGAATCCCACAACAAGACTTCTACGAGCACTTACTTAACGAATAAATAAACTAAATAGAAAAGAACTACTAAAATAAATAAATAAAGATAAAACTAAATATAATTATATTGAATAAAATAATATCTCAAGAGTAAGATACAAAGAACTATACCGAACTCCGAGAATACTCCGGAAGCCCGAGAGAGCTCTCACTCTACTCTACTCTACTCTAACTCCCAAAGCTACTACTCAACTAAACTAATGAACACTTGGATGAAGTGTGATGGTGCGAATTGCTTCGGAGGCCGAGGGGTCCAATTTATAGCTTGTGAAGGCGGTGGAAGCACCCTGGCCGACTTTGGAGAGGCGGCGGCGACAAAGTCGGCCGGCCGGCCTAGGGGGGTGGCCGGCCGGCCGTCCCCTGTGGCGGTTTGCCACCGACTTGCTCCTGGACGCTCCAGATCACTCCCTGAAGGCGGTCTGAAGGTCGGTTCCTTGCTGGGGTCGGCAGAATTGAAGTGAGGGCCAAGTAAAGGCCCAAATGGCCCACCTTCTAGAATGACGGTGGAATTCTGCCGGGCTGGGCTTGAATTATGCGTTGAAGATTATTTTCCAGCCCACTGGAGGAAACCTGGGGCCTGTGGCCACCAGGTGGGGCCGGCCGGCCTATGGTGGGGCCGGCCGGCCAGGGTATTTCCCTGACTGGGCCCACTTTTCTCCATTATTCACTCCTGCATCCAAATATTCACCAAAACCTGTGGAGTAGCATTATTCCTAACTACTATGCACAAAATCTTGGTGTTATGTATTTATTTACCGGTAGGGTGGCGGTCAAAACATGGTTTAACGACCGCCAACAACCTCCCCAAGCTTAAACTTTGCTCGTCCCGAGCAAACTCAACTCAGGGTACCGGCGGATCAGGAGTTACAAAGCAGCGCCCCATGGGTAATAAAGATGCAACAACATACTCCCTAAACAGTGGTAAGTTTTCGAGAGCACAAAATATTCATGAGTGTTGCAGAAATCGTGGGGCTTATATGTCACACCTTGTCATGCAGCATTGAAGACTAGAACGGCATTTTCGAACAAGTATACAATTCTTAGCAGGTATGCATCCAGAGTTTTTATGTGCTGCAAGGTAAGGTGCAAAAATTCTCCTTCATTTTGGACGGCACTTCTCTTACCATCCTTATGCGAGTCTTATTCCTACAAGCTTCACTCATCCTACCTTCTACCAAATGAGGCTTTGTATGTGGAGCTTGGTAAGGAATGCACAAATGTCATGCATATATTGTAAAGCTAAAGAATGAGTCTCAATCAACATAGCAACTCCATTTATTTTGGTCATAGGAAATGATGTGATGGAGGGGGAAAAAATGAACTCACACTTATGGAAGGGAGTTTTGAAAAACATTGGTCCTTTATTTTGCTCAAGATGTTTATGATAAGAACCATATAGCCATTGACTTTTGTCATGCAACCATAGATTTTTTTTTTTTGACTACTCCGTGGTGCAAGGGGCCATAAATTTTGAATGGTTCAATGAAACATTTTGAAATATTCTTGAGCATTTTGGATGGACCAAAAGTTTTGCAAACTCTGAAAAATGTTTGGTTGATTTATCCAAACATTCCCCTTTTTATTTGGTGGAGAGAAATTTTCGAAAACGCACGCGAAGGAATTATGACCAAAATTAGGAGTGCTTAGTTTCAAGAGTACATCAAACCTTAACAAAACTCAATGCATAAACAAATGGCTATGAGTGGGGCTGTTTCGAATATTATGATATGGCTCTGGTAGGTAAATAAATCCTCACACTAAGAGAAGTGTGCCAAAACAGAAGGGTTTTAGGTACTTGCAGCAATTAAAGAAAAACATCTCTGGATGAAACCATACTAAGAAATTGCAACAAGTCCTAATCATGCCATATCACAATCCACAATGCTCAGACTTGGTGTAACAAATGCAACCCACGGAAATAAGCAAGACTCATGATGTGATCATGCTCAAGTAAAAATAACACATATGTCAGGAGTAGAGGTTGCATCTATGCGACACATGGGAAGCTAATTTGTAACTCGATCATCATTTCCCTTAAGCGTAGCATAACACCAAGATTCTAGCATTTATTCGAAACAGGGAGTTTTATTTATTTATTAAGGAAAGTTGGGAATACTTACCTGGGGGTCCTCCCCAAGCTTGAGTCTTTGCAAGACTCGAGCTTGTATTGAACTCCTTCTTACCTGGGGGCCCTCCCCAAGCTTGAGTCTTTGTAAGACTTAAGCTTGATTCAGGCTCTTCCTCCTCCTTCTTGACCTGCAAAAAAGAGCGAGGATGATACAAGTGGCTGGCCCCTAATGAGCATCGCCGGAAATCCTATTATTTTTGTTGTTTCTTAAAAAAAAAAATTTCAAATTTTTATTTTGTTTTTTATGATTTATGAAAAGAAAAACAAGTGCTAGGCCTAGCTAGGATAACGATTGGGATGGCCTCCCCAATCGGAGGGCTCTCATTTTTACGTCTTTGAGCTAGACGTTCTCCATGTCTTCAACTTGTTTGGACCTCGCTCGCTGGAGAATCTGGCGAGGTAGAGGTTTCTTCTTTCTTCCGCCACATCTTGGTTGTCTTCTTTGTGTTGGTGGTGGCGACCTTTTCTTTAATAGGCGCCTTTGTTGTACTCTCATCGGTCGATACCGTAGCTGCCTTCTTTTTCCTTGAGCGCCTCGCTCTCTTTCTTAGGCGATTGTGACTCGCCTACTCCTTCTTGCGGAGGAGTAAGAGGGGCTTGAGGTGTGTTTGGCGGCTGAGGCATCCTCCTTGGAGTCCTCTAATATTTTGCTAGCCTTCTTGCATTCTCTCTTTCCAGATAGTCTCTCATGTATGCAATGAGCTTGTCTGGTTGTGGCATGGGTGGAGTAATCTCAATCTTCTCCACTCTCCTTGGGTCCTTTCCATATATGACCCGTACTTGCTTGCATTGTTCAACCTTGGGTTTGAAGCTGAACGTTTTTTCCCTGCCGTTGAAGTCCAAGTGGATCTCTCCTGCCCCACGTCGACGTTGGCATTGGTGGTGCTCAAGAACGGCCTCCCAAGGATGAGAGGGGTCTTGACATCCACCTCCATATCCAGCACAACAAAGTCAACGGGGATGAAGAGATTTCTGATCTGCACGGGAACTTCTTCGACAATCCCTAAGGGCAGGCGTAGTGACCCGTCTGCAAGCTGGAGCTTCATGATCGTTGGAGACAATAGATGGTTTAACCCATCGTACATCGCCTTCGGCATGATGCTCACACTCGCCCCTAAGTCACATAGTGCCCGAGCGAAACAACGGTCGTTGACCAAGCACGGAATGGTTGGCCATCCAGGGTCTTTTCTGATCACATCCTTGGGGAGTGCGGAATCCAAGTCGCTTTCTTCACACCTGATGGTTATTGCATTTACACTCTCCTTGGGATTAGCTTCTGGTTGCCTAGGAAGTTTACCCGCACGAGGAGACTGCACAGCTGAAGCTATTTTCGCTATTTGCGTTTCTAGCATCTTGTTATGGCTTAGCTGATTTTGCAGAGCAGTGCTGAATGACTCTAGCTTGGCATCTATAGTCTCTAAAGCCTTGTCGGTAGTAAGAAATTTCTTACTAATGCTGTCATTGATCTTGACCTGGCCGAGAACTAGATCTTTGATAGAGGGCTCATAACGGGAAAGATTACCATTGTTACCTCCCTGATTCTTGTTGAAGGAGAGGTCGGGCCTGGAGTTCCAGCCGTAGTTGTTCTGGGAGCGGTACCCATTGCCATTGTTGAGGAAATTGCATTCCTCTCTCGCAGGCAATTGATGCCCGTATGCCCCACGTTGCCGCATTCCTCACATGTCATGCGGGAATCCGCAACTTGCAGGTCCTGTGGAGACTCCACCTTGCGGAGTAGCTGATCGAGCTTGATGGCGAGCATGTCCATCGTCTCCACTTGGTGCACTCCACGGGTCTTGGTGCTCGCCGCTTGGCGTTCACCATGAGTCTGGTTGGCCGCCACCTTCTCAATCAACTTCTTAGCGTTCTTCACGCTAAGGGAGAAGAAGGAGCCGCCTGCTGTGGCGTCGAGGTGCTCTCGAGCGGACGGCCTCAAACCGTGGTAGAAACTCTGTATGAGGAGCCATTCCTCCATGCCATGGTGTGGGCATAAGAGAACGTACTCCTGCATCCTGTCCCAGGCTTCCGCGGTTGACTCATCTGCGAGCTGTTGGAAGCCCGATATCTTGTGCCGCAGGGCAGTCGTCTTGCCCGGCGGGAAGAACTTGGCGAGGAAGGCATTGGAGCATGCCGTCCACGTGTCGAGAGACTCTTGGTTCGCGTAGAACCACTGAAGAGCCTTCCCCAATAGAGAGAATGGGAAAAGCTGCAGTCGGATAGCGTCCTGAGGTGCATCCTTTATAACGAAAGTGTTGCACGTCATCAGGAACCTTTGGAGGTGAGCATTTGCATCCTCCGACGGCTTCCCACAGAAAGGACTAGCCAAGATCATGTTGATCAAGGCTGGCTTGAGCTCGTAGTCCTTGTTGGTGATGCGCGGGTTGGGACCCACGCGGATGTTCTCCGTAGTCGGCGCGGAGAAGTCATTGATCGTCTTCTCAACAACGGGGTCGGCCATGGTGTTTGTTGAGGAGGCCCTGACAACCGGTGGAGGAGACGATTCGAGAGCCAGAGCGTTCTTGCTGATCTGTTTGGTGAGTTTTGCTCGAACTTTCCTCAAGAACTGCTCTGGATCTGAGTGGAAGTTTTCTGGTAGGTCGAAACCAGTCATGCACAGTCCTGTTTCAAATTTTCACAAGAAGAAAAACCAGGACAAGGGTAAGCCCGCAAAAGTAAGTGATAATTATTCTTCTCACAAACTTCAATGCATTTATTCAGTTCCTAGCTGCTACTTCCCCGGCAACGGCGCCAGAAATGCTTGTTGGCGGTTCTTATGCGATAAAATTAAATTCATTAATTCCGCAAGCGCACGGATCACCATTGTAGCATTTCACCTTGGAGTATTCCAGGGTTATCGTATTTATATTTCCGCAGGGAAGTAGAGCAAAAGGAAGCTGAAAAATAGCTATGCATTGGATAATTTGGAGAAAGAAATAATGTATCAACTATACTTGAGACGGGGGTAAGATAGGCATGATAGATAAGGGTGGCACACACATCCTCAAATCCAAGGTAATAAAAGAAATAAATCATAGTATACATTTGGGAGAGCAACGAGATAGAGTTAAGGCTACCTGTATGTTCATCTATTATTTACTTTTCTAGCAGTCAAGTCTACAAAGATTATTTACTCTAGCTAAGCTCATACACATACAAGTCATGTCGTTTCGGGGCACACACGTGCTAGGTTAACCGATGAAGCTAGTTCAAAGCTAGGGAACCGTATGCTATAATTAAGACCCTGCTGAGTCCAACCCGGACGTGGTGGATTACAGAGACCGGTGCATCTGTCACATACACTCGCGGCTACCATCCTCCGTGGGGTTGGGTGCCAAACGTGCATAGGCCAAAATCTAAGCGCCACGCTTACAACCCGCCTAGAGGAGCTACTCTTGATCAACGGAGCAGTCCTATCTAAGAATGAACGAGCACAGATTTCACACGACGTCATCTCCGACGACGGCACTCTCTCGTACTCGCTATTCCAATAATCACGAATCCCACAACAAGACTTCTACGAGCACTTACTTAACGAATAAATAAACTAAATAGAAAAGAACTACTAAAATAAATAAATAAAGATAAAACTAAATATAATTATATTGAATAATATAATATCTCAAGAGTAAGATACAAAGAACTATACCGAACTCCGAGAATACTCCGGAAGCCCGAGAGAGCTCTCACTCTACTCTACTCTACTCTAACTCCCAAAGCTACTACTCAACTAAACTAATGAACACTTGGATGAAGTGTGATGGTGCGAATTGCTTCGGAGGCCGAGGGGTCCAATTTATAGCTTGTGAAGGCGGTGGAAGCACCCTGGCCGAATTTGGAGAGGCGGCGGCGACAAAGTCGGCCGGCCGGCCTAGGGGGGTGGCCGGCCGGCCGTCCCCTGTGGCGGTTTGCCACCGACTTGCTCCTGGACGCTCCAGATCACTCCCTGAAGGCGGTCTGAAGGTCGGTTCCTTGCTGGGGTCGGCAGAATTGAAGTGGGGGCCAAGTAAAGGCCCAAATGGCCCACCTTCTAGAATGACGGTGGAATTCTGCCGAGCTGGGCTTGATGGTGGAATGACGGTGGAATGATGGTGGGGCCGGCCGGCCAGGGTATTTCCCTGACTGGGCCCACTTTTCTCCATTATTCACTCCTGCATCCAAATATTCACCAAAACCTGTGGAGTAGCATTATTCCTAACTACTATGCACAAAATCTTGGTGTTATGTATTTATTTACCGGTAGGGTGGCGGTCAAAACATGGTTTAACGACCGCCAACACCCCCCTCTCGGTCACACGATCCTTACAGCTTGAACATAATACGACGACGAATTCAACAATTTTATCCTAAGGGATTCAGCAAATTCTCTACACTGATGAGACATAAAAGCTCCTTGATCTATAGTCAATGTCTCAGGTATGCCGAATCTGTATAGAATATGTTCTAGCACAACACTGATCACTTCTTTGTGAGTCATATTCTTCAATGGTACCACCTCTGTCCACTTAGTAAAATAATCAGTTGCTACCAGAATAAAATAATGCCCTTTCGATGACGAAGGATGTATCTCACCAATAAAATCCGAACCCCAACCTCTAAATGGCCACGGCTTTATTATAGGGTGTAACATACTAGCCGGTGCCAATTGAATATTTCCAAACTTTTGACAAGCCTCACATCCTTTATAATACCGAAAAAAATCCTCCAACATAGTTGGCCAATAAAAACCTGCTCTCTTTAGCATCCACCTCATCTTACGAGCTGACTGATGTGTTCCACACATCTCCTCATGAATTTCTCCCATAGCAACTCTAGCCTGCTCTTCACCCAAACATTTCAGTAACAAACCATCTATTGTTCGGCGATACAATTCATCATCTAACAATGTATATTTCAGAGCTTGACGACGATTTTTTTTTTGGCTCTAACACAATTAGGGTCCTTTATATAATCAACCAGAACACACCTCCAATCAGCCAATACATTATCACCACCTCTGGCTGAATTGCTATCAGATATTTGAATGTTCAGAACATCACACAATACCGGCCTTCCTTGTACAACAAATTTTCCCCGTTTTACATCATAACCTGAAGCTTGCTGGGCCAAAACATTAGCCCTCACATTATCCTCTCTAGATACATGACTGATACAATAAGTGTCTAATGTTTTAATTACATCCATGCATCTCTCACGGTACTCATTTAACATACCATCTAGGCACTGGCTTTCCCCACGTACTTGCTGAACTACAAGCTTCGAATCCCCAAAAGCCTCTATATTTTTCACACCCATACCAACTAAATATTCTAAACCATTTAACAATGCTTCATATTCAGCCTGATTATTGTGCAATTAAACTCTAGCCGAATAGACAGATCATGAACTAAACCACTTGGTTACACAAAAACACACCCAATCCCTTGACCTTTCCCACAAACTTCCGTCAAAGAATAACTTCCATAGGCACATTTCAACCAACATTAAATCATTATCAATTTTAATACTATGATCTACAATAAATCAGCAACCACCTGCCCTTTCATTGCTCGCAAAGATTCATAAACCAAATCATATTCAACTAAAGAGTATGCCCACTTTCCAAGTCTCCCACTTAGGATCAGTTTTTGCAACATATATTTTATCACATCATATTGACAAACTACTACACAGGTGCTAGAAAGTATATAATGTCGAAATTTAGCACATGCATAATATAAGACAAACATAGTTTTTCAATAAACCCATACCTCGTATCAGCATCCAGCAAGCGCCTACTCAAGTAAGCCACATAAAATTCTTTGCCGGAATCTTCCTATGTTAAAACAGCCTTACCAATCTTAGGCGCTCTCAAAACTGGAGGTTTTGTCAAATACTCTTTAATCTTCTGGAATGCCTCTCGCTGTTATGCCCCCCATACAAATTCGTTCTCATGTTTCAAACGTAACAACGGCATAAATGATTCAATCTTACCCGCCAAATCAGATATAAATCGTCTCAAATAATTTATTTTTCCCAAGAACTTTTGTACATCTCTTTTGCATGTCGGCTCTTCTAATTTATAAGTAGTCTCCATTTTCGTGGGGTCAACCTCAATGCCATGCTCATGTACAATAAATCCCAAGAATCGACCAGCCGATACGCCAAATGCACACTTCAATGGATTCATTTCAGGCCATTTTGTCGCATTCTTTCGAAAGCCAAACACAAATCAGCTAAATGATTCCCAAAACAAGCCGATTTGACAACCACATCATCATTGTATACTTCCAAAATTATTCCCAACAAATCATGAAAAAAAATGTTGGTATTTCTTACACCACGAATAAATCCGCAAGCGCACGGAATACCATTGTAGCACTTCACCCGAGAGTATTCCAAGGTATCGTATTTGTTTTCCCCAAGGAACGGAGATATTCTGCAGCAAGGTTAGTTTCACCCAGGGACAACAAGAATGATAGTAGTATAGGATTGAGAGGATGAATAAAGATCTAGTTGTCCCGTAGGACAGACGCACTCAAGTTCTACTTGTTTACTTCGAGCACTGGTATAGACCTGGTCTGCCAAGTCACGCCAGCCTGTAGCTCTATGATGAACCCGAATGTGGAGGATTACACGGGACGGACATGGCTGTCATCACCTGCCGCCTACCTCTACAAACCGTGGGGCACGCTGCAACAAAGGTAACCTCTAGCCTAGACACCACGTTTATGCCGTCGATTACTACTCTAACCCCGGTCCTGGTACCAATCTGGAAGGCTAGAGCATTCTTTGCGGAGCGATGATCCTGTAAACAAGTATAACAAGAATAACGACTAGTAAATAAAGCTCGCTAGATCAATATCACCAAGAATACTAATCTTATGAATAAGAACGACGAACGAACTATGAACGAACGACGAACGAAGAACGAACGATGAACTATTAATAAGATAAATATCCGCCAAGGTACAAGAGTAGGAAAATAACTAAGACAAAGCTATCCCTCTCTTCTCCCTTACCCTCTCCCCGATTCTACTACTATATAAGAGGCTCTAGGCCTGAGATGTGGGAGTGGTGCTCTCCTCTTGGGACTCTTTAGATGTCTTTTGGAGGGGGGGGGGGGGGGGGGGGGGTTACCCTTTTATTTATAGCCTTGGAAGGTCAGTTGATTTGAGGCGGTTCCCGGCATTGATGGTCGGTTGCAAACTGCCATAAGCTAGAAGATGGGCCAGTGGGGCCACCAACAGGGGTCGGCCGACCCCAATCCCTAGGTCGGCCGACCTGGGGTGGGCCCCACTGGGCCTGGCCTTCCTCTGGGCTGTGTCTTGGGTTGTCTCCTCCTCTGATCCACCTGTTATGGATGGACTTGAAGCCTTCTGATTGGAGTTTTGGGCTTCATGGGGAGATATCTTTATTCCGGGGAAATTCGATGTTTGCAAAGTCAGCCTTTTATGCTTCCTTTTCCCTGTTTTCCTATGAAATGCAGCTGCACTCACAAATTCACCAAGACTTGTGGAAATCATTAGTTTAAAGACCTAAGTCTACCTTTGGTGTTTGATTTGAGGGTAAAAGGTGCAGCTAGTTGACGGTTTATGTTTGTTCTAAGAGCCGTCAACAACTCCCCCACACTTATCTCTTTGCTCGTCCTCGAGTAAAGTTGCAAGCTTAAGGCGGGAGATACTCTTCCTCATAAAATGAGAGCCTGCACACAAGCTATTGCAAGCCACACTTCATACCTGTGAACTTGGAGGTGTCTAACATGCATTCTTTGGATGATTGATAAGTGGAACGATCATGTCTCCAATCACCTCGCTTTCCCTGTCAAGTACCTTGGGATTTTTGCATGATTTTTGAAATATAAAGACATAGTTTCTGCTCCTCAAATGACTCTCTCAAGTTGCTCATGGTGTGTATGTATTTTCCTCTCAAGGGCCATGATTTGCCATTTCCCTCCTTGTGTTTGGTCAGGCTTTGTGGAGCTCAAGGTTGGGTAAGGTGGAGCATACTAGTGTCCCTTATATTGCTAAGTCAAAAACTGGATCCATTAGAGAAAGCAAGACATACAATCTGAGATGTGCATGTGTGGCGATGTGGAAAACATTTGTACTCCTTTTATGATGTTCCCTTCTCTCTCTTTTTGATTTTGAGGAGGACATGGCTATCATATTTTCTTTTCCCTTTTTCTTTTATTTTTCTCCAAATAATAATTTTTTTCATCATGCTCTACTTTTGTATGAGCAGGGATTTATTCTCTTTCTTTTTGCATAGCCATGTCTCCAATGGTATTTTTGAGAGAAATGTAACAAAGATTTTTGGAGTATTTATTTGGTGGACGGATGATGAATTGCTCAACTTCTAGTGCAGAAGTGTAGCATGTGAGGTGGAGTGTTCGTGATCTTGATCAAAAGAGTATGACAACTTCTCACTAGGGTCCAAGAAATTTGACAAAGCTCAAACTGACAACTAGCAGCTTATAGGCTATCAAAGATATGAATGTGAAGTTCTTGGCCTTGGTAGGAAAATATAAATCAAGCGAGGAGCATCATCCTATGAAATTTTGATTTTCATAAAAGTGAATTCCCATGGACTTGAAGGTTGAGCAAAGATCATTTAGACAAACCATATCTCACATGCCAATTATCTAGGAGAAACATGGGTTCCTAGTGACAAGATGTTCACAAGTATTCAGTGATGAAGCGAGAAATAACAAGTGTGCAAGTCCATGAATGTGAGAGGTAGAGTTGTGGGCATAAGATAAATCAATTATAGTTTTCCCAAAAGATTAGTGCGTCAAGTTTTATTTAATTTTCAAAATTATCAGAATGAACTTGACGGTATAGTAGGCAAAAAGGGGAAGTGTGGTGCAAACTCAGGAGGCAGGAGGAGGCTGGGCCTTGGTGGGGACCACCAGGGGTCGGCCGATCCTCCTGGTGGGGTTGGCTGACCTGGCCTGGACCCCACTGATGACGTGTTTTCGCGTGGTGATCGTTTTTCTGAGTTGCCTCGTATGATTCTGGATGATTTGGTCGTGATTGTTCTAGATATGGCGATGTCCCCCCCCCCCCCCCCCCTCAGACACACACACACACTTGCCTTTTTGTCTGTTTCCTTCAAAAACGACAAAAGTATGGAAGCAAAATATTACTCTACCGGTATGCAAGCCTAGGGAGCACTAAATTCCTTTAAATAAAAATTGCTAGGCACGTTACAAGTTTGAAGGGAGGTAATTGATAAAGGGCAATAAACAAAAGTAGATGAATGTGCCTAACCTTAATTTGTCTAATCTTTATTTTCTCTTTTCTTTCTTTCTTCCTCAATCTCTTCCAGGGCCAGATCAAACTGCGCCCAGCCATTGGTGAGACAATCAACAAGACGTTGTGCCTCACTCCTTTCCGTCTCCATTAGGGTGAGTTGATCCTCAAGTAGATTGATCCTAGCACAGGCCCTGTCCAACGCCTTGGTGTACCTTTCGAGGCGGTCTTTGTAGGGTAGCTGTGCAAAAGGAGGGTCTCTACTGCATCCTCTGAAGTTGAGAAGAAAGGTTGCGTAGCGATTCCTGTTCATAGTTGTGACGAAGGTTTTGGTTTGAGGAGCGAGGCTTGGAAGAGATGAATGGAGAAGGGTACAAAGGGTTGTATTTATAGTGGTCTTCCCCCTCTTTCGGCGAAGGAAGTCGAGATTTATTTCCTAGCATGTGTGGGCATGACAAGGAAGGTCTGGGTGGCATAATGAGCAAAGGATGGAAGGCAGAGGCCATCATAGGGGGTCGGCCGATCCTGGTAGCCAGGTCGGCCGACCTGCCTTGGCAGGCTCTGGCCTTTCTATTTTTCCTGGGGTTTTGTTAGGCAAGGTGGAGATTTTATTCAAGGGGTATAACAGGATATTTCGAGGCAGACATCAAGACAAGATATTTAAATAAATTAAATTCATGACATCGAATTCCTTATTTTCTTCGGGCCCAAGATAAATTTTAAGACGCTGGCCATTTACCTTGAATACATTACCTCCGTCGTCTTGGAGTGTGATTGCTCCATGAGTCGACGTGTCGATGATGGTGTATGGCCCGTCCCATTTACTTCTCAATTTTCCATGTCCGAAGAGCTTTACCCTTGAGTTGAAAAGCAGCACCTTGTCTCCAACTTTGAACTCTTTTATCCTTATTCGCCGGTCATGCCAGCGCTTTGTACGCTCCTTGTAGATGGCCGAGTTGTCATATGCTTGTCTCTCCATTCTTCCAACTTAGCTATCTCCATTTTTCTTTTCCACCCGGCTCCTTTCATATCCATGTTCCAAGTTCTCATGGCCCAATATGCCTTATGTTCCAACTCGACTGGCAAATGGCACGTTTTTCTATAGACGAGTTGGTATGGTGACATGCCTATGGGTGTTTTGTAGGCTGTTCTATATGCCCATAGTGGATCAGGTAGCTTGTTCTTCCATCCCTTCCCCATTTCCAAGACTGTTTTCTGCAAGATTTGTTTGATTTGTTTGCTGGATGTTTCGGCCTGCCCATTTGTTTGAGGATGGTATGGAGTGGCAATGTTGTGGCTTGCTCCAAGCTTTCTTAGAAAGCTACGGAAGGTCTTATCAATGAAATGAGACCCTCCGTCGCTTATTACCATTCTCGAAGTTCCAAACCGTGGAAAGATAATCCCGTGGAACATCCGGCGAGCATGTTTGGAGTCGGCAACTCGGAATGGCATAGCTTCTACCCATTTGGACACATAGTCCACCGCCACCAATATGTACTCACAATCTTGGGACTTTACGAATGGTCCCATGAAGTCAATGCCCCATACGTCGAAGAGTTCGACTTGAAGGTTGTATGTGAGGGGCATTGCATCCCTTGCTGTGATGCCTTCAAATCTTTGACACTTCGGACATCTTGAACTCTTTTGTATCTTCATACATGGTAGGCCAGAAGAATCCACTTTGCCAGATTTTTGCTTGAGTATGGAAGGCACCATAGTTTCAACCGTATGGAGCTGCATGACACTTCTCAATGATTCGTGTGCTCTCGGTAGTGGGCACACATCGCCTAAGCAGTCCATCGCCGCAGATACGGTATAGGCATGGCTCATTCCATAAGTGACGGTGGCTTTCATATATCAATCTTCTTTTATCCGCCCCTGGTGGTACATATCCTGTTACGATGAAGTTCGCGATGTCGGCGTACCAAGGGTGTGAGTCTGTCACTTTCAGCAGCATGTCATCGCGTAGGAAGTCATTTATAGGTAATTCCTGCAAGTTAGGGAACTGCATACGCGACAAATGATCTGCTACAGAATTACTCCTTTCTTATCTTTAATCTCTAGATCAAACTCTTGGAGCAGAAGGATCCATATTATGAGACGAGGTTTAGCATCTTTCTTAGCAAGCAGAAATCTTAGAGCAGCTTGATCAGTATAAACAATAACTTTTGCTCTAGCTAAGTAAGATCTAAACTTGTCAAAAGCAAAAACAACGGCAAGGAGCTCTTTCTCAGTGGTAGTATAATTTAACTGAGCTCCTGTCAAAGTTTTGCTAGCATAAGAAATTGCATGATGCTTTTTGTCTTTCACTTGACCAAGAACTGCCCCCACAGCATAGTCACTAGCATCACACATTATTTCAAAAAGAAGCGTCCAATCAGGGGGTTGAATGATTGGAGCAGAGATGAGTGCATTCTTAAGAGTAGCAAAGGCATGCATGCATTCATCATTGAAATCAAAGGGTGCACCCTTAGCAGTTAGTTCGTAAGGGATCGTGCAATTTGAGAGAAATCTTTTATGAAATGGCGACAAAAACCAGCATGACCCAGAAAACTGCGAACACCCTTAACATTCACAGGAGGTGGAAGCTTTTCTATAACTTCTATTTTTGCTTTGTCCACCTCTATGCCTCTCTCAGACACAAGGTGTCCAAGAACTATGCCCTCTCGGACCATGAAATGGCACTTTTCCCAATTAAGTACCAGGTCCTTCTCTTGGCATCTTTGTAAGACCTTGTCTAAATTTTCTAAGCAATGATCGAAGGTTTTTCCATAAACAGAGAAATCATCCATAAAAACTTCCATAATTTCTTCGATCATGTCAGAGAAAATAGACATCATGAAACGTTGGAACGAGGCAGGTGCATTGCACAAACCAAAAGACATGCGACGATAAGCATAAGTTCCATACGGGCATGTGAAAGTGGTCTTACTTTGATCGTCGGGGTGGATGGGAATTTGGTGATATCCCGAATACCCACCAAGGAAACAAAAGAAAGAATGATTTGCCAACCGTTCCAACATCTCATCGATGAAAGGCAGCGGAAAATGATATTTCTTTGTGGCTGTTGGCGTCACTTAACGCCAATATTTCTATCCTAAATCCGGTAATAAAAAGGTATAAACACAAGACCATGTGCATAATTTGCTTATTTACTAATCTAGTTCCACAAGTTGTGTATCCTCCTTTGTTTTGCAGGGTTCAAGACAATTTGGCTTGTTTAAATAAAGAATTGGTGAAAACCCAACATCATGAAAATTGGACACCAAGTGAAGAAGCCAAAATAGTTGGCCGAGGCCCGGGTGACGTCATCACCCCTATGTCACCCGGTCCTAAACAAAGTCCAATTGGTCGAGCACCTCAGGAAATATGTTACGCAACGTCTGCATGACCATACGAAGCAAGCGCCGAGGCAAACAACTACGGAAGACCCGGGTCACGTGACCACCCATACGTCACCCGGTCCTAAAGGAAGTCCGATTGTGGTGGAATTATCCAACATGATCTCCAATGTCTCCACGACCATAAGAAGCAAAGAAGTGAAGAGAATAATCAAGGGAAGCACCGGGTGACGTGACCACCCTTACGTCACCCGGTCCTAAGATCACCGAACCATGGGAAAAGCCCACAAGAACCAACAAGAAGATGAGGTCAAGTACCAAAGTAGAGCACACCATGTTGTAGCCCTCGTCGAGCCGATCAAAACGGACATATGGTTCAGCCCATTTGGATTCCGGATGAAGAAGTTATGGTGACCGGAAGATAGGCTGCGAAACGAGTCACGTCGGGCGACCCTGACTGGCTCGGGTGACCTGTCTAGGGTCGGCCGACGTGCCCCCCACGTCGCCCGACGTGGCAACCACGTCGCCCGACGTCCACCTCAGCCCAAATCAAGCCGTCCACATCCCACCGACTCAAATTAACGCTTCGGAGGATTTTCCGACCAAACCGACCTCCTCAACCGCCTATCAACCGCCACGGGGAGGTGATCAAGACCGTCGGGGGGACAACCGACCTCGATCAACCGTTGGGCGACGTCCCCCATGTCGGCCGACGTACCCTAACACGTCGGGCGACGCGGGAACGTCGACCGACGTACCCTCGTCGGCCGACGTACCTTGCCGCCTCAATTCCCCTATAAAAGGAGGGGGCATGCTTCACACCAACACACCCCGAGAAGAGATGTCCAATTTTCAGTCCTGTTCGCCATGTAGGCCTAGCTAGGAAGTAGTTGTAGTTGGAGTTAGAGTCGAGTCGGGCACTCGCCCCGATTCCGGAAGTCGTCTTCGGAATTGGTGTGTTTGAGTGCTTTGCATCGTCCTTTCCGATTCCCGATGTATCAAGTACTTAGTCATATCAATATAAGTTTGGTCTTTCCTCATATCTTGAGAGCTCATAGTACGACTCTTGCTTGATTGAGAACGAATCTCGTAAATTATCTTTTAGCGGATATTTGATCTCTAGCTGCGCGTTCCTCGGTCAGAGTTCTCTCGGTCAAATAACACGGAGAGTCCTCTTACTTTCTTGCCTAGTCGAACATGCATGTGTAGGCGAGATATTAATCGTTAAATCGTAGACGTGGTGTCTAAGTTAGCGATTATCTGCGGAATACGGCAAGGCCCCCGAAGGACCGTAGGCGGCAGGTGGTGACAGCCCTGTCCGTCTCTTGAAGTCGGCCACGTTCGGTCTTGTTAGTAGGCGCCCATAAGTCCCGTGGTAGCGAAAGATCTCTATCTTTAGTGTAGAATCAACGCAAGGTAGTGACAGCCCTTGTGTGTTCTACGAGCACTAGATAAACTTCGGTTCGTGTGCTTCACTCCACCAAAACATAGGAATCGTTATACTCACTCGTTATATCCAACTAGATTACTTACCTACGACTTGGCGACTTGACACCCTTATGATAGTGTGAATCACTCCTACCCTTATCTATCATTTAGTTCAACCCCGTCTTCAGATTAGTTCGTAATCTTGTAGCTAAGTCTTTATCAAGCGTTGATATCATTTATCCGAATTGCTTCCCTGTGGAAATTCGATACCCTAGAATACTCCGACGTGAAATGCTGCAATGCTTGCGGTTTAATTGAATTATTCTAAGAGAGCATAGCTACCGTCAACAAGCATTTCTGGCGCCGTTGCCGGGGAAGCAATAGGCCAAAGATATCGAACTTGATAAAAACTTGCTGCATGGTTACCGCTATCCTTAGCGGGATCACCCTGTGTTGTTTTTCTCCTTGTGACTGAACAAACAGGGCGTACAAGGTGTACGGCTTCCATACCATTTTCTTCTGGACCTCTCGCCATGGTCGTTAAGATGAAACCTGGGCATTCCACTTCCACATCAAGTTGAAGCCGGCACGTGGATTAAAAAAAATGGTGATTAGCAACTTTGGCTACGGGAAGGCCACAGGAAATGAGGTCCAGAACCGACGCTGTTCGTCGATGGAACTCGCTGTTCCATCGGCCGACGAGCCAGCTTGCCACCTCGCCGCACATGGGCACGCGACCTCGTGCACACTTCGGCGGTCACCATGGTCGGCCGACGGCCTTGCACGTCGCCCGACCTCTCCGCCGTTGCGTCATCCGACGGCCCCGCCATTGCGCCGCCATGCCCATGGGCGCACGACGCCATGGCCACGTCATGGCCTCTTCACCGGGTCGCCCATCGTCACCACGTCGCCCGACCCCGCTCGCTAGGCGTGCCAAGCCATCGCGGCGCACCACCACAGCGCACACCACCTCGACATTAGCCGACGCCACCATGTCGCCTGACCCAGGCTCGCTAGCCGCGCGACGCAGTCGCGGGGCGCACCACCTCGAGGTCGCCTGACCCCACTAGGGTCGGCCGACCCCGTTCAATGCGTCGCCCGACCATGCCTTCACGCGTACATGGAGTGCAGCCTTGCACACGATGTGCCCTGGCCACCATTGTCGGCCGACGACGTCCATGTCGCCCGACGCCATGGCCACGTTGCCCCCGACCCAGTCTTCCACATCGCCCGACGTCGCCAGCCAGTGCGCACGACACCGCGGATGCACCAGCACCATGGTCGGCAGACTCCAATGACGTGTCGCCCGACCCTGTCTTGCAGCCGCATACACCACCGATGCTGCGCCAGGAACAAGGTCGCCCGACCCTTCCTGTGTCGCCCGACCTGCTCCAACCCGCACAAGAGCAAGGCAATTCTTTTCTTTCCCTACTCTAATCCCTCTCTAATCTATATAGTTTGCTTAACTTGCTAAGTGGCCGCAAAGCAAAGCTTCTTATGTGAATATAATAATGCGATGTTCTTAGAGTCCACGCAAGTTTCAAGAAAAATCAAATAAAAATTAGTTTAGTTCTAAATAAAACCTTAGTCCTAAAGGCTTCTTTCTCTCGACCACATGAATGGCTTATGAATGGCTTTCGAACAACCAATGACTAGCCCATGCTAACTCAATTATGCATATCATCCTTCGGGTATAGTCGTTCTTTGTTGTGACTTGAGTGCAGAAAATGAACTTCCTTCGGAAGCTTACGAGGATCAACGACATGAAGAAAAGGCGCCGCCCGAGCAAGCACTTCCGCTATCAACGGAGAACCAACTTCACAATTGAGGACCATGGTAATCGACTTGGGATGGCATTCTCCCACCTCGAGCTCGAAAGGCCACCACCACTACGACGGCCACTACGCGATGACGATATCCCATAGTAAAGGCCTCCATTTAGCTCTCATCCTGCACCAATGTGCAAGGATTCGAGCTTAGGGGGGAGGTACGTACACGCATCCTCGCTCTAGTCTATCTCCGTTATCTTGCTGCTTACTAGTCGTTCATGCTCCTTATATTGCTAATCGTCAGAGAAAGTGCCACACCATGTATATTGTAGTTTTTGTTTCCCTTTTTCTTTTTCTTTTTTTTTCATATGACAAAAACCCAAAAAAAAGATTTCTTTTTTTATGCTAAGAAAATCCATAAAAAATTGCATAATTTAAAACCAAGGGCACTTTCCTAAAGTTTTTTTTCCTAATTAAAAAATGGTTTTTGATTAAAAAAATCACCCTTCCATGGCTTGAATCTTGTGAACGGCCTTGTGAGTAGTTGGCCGCCAACTCGTACTACGATTCGTGGTGTTCTTTGTCTATACTATGCATAGCAATTTATTGTCGTGCTTAGTATGTGCTCTTCCTATTAGGCCGATAGGATAGAGTATTAGCTTTACGTGTAGACATGGTGTCTACACGAAGTGCTAACTCAGAATTGCGTATCGAGTATAGTTGTTTTGTGCTAACCTTGTTGCAGGAAAACGAAAAAAAAAATTTCGAACCCTGATCAAGGAACTGTATTCGGTTCAACTTGCGATGTGAGAGAGAAAAGGCCCAACCACAATCCGCAACTCACGCGAGAGACTATGGGCGGCTGCACATGGGCCGATAGAGGAGATCACTCCAAAAAAAAAAAATCAACATGTGAGACGACACAGTCATTCGAGCTCTCATCCTTCACCATGATCTCTCCTAAGTTCCCTTTCCGTCGTCTCTCTTTCTTCTCTCGTCCTTTTCTGACTGCACCATACTCTGGCTATATCACCATCTTACAAATTGCCAAAGGAAGTGGCCTCTATCAAAAAAAAAAAAAAGTGCATAAACTTAAAAAATCTACTAAAAAGAAATAAATGCCTCGTCTTGTTTCTACCTATGCTAAGTGGAAATGATGAATGGTTGCTCTGTTTAATTGCTCTCAATTGCTAAGTTTTCACTATCATGCTCTCATGTTTTTGAAAGTGTTTATCGGCATTCCCCTGTACTTAAGATTCGAACTCTACACTTCTTGGGATGCTAATTGCTAAAACCAAGTCTAAGTGGTTGAGAGATCGTGATATGGTAATATGAATTGAATTTACCTTCCCCTTAGTATGGGTGAAACCTTGGAGATGTATTTCATTCCGTCGCAATTTAAACCCCAAGTTACTTGTTCCCTCTATGACAATAAAATTTCCTACCAAAGCCGCATATGAGCTGAATACTTCTACATATATGCTACTTATTCACGCATTGAGTTTTGTCAAAGCTTAAGTCCTTATGGAGCATGGTTGTTCAAAGTCGGTCATTTCCTTCGCGTTTATCTTTGCTCTCTTCGTCACAAATAAAACCTGGGCGTGCTGAAATTCTCATTGAATTCAAGCACTCATTCACCCGGGCATCTCAAATTTTAGCCAAATCTTTCCTTCGTGAAGCCTTTGAACCTACTATATTAAAAACTTTGTCTTCAAAATGTCCCAAAAAAATTGTGATCCTTCAATTTTGTTGCAAAATGAGGTATGAGAGCTATCAAAAAGAAAGAAAAACGTGGTGCTTTCCTCAAAAAAAAAAAGAAACAAAAAAGAGGAGAAGCACAGTTTTGAAATAGCTCTCATAGCATCTACATAAACAAGGATCGAGATTCTTCAAGTTTTGGGCAAATAAAAACAAGTTTTTCATGACACAAATTCCGACATAATGGACTAGCTAGTACCTTATGTATTGCCTTTGTGCTATTTTCCAAAATCCTTCGCGTGAGTCCATTCTCTCCCTCACCCCCGAACATTTTACCTCCAATGACCGAAATGCGAACAACCTTGTCTTTCAATAGGACTACTCTTTGACTTAGCAAAATATGCACGATAAGTATGCCTTTTCCTTACCAAGCTCCACTTGCAAGCCTACATAGAGAAGGAAAAGAACTTTGGCGAGGATACACATATGAGTGAATGAGAGTGTCATTCGAGGAAACAATGTTAACTTGGGAGAATTTTTTTTCTTTCTCATGCGACATCACATAAAACTCCAAGGATTACCTACAAGGGAGTTGGGTTTATTTATGAACCGTTCCATCTCTCAACCTCCTAATACAAGGTAATCTTATGCCCCATAGTGAAAGAGTAAGAACAATGAGTGCAAGGTTATGCCGGTTTACACTTGTATGTTTGAGCATGTCGTGCAACTTTAGCTCTTGAATGGTAGTGGGCATAGTAGCAACCCTAATCCACCGGATTTAGAGCTTTGATTTGCTCGGGACGAGCAAAGGTTCGAGCTTAGAGGGTTTGTTAGCGTCACTTAACGCCAATATTTCTATCCTAAATCCGGTAATAAAAAGGTATGAACACAAGACCATGTGCATAATTTGCTTATTTACTAATCTAGTTCCACAAGTTATGTATCCACCTTTGTTTTGCAGGGTTTTCAAGACAATTTGGCTTGTTTAAATAAAGAATTGGTGAAAACCCAACATCATGAAAATTGGACACCAAGTGAAGAAGCCAAAATGGTTGGCCGAGGCCTGGGTGACGTGATCACCCCTACGTCACCCGGTCCTAAACAAAGTCCAATTGGTCGAGCACCTCAGGAAATATGTTACGCAATGTCTGCATGACCATACGAAGCCAAGCGCCGAGGCAAACAACTACGGAAGACCCGGGTGACGTGACCACCCATATGTCACCCGGTCCTAAAGAAAGTCCGATTGTGGTGGAAATTATCCAACATGATCTCCAATGTCTCCACGACCATAAGAAGCAAAGAAGTGAAGAGAGTAGTCAAGGGAAGCACCGGGTGACGTGACCACCCTTACGTCACCCGGTCCTAAGATCACCGGACCATGGGAAAAGCCCACAAGAACCAGCAAGAAGATGAGGTCAAGTACCAAAGTAGAGCACAGCATGTTGTAGCCCTCGTCGAGCCGATCAAAACGGACATATGGTTCACCCCATTTGGATTCCGGATGAAGAAGTTATGGTGACCGGAAGATAGGCTGCGAAACGAGTCACGTCGGGCGACCCTGACTGGCTCGGGTGACCTGTCTAGGGTCGGCCGACGTGCCCCCCACGTCACCCGACGTGGCAACCACGTCGCCAGACGTCCACCTCAGCCCACATCAAGCCGTCCACATCCCACCGACTCAAATCAACGCTTCGGAGGAGGTGGTCAAGACCGTCGGGGGGACAACCGACCTCGATCAACCGTCGGGCGACGTCCCCCATGTCGGCCGACGTACCCTAACATGTCGGGTGACGCGGGAACGTCGGCCGACGTACCCTCGTCGGCCGACGTACCTTGCCGCCTCAATTCCCCTATAAAAGGAGGGGGCATGCTTCACACCAACACACCCCGAGAAGAGAAGTCCAATTTTCAGTCTTGTTCGCCACGTAGGCCTAGCTAGGAAGTAGTTGTAGTTGGAGTTAGAGTAGAGTCGGGCACTCGCCCCGATTCCGGAAGTCGTCTTCGAATTGGTATGTTTGAGTGCTTTGTATCGTCCTTTCCGATTCCCGATGTATCAAGTACTTAGTCATATCAATATAAGTTTGGTCTTTCCTCATATCTTGAGAGCTCGTAGTACGAGTTTTGCTTGATTGAGAACGAATCTCGTAAATTATCTTTTAGCGGATATTTGATCTCTAGCCGGTCGGAGTTCTCTCGGTCAAATAACACGGAGAGTCCTCTTACTTTATTGCCTAGGCGAACATGCATGTGTAGGCGAGATATTAGTCGTTAAATCGTAGAAGTGGTGTCTAAGTTAGCGATTATCTGCGGAATACGGCAAGGCCCCGGAGGACCGTAGGCGGCAGGTGGTGACAGCCCTGTCCGTCCCTTGAAGTCGGCCACGTTCGGTCTTGTTAGTAGGCGCCCATAAGTCCCGTGATAGCGAAAGATCTATATCTTAAGTGTAGAATCAACGCAAGGTAGTGACAGCCCTTGTGTGTTCTACGAGAACTAGATAAACTTCGGTTCATGTGCTTCACTCCACCAAAACATAGGAATCGTTATACTCACTCGTTATATCCAACTAGATTACTTACCTAGGACTTGGCGACTTGACACCCTTATGATAGTGTGAATCACTCCTACCTTATCTATCATTTGGTTCACCCCCGTCTTCGGATTAGTTCGTAATCTTGTAGCTAAGTCTTTATCAAGCGTTGATATCATTTATCCGAGTTGCTTCCCTGTGGAAATTCGATACCCCAGAATACTCCGAGGTGAAATGTTGCAATGGTACACCGTGCGCTTGCGGTATAATTGAATTATTCTAAGAGAGCATAGCTACCGTCAACAGTGGCCTTGTTAAGCTTTCGGTAATCAATGCACATTCTCCACCCCGTGACGGTTCATTGAGGAATGAGTTCATTTTTGTCGTTATGAACGACCGTCATACCTCCTTTCTTGGGTACCACTTATACGGGGCTCACCCATTCACCGTGAGGAACATGATAGATGATCCCGGCGTGCAATAGCTTCAAGACCTCTTTCTTCACAACTTTTCTCATCGCATTGTTCAGCCTTCTTTGAGGCTCCCTCGAAGGTGTACTTTCAGGATTCGTGGGAATGCAATGGGTGCAGAGAGTAGGGCTGATCCCTTTTAGGTCTTCAAGTGAGTAACCAAGAACGGATCGATGTCTTTCAAGCATGGTTATGAGTTTGGTGGTCTCTTCTTCCGAAAGCTTGTCACTTATGATGACAGGAGCTTGTGGATCTCCGTGCAAGAAAGCATAGCGCAAACCGGGAGGTAGCGCTTTGAGTTTAATGGGAGGTCGTGGCGGTGGTGTGGTTTGTGGTAGCTCAAAAGTATCCTCTGAGTCGGCTTCTTCTAAGATAAAATCTTGTGCATCTTCTTCAAAAGCCAACTCAGGGTCTATGTGAGGAAAAATGGCCATGACCTCCTCCACTTGATATTCCTCAAGTGGTTCATCGGAAAGAGTGTTTCGTGAGGTGGTGATTGGTATGGAAAACGACTCTTTTTCGAGGGTGAAGTCGAGGTTTCCAGATGGTGGTGCATCAATGAGGAATTTTTCAATAGGATGCCCAATCATCATGTCAAAGTCTGGGACTTCGAAGACGCAGAAATCCAGGATAACCTCAATCTTTTCATGATAGAGTGTTACATCTCTGACAATCCCCAAACTCTCAAGAATGTGGCCTGATGGGTGCTTGAGGAGTTTGTTTGTTGATGCCCATGCTCGGTTGCCAAAAATGGACAACGCATAGGTGTCGGAGAGGATGTTGGCACCAACAAGTGGGTTGTAGAGTGCATCCATCTTGGTTACTTTGATGGAGCAGCTTATGTTGGAGGAGGGAGGACCGAGCCGAATGATATCCATGGATAGCTCATTCTCCCTCAACCATTCATCGCTCATGATAGAAGTAAGCTCCCGAACAGTCTCCACAAGGTATTCTTTTTCTATTGGTTCGGGAGGTGGCAAAGGAACAGGCGGTCTCTTTTCAAATAAATAGTTTGAGGTGTTTCCAAAATCTTCAAAATTTTCCTCCTCCAACTCAAATGGGAACTCGAGAGGTTCATCATCCTCTGTCATTGTTCGTGAATCACATGAGGACTCAGATGTGGGGCTACCATGGTAGACACCTTTTGTTGTGTTTCCACAATGAGTTCCTCATCTTTTGACTCCGGCTTCTTAGGTGTTTCAGCGGGAAAAGGTGTATTTTCAACAATTCTTTCTAGCAAATCTTTTGCTTCCGCTATGGTCTTATGAGAAAAAGAACCACCGGCAGCCATGTTAAGATAAAGTGCAGTGTCATTGCTCAACCCTGAATAAAAGTGTTGCAAAAGAACGGGTTCTGCGAGTAATAACTCTGGACCAGAATCTGTTAATGAACAGAACCGTATCCATGCCGCACTAAGGGTTTCTTCCTCCTCTTGGCGAAAGTTAATTATTTCCGCTCGTAGAGCAGTGATACGGGATACAGAAAAAAATTCTAGACAAAATTTGTCTCGCAATTCTTTCCGATCGCCGTTCACTCTCTTAGCGGTGTAAGTGTAACATTGCTTTACCTTCCATTGAGGGAGAAGGAAAACGATTTCCACTTTAAAGTTTCGTGTGTCATGCCATTGATCAATCGGCATGCACACAATTGCTCAAACTCTCGTTAATCTTTAAAGCCAGAGAAAGAAAGACCTTTGATCAAAGAAATAAAACTGGGGCAGAGCTCATAGCTTGTTGAAATAACAAGTTGGGATGAACATGGTGGCTCTAAGAGCTCGCCCCGTGGAGTGGAAAAAGATTGGATGGTAGGTGATGACTCCTTGTGTATATTCTTTTCTTTTTCATTTAAATGAACGGGAAATGTAAATATAAGTTACGAGGGTAAACCTGGTCCGCTACAGAGATAGCAACCGTTCCCCTGCAAAGGTGCCAGAAATGCTTGTTGGTATTTCTTACACTACGAATAAATCCGCAAGCACACAGAATACCGTTGTAGCACTTCACCCGGGAGTATTCCAAGGTATCGTATTTGTTTTCCCCAAGGAAAGGAGATATTCTGCAGCAAGGTTAGTTTTACCCAAGGACAACAAGAATGATAGTAGTACATGATTGAGAGGATGAATAAAGATCTAGTTGTCCCGTAGGAGAGACGCACTCAAGTTCTACTTGTTTACTTCAGGCACTGGTATAGACGTGGTCTGTCAAGTCACGGACAGGACTGTCACCACCTGCCGCCTACCTCTACAAACCGTGGGGCACGCTGCAAACAAAGGTAACCTCTAGCCTAGACACCACGTCTATGCCGTCGATTACTACTCTAACCCCGGTCCTGGTACCAATCTAGAAGGCTAGAGCACTCCTTGCGGAGCGATGATCCCGTAAACAAGTATAACAAGAATAACGACTAGTAAATAAAGCTCGCTAGATCAATATCACCACGAATACTAATCTTATGAATAAGAACGACGAACGAGCTATGAACGAACGACGAAGGAAGAACGAACGATGAACGTAAAACGAACGACGAACTGTTAATAAGATAAATATCCGCCAAGTTACAAGAGTAGGAAAATAACTAAGACAAAGCTATCCCTCTCTTCTCCCTTGCCCTCTCCCCTATTCTACTACTATACAAGAGGCTCTAGGCCTGAGATGTGGGAGTGGTGCTCTCCTCTTATGATTCTTGTGATGTCTTTTGGAGGACGGGGGTACCCCTTTATTTATAGCCTTGGAAGGTCGGTTGATTTGAGGCGGTTCCCGGCATTGATGGTATTGATTGCAGAGGGAACCGACCTCCTAAGGTCGGTTGCAAACCGCCATAAGCTAGAAGATAGGCCAGTGGGGCCACCAACAGGGGTCGGCCGATGCCAATCCCTAAGTCGGCCGACCTGGGGTGGGCCCCACTGGGCCTGGCCTTCCTTGGGCTGTGTCTTGGGTTGTCTCCTCCTCTGATCTACCTGCTATGGATGGACTTGAAGCATTCTGATTGGAGTTTTTGGGCTTTATGGGGAGATATCTTTATTCCGGGGAAATTCGGTGTTTGCAAAGTCGGCCTTTTATGCTTCCTTTTCCCCGTTTTCCTACGAAATGCAGTTGCACTCACAAATTTACCGAGACTTGTGGATCATTAGTTTAAAGACCTAAGTCTACCTTTGGTGTTTGATTTGAGGGTAAAAGGTGCAGCTAGTTGACGGTTTATTTTTGTTCTAAGAGCCGTCAACAATAAGATTCATCGCCCTTTAGTAAGTCCAAATGTCATCACAACCCATTTAAATAAACCCACAAAACCCAGGCAATGAAAAGCAGTTTTAGAAATATCGTCAACCATAAAAATCTGATTGGACCCGGCATTACCATCCAAAAAACTGATCATCTTATTCCCTGAAGCATTATTCACTAAAACATCAGCTATAGGCATGGGATACTTATACTTAGGTGTTGCCCTGCTTAAATTTCTAAAATCAACACACACCCTAATCTTTCCAGTATTTTTCTTCTCTACTTACACAATATTAGAAACCCACTCTGCATATCTACAGGGGCGAATAAAATTTGCTTTCAAAAGCATATCAATTTCTTGTTTTATACGATCATACAATTCAGTATTAAAACACCTTGCTGGTTGTTTATATGGCCTAAAGCCTTGCTTGATGGTAACCTATGTTCTACTAAATCTCTACTCAAACCCGGCATTTCAGTCTACTCCCAAGCAAAATAATCCATAAATTCTCTTAATGAAGCACATACCTCATCCTTCTGCACCTTTGATAAGTTTGCATTTACAAATGTTGGCCTCGGCACAGTCCCACCTCCAATATCCACCTCATCAACAGAAGAAAATCTCTGTCCTAATTTTCCAATACCATCAAAATCTTCTATTGCCTCACCCATATCGTTATTCCTCGAACGATACTCCTCAGTCCGCTTTTGCAACCACCTGATACTATCCTCCTTAGTCGTCATTTTACAGACTCATGTTGTCTAGCCGGCCTACAGCAGTCGGCTTTACACTAACAGGAACAAATCCATCTCTTCCTATACTGACATAATCATACTCAGATAAGTCTCTCCCCGACAAACACCTCGTCTCTCCACCCTGCCAACAATCTATTTGCGACTCAGCTACCGCTACATACGCCGAGTTATCCGCCTCCATAATCTCTACCTTGTCTCCTACCCACTGTATCAAACACTGATGCAATGTGGATGGTACAGAGCCATTAGCGTGAATCCAATCCCGTCGGAGCAGTATATTATAGTGCCCTGGTACATGGCTTCCTGGTCAAACACGAACGCAGACACCTCTCCTCCAATCAACTGTCCACTATGCATGACCTTCATGATTTATCCAGTATGGAACCAAACCTGGCCAAGCTTTAATCTTCCAAGTTCTTCTCGTGCATGTTCTGCAACATTCAGACTTGCTTGCCAATTTTCATACCTAACATTTTCTAACGACTAAAGCATGGGCATTTGATAAAGAAACAATACGAGGATTGTACCAACTTTCATGAAGTACAAGGGCGACTAGGGGGAACGTCTGTGATCAAGACAAAAGGCCATTAAGCCATGGCTCACGACGTTCGCTGTCGCCGGAAACTGAGTTCTTTTTGGACGACGGGCCATGACCAACCGTTCCAGAGGAAATCATATCATCTACAACGATCGAGCTCTCACCAGCCGTCGACCTCCGCCATGCACCATCCGGCTCCTCTGTCAACGAACAACCACCGGTCATCTCGGCCGCAGGTGTCTAATTGGACGGCTACCAGGGACCCAGGTGTTTGCCGCCACACTCACTCCGTCAGATGTATGTATAGTATTAGCAACTGAGGAAGCCACGAAAGACGTCCCCGTGGCAGGGGTCATGCTCGCCGCCGGTGTTCCGACTCCAAAGGGCGGGCGCTCGTCAGACATCCGAGGACGACGCTGGCCGGCGGCTCCAAGACGGTCCGGCGCATCCTGAGACAATGGTTGGTTGGGCACTCACCTACCATTGCCTATAACAAGATAAACTCAGGATGTACACCCGCTCATTGCCACTGTAACTACTCGTATCCTGACCTATCATGCCTACAACCAAGATGAGCTTAAATATGCAAACAGCATGCTAAAGGGAAGTAAGTATAACTTGATTTCCAATGTGCTAGGAGAGCCTCTTGAGGAGCGAGGCGAGGGCTCATATATATGATACAATGGTATATGATCTGCAGCCTGATTTAAAATAGCTTGCACGAAGCGTGATTTATGGATGGCTGTTCTGACAAAATCATATGTGAAGCAATAGCATGTTACCTATACCTGGTACTTGTGGTTTGGATTAAACAAAGTGTACAAAAGTACAAAGATCACCCTGCTTTATTCAAAATCACATAAACGGATGTTACAGTAGAGTGATACAATTGCGGTCGGATAAAAAAGCAGCCTTGCTCGTGGGCTACTGACAAAATTATCATATTCCTTAAAAACTCTTAGCGGGCTTATCATGTCACTTTTCCTGCTCTGATACATGAATTGGGTAAAGAAATGAAAATCACAGGAAGCTCCAAATGATGGTTGAAGTTATTAAGAATACAGATTCTTGGCTGTCAACAAAATATATTGTTACCACTCTCTTAAAACATCTGAAACTGTCTCTCTTTTTTTTTTTTCAACAATCTCTTGAGAAAACACTGCCAATAACTGAACTAACACAGTACAATAGCTAGGGAGATACGTTTCAGATTTATTACACTTCTCACATATTGAAAAGAGATAGGCATGTCATGGAATCTAGATCAGTGAATCCTGTAAGGTTCAAGGAGCCAAACACAATCTGAAAGGGGATTTAAAGTGTCATATTTCCATATCCAATATAAAAATCAATCATAAAACTATGACTATCCAACTGGCAAGGCTCACTACCTCTAGCATGAATTATTTTCATTTTATTTTCTCAAACAAAAAGGAAATCGCTTTACAGAGCATATGGTACCTGTCACACACAAATGACACTATTAACTAATTAGAGGAGGCAGAAGCATTTGTACAAATCACTCTCTATTAGCAACCTCAATTATGGACAACTTCAGCTCCTCCAAAGCCAAGTAGCTCGAAAAATGTAGCGCTCTCAGCAGTTCCCGGTGGCACAATGGAAAAAAGGTGTCAGATAAGGAAGAGTGTTTACTAAACGAACAAAGAAAAAGAACAACAGCTATTTAAAATCCTGCAGGACAAGGAGATTAGCCACCTAATGGCCTGGAACCCATAGCTATAATAAACCAGCAATAACAAATCCATAAATAGACTGTAAAACACTAATGGACTGGAACGCTGCCTGGTAATAAGGATCGATGGCAACTTCAGGGAGAAAAAAAAAAAACTCCAAGGCAAACACCATTGATCCATCACCAGCAACACTATCTCAATGCCACCTAGAACTGTTCCTCACAGGCCACCTGACATATGTAGGCCACATACACCCCAGGGCATCTACTGACCACATCCTGGAACAACAAAACAAGGGACGCACAACAAACATTCCCAAGAGGAATTCCCTCAAAAAAAAAAATCCCAAGAGGAAAAAGGCTGGACCCTCCCAAAAACGCAAAAGGGTAAAAAAGACCAGACAATATCTACACGATGGCCAGACCACAGCAAGGAAGAAACCATAGACAGATGACAATTTCCAAACAACAATAAAAAAGCCGACCAAACAGCCTCGGTCAGCACATGTAAACACAAGCATGACACAAAGAAAATCAAAACACAAAGAGAACAGAAAAGAGAGAGCATCATACCCTGGGTTAACCAAAATAAGACCAATAATGCAGCATCAGGAGGAATTTAGCACGAACAGGGAAACCTGCAGTGAAAAATAAATCAGCAGATGTTGACTAATAAGGAAACGACTAAGACATCTGGCAAATCCACCAAGATCAGTACTATCTGGAGGAATGCATATAACCAACAAAACGTTCTGTAAATACCCACAAATAGGAACATTTGCAAAATCAGGAAGCAAAGATCGGTGCTATTTTCTAATCAGTATTTTCACAAAAAAAAAAAGATAAAAATGACCTGTTTTCTGAGAGTAGCAGATTCCAAGATTTGATAGATAATGGTTTAGGAGACACCAAATCTTTCTAGTCACAAACCACAATCATAAAGCATTCGACGATTGAATAAATCACCAAGCAACCGCGATTACCTCCTTTATTCCATATACGACAAGAAACAACGAAATATCGTAGTGCGACATAAACCATTTCAAAGAACAGACCAAGGCACCACTGCACTGCAAGCAAGAGAAGCATATGCAGACACAGGGGTTTAATTTGTTCTCGCGGAACAAAAATCATGACACATCCATAGGGAGCATAATACACGTAAACAGAAGGAAACATGAGGCCTATCCTGTAAGATACTCTCTTCACCAGATAGCATTAACAATCTCAACCACGCAAGGAGGAAGGTAATCAAGGAAATCACCTTTGGCAGCAACGATGCAAAGAAGGAAGATGAACAGAAAGGGAGGAGCAGCACAAAACACAACCTGCACCAAACATGAATCAACAACCGAATATCCAGGCACGGGTGGGGAGGCCGAGAAAATACAGGTAAGATCGGCGAAGAATCTGAGCTCACCCAAAAGCACCTATCATGGTTAGTTGCGGAGGAACACACCGAGAAGGAATCAAAGCTGATGGACCCAACAGGAGGACCGGAGCACCATCTGCACGAAAATCTCCGTAGCAACCAGATGAGGTTGAGAAAGAAACGAAAAAAAAATTTATCTGCAAGCAGATGGATGCAAAGCAACTCAACTCACCTAAAGGCCCCCATCCGTGGACACCAACCGGGACGAACCAACCAGAAAACCCAAGGAGGAACCCGAAACCAGCCTGCAGCAAGCAACGAACCAAAATACATCAAAATGCAAGCAACAAAGAAAAGACCCCATCAATCGTGGATTCGTGGGATCGAAGCAACCGGGAAAAAAAAAACTCCCTTCAACCAAACCCAGTCATGGCGAGTCGGCGACAACGCCGGCAAACGCAACAACGGAGGTCGCGCCGATGGGCATACATGTGAACAGGAACCTGCGAGACACAAGGGAAAAGGGCAACAAAACATGAGGAGCACATCGAGAAGCATCCCAACAGCGACCCCTCATCAGGCAAAAGCGAAACCCAAAACCCTAACGAAAGAAAAGGCAGGCGAGGAAGACTCGAACGAATGGAGCAAGGGGGAGGGAAGGGACGCACCCAGCATGGCGGATCGGCGAGAAAACACGAGCGGGGGACGAAAACCAGCGGCGGCAGAGGAGGCGAGGCGATTCGGAAAATGCGAGGAAGGCCTCAACCACCGCCATAACTCCGCGGGCGCGTGGGAGCGACGAAGCAACGGGCACCACGCGGCAGCACAATAGACGCCACCAACGGGAGTCAAGCACGCCTACAGGAGCCGTACAAGCGGCGAACTCGCACCGGCCAACGATTTTACCCAACGACGTAACCAAGCGCTGATCAGGATCGAACGGTAAAACGGAAAACTACCGACGTGGTCAGCGAGTACGCGACGGGCAGGGAGCTCGACCAGAGGAGGAAAAATGTGACCTAATGAAACTTGGGGAGATGAGACTGTAGGGGTGGGAAAACTGAAATAAGGATCACAGCACAGAGACATGTTATTAGCTGACAGCCGTGCGGATTTATTTGCTTCGCGGGTAGGTGTTATAGTCCATAATTTCAGGACACCTTGTATTTATGGGTACCATCGCTTATAGCGCGCGGCCATGCTGGTTACTGTTAGGTTATCGGCGGAACGACGGCACGTAAAACACGACGAATAACAAAAAGTAAAACTGGAATAGAGGAGACGAAATTCTTTATTGCGAAATTCTGGTGTCAGGTTACAGTGGGGGTCTCCTCAACTATTTATAAGAGGGGAACCCTAACTTCGTGTTGGGCTCGAATTCGATAAAGCCGCCCACATAGGCCAGGACTCCTTCTTCTAGAAGGTGGGCCTGGCCCAATAAGAGTTTTACAACAGTTACAACCAAACTTATTGAGCTTCGCATTGATCCATCTCGCCAGAGGGTAAGATTGCTTGCCACGCTGGTACCGCTTGCCTCGTCGCGCTTTTACAATCCATCGCAGCTGTGCTAAACAGGTTTTGTGTGGATGTAATATGCTTTAATGTTAATAATTTCTCTTTTCGCAATAAAAAAATGAGATACGCCATGATAAGCTACAAGCGCCAGGACGGTTAATATAGGCCTGTACGGCACAACTTCAACTCCAAATTTCACCACAAAGTTGGGCTCAGCTGTGCAAAACGCCGCAACTCTAGCCTTCTTTAGAGCACCCATCTTCGTGGAAATTCATTGAAGCGGGTCGGAGTACTACCTGCACTGTAAATAGCCCAACATAAAAAATATCTTTGGAACCCTGATCATAATGCTAGAATTTCAGAACCTGATGCCTGTTTGCAGCTGAAGCATCAGCTCCTAATTCTTATGCTCCCTTTAACACTTTCTATACTTCCTGGAAATATTGTAATGTGGCTTTCGCTATAAGACGCTTTGTGTATCCATATAACATATCCATTTATTATTATTCTCTCGATACTATTTCCTGTGGATTTCTCGTGCTCTACTAGACCCTAAACTACTACTCCTTGCTTAGGGGACTACTTGTTTCTCAGGCTTATGTTATTATATTTATATTATAGGTTCCAGAAATTCTAAATGTGATCAACACAAACAAAAGCTTCATTGATTTGAAAATTATCAGGACCATCGTCACTAAACTATCTTATCTGTAATTCATCTGCCAGTCCAGAAACGAGTTTCAAGAACATTTGTCGTTCATAGAGTTTAGTGCTACATGATACAGCTGAAGACTGTATAACTCAACTCATGTGGGACCCAGTAACAATGACGCGCACTCGGTTCATTTCATTGACCTTTCACCTTTTCATCTGCAAATTCCATAAAACCTTTTTCTCAGTGTCATTTACATGTTCTGTGTCCTTCACCTCCTGATTCTATCTCTGCGCCGTTCCCTCTCTCTATATATACTACTAGTATATATCTTGTTGTTTGTCATGACTAAAACCTATACCACAGGATTGAAGGTTTAGACTACGCTACAATGTTTTTATGATAAAAAATCTTTGTCTTTATGATTAAAAAAATTGGCCTTTTCATGATGAAGCTTTGGAGTGAGAAGCGTCAGGAAAAAGTATATGACGAATGGTCATAGCTGCGGCAGCTAGAAGGATCCGCCAGGTATTATCATTCATTACTGTTTGGTTCGCGTGTTTGGAACGTGTTCTAGTTGTAGGCTCATTTTATTACATTAGCTTTTTGTTTCGCGTCCAACATATTCGAGTCCCGCTGCAAAGACTTTACAGTATGTGTAAATTCAACATCGCTCAAAATCCTGGTCGTTTAGATTTCGACTGCCACCCTCTTCTCCCACTCCCATCTCAGCACCACGAGATTTCTCCGATCGAAATCCATGGAGGAGCCGAGGTCACGGCAACATCATTCTCTCAGTCCGACGCATGAGATGACGCTGTTGGATATATGTGCACTTTTAAATTTAATTTATTTATTATTTTAAAAATAAATCATGACATGATGAACAGATTGCAGATTAAGCTAGACAAGTCTTTGCAAAATCTAGCCACGTTTATAATCACAGTAAATAGGGCAAAATCTACCATACTCTATAGTACCGTACAAGTATGGATGACAAAGGTAAATACGAGAGACATAGTTTTAGAGAACACGTAATGACCATCCATACTTGTCTGTGTCTTATTTTTTACTCTCCCTAGGATTTCAGTCCCATACATCACTACTTGGTGAGAGCATATTTTAGAAGTTACGGGCATCCAAAATCCGCCACAATAGACAACAATAGTGGCGGGTTCACTAGTAGTGACAGGCGATGCTGATGCCACCACACGATGCGCCACTAGTATTTGTTTACGCTTGCTATTGTCAGCATCACAGCAGCGGCGCTTGTTGGGGAAAGGCGAAGAGGTCCATGGAGAAACTCATTGTCTCTTCGTTTTCGTTTATTCCGTTGCAGGTTACGAGGTACGCGGTGCGGAACGCGAAGAGGGGTCTCTACTCACGGGCGTTGAGGCGAAGCCCCGAAGCCGTGAACGCGAAGATGTTCTTCGGCGAAGAGCTTTTGGCGAAGAACCCTTCGCGTTGGTCTCTTCGAGTAGGGGCCAGGAGGGTCCCACCTCCGAATCGATTAGGGTTAGTATTGCAAAGAATGTTGTAACATGACTGTTATGCCCTTTAGACAATTTGGTACATAGGGTTTGTTGTATGGACTAGTGTGATCAAGGGTATTTATGTCAACGGTAACACATGTTGGGTAGGCTATAAATAGCCCTCTCAGGACTCCTGTTGGGGGGGTCGATTCCTGTTGAGTAGTACCAAGGTACTGTAATGTGAATCTTCCTGGAAATGCATTTCCCTTCGCATTTACTTTCTTATATTAGGTTATAGTAGTGGTTTGTCTAGCGAAGCAGTTTTGTGATTCTTGTTTGGTACTGTCCTGCGAGGATATCCCAACAATTGGCGCCCACCGTTGTGTTTTGGCCGAAGATCATCTCATTATGCCACCCAAGAAGCTAAAGCCGGCTGCCGCTCCAAGAGCACCCAAGGGGGCTCCGTCTTCGGCTTCGCGGCACGATGAGCGAAGATAGTGTGGGCGCATAACACCACAACCTCAAGAGCAACAAAATTTACTCCGTTCAAGTTGCTGTTCGGCGAAGAAGCTATGACTCCAGAAGAGGTCAAGCACCACAGCCCCAGGGTCGAAGCTGGTAACCCAAATCTCGAAGACCAGGTCATCGCTAAGGACATGGTCGAGATTTCCAGGCTCGAAGCAGCCTGCAACTTGGAAAAATACCAAGAGGAAACAAGAAAATGGAGGGACCAAAAGGTAGTCCACAGGCACTTCGCAATTGGTGACCTCGTGTTACTTCGAAGTCCAAGAACTGAGAGCTTGGGTAAACTTGAGCCCAAGTGGCAAGGGCCATACATCGTGGTCAAAACTAACAACCCAGGTTCATATCGACTGGCAGACTGCGAAGGCAACGACCTCCCTCATTCCTGGAATGTTGAAAACCTCAAGAAGTACTTCGCTTAAAAGTGTGTAAGGGGCTTCGCATAAATATAAGCGATCACCCCCTTTTCTAGTTTTCAGTAGTTTCTTTTTAACTTTCTCTTCGTTTTTAGAGATTTCAAGGCTCATACTCTTTTCCTCACAGGGGAACCGCATCTTGGGGGTGAGGTTTTTAACGAGGTGAGACCTTCATGTAACCCTTTGCAATCATAATGCAAGTACTTCCCCAGAAAACCGTGAAGAGTCTTATGTCGATGCAAACTAACATAATAAGTTTTCAGCATCAACAATTGTATAAACACAGCATGTAAACCTTCGAGCTTCGCAATTCGAGCGCAGCTCTCCGGCTTATCAAACGTAACGAGAGTTACGAAGCCAGATCGGCGAAATGCCTAGCCCAAGTGGCAAATTTCTTACTTTATGAGTAAGAAACCTTTGCGGGTAGAAACACCCCATGTGCGCGAAAAGCAGCGTCAACCGCCTAAGGGCAAAGATGCAATGACAAGTCAAATATACAGGGAACCTATCTCGTTGAGAGACTATCAGATATTCTCTCCGACCGTTCATCGTGCGCAAGCAGTAAAAGCGCACGAAAAAGAACAAGTCAGCACAATCTTTACTCGAGTACACTGCGAATAACTAAAGGCGAAGAGTACAGCGTCCACAAAGAAATAATTGAGCGTGCGCGACCCAACTCTATTCCCTCTTATAAATAGAGCTAACTCACAGCGCCTCCTAAGGCACCACAAAATCGACATGGAACCTTCAAAGGGTCCAGCGCAGAAACGCATGGACAAGTACGTAGAATCAATGCAAAACCTCAGGCTGAGCCAGCAATCACAAGGTTCCTCCAGCAATAGCCAAGCACCTACACCGCCACAAGCCGATCAACCACCAAAACTTAACCGGGACTTCGCCCTTGTGCAATATCAGCAACCAGAACCACTCTAAGATATCCCACAAGAAACCCTAGCTCTCCCAGAATTCATCGATCTGGAGGACCCGTTTACCAGGTACTTGCCAAACAATAATACAGCTCTAAGGGTAAGAAACGGCGGAGTCGCGAGCCGTACAAGGAGCCGCACACGCGGTAGGCAGTAAACGTTCTTCGTCTACTTCGAATTTATCCAGTGCAACCGCCTCTCCCGCAGTAAGCTCGTTCTTCGCGTCATTTTGTATCAAAACCACAATGTACCCGCACTAATAAATAAATTGCCTGTGCTTTCGCTATCGCATGCATTCTTCATACCAGTAAGAGGAGTTTTTCCGAAGTGGAAAACATCTTCGCGTCAATCTCACACCTCGCCCCTCGATTGCCAGGGGGGAGGGGAGTTTTTCCGAAGTGAAAAACATCTTAGCGTCAATCTCGCACCTCGCCCCTCGATTGCCAGGGGGGAGGGGAGTTTTTCCGAAGTGGAAAACATCTTCGCGTCAATCTCGCACCTCGCCCTCGATTGCCAGGGGGAGGGGAGTTTTTCCGAAGTGGAAAACATCTTCGCGTCAATCTCGCACCTCGCCCCTCGATTGCCAGGGGGGAGGGGAGTTTTTCCGAAGTGGAAAACATCTTAACGTCAATCTCGCACCTCGCCCCTCGATTGCCAGGGGGAGGGGAGTTTTTCCGAAGTGGAAAACATCTTAGCGTCAATCTCGCACCTCGCCCCTCGATTGCCAGGGGGGAGGGGAGTTTTTCCGAAATGGAAAACATCTTAGCTTCAATCTCACACCTCGCCCTCGATTGCCAGGGGGAGGGGAGTTTTTCCGAAGTAGAGAACATCTTCGCGTCAATCTCGCACCTCGCCCCTCGATTGCCAGGGGGGAGGGGAGTTTTTCCGAAGTGGAAAACATCTTCGCGTCAATCTCGCACCTCGCCCCTCGATTGCCTGGGGGGAGGGGAGTTTTTCCGAAGTGGAAAACAATTTCGCGTTTCCGAAGAAGAAACTACTAAGTACTAACGTTCGCATAAATAGAACTTAAGAAAATGTTCTTGTAACAAAACAGATTTCTTCGTGCCCCATAAGCTAATCAAAGGCATGAAGTCATAGCTCCATGTACCCGTTATCGTAATGACGATCCTTACAAGGAACGTCAAAAACCCAAGGA
Organism: Eragrostis nindensis; assembly: GCA_012490785.1. Taxonomy (NCBI): domain Eukaryota; kingdom Viridiplantae; phylum Streptophyta; class Magnoliopsida; order Poales; family Poaceae; genus Eragrostis; species Eragrostis nindensis. Next base: position 628,512 of record JAAXCT010000072.1, on the reverse strand, counting down.
AACGAAGACACCAGCTCATTCTCCACAATTTCTTCCTTCGGAATCAAAAGAAAGGGTCGCTCTTCGCAGACCTTGCGGGTCTTGAAAACACGAGCAATCTCCGCACGGCATTCAAAGTATTCTTTTAGGGCATACATCCAAACACGGCTCAGCGAAGTTTCACCAAATCTTCGGCGAAAAGCCACGAAGCTACCACGAGTAGCGCAAAAGTTGCCATTGCGATAACAAAGAGGTTCAAATGCAGGCTCCTCGCCGGAGACCTGCACATAGTACATTACATCAAGACCCTGAATTCGATACAAGCCATAACATCCCTGGCCAAATATGAAACATCTCTAGACCTCGCCACTGCGCCTGGCCTCTTCGCCGTTTTTCCCCTCGGAAGGCGTGCTAGGTTTCGCCTTCTTCGGGGCAGCGGCATCTTCGCTAGCAGAAGCTGCGCGCTTGCTCGGAGCATGGCTTGGCGGACCTTGTTCTTTGACCGCCTGAGGACCTCCAGCAGCCTTCGTTTCAAAACAAAATGGTCACAACAATGAGAGAAGCAAAAATCGAAAAGAACTAGAAAACGCAAAATCGTTACCACCGCAAGTTCCTCGGCAGCCTTCTGGCGCGAAGCCTCGGCGCCAACTGGACCCCAGTAGTACTTGAGGAAGCGTTTAACAATGACCCGCACTTTGTCGTTGCTGGTCAAAGCGTTGGCGGCCGCGAAGTCAGCAGGTTTGAATCCGGACTTCCCCAGCTCGACGAAGTGAGCACACTTCTTCTTGTCCAGGAGATCCAGTAGCGCGAAGAGGCCGGTTCAGAGAGCTTGATCCCCAGAGTTGCGAAAAGCCCCTGGGAGTAGCTTCATCTCCTGGTTCTGCCACGCGAAGAAGAGCGATGGTGATATGCGATTCTTGGTCGGCAGCGGAAAGGCCTTACCACCAACCTGGGACAGCGCCTCAGACAGCTGGCAGAAGACGTTGACAGCGCCCTCGTCAAACATCTTCGTGAAGTCCTCAAGCTGCTGAGTTACATCAGCATTCTTCTCCTCCGCGGCTTTAAGCTTCTCCGCATGCGCGAGCTCGACCTTTTCCAGAGATGCCTTCATCTCTCCTAACTCTTTTTCCTTAGCGGCCAGGTTAGTCTTGGCCTGCTCAAACTCTGCACGGGTCTTCTCCCACAGAGCCTTCTCTCGGCGAAGGTCCTCGAGTTCAGCGGAACAATCTCCGCTGACACCGCCAGTAACAACTTTAGTGCGAAGAGCCTTCGAGGTGGCGTACACCTGCATAATATACGCATCGAAAAATATAAGTACAAGGAAACATAAATAGTAAAAACTTCAAGATACAGTGACAAGAAGTTTACCACCGAAACTTGGCGTTCCAGTGTGTCAACAAGCTCAGCCGCAGGCGCTTCGCTGAGAGCACGCCCCAAACCTGCGAGACAAAAAGAAACGAAATCTAAATATCTTCGCACAAACTAGAACAAACATTAATGTGATAGAAAAACAAAAGACACGCAAGAGACCTTCGGCATTGAACTCAACGTCCCCACACATCATCCCAAATACCAAACGACTGATCTCGTCACCAGGAGCGTTAGATGATATAGCATCACTAGAGCTGCAACTGCTGGAGTCATCAGAACCGCTACTCGTGTCTTCGCTAGACCCGCTGCTAGAGGATGTGGCATCATCCCTCATTCCTTGCAGGACGCGGTCAAGCCCAGCATCATCGACCGTAAAAGCGTCGACGTCGCGGTTACTCTCCGCAGAGGCACCCCTTGTATTACCCACAGAGTCATCACTTATGACCTCATCGGAGTCATCCAAGTTAACAACCGGAGCCCCCGAGGGAGCGACGAAGGTTTTAACCCCGGTGTCCAAGCCTTGATCAGCGCTATCCGACAAAATCTCGTCGGAGCCGGTCAGGTCGTAAACCGGAGGGACCATCGGAGGCGCTTTACCAAACCCTTCCCCAGGCTCAGTGACACCAATTGGAACTACAGCCTCTTCGCACTGGACTGTAGGAAAGCTGACTGAGCCCTCCAAAGCATCCGAAATCCGAAGAGAACTCCCTTTTCTACCAGCGGCCCTTTTTCGTTTCCGCCTGTCCGCTTGTACAGTCACCATTTTCTCCACTGCGGACGAAGAGACCTTACGAACAGTCTTTCGCGGAGGAGCCTTTTCAGTGTTTTCCTCCTCTTCGTATTCTGGAGGCTCAATGGCGTTCCTCCATCCCTCAAGTTCAACAAAGCAAGTCGTCCTAAAAACCTTCTCACCAGGCTTCTTGCGGACCCGTCTGATCGGACCAACCTTACGCCCATAGTACTTGACTTTTAAAAAGTCGAAATCCGATTGATGCGGTCCTTAACCAAAAGTTTCCTATCGCACAAATCAGCCTCCTCTTCGGTGTAAGGACCGCAAAGAATCTCCGCGGTCTCTTCCACAACCTTAACGAATTGTGCATCAGACAAATCATCCGGTTTCTTCACTACGTCTTCAGCGAAGAGCGGGCTCTCAAATTCAATTTTACCCACCTTCTTCGTTTTGTGCCTTCTGGGGTGCCATCCGTTGCGAAGAGGCCATATGCGGGCAGCGATAAATTCTTCAACGACACCTCGCGAACTCAGCACCCGGCAAACATTTTTGAAAGCAACGCAGGCTTTCTGAAACCCTTCGCTGTCCTCGTAACCGGGAGAAAAGACCGGGTCGGCATCGCGTATGGTGCTGCCAAGTGGGTAAAAAGTATCCCCCTCATCATCCTTCGCTGAGGGAACTTGCACGTAGAACCAGTACCTCATCCAGTCTTCAGGCCACTTGTTCCGATTAGCAGTCGCAAGACTAATCGTCTTGATCTTCGATTTCTTTGAGAATTCACGGGGTTTGAACGAACATATCCCATACTGGGAGTGGAATACATCGTCGTCGAAGTAAACCTTCCTATTTTGCAAGTGCAAACGGAAAAACCGGCAAAACGTGTCAGGGTGAAGCCGACCTTTGTGAGTACGCACTGCCCATATGAACTTCGCCAGTTGCACGAAGGCGTTAGGCGTCAGCTGGTGCATCTCCACGTTGTACCGGAATAGGATAGCTCCGAGAAAGTTCCACGTCGGCTGACGGAACCCTGCCTCATAAAAATCCTGAAACACAACTGCCTGGTTCGGCTCCGGAGTTGGAACCTCTTCGCCTTTGGGCGCGCACGCAGTTCCTGCCTCAAAGTACCCAAGCTTCGCGTACTGCTCAAGCACGCGTTCCGTAACAAGCGACCGCCCAAGGCGCAGAGTCTTTGACAACTGCAGAGGTTTCCTAAGCGGAGCTCCACCTCTTAACCAAGTCTTTTCCCTATCAGATAACTCCGCAGAGTCAAGGGCAGCGTCTTTGGAACAACCCTCTTTGGCTGTGTGGCTTTTCGCTCCGAGCTCAGCCGCAGAATCTAAATAAGCTGTAAAATCAGCATTTTCTCCAAAATAGTTACCTCCGACGGTAGGCGGAGTGGCACTGGGAGCAATGTCGGCGGTAGTCATACCAGCCGCGGCGCCTTTCTCTGCATCACCCTCCGTGGTTGGGTTAAGCGGAGCCACTTCGCGCTCATCGTGCAGAGGAGAACCGGGTATCCTCTCCGAGCTATCGCTCAGGTGAGATTGTGACTCCGCTGCTGGCGAACCTGACGGAGCTCTCGCCGAGGCATCTTCGCTCGCCATATCGTCAATGAGGCGCGAAGTCTGCCTGATCCTAGACATGACAAACTAATAAACCATCAAGCAGCGAAGAGCAATTCCCCTCGCGAGAGGCGGGAAGTAACAAAATTACAGCGAAGAGCAAAAAATTAACATATAAGAAACATACCAAAGGTCGAATTCCGAAGAGAGCGGGCGTCGTTTGAGCAGCCTAAAAGCTAGCGAGAGGCGAAGAGATTTCAAAACTTCAGCCGGAAGGCGTGAAATGAACTCGGCCCCCCCCCCCCCCGGTCCTTTTATAGGGGGGTGAAAAATTGGCGCATTTACTGCGCGTGGATAACCGTGCCCAGCGGTTAAAACAAAAATAACAGGCCTAACGGTCGGCGCAAACTCTTCGCTTATCTCACCTGTGCAACCTTTGCGGCTCAACTTAGAGAGGGGAGGTTTTCCGACTATCCCCTTCGCATTCTTTGACGGTTGTCGGGATCGAGGGTTCGGCTCATCGAAGTTGAACCTCGCCCACGAGGGGCTTGTGTTGGGGAAAGGCGAAGAGGTCCATCGAAAAACTCATTATCTCTTCGTTTTCGTTTATTCCGTTGCAGGTTACGAGGTACGCGGTGCAGAACGCGAAGAGGGGTCTCTACTCGCGGGCGTTGAGGCGAAGCCCCGAAGCCGTGAACGCGAAGATGTTCTTCGGCGAAGAGCTTTTGGCGAAGAACTCTTCGCGTTGGTCTCTTCGAGTAGGGGCCAGGAGGGTCCCACCTCCGAATCGATTAGGGTTAGTATTGCAAAGAATGTTGTAACATGACTGTTATGCCCTTTAGACAATTTGGTACATAGGGTTTGTTGTATGGACTAGTGTGATCAAGGGTATTTATGTCAACGGTAACACATGTTGGGTAGGCTATAAATAGCCCTCTCAGGACTCCTGTTGGGGGGGTCGATTCCTGTTGAGTAGTACCAAGGTACTGTAATGTGAATCTTCCTGGAAATGCATTTCCCTTCGCATTAATTGTCTTTCTTCTTCGCATTTACTTTCTTATATTAGGTTATAGTAGTGGTTTGTCTAGCGAAGCAGTTTTGTGATTCTTGTTTGGTACTGTCCTGCGAGGATATCCCAACAGCGCTCAAGCCCGTTTCAGCGCAAACGGATGCTCAATACAAAATCCTCAACCCTAGACGCGTCCCTCACTTCCACTTTCGTTCCCCACCGCCCTCCACTTCTCAACACTTCCATCACCGCCTCCCAATCCTTTGCCTACCACACGCCATCAACACCTCCCTCCACCACTCTCTCCCTCTCGCTTTGCAACCCTCTCTCCCTCTTGCTCCATTACCCTCTCTCTCCTACAGCCTGATCCGGATCCGGGGGCGGCGCGTCCTCACCTTTGCGTTGAACGGCGGGGATGTTGCGGCAGGGCTCTATGTGGCGAGGGTGGGCGTGGCGCGCAGAAGAGTAGGGCACCACCGGCCTCCTCCCTCCTCGATGGCTCTGGGCAGGCACGGAGGCGGAATTAGACTGGGCAGGCGGCGAGGGGCTTCGCGGTGACGGTTCGGTAGCGGATCTTGCTGGCGGCATCCCCCAGGCCCCCACCTTGGCGTGGCAGCTGGCAGAGCCACGGTGACGACGTCTTCCAGTCAACACTGAGACGAGGAGCACCGATGGTGGTAGGGTGTGGATCCTGATCCAACGACGACTAAGGTTGGGCTGCAAGGGCCACTTTTCTCCTTTTTCTTATTATTTTAATTGGTTTGTTAGCAGTGGCGGGCGGATGGACCGCAACTTGAATTTTGAAAATAGCAGTGGTGTTACCCTAATGGCGGGCAGTTTGCCTGCTACTGCGGGTGCTAATAGCTCGTCGTTGAAGGGTCTTTTTGTACTAGTGCCAGTATATTTGATAACTCAATATAAAAATGTGACTCGTGACTTTTCTAATAATACGTCATTCATAGAGCTGTGGAATACAAAAAAAAAAATGTGAACTGTGTTATAAACTTTTCTGTCATTTCGTGTCATGTGTCCTTCACCTAACTTGAGCTATCTATTTATATACCGCCGTCTCCTTGACTCCATCTCTCCGTTCTTCTCTATATATATTAGTATCTTGTTGTTTGTCCTAATAGCTGAAACCTATACGACTGGAATGGGATCGAAGATTATGACTGTGCCGCGGCAAGTATACTAGTATATAGCTGTTTGTTTGGAATGTGCGGTGTCAGGAACTGAGCCACGAAACCTGGTCCTTGCTGCATCAGCAATACCCCACCCGAGGCATTTGAAGCCAGGTCGGTTTCGACGGGCGCTCGTGCTTCGTCCATTTCATTCTTGTCCGGATCCTCTAGTGCACCCACTTCCCGGTGTCCTCGCCAAATGATAACTTCTTGCTCACTAAGATCCAAGAGCTTGGAATATACACCAGGCATGAGATCCGAGCTCTGCGTTGTGGTGCAAGTCGGATGCTCTCACAAGGGACGCTTGGGCGAGCGCAAATGTCAAGAGTGGGAAGACGACAACATGGCGGATGGTCAAGGACGCGTCTCCGGTACAGCCCTCTCCACCACCTTGTCTGCTGAGGCCAGTCTTTATCAGCATCGCCAACGAAAACACGGGAAAGGAGATCTTCACCATCGCCAAGGAACCACTAGTCAGCTGGCACGCAAACGCTCTCGGCCGTCATGGAGCAGGAGCATGCGGCCAACTATGACGTCGGCATGGATGAGTACGTACCATTAGTTTTTACCAGGTCTTTCTAGCAAGCTGACGTGAATTCATTGGCATGGTTGCAAGGTCTTGTAAGATTGGCCGCAAATTTACATGTGGTTGTTCCTATGCTATCCAAGTAAGGTTGGCCACAAATTTACTGTTTTTATGATGGATTCTCAGAATTTCAGTTTTTTATACTACATTTAGGCCCCCTTTGGAACGCAGGATTTTCACAGGAATTGTACAGGAATTTCACAGGAATCAGTTGACTGTTCACAGGAAAAATGCAGGAATAGGAAAAAATCCCGCGTTCCAAAGGCCCCCTTACTGTTTTTCTATGTGATCTCCAGGTTTTACACCTTTAACATGTACGTTAATTTACTGTTTAAATTTATGTTATACATAAATGGATATTTTATACTCCGTCTGTTTAAATTTATTTGCAGTCCTAGTTTTGGGCACGACCCACAGGAATTAAGGAGAAGTCAAAAAGGTGACAGGTACAGGAATGATGAGGGATGGAAGAGGAGATAAATAGAGATAGAGATGCTTTGGAAAATGAGAATGAGAGAAATATTTTAACGCTAGAACTGCAAATAAATAGAAGCGGAAGGAATGCAACAAAAGTGACACATATTTATAAAATATGCAAAAAACAATTCATCATTATATCAACTAAATTTTATGCACACCTGCCAACCTTTGAGACAATATGTTGATAGACGGTCATTCATGGGTTCACCAACATAGCCTCATATTATTCTTGTGCTTTCCAAGAGTAAAAAGCTAAATATGAACCCATGTAAGTTGTACAACTAACTGAGAAAACGTGGCTTCGCCTCCAACACATCAACAAAGTCAAATTTATCTGCAACACACTGAGATTCTGGGGGTTCTCGTCTGTGACATACTACGACCGTGTAACAATTATTTTCAAATTTTTTGTGTCAATATTTACCATACATTAGAACTTGAAACTTGGCACAAATATATTGTTGTAGTCACTATCAATAAAAAAAGAGGCTAGATTTTTTAAATTGTTTGCATGATTTGTTCGACAAATTAAATATTAAAACAATGAGCTAACAATACAAACAATCAGAAAAAATTTTAGCTCTATTTTTAATGATAGATAATGCAACAATGTATATAGGTGCCAAGTTTCAAATCCAGATGTATTATAAGTATTGAAATAAAAAAGTTAAAAATAATTGTTAAATAGTCAAGTGTGTCACAGACGAGAGCCCTCAGAATCGTGGTGTGCTGTAGACAAATTCAACTTTGTTGATGTGTTGGAGGCGAAGCCACGTTTTCTCACCTTGCTACATACAAATTTGCCTTTATTAATTGATATGTTTACGACTATATGTTTTTAGTGTCAAGATTTTCCTGTGGCAACTGTATAGAGATAGAATTCCATCAGCACACACAATTAAAGAAGAAAAAATGGAAAGGAGATAAAGAATGTAAACTCTGCGGAACTGATTTTACTTGAATTCATGATCTCCTGCAATTCTATTCTTTTACTTGAATTTTGATATCCTGCAATTCGCATATCGCAGTGATGAGTTGTGTTGGTGCTGAAAGAGGAGTGGAGGAGGAGGACTCTGAGCAGCTGCTGTGATGAATATTTGAACACCTGTGATTGCCGTTGTGACTGAAGGTAAGCTTCTTATCTGAAGATCATGCTACTGAATTGTGCAGTCTGCAGTAGAGGTGGGTAAGTTGTCACTTCTGCTTGTGACTATGAAGCTGGAAAGACTACCTCATTGGCTTTTCAGGCTTCATTGGGCTAGCACTTGTTTATCAAAGCACAATACATGTGACTATTTGGGCTAGCGCTTGTCTATCAAAGCATGACGACATATTACACGCTGATTTTAATCACACTTCATTGCCTTTTCAGGACTTTTCAAGTCTTCATGGAGAATGTAAGCAGTTGATTAAGACTCAAACCACCTTTTCTTACAGTCCACAGAGGTAATCATGTATTGTTTGCTAGTTTGTTGATCTGGTACAATAACCTCGTGCTCTTTTCTTATTTGCATATTCTGTACCTTTGTATGCCTTTTTGTTAGTTTCTGTACCTTAGAATTACCGTCTCATCAATCAGATGAATTTACTTGTCCTTGAAGTAATGGAGAGTGAGGAGGAATCGCTCTAGGCTTCTTGGCATATGATTGATGATTTATGTTTGACTCATCAAATGGAATATGTAAACCTGTAAACCATTTTGATTGGATTGAGCTGCTTGTAACTGAAATATGTAGACCTGCGCCTGAATATGTAAATCTGTATGTAAAGATTGATGTAATTCAGTTAATGATCAGAAATGCATTTATTTTTTTTATTTTCTTCAATTTATTTTCCCTGTGTGCCACCCGTCAGGGAAATTTGTGAAGCCATCAGGGAAATTATCTCTGACGGCAAGCCAACAGGCAAATTTCTTTTTCTGTGTCGTCATATTCCTGTGTGCTTTTGTCTGACGGTTGGCTGTGAGGGGTCATTTCCCTGACCTTTTTTGTATTTTCTTGTGCGTTTTCGGCCCACAGGAAAATTAGGTTTTTCAGTAGTGAATGGTCATTATTTTAAACAGTAAAACTGCTCAGAAATAAACATGTGGTCATCCTCGGCACTGGGGATGATCGTACCCACAGCACCGAAGAGCTGGTGGACGAGGGAACTAAGTTGTTGTTAGTAGGTGTTTCTAGCCACCATGCGTAGTTCATTCACCTGGTTGCAAAGTGGAAAGTGCGGTTCATGTAGGCCGAGTAACGTTTTTTATTTTTTTCTAAGTCATGTCGGGAAATGATTTTTTTTTCATTCTCTAGCATCTTATGAATGCTACTAAAAGCGGGAATTTGGTTAAAAAAACACCCTTAGCGAGGTGCCAGAAGTCCATGCCTGGAAACGGACCAACTCGCCACAAGCCATAGGACCTGGACACTTACGAGCATGTTTCACATAACATGCATACGGAACGCCTATCTCTACTACTTTAATAAGGTTAAGGCGAAGCCGCCCATCAGCCTTTCAATTCAGGCTTCCAGTCCTCTATAATACACAATAAATCACGAGTGTGAGCTGTCCAACGATTAACACTTTATGTACTTCCTGGACATATTGTAACGTGGCTTCTCCTGTAAGATCCTTTATGTATCTATGTAACGTATCCATTTATTATTATTCTCTACTCCCTCTAAGTCCTAAAAAAGTCGTTTTGGACATTGATAGTGTCTTGAAAACATAACTTTGACTAATACTTTTTGATATAAAATATTTCTAAAATATAATTCAAATGTACTTTTATGAAACCATATTTCAGTATGAATCTACTCATATCATTTTTAAATTTCTAAACTTAATACGTAAAAAAATATTTGAAGTCAAAGTTTAAAATGTTTGACTTAAAACAATCTCAAAACGACTTCTTTTAGGGACCTGGAGGGAGTACGTACTATTTCCTGTGGATTTCTTGTGCTCCCTACTAGATCTTAAACTTCTTTGCTTAGTGTTGGTCGTTTATACGCACCTATTTATATACCGCAAGTGGACCGTGTATATTGTAGCTTTTTCCCTTAGAGTATTCCAAGTTATATCGAATCCACAAGGATCAGCAAGAGAACCGTGTTTAGGGTTTACTATTTCGTCTAACAAATCAATCGTAGCATGAAGTACATATTGCATATACAAGAGCATGAAAAGGGTGAAAGCGAGAGTTGTGCCGATCGGCGCACGTGGTGTGCGGATCGGCACAGGAGCTAAGTTGTCCGAAGATTGTTTGAATGGCCTAAGGAACCTAATTAGATCACGGGGTAAGTTAGCCAAATCTGCTAGTTGAGATCGTAACCAAAAAGCTTAATTAAATAGCATCATAAACGGAATTACTCAATTATTGATAACCGAAGATCGATAGGAAGAAACCCCTTTCCGACGTGCGCTGTCACGACCAGTTCGCCTTAGTCGGTAGCCTCTTCCTACTCTACACATCATCTCAAGGATCTCGCATATTCCAGGTACGGAGATGACATGCAATTATGGCGCATTACAAGATCCTAATATTACCTTAACCACAATGGAGATAGTGAGAGACTGAATCTCTCACCTCTTATTGCCACCACAATTAAGATAACATCTAATACTTAGTCGTCACTAAGCGTAGGAACAAGTGCATGTAAAGACCATAAAATCCAGGCAATCAATAATCAAAACCATTCATCCACATATTCAACCATACTTCGATAATACATAGTGCAAGATACATCACCATCTAGTAGGCCTACCTTGATGGATCACCTTTTAGCACCAGCGGTTCTTGATCTAACAACTAGAGAACATGAAGAACGGGGCAAAGCCCCGGTGGCTCTAAACTTACTAGCTGTGTTGTCCCTCTGGCGGCCGATCCCGAAACCCTAGGGCTTTTACAAGTTTAGATAGGGCTGTACATCAGAAAGGAAAAGGTTCTCGGGAAAAGAGTCCCCGTGCCGATCGGCACAGAGGCCGTGCCAATTGGCTCACCTCGTGTCCAACTCGGTTTCCTCTCTAAGTCGGTTCCAAAGTCCTAGGTAACTTCCATGTGGGCCTTCCAATCTGTTTTCTTCGAGATCAAGTCTTGTATTGCTCTTTTAAATCTTCGAGTATCTTTTATCTCTTCGTGACGAATATCTCCCAACATTGGTTTGGATGACTTCCTTCTAGAATCAATTGAGTGGTGGGCCAGCCTCGATGGCCCTGAAGTCCCCTGTGCTAGTCGGCACAGGGCTGTGCTGGTCGGCACAGTAGCCCTTTCCTGTTGCTTCTCTTCTCTTCAGGTCCAGATCAGCTACATTGTCCAGAATGTTGTTATTTTCATCTGTTTCTACAATAAATCTCCAGAAGGACATATATACAAATATAGTGCTATTATCAAGGGTTAATGGCCTATAATGATGACATTTATGCTCTAAATAAGGCGCAGTTGGCATATAAAATGGTATGCTAGAAATCGCCAACAGCTCCCCCACACTTAAATCTTTACTCGTCCCGAGGAAAGTCAAGAATGAAAATCAACTTGCATATAGTCACATCAATCGTAAAAGTATTTCAAATCTACACGAACTGAGCATTTAATCATTGTGAGATCAAATCAATTTAGTATTCAGCAAATAAGTTCAAAATATGGGTATTGAACATGAAAGAGTATTTCCCAAAGCAAATCTTGAAAATATTCAATTTGATGCACATGACTTTTCCACTTTGTGAATCACCAAAAAGCATTGTGAGCGAAAGAACTATCCTTCTTAAACGATCAAATGAACAACTCAACTTCAATCACTCACCTAAAATAACTCAAAAGCCTAGCCTACTTTTATCGATATTTATGTGTAAGGCAATATGAGTAGCTTGGTGAGGAAATTCAAGGAAAATAGACATAAATCAACAACATATTACAAAGTTAAGAAATAACTCTAATTGGTTTTACTGAGACTTGTCAAAAGGCCATTAGGAATTGAATTTTGAGAAAGAAACTCACACCTTTTTAAAATAGTGGACATGTACAATGCAAAGAATTGTGTACATGGTTGGAAAAAGAAATTATTGGCTACTATTCGATGATAGGAATTCAAGGGAATTCCCCCCCCCCCCCCCCACTCAAATTTTTGCTAGTCCCGAGCAAAACAGCGCAAGGTACAGACTTTATTTTTTTCTTCCTTTTTTTTAATTATTATTCCTTCTGTGCCGGTCGGCACACCTGTGTGCCGATCGGCACAGTTCCTGTACCTGCCGACTTTGCTCTGGAATTTTCATTTGAAAGACTGTGCCAGATGTGTAGCCAAGATTACAGTAGGATGTGGTCAAGGACTGGTATTTGAATCAAGAAATTTGGTTCTCAAGTATCGGATACTCGGCGAATTATGCATAATTCCAATGCGGTAATTTGCATAGCTCAAGTAGAAATAAGGCTAGAAAATCAACACGATACGCAAAAGACATGTCCAATTTTTCAAGTCTCATGCCCGAAGAATTAAATCTTAACCGAGCTCAATCATCAATCATAGTCTCTACTTAACAAAGGCTTAATTTGAGTCGCATATATTTGGCATTGGTAGGCGTGATCGAATGATACGGAGTGGTTCTAAAGCTCACAATAAGAACATTTGAATTTTTTATAAAGAAATAGGTACTAGGTCATGTCATCCAAATTGATCTTATTGTCACACCTTGCATGGGAATTTGGAATGAACTACACCACATGTGAAGTATTTGCCGAATACATTACAGTGAAAGTTCGAAATTTTATTTGTGCTCAACATCGCTCGATTGTCATTAACACTTCTCAAGATAGACATACACACTCGTATCATTTTTCAAATAAAGCATAAAGATCATCATCATATTGGATTTGAAAGCTCAAGCTACATGATGATGTATCACACTACTAGCACACATGCATGAATAAAAGCACAGAAACAAACTAAACACACCCTATACATGGTTTCCCAACCCGCTCACATGCACATGAGTAAATAAATAAAAAGAAAATGTGAAAGGGAAAGAAAAACGCAAACCGGGAAACCGATACAAGTTGTGCCGTACACAACACACTACCCATCGAATGGAGGTGGCTGCGCGTAGTCGAAGCCGTAGTACGCCGCCTCCAATCTTGTGAACTCATCAATTATCGCGTCGGTGTTTCTACGCATCTCACCCGCCAAGTTGTCGATGCGTTCAACGTATTGGACGTTGTTGTTGATGTATCGATGCATCGGGGCAAAATTCGCCCCCGGAGGTCCCGCAGGAGCATAGTAGGGTGCCCCCTGGAAGTACTGAGGATAGACAGGGGGCATTCCGAAGTACCTTAGGTACGTGCCGGTCGGCACAGGGCCTGTGCCGACCGGCGCGAAGCCCGTGCCGATCGGCACGGGTGCCTGCTGCGTTGGTTGGCTGGGCGCAGCTGGCGCTGGGGCGTCCTAGCTGTCCCAGTCAGCTGCTGCGCTCGCCGAAGACTGCCCAACGACCTCCTTCCTTTCGCGCTTGGTCTTCGTCACCTTGTGTCGCTCGCGGAGGTCGGCCTCAAGCCAATTCCCTCCGTCGATCTTGTTCGGGAGGAAGAGGGAGAGCTCGGGGCAGGGAAGCTTGATGTTGGTGCCGCAGACGTAGTAGCCGAGCTTGGCGCTTCCTGTGACGGTCTTCCCGCGCACCATGGACTCGTCGATGAGCGCCGGCATCACCCAACAATCGTCCTTCAACATGAGGTTGCCGGCGGTGACCTTGAAGATGATTGTTTGGAGGTAGCCTCCAAAAGCTAGCTTCGCCTTAGGGTTGGCCCTTTGGCTAAACCAACTTCCTACCATCAACATGATGGGGTTGCACTTGGCCGGACTTGCGATGGCGCTGTAGAGCCAACGCAAATCCGTGTCGGAGATGTTGGTGGTGTCGAAGCGGCCGGTGGTGCGCGCGGCCATCCACCGGTGAAATATTTGGATCGTGGGGTTCTTGATGTGCCCCCTCTTGCGCTCGTCTGCGTCGGCGATGCGGCGTCAAAACGCGTCGAGCATCTCCGTAGTCGCCGCACCGTATACGGGGGCCTCCTATCGAAACCGAGAGCATCAGAGATGTCATCGATTGCGATAGAGTAGAGCTCGTCCCGCACACAGAACTTGATCTCATCATCGCCTTGCTCGTTCGTCTCACGGCGCATGGTGGTGATGAACTCCATGACGATCTCGATGTCGAAGCTGCTTGCCTGGTCGTGGAGGGTCTCCCACCCAAAGTTGGTGAGGCATTGTTGGAGGTCCGGCCACACCCCAACCTTGGTGAGGAACTCATCATCTATGTCGATGTTGGTGACGATGCGGCCATGGATGTTGGTGTAGACGTGCTCCTCCTCTAAGCTTGTGAGGGTGAACCCCTCCCGAACCGTGCGCGGCACATATGCCGGCGCGCTCGACTCGGCTTCCGTCGACGTCCCACCCGCCGCGGCGGTGGCGGCGGCGGCGGCGGTCGCGCTCCTCGTGCGCGGCCTCGGTCCTCGAGGATGCCGAAGTCGTGGTGGGCGATGTAGAAGTCGTCCCGCCCTCGTGGCGGTGTCATCTCGACGGAGACTTCGGGGCTATCATAGCCCGCCGAACTCGCCCTCCGCGCCGAGATGAAGGAGCCGGAGTCGCTGCTGGAGTTGTTGTCGCCGGAGTAGTTGTTGCCGGATTGATGCGATCCGCCGGAGCTGAACCCCCGGCGAATCCTCTTGCCGGCGCTCTTGAGCGTGGAACCGAGCCCCTTCATTTTCTGCGAAAAAGGAAACGAATTGCGCAAATGGAGGAAGTGGAGGAGTGGAGAGGTTTACTAGGAAGTTGTGGCGAAAATGGAGGAGGTAGTGCCCCCTCTTATAGCTTCCCAAGGCGTCCAAGGGAAGGAACCCGCGCCAGTTCAAATTCCCCTGACGTGCCGGTCGGCACAGAGCCGCGCCGGCCGGCACGATTCAAAATTTCGCGGATTCCGTCGTACCTCAGCTGCCACGCCTTTTTTTCCTCTTCCCCATGCTTGGAACAGTGTCGCATGCCGGGAGACAGGGGCGCACCTGCAAAAACTTGGCTTTTCCACGTTGTGCCGATTGGCACGGAGACCGTGCCGGTCGGCACAATTCAAACTTGCACTGATTCCCCCGCGCCTTGGCTTCAGCAACTTCTTTTCCTCTTCCCCATGCTGGGTACAGTGTCGCATGTCGGGGACAGGGGAGCAAATTCGAAATTTGAATTTTCTCGCGGTGCCAATCGGCACGGTTACCGCGCCGGTCGGCACTTTTGCTCCATCCCAAGACTGGACGTGCGGTGTTCCCCCTGTGCTCGGCAACCGCATAGGCATCAGTGAATTTTCCTCCTTCCACCGCGCGCAGACTTTGATGCTTCATTCAAATTCTTGGCGGCTATGCCGGTCGGCACTGCGGAGTCCGTGCCCGATTCAAAACTTCGTTGCTTTGTGTCGCCAAAATTTCAAATTTTCTTGCGGGTGTCAGACATCCTGTAGCATCGAGATTCCTAAAGGTGGCGTCTCCTTGTTGTGCCGACCGGCAACCGAGCCAAATTTCCGCCAATGCCTCCTTCCGCAAGATTCATCCAATATATTTCTGCACACAGAAAAACACCAAAAATACGAGAATATTCTTGGACAATTGTTGAACTCACCTTTTTTTTCCCTTCCTCGAATATCCCGCATATTTAATTGTGTTACCCTCAATTAATTTACATCTCCAGATCGGGGTATATTTCAGAGCACGATTTGCGTGCCAGCTCCTGTGCCGGTCGGCACAGCCTTGTGCCGATCGGCACCTGCCAGAATTTCCTCTTTTTGTTTCTTTTCTTCCTGCACTGTTAGCGAACAAGCAAAACACAAAAACAAAACTACGAAAAGTAAACAGACAGCGCAGGAGTTCACACAAAAGTTAAAACAAACACTTGGACTAACAAATTTTATTCCGGGAGCATTATTGTGAATTACAAGCAAACAAATTAAAGGCCGGGTTGCCCTCCTGGTTAGCACTAAATTTCTAATTCACGGGTTGCCCTCCCGAAAGCACTAACACAAAAAGACTCACCCTATGACTCGCATCCCGGATTTTGGGTTGCCTCCCAAAAGCGCTCTTAGTTTTAAAAAGGTCGTAGAGCTTGACCTCCCCGTATAAATCACTTCCTTAGCGTCGCTCTACGGGAAACATGGTTGCGACGCTACAAGGTTCCCTAATTTCTTCTCCTTCAATGATAGGACATATCCTTCCTCCAATTACCCTCGATTCCTTTGTGGTGCGGGGACTTATATTTCTCAACCCACTTGGAGACCGTACGGCCTTCTTCTCCCTTGGGGCGAAACTTGAATGTGTAGGAGGCTCCACTTATGTCAAAACTTATCTTTCAACTCCCCACATCAATGTTTGCCTTTGCTGTCCTCAAGAATGGCCGGCCCAAAATCAATGAAGTCTTCGTCCTTCTATCCATATCAAGCACAATAAAATCCACGGGAACTATATGATCACCAATTTGAACAGGCACATCTTCAGCAATTCCATCGGGATAGCGAACCCATTGATCGGCCAACTCCAAACACATAGCCGTAGTCTCCAACTCTGGCAAATTCAAACTTGCAAAGACATAGCGAGGCATGACACTTACACTTGTTCCAAGATCGCATAAAGCCCATTCAAAGATTTGAGCTCCAATCAAACACCGAATACAAGGAGATCCGGGGTCGGGCTTCTTTTCTGGTGTAATGTCATTAATAGCTGCAGTGCACTCCTTTATCATCTTCACCACTTCTTCTGATGCTAAGGACTTCTTGCTTTGCATAATATCTTTTATGTACTTAGCATAGGTGGGCACTTGAAGAGCATCAAGGAATGGGACATTGATATATAACTTCTTCATAATATCGACAAACCTGGAGAATTGCTCATCATGGTGTCGGATCCTTTGTGTCTTGGTCAACAGCAGCGTATCTAGAAAGGTAGCAGGACTGTGTTCCTTGTTCTCAGTTCCCCTTTTCAGACCCGAGAGGTCAATTTCCTCAGTGTGCCGATCGGCACACTTGTCGTGCCGGTCGGCACCATCTTCTGTAGCGTGCCGATCGGCACTAACGTCGTGCCGATCGGCACGAGGTCGTCTCGCTACAGCCACAAAATTCGGATCTTCTGTTTGCTTCCCAGACCTCGTAGCGATGGATTTCAGCTGTTCTGCAGAGCGAGTATTACCAGGAAGAGTTCCCTTCTCACCTTGTCCCGAATCCGCCAATTGGGCCATTTGTTTCTCCATCATCTTCATGAATTGGAGAATTTGCTGATTAGAACTCCCCACTTCAATGACCTTATCATTGATTGTTTCAAGCACACGATCGACTTCCTTGAATTTGGCTTGGGTGTCCTTGTTGACCTTCTCTTGAGCTTGAAAGAACTCTTGGCATTGAATACGAAGAGGGATGGCATTTTGCATAGACGATGATGGGGTGAAGCTACTCCGTTGTTGATATGGAGTCTTCCATCCTTGACTCTTCACATAATTAAGCATCTTTGTATCCTTGGGGCAATCCTTGCTCACATGACCGAGCTCTCCACATTCTTCACATGTAGATCGGGCTTCCGCTAGCTTGACGGTTTCTTCCTTGGGAATATGATCAATCTTGTCTAATCTCCTTTGTATGGTGTCAAGCTTGTCCATAAGCAATTCATCATAAGCTCTTTCTACCACACTCTTCATCTTTCCCGTGGAAGGTTGAAGGCTTCTACTTTCTCTCTCACTAACCCATGATTGACTTTGCTCTATCTTCTTGATCAAGGCCGTGGCTTGAGCGGGTGTCTTGTCCAAAAACGATCCTCCGGACGAAGCGTCTAAGTGTTGTCGGGACAAAAGATTCAAACCCGTGTAGAACCTTTCCACTAGCTCCCATTCAGCAAGGCCATTATGAGGGCAAGCATCCTTGTACTCATTGAATCGTTTCCATGCTTCTCCAACGCTCTCATCAGCAAGTTGAGTAAATCCAAGGATCTTGTTCTTCAAAGCTTGAGTCTTGCCTGGAGGGAAGTATTTTGTCAAAAATTCTGCAGAAAGTTGATCCCAACTAATCTTTGTTGCGGAAGGTAGCCCATGGTACCACTGCTTAGGACGCCTAATAAGAGATAGAGGGAACAATCGCACCTTGGCTTCATTGGCATTCATATGCTGCAATTGAAAGGTACTGCAGATTTTATGAAAGTGTTGCAAATGCATATTAGGATCTTCAGAACCTGTAAACTGTTGCTGACCAACCAAAGACATATAGCGCTCCAGCTGAAAAGGTTGAGCTTGTGCAGTGAACTCAATCTTGATAAATTTGTCCAAGGCAGGCTTGGGACGATTAGCTATTGGTGTTGTGTCTGCCATGTCTTCTACTTCTGGAACTTCTTCTTCCTTGTCTTCTTCTAGAGCTGCAAACAATGCCCTCAGGCTGAGTAGCTCGCTGTTGTCTTCTATGTCTCCCACTGACTTGCTTTTCTTTTCCGCTTTACGCTTGCGAAAGAGAATCTCTGAATCAACGAGGTAATTAGAGGGTTTATTCGACTTAGCGCCGTCCATACCTGTCTGGTTAAACAAACAGGACATATGTACTGGAAAAACAGAGAAATAAAACAAAAAAAGTAATGCGCCGGTCGGCACACAGGTGTGCCGATCGGCACCACAGCCAATTTCTCAAACTTCAAACAATGCCTAATTTGAACAAAGGTCCCCGGCAACGGCGCCAGAAAAAGCTTGTTGGTCGTTTATACGCACCCATTTATATACCGCAAGTGGACGGTGTACATTGTAGCTTTTTCCCTTAGAGTATTCCAAGGTTTATATCGAATCCACAAGGATCAGCAAGAGAACCGTGTTTAGGGTTTACTATTTTGTCTAAAAAATCAATCCTAGCATGAAGTATATATTGCATATACAAGAGCATGAAAAGGGTGAAAGCGAGAGTTGTGCCGATCAGCACAGGAGCTAAGTTGTCCGAAGATTGCTTAAATGGCCTAAGGAACCTAATTAGATCACGGGGTAAGTTAGCCAAGTCTGCTAGTTGAGATCGTAACCAAAAAGCTTAATTAAATAGCATCATAAACGGAATTACTCAATTATTGATAACCGAAGATCGATAGGAAGAAACCCCTTTCCGACGTGCCCTGTCACGACCAGTTCGCCTTAGTCGGTAGCCTCTTCCTACTCTACACATCATCTCAAGGATCTCGCATATTCTAGCGCGTTGAAGTACGGAGACCACATGCAATTATGACGCATTACAAGATCCCAATATTACCTTAACCACAATGGAGATAGTGAGAGATTGAATCTCTCACCTCTTATTGCCTCCACAATTAAGATAACATCTAATACTTAGTCGTCACTAAGCGTAGGAACAAGTGCATGTAAAGACTATAAAATCCAGGCAATCAATAATCAAAACCATTCATCCACATATTCAACCATACTTCGATAATACATAGTGCAAGATACATCACCATCTAGTAGGCCTACCTTGATGGATCACCTCTTAGCACCAGCGGTTCTTGATCTAACAACTAGAGAACATGAAGAACGGGGCAAAGCCCCGGTGGCTCTAAACTTACTAGCTGTGTTGTCCCTCTGGCAGCCGATCCCGAAACCCTAAGGCTTTTACAAGTTTATATAGGGCTGTACATCAGAAAGGAAAAGGTTCTCGGGAAAAGAGTCCCCGTGCCGATCGGCACAGAGGCCGTGCCGATCGGCACACCTCGTGTCCAACTCGGTTTCCTCTCTAAGTCGGTTCCAAAGTCCTAGGTAACTTCTATGTGGGCCTTCCAATCAGTTTTCTTCGAGATCAAGTCTTGTATTGCTCTTTTAAATCTTCGAGTATCTTTTACCTCTTCGTGACGAATATCTCCCAAGATTGGTTCGGATTACTTCCTTCTAGAATCAACTGAATGGTGGGCGAGCCTCGATGGCCCTGAAGGCCCCTGTGCCGGTCGGCACAGTAGCCCTTTCCTGCTGCTTCTCTTCTCTTCAGGTCCAGATCAGCTACATTGTCCAGAATGTTGTCCTTTTCATCTGTTTGTGCAATAAATCTCCAGAACGACATATATACAAATATAGTGCTATTATCAAGGGTTAATGGCCTATAATAATGACATATATGCTCTAAATAAGGCGCAGTTTGGCCTATAAAATGGTATACTAGAAATCGCCAACACTTAGGGAACTACTTGTTTCTCAGGCTTATGTTTTAAAATTTATTATATGCTTCCAGAAATTCTAGATGTGATGAACACAATCAAGACTCAATTAACTTGAAAATTGTGTGGAACATCATCACTAAACTATCTTATCTGTAATTCATCTGCCAGTCAAGAAACAAGAGTTTCAAGAACATTTGTGGTTCGTAGAGTTCAGCGCTACATGCATACAGCTGAAAACTTTACAACTTAACTCATGTGGGACACAGTCACAATGGGGCGAACTGTGCTTACCACCGGTTCTGTCTATACATCGCCTAGGCATTCTAGGAGATAATAATGCCTGAATTTTCAACCATCAGATTTAGTTTTTGTGGATGAGATTTAGTCTCACATGGTAGAGAACAAAAATTCAGGCATTTTAAAGGATCCTAACGCCTGAATTTTATTTACACCATCTATACTGAAGAATTATACCAAAATAATCACTGTAATTATGGTATACGATGGGTGTAACTTTAATATATATTGGTTGTAACTCGAGATTAGAAAAAATTCAGGTATTCCAGTCCTTAGAAATACCTGGATTTTATTTTCTTACCCATTGATGCATGAAACTAAAGAAGAATATGTTGGAAAGAAATATGGACGCTAGAAAGCAATGGAATGCCTAGGCAATTTTTAGCAATCCCCTTACCACTATTTCATTGAAGTTTCACCTCTTTATCTGCAAATTCCATAAACCTTTCATCTACACGCATGTTATGTGTATCCTTCACCTAACTTGTGTTATCTATTTGTACGCACACCTCCATGTTCTTCATTCTACATCTCTGTCGTTCTCTCCATATATACTAGTATCTTGTGTTTATTGTCATGACTAAAACCTATAGCACAGGATTAAAGGTTTAGACCACGCCACATTTCTTTACGATAGAAAAGAATTTTGGCCTTTAGTCCAAACAAACTGGCCTCTTCATGAATCATGATGAAGCTTTGGAGTGAGAAGCGTCAGGAAAAAGTATATGACGAATGCTCATTGCCTCGGCAGCACCAAGGAATGGCCATGTATAATCATTCAATTCATTACGTGTATTATAACGTGTTCTAGTTGCCCCTCGCAAAAAAAAAAAGTGTTCTAGTTGCAGGCTCATTTGATTGCATTAGATTTTTTTTCCCCGCGTCCACCGTATTCGAATCCATGGAGGAGCGAAGGTCGCGGCAGCAGCAATGCCAGCCCGACAATGGGAGGCATCGCTGTGGATGCGGGAGCGAGCGCCAGGCACGCGCAGATGTGCAGGCCGGTGCCGTCACATGAGAGATCGAGATTGGAGAACAAGCAAATATCCGACAAGCCTCTTGTTCTTCTTTCGGTTTGCGTTTGCAATGTTTTACGATACCGATTGCAATAACCAATTCCATTCCCCAAGCAAACACTACACGAACCCATGGATGCTGTTTATATGCTCTATCTCTATGTACATTGTAGTCTATTACGAGCCTCCCGATTCTATGCTAGTTCTCACAGTTTATCTGTTCTATGTACAATAGGCCTCGAGTCCTCGACTATATACTGTCCAAGCCTCGAGTCCTCGACTATATACTGTCCATGATATTCATCCGGCACTTTGTGCTCTGTAGGTTCGGAATGAGTGGCCTCAGGAACGAAGCCGTGATACCTGGTACGGCTGAAGTCAGCCGTGTTCAGAAACAGACTAGCTTGGTTCTTCCTGCTCTGATGATGCGACGTTGTATCCACACGGATTTGAGTGGGAAGAGAGGTCCCATCAAATCCCTAACACATACATGTGTGGTCGTTTCTGTTGTGTTGGTGTGCCATTGAGTAAACCTGTCCACTACTTTACGGCTTCGATCTTCTGAATAAGAATGGCGTTCTAGCCAACATTGTACAGATTAGCTGGGGAGAGGAAAGGTGTTGAATTCTAACCTGTACATCTTGCGTGAACAAGTTTTATTGGATGCATTAAGCCACGCACCTAAGAAACCTGCTCATCATCTTAATGTTCAATGTACACAAGTTTGTAATGAGTGCGTCACTTATATTATTTGGGCTCAACATAACAGGCTCTTTGTGGGATAATTTTTAAATACTATAATTCCATTATTTATTGACCGAGGGAGTCTGTGTTTATGACAAACGTTGCCATATATATCTATATAAATATTTTCATACAATGCATACAGCGCCACACATGAGGATTCATCAGCATGCAAAATAACCACAGAACAGAACGATAAGTCGTAAGCCACATCATTAATCAGCTACTAATAAGTTCCACTGAAATCTCCATCTAGCTAGGTCTATACCATGAAGCTCTGTGCATTATATTTATGTTTCGCGTGCAGATGATGCTTGCCCTTCTTGGTTCTCCGCCACGCCGAAGTTGCCTCAGGGCCGAGGAAGGTTTGGCGTTGCTTTGTTCGTGAAGACATTGCGGCCGGCGGCTACGGCTTTCACAGACTAAAAATTGCGCCACCAGCTGTGGCAGCGCCACACCGTGGCGTGAAATCATGGCCGGCATCCAAGCAGGCCATTGCTGCTTAGGAATGAGTGGCGTCAGGAACAACGTCGACCTGCTTCCTGGCTCCGGCTGCACCAGCGCGCCTGGTTTTCCCAAGCAGTGGAAAATGACTAACACGGGGCAAGCTGTTGCCCATAAGGCACTTTGGACTTGAACAAGCATTAGCTGAACTGCATCAAATTGGAGTCAGAAGGCCTCATTTGTGTCTCTTGATTAGCCTGATGGTTGATGCTCCAACAGAAGGTAAACAAGTTAATGGGAATGTATGTGGTGCAAACCAAGCCCTCCGTGTAAACTATGGAAACTTCAATCTGAGCCACACGATGTTGATCCAAGGGGACGCTCAAGGGAGGTGGGAGGGGTGATTTGCAAAAGCGACTTTGCAAATCACCCCTTCCACCTCCCCTGATCTTGTAAATCACCCCTCCCACCTCCCCTGAGCGCCCCCCTTGGATCAACATCGTGTGGCTCAGATTGAAGTTTCCATAGTTTGCACGGAGAGGTTGGTTTCCACCTGATACGTTCCCCAAGTTAATTGCCTAACCTTGAGTTTCGATCTTACTTTTCTGTTCTCCTTCTGATTTGAGTCCCAGACGTAACTTCGTGATACATGGCACCAATGACTAACAAATTTCTCCACAATAAAATCATTTCCTATCTCTCGCTTGCTGTAAAATCATTTTAAAATCAGCCACAATATATAGCTTCTCCAATTGTTTTCATTCTCAGGAGCATGTCCTCGTAATCTTTCATGCACTTCTGGGCGCAATGGAGTTGCACCGCCAGGCGTCCATCCAACCCCTCCGCCACTCCAGACATCAGCTAGCTCAACAATAACCCGGTGTATGGAGGGATTGTATAAGCAGTAATTAATGTAATTGCAAAATTAATAGTGTGGATTAATAATCATCCTCATTGTCACATACCGCCACATGAACATCATGGAAATAGGAGGGACCACAGAACGAACCCGAACAGCTGCCCAGAAGTGTGGTGTGTCATGTGTGGCTGTTCAAGGTGGCTTTCGAAAAGGGTGCCTCTACCGAGTTTCAGATTTATTAATTTTTGTCGCAGACTGGCATGCGCCAGGTTGGGTGAAGCTCGTCCTGTCTTAGGTGCTCAACGTGTCATAATTGGTTGATTAACAGGTGGATGGACCAGTGGTTGTAGTTAGTCCCAAACTGCACCTATATCCTTTCAAATGTAACCCGATCTCACTATTCTTAGAAGAAAAATCAAAGCACAGTAAAGGTGAGAGAAAATTACTCGTGGTTATATCAGAAACTATACTACTACTACATATATATACCACTGGTTCTTTTATATTCATGTTATCCAAGCGCAATACACCACTAGACCCTGAACTGTAACATATAACATAATCCATATAACATAATCATGGATTAGCCTTCTGATAAGACGCATTATCACTTATTATTAGTCTCTCAGTACTACCTCCGGCAGATTTCTTGTGCTCCACTAGACCCTAAACTACTACTTGCTCAGGGGGCTACTTGTTTCCTCATGCCTATGTTTTAATTTGTTAGGTTCTGGCAATGCTCAATATGATCAGCACAAACAAGAGCTTCATTGAGATGAAAATTATTAGGAACTTCACCACTATGCTATCTTATCTGTGATTCGATCACCAGCCTCCATGATTTTTCCAACAATACTTGCCATTCATAGAGCTGAGTGCTAAATGCATTATCGAGCAAAAACATGTATAGCATATCACCTGTGGGACATAATAAAAAATGTGGTGAACCGTGCTATAAATTTCTCTCAGCGTCTTTTGCATGTCATGTGTGTTTCACTAACTTGAGCTATCCATTTATACACCGCCATCTCCTTGACTCCATCTCTCCGTCCTTTTTGTATATATATGAGTATCTTTCTCTTTGTCCTAACTTCACCAATACCACAGGATTGCTGATTTAGACTACGCCACTTATGTGCATCCGAAATGGCAAGTACACTAGTATCTTGCTGTATGTTCGGAATGAGCGGTGTCAGGGGCTAAGCCATGGTACCTGGTCCTTGGAGCACCGGCATTGCAGAGATGTAGCGCTGCAGAAGGTGCGGAGCGGACCGCTTCTACGGCCAACCCTGTGCACCACTCGATTGGAAAGCGGTTCGAAGTTCGATCAGCCCCGCGCTAATTAGGATAATTGATTGCC
Organism: Eragrostis nindensis; assembly: GCA_012490785.1. NCBI lineage: Eukaryota > Viridiplantae > Streptophyta > Magnoliopsida > Poales > Poaceae > Eragrostis > Eragrostis nindensis. Next base: position 603,741 of record JAAXCT010000072.1, on the reverse strand, counting down.
CGCGGTTCGTTGCGGTTCGAACCTTAATCACGTTCTTTTGCTGGAACCTAGTCGCAGGGCAGCTTGCATGCAGGTATCAGATGAACCTGATAACTTGTGCTACGTTGTATTAACTGGTTCATACATGCGAATTCTGTTGCACCGTGTACATATGGAAATCAGTCCCTTTTTGTACGTGTATAACTTACAAGTTGCTAGTTGATCTTTAGAGCTTAAAACAGAACATCCAAATAAACCAAAGTAAATAAATCTAGATAACCGAAGTCTCATACACTATTACAATAAAACTGACACTAAGGAGTTTTACGGTGCCCCATACTACTAGTATTATAGTAGTAATATACTAGTAGTATCATGAAGGTATTACAATCATTTTAATTTTATCAGTCTGCTTTACATCGCACCACCGCCCACCTAAATTCTTGCGTCGCCATCACTTTCCCCACAATCTCACCATGCCGCCCTGCACCGTCACCGATTTGCCCTTTGCCACCACCGATTTCACACCAGCGCTTAATTTTTTTTCCTCAAATAACCCTAGTATTATTAATACTACTGGATCCTCGGATTTTAGATACCACTAGTATATACTAGTGGTATGAGGCAATACTACTAGTATATACTGGTGGTATAGGGCACTTAAAACTGCTATTAACAAAACAACTACTATATGTTCTCAACTCGCTCTGTCAGTAGCCTCCTTGACATGTCATTAAGAGTCTCTGAATATGCATATAGCTCATGTACGAACATCATCAACGGTGACATCATGGAGCGATGCGAAGCTAAATCCAATGGCGCCTGCCATTCAGATATGATAGTTAATACGCACTAGGTATGACTACATTTTTGTAGATACTGCTGAACTAGACAAACAAATCAACATATCACCTTTTGCTCGAGCTCGATACTAGTCCTGCAAGTATATGAGGGCTTCAACCGTCTCCGGTGCCATGCTGCTACGATCATCACTTATGACTCTTTTTTCCATACTGAACGCCTCCGATGCTACAGATGAGGCAGGAATGGCTAGCACATCCCGTGCTATACAAGCAACGATTGGGTACATGGAACTATTACCCCTCCACCACTGCCGCACATCAAATTCCTGTGATCTTGGAATCGGGTTCTCATCCAAATACTTATCAAGTTCAGTAGACACTTGCGCTTGAAGATTAATATTAAGTTGTTGATCCAAGCAGTCCATGGATCATTTGTTGCAGCAGACAGATCAACTCCATCTACTTGACTTGACCCGACATTCATATCTATGACTTGTGAAGAGTATGCTGCATATAGTCGTCGAACTAGATCTTCAATCATATCAAGTTTTTGCTTAGCTGTTTTTAGATAGGAGTCTGAGAAAAGAAATTCAATGAACTTGAGTTTGTATCTGGGATCAAATACTACTGGAACATACAATGAAATGTATGACTTCTCCAGTATTTAACGAACTTTTTCTTCATCCCTGTCAAAGCATCTGCCGTGATTACCCCACCCAGTCCCAGCAGGGCCGGAGGCAAACCGAACTGGTCTGAAAAGCCGTGCGGAAAATGCCGTAAGTGGACTCAACAGGGCGACTACCGCTGGTGATTCGTGTAGGTCCTTCTCGGTCAGCGTCCCCCAGTGCACCCACTTCCCAACGTTCACCCTGGACCGAATCCGGGCCCTGCATCGTGAAAACATCACCCGGGCTAACTAAGTGAACAAATCGGATGCTCTCGCGAGAGACACTCTGGTGAACACCTGGTCACCGTCGTTGTCGCAGCTTTCGACTCAGGTTCTTGCTGCACTAGCTAGTCACTACCTATGAACGGAACTTTCCTGTAGAGGTTATCTATTTTTGAGAGTGATACGAAGAATCCCACGGTAAATGTAGTTTTTCATGTGATACCAGACGCGTTACCATCATCAGAATACAACAAGCATCAAATATCGCCGGGCAAAAATGCGCTGATTTGTTACAGGCAGTAGAGACCTCGTAAGTTCAAAAGCACCAGCAAAATCACATTTTCTGCTTGCATAACATGTAACACAGGCAGTAGAACTTAGTTTTACCTACCAGTTGATGGCACCACACACAAAAAAAAAGAGGCTTGATCTGAGTGATCCGAGATCTCTTCCCGGCCCTTTGTTGTATCTTGTGTGGAATGAGGTATGACATCGCTTGTCTAAAGGACCACTACTCAAGATATACGAATTGTTTTCATCACATGTTTATCATGACGACATTTGGTGTTCATAGAGAATCCACATCAGTGCAAATACTAAGGAAAAATGCTTGAACAAATCAGTTACATTGTTGAATGATTTGTTTTTAATTCATCATAACTTATTTGAGCTAATAGACAACAGTAAGTCAAATCAATAAGGCCTCCTTTCGAAGTACGATTATTGTAGGAATTTTGGAGGATGTCAATCCGTCGACAATTTTATACAAGCATACATAGGAACAAATCAATGATTCTGCGCTTAATTTCTATGAAATTCCAGTGGAATATGGCTTCTCTAAAATTTTTGGATTATTCTTCCTGTATCTGGATTTAACTTACAAAAGATAGCAATGCTATATGCAAATATGCATCTCTGAAGGTTTTCCGTTGTTCTCATCTTTAGCTGTTTGTTATCGTCCCCCCTGCTTGTCCCACTTGGCCCCAGCTCCTTGCCGAGGAAGGACAGGCAATGCAGCCTTTAGTCTGAAGCGCCTGCATGCTTGTCCTTCCCTACTTGCAGCACTGCCCAGCATGTGATCTCGGTAGGAGATCTCACATACTCCCTCCGTCCCAGTATATAAGGGATCGGGGGGAATTTCTAGAAAAACAACAGGAAAGTGCAAAGACCAATATACCCCCACATTATTGCGCGCTCTCTCTCCCACACCCATGGCCTCCCTCCTCCAGCTCGCCCATGGCCGCCTCTAGCTCGCACCCGCCACGGTCTCGTCCAGCTCCCTTCCGCCACGAGCCTGGACGCCGGCCGCTCGAGATCGCCTCCGCCGCTCCGCGCCTCCTCCCTCGTCGCGACCTCCTGGACGGCGGCCCGCCCGAGCTCCCCCCCCCCCCCCCCCCCCCCGCCACCGCCATGAGCTCCTGGACAGTGGCCCGCCCGAGCTCGCCCAGCGCGAGCCTGCCGCATTGGGAGGCGAGCAGACCCGCGGCCGCAGCGCGAGGCGCCACCGCTCCCTCCTACGCGCGAGGCACCACTACTCCTCATCGATCTCCCCCGACATTGAAGACCTCAAGATCTCGCCGTCCCTGCTCCCGCCGGGCTCCTCCATGACGTCAATCTGCAGTGGTCGGAGATGCACCTGGGGGTGAGAGCGAGAGGCGAGTCGCCGGAGACGGAAGGCGGCGGCCGGCGAGATGCGCACGGAGGGCTGCGATCTGCGCGCGGCGCGGTGGTGGAGAGCTGCGACGGCGGCGGTGGGCGGCGAGCGACGCGCGGAGGGCGGCAAGATGCGAGCAGGATGAGGTTCAAGGCGCGAGCTCCGACATCGGCGACCGGCGCGGTGGGGGCGCGGGCAGGAGCGCCATGGGATTCGGTGGATGGGGAGGGGAGGGTGCGCCCAACGGCGGCGGGGCGCGAGATTCGCGCGGCGGCTGAGGGGCGCGAGCTCCGCACGGCGGCGGCGGGGCGCGAGCTCCCACGGCGGCGAGCGGCGCGGTGGGGACGTTCGAGCTGGAGCGCCCCGTTGATGGAGATTCGGTGGACTAGGAGGGGAGGGGAGAGGAGGAAAGGGGAAAAAATCTGTGCGTGGGGCCCACCTATCCTCCTCAGTCCCTTATATTGTGGGACAATTGCAACTCCCTCCGATCCCTTATATTCTGGGACGGAGGGAGTAGTATTTATCAAAGCATTGGCGACAGCCGACATGAGGAACAAAGCAATAGTCTTGGCCAGACCAGGCCCTGCGTCGCGACAACATCATCCTGCTGGCTCACTCAGCGAAGAAATCAGACGCTCTAACATATATATCAGAAACTTCATCACTATATACTATTTTATCTGTAGTTCACCTACCGGTCCATGATTTTTATTAAGAGCACCAGTCATTCAAAGAGTTAAGAGTCTTTTTCCCATCCTTCGAGAGGTATCAGGTACTAGAGGTACCATGTTTTAAACCGTTGGATCTATCACATCCAATGGCCCAAAATCACAGGTACCATGGCTGCTCTTCCCGGTACCGCACAAAGGCTTCCCACCATGAAGGGCATCCTCATAATATTCCGGCCGATGCTGCAGAAATCACAAGGGAAGAAGGACCCGGCCGCCGCGCCGCCTGCGCATTGCATCTTTTCGGAGGTCACCTGCGACGCCGCCTCCCGCGTCATCTCGATCAACATCACGGCCCACTCACCCCGAGGTTGCGCTACTCGACGCGCTCGCCATCGTCACTGTTCAGCGCCAACCACATGTGACGCGTGCCTCCGCTACCTCCACCTCAGGGAGAACTACTTCTCTGGCACCATTCTGGAGAGCTTCCCTGACCTCGTTGCGCTCGAGTACCTCAGCCTCAACGGTAATGCGCTCTCTGGACGCGTCCCCGCCTCGCTCTCTGTCATCAGCTTCGTCCAGCCCCGAGGTCAAATCCAGTCGCAACTTGCAAGCTGGGTTTGATTTACACCACAAGCTTTGCACTGGGTTTGATTGGCTGGTTGTTTTCGCCGGACGAACTAAAATTGTACTCAATTGTTTGGATGTGGATCCCAATCCAATCTCAGGATATATCGGATATTTCAACCAGTACGGCGGTGGCATCTCGGTGGCAGTAGGCTCCTGGGTATTGTCTCCGCGGCAGCGCGGAGCTCGCCGCCGTTCCTGCCAGCGTTCATCTCCGTGCTGTGGCCACCCGCGTCCTTCTTCCCCTCGAGATACTTGGAGCATCGGGTGGTATATTACGAGGATGCCCTTGGCTGCGCCAATCCTCCAAGCGGTACCGACGCTTTTGGACCATTGAATGGGGCGGATCTGATTGTTTAAAACATAGTACCTTTGGTACTTGGTACCTCTTGAAGGATGGGAAAAAGACTCAAAGAGTTAAGTTCTAAATGCAGCAAGCCAAAAACACTATAACTTAACACATGTGGGATATAGTGCACAATTGGTTGAAGTTTGCCGAGCCACAATTTAATTGACCATTAACCATTTTATCTACAAACCCCATGAACCTTTTCTTAGTGCCATCTACATGTTACGTGCGCCCACCAAGTAACTTGAGCTATCTATTTATACACCGCCATCTCCTTCACTCGATCTATCTGTTCTTCCTCTCTCTATATATATCTACCAGTGTCTTGTTGTGTTGTCCTAACTGAAACCTATACCACATATTGAAGATTTAGACTACGCCATTACATTCATCCCACACGGCAAGCATACTAGTAATTTGCTGTTTGTTTGGAATGTGTGGCGTCAGGAACTTCGCCACGGTACCTGGTCCTCGGTGTACTAGCATTGCAGAGATAAGTCACAGCCGAACATCACCAGGTACCCCACCCGTGGCATCTGGAGCCAGGTGGGATCAGCGGCCAATGGACTCCACGGGGCGACGGCCGCTCGTGTTTCGTCCAGGTCATGCTCCTACGCTGTCCACCAGTGGTCCCGCTTCCCAATGTTCACGCCTGATGTGTGGGACTGGCATTGTTCGCCAAGATACAAGAGCTTGGAATATACACCACGGCCGAGATCCAGGCCCTGCGTTACGAAGCAAGTCGGATGCATGCTCTCAGGGTCAGGGGGGACACTCTATAGTGAACGCAAATGTGGAGATTGGTAAGAAAGTACGGCGGGTGGTCAACGACGTGTCTCCGTTGAAGCCCTTTCCACTGCCTCATCTGCACAGACAAGTCCTTCTCATCGTCACCGAAGCTCAGGACGAACTTCATGATACATAAATCGCTTATATAGTTTTGTTCCGTTTGTAAAACATTGAATTATTTTATCTTCTCGTCATGCAGAAAGTAGGAAGCATGTCTTTGTTATGTAGCGTAAGCAGAAAAGAATTCACGGTGCCACCAGCTGAGCTCAAAATGGACATTGTTGCCAGATTTGTTGTAAAACAACTTAACGAAAATTGAGTGGTTGATGCAAATATCTGCAGCGGTCGTGGTGATGACACTAAAGCCATGGCCTAAGAGTTTCTGGAGGATAGGAACAAGGATTTGACGAGCATGGTCGTGTGAAAGCTTAGTCCATGCTAAACTTATTTTGTTATTGCAACCTACCTAATTGAAACATAATACACCAGTCATAGTTTCTTGCTAATATAATGAACAATGATCGTTGATAGCATCAACACATATGCTTTGCTATCGTTATTTGGAGTTTCCTGTCTTTTTTCGGGCATAAAATCGGCCAAAGAGCCAAATGCTAAAAACTACCAACTTCAAGTTACTTAATCTGAATCTTCTGGGGCACGTACTATTGTTTACGTGATTCGTTTCACTGGAGCATAATTGATGATACGCATCATCTTGTTTTTTATTCACTGGTGCATCTACATATATATCCTTCTGATCCATTTAGCAAAATGTCGTAAATCACTTTTGATCCATTCAAAGTGTTGTAAATCATGTAGCAAAATGTCGTAAATCACTTTAAGCGAATGTCGTAAATTACTATGTTGAGGTGGCCACAGAATATATATATATATACGGTGAACTACTATTCTATAGCCAGCCATAGAATAACTTATTCTATGGCCACTTATGTATCGTAATTTACGACATTCGTGTATAGTGATTTACGATATTTTTCTACGTGATTTATTATACTTTTACCATGATTTATCTTTCAAAACTTGTGTGAGCGCTGATGTCATAAATTTGTTTGAATTTATCGTAAATCCGTGATAAAATTATCGTAAAACTGAAGTGGCTATAGAATAAGCTATTCTATAGCCGGCTATAGAATATACTCTCCGTATACGTATATATATATATATATATATATATATATAGGTACTCTATATAACTCCCAGGGTGTGAAATAATATTTCACACCCCAGCCAGCCCAACCTGCCACGTCACCCACATATGAAAAGCTAGCCCACCTCCACACGATTAACCGAACCGGTAAAACGCTTGGGGAAAAAAAACCAAACCAAGGCGTCCATTTGGAAGGTATTAAATGATAATTAAAGCTTTCCAAAATGTCCACTAATGACTGCTGCTTTGATTATTAGTTTATATATATTGAGCCTGGCCGGAGGTTTTTTTTCCAATAGCTCATTCCGTTCCTGGCATGGAGGTGCTGTTGCTTCGTCTCCGACGGCAGATGCGGTTGCCTCGTCTCTAATGGCCGGCGGCGATTGTTCCGTCAGCTGGCAAGGTACGCTTTGATTATTTTACCCCGTCTCAGTTGCTTGCCTGACGGGATCTTGAAATTTCTTTTCCACGCTCAGGTCAAGCAGGCGCCATGCAGATTGAAGTTTGCAACCACGCAATCGCTGTGTTAGTCAAATTGCATCTCCTTCTATTCCCATAAATATTCTCGCGATCTGCTTTTTTTTTTTTTGCATATCAAAAGCCTATTGTTCTTGCGTATGCATTAATCTAAATGTAACTGTGGTCAGAACGCCTGATCGAAGAGCTGCACCACCAAATCCTGGCGGCGGCGGCTACATTTGTCGACCAAATCGACGCCATCCAACCATCCTGCCTCCGTTGAACATCTTAGCCCAAAGAGCTGCCGGACAGGAAGAACTCCGGCACCAACGGATCGGAACGAGCACGGCCATGTCACAGGCTTCGGGGTTTGTAGCAGCAAAATATGTATGTCTTGCCTATCCATGGTTCAGTGCCCTGTTCTTGTTTGTTGTTTGCTTCTTACATTGGACATGTTGAGAATCAAAGCATCGTTCTGCTCTGTATTTTGTGGTTCGAATCTAATCGAATGGATGTCACAGGCTTCAGGGTTTGTACCAGGTACGTATATCTTGCCTTTCCATGTTTAAGCGCCCCTGTTCTTGTTTGGTTTTGCTTCTGACACTGGAACGAAAGAAATCTTGAACGTCCGTGATTCTTGCTTCTATGAATACAATCCTTGTTGGTGCAGGCACTATTGGTATTCAACTCCATCTACTGGTGAATTTGGTGCGACGGGAACAATGTCGAGGATCCAAGACGATGCCAGGAGGAAGAAACCATTTTTAAAATGAGCGTTGAGGAAGAGAAGAGAAGCAGAATATCTTACTGCACTGTATCTCTCTTCCATTAAAATATACTATATTGAAGGCATACCTATGCTCAAGTGTTTCGATACTGTAAAGCATGCAGTGAGCTCACAAAGAAATGTGCTCATTTTTTTTTTCTGAGGCAAATGTGTACCTGTTTTTGTGATCTCACTGTGTAACATTTTACTATCACACACGTTGGAAGATGAAATATTAATTTGTTCCAACTGTAAATGCTCCATTATAGTTGCCAGAAAGATAAATTATATTAGACATCTATGTTTTCGCTCAGCGATTATGATTTAGATATGTTGATCAACCAGTCTCCATGAAATTTTTATGATCGCACTTCATTTGTTTTTCTGATCATGCTATTGGCAATTTATGATCACAACCGATGAAGACTGGATTCGAAGAGAATCTCTTATGACTGTATAAACGTGTTCCAATTTACATGCTTAAGAATGGAAGTAGTACATTGTAATGTTTGAGAGACATATTTCTGTTCATGATAGATGGAATAAAAAATTCATGAATTTTTTTTCAATCCTATGATTAATGGGACGAGCCTTTCTTTTTCTTTTTCTTTTTGTTTTTTGAAAAACAAACACATGCACACCCTGGGTCTAAGAAAAGCTAGAAGAATAGGTCAACATATCTTAAGATTGACCATGAATCGCCATGGGTGTCTAACTGTTGATAGAACACACCACCAAGTTGCCAAGTTCCACCATATGAGCCTAATTTAGATGAGCTACCATCAGTTCAAGTTCTCAAACAAACATTTCTTTTTTTTTTAGATTTTGTGATCAGAAATTATTTGTTTTTGTGATCACGGTAGTAACCATTTTATATCATAAATCAATGAAGTACTATTTGGATTTCCTTAAGAAAAAAATAACCATATTTTAAAATGAACGTTGAAGATTTTATGATTACCCCAACTATTCAAAAACCAAAAAAAAAAATTCATGAATTGTTTTTCAATCCTATGATTAATGGGACGAGCCTTTCTTTTTCTTTTTTGAAAAACAAGCACCTTCACACCCTGGGTCTAAGAAAAGCTAGAAGAAGAGGTCAACATATCTTAAGATTGACCATGAATCGCCACGGGTGTCTCACACACCACCAAGTTGCCAAGTTCCACCAAATTAGCCTAATTTAGTTGAGCTACCCTCAATTGAAGTTCTCGAACAAACATTTCCTTTTTGTTTAAGATTTTGTGATCAGAAATTATTTGTTTTTGTGATCATGGTAGTAACCATTTTATGATCATAAATCAATGAAGTACTATTTGGATTTCCTTACGAAAAAAAGTAACCATCGATTTTTAAAATGAACGTTGGAGATTTATGATTACCCCAACTATTCAAAAACCAAATGAAAAAAATCTAAAAACAATGAATTCTTTCTATTCAAGTTTTTATGCTGAACCCTATTCAGGTTTTATGATTCAACTATATATGGGCAATCGAATCAAATGCTCTAGCGACATTGTAGGAGAGAGCTTGGACGAACTAGAAGATAGAAAATTGGAATCATACAAGATGATGCTAAATCTTGAAGTTCATGGTCACAAATATTTTGGATGTTCAAACCTCCGAATATAATCTTGTACTATAATATTTGTGCTCCTATCTCAACTTTTTGTGACAGAACCATTACTTGTTATTATCGCAACAAATAGAATAATAAGTCAATGGCTTACATGTTATTCCTTTGGACTGACTGGAAAGGCGTTCTTGTAAGATTTTACTATCACACTGTAATTTTGTGATCTCACTGTTATATTTTATAGTCACAGCTGATGAACTATATTTGCAGGTCCATGAAGAATTACTATAAAAAAACTTACTTTAAAAATTATATGCGAACTATTTTAATTTACATGCGTATAAGATTTTATGATGCGGTAAAGAAAATATTTCTTGATCACACAAACCTATTTAAAGTTGCAATATGAAAGTATCCTATCAGATTGCAAAAAGGTTTTACAATCATATTTTAGTGTTCATACAAATCAAAATTCTTAGCTCATTTTGAAATATTCCCCAACATGAAATAGGAATTTTATATGCATGGAATACAAGATTTGCACCAACCGCTATTGGAAACGCATCTCTTTTAAGAATTTGTGATCATGCCTTTTCGATTTTGTGATCGCACTGGCTCCATACAAACATTCGCACCAACCGCTATTGGTGAGACATCTCTTTTTAAGAATTTATGATCACGCCATTTTGATTTTATGATCTCAATTGTTACCGTTTTACGATTACATCCAGTGACAATATATTTATCGATTTTACACTCTCAATGTCGTTTTGTGATCTCAATACCGTTTTGCTCCCCATCAAATTCTTTCTCGATTTTACACTCTCAATGTCGTAAAATTCACACTGCTAGTTTGTATATTTATATGAACTGACGTGCCAACAAACTCAGTCCCAAAATATCCTTTTACGCAGCAGTAAATATTAACTGTTTGGGTTCTTCTATAGAAATACGAGTTCAAATGAACTCTTATTTTCTGCCCAAATCTACTCAGAATTTGCGCTCAAAATATTCAGCTTCATGCACACGTTGTCATCACGAAAGGATCGAGTTAGCAAATTTCTCCAAAAGTAGTTGAAGATACTACGATCCTATCAGAATCCTTTGCGGCTGGGCATTCCAAATATTTAATACTTTCCAAATTTGCATCAACGTGGCTTCAAAAGCTGACAGCCTGGCAGCCTTAAAGAAAAGAGAAAGTGCTGGCGCAAATATGGAAGCCAAGAGAGAAAAACGGTGGAACCAAACCGGCCACTAGGAAAAAAAAACCAGGCTCAAGGGACGGACTGGGCGGGCTGCAGCCAGGTGGTCTGGGGTGTGAAATAATATATCACACCCAGGGAGTGAATTAGCGCTGCCCTATAGGTACTCTATATAACTCCCAGGGTGTGAAATAATATTTCACATATATATATATATATATATATATATAGTTATTGATATGGTTGCAAGGTGGAAAGGGTGGTTCACGTAGGCCCCAGTAACGTTTTTTTTCTTCCTAAGTCCTGTCTAGAAATGATTTTTTTTTCGCCTGTCTAGCAACTTATGAATGCTACTAAAAGCCGGAATTTTGTAAAAGAAAAAACACCACTAGGCGCCAGAAAAAAAAAACACCACTCGGTACAAGCCACACAGGTTTGACCAAATCTCTAACACATACGTGTGGTCTCGAGGAGATAGTTATAATCATTTGAATCCGAAGAATAAGTGGCCCAGCCTACTCCGCATATATCACATGCTTGTACATGAGGGAGCCATCGCAAAGCACACGTACAGAACCGTAGGATTCGTAATAAGCCACATCCATCAGCCATATAATCCGCTCCGTTCAGATCGTTGAGATTCTCATCCATGTTTGACCATGATATCTTGTCCACTCTATCTCATCCATGTTTGACCATGAGACTCTCATCAATTTTTTTCCCTTGTTTATCACCTCATGCACAATAAAAAGGTTCAAAGTACTCCTTTCGACTAAAGGTAAAATAAATTTGTTATATTGACGTCCTCAAAAACTAATGGTGAAGTGAGTAGCTCAGTTGCTACTTTAGTTTCTTGAGATTCAAAAAGGTTCGCCATTTCTATTTTTCTGAGTTAATATCCCTTCAATTTTAGAAACATTTAGATTTTAGCAACAAAGTTTCCTGCGTATCAAAAAAATTAATCTAAAAGTTGTCACCTAATTAATGACTTAATTTTCAGCTAAAAATTATCATTTTGGTTTCTCTTTACCACACTGTGCAAATGTACATTCATTTAACAAATCATACATGCATCATTAGTGTTACACGAGCTATGGGCTCCACGGTCTAGGTTAACGTACGTTTTGGTTTAGCGTCATTTTGTTTTTTTCCTTTTCCTGGTGACATTAATGACGTATGTTTCATGGCCATATTCTTATATTGGAAATTTGGAACCAAGAAAGATATTACTTTATGCCTGATCTATTTAACACTGTAACCAAAATTCTCTAAAGTATTATATATAGAATTCCCTGCAGATGACATCATCTAATCTTCTCCTTTCTTTCATTCACCCCGTGTAGAGGGAGAAAATTTAATGGTGCCACCGCAAAGAACACTCGCGAACATCCACCTCTTGCTTATAAATAAGCTCTCCATACATAAATCACCACCTACTATCAGCCTCACGGCTCCTTGCATACTTCATATCTTATTTGTCCTATGTAAAACACATGTACGGTGTACCTTAGAAATAGATGGGTCAGTAGAAATCCACATCAATCAGCCATATTATCCCGTTCCGTGGAGATTATCTAAACCTAGGTAGTCCTTGCCGATGAAGCCTTGTGCACTATATTAAGTGGAGATTATCTGTTGGTTCTCAGAAATGAGTGGCATCAGGAACAAAGATGTGGTGCCTGGTTCTAGCTGCACCAGCATGGGTTGCATACACTGTGGCCAGACTTATCAAGCAGGCGGAAATCAATGCACTGAAATGGACTAACATGGAGCAAGCCACCGGGTACGTCGGACATCAACATGACCTGGGATGCATGAACATGGAGAAGCAAGCGGCGGCCGTTAGTTTGATCAGATCATGTCTTCGATTCACCAGATCGTTGATGCCACTACAAACGCTAAAGAATTTTAGCGTAGGCCCGCCGCTGGCTGCGTGCTGTTTGCCATAACGGGGCATGGCTCAACCTGTTGTTCCAGCCGGTACATGACCCGTAACCAGTGGCCTGCCAGTAGCTAGGAGTATTTGAATATCAGTCGCCAGCCGGCCCCATGTGCCCATCCAGACGGGCCCTTTTGGGTTTGAGTGCTATCACTGAGCCGAGGAGGCCAGCACAGCATATTGTGCCACATCAATTCGAACCTGCGCGAAAGGGACTGTAGCCTAGTGGTTACAAGTGCCTCAGTAGCACATGAGATCCTGGGTTCGACTCCCCATAGGAAAAAAGCCTTATCACACTATCATCTGCTCAATTCCCTACTCCATGATTTTATAAAAGTACACTTCAACTATATTTTATAAATATTTTATTATAAAAGTATTAGCCAAAGTTATGTTTTGAAAACCGTGTCAATGTCCAAAATAATTTTGATACTAGAGGGAAATACGATTTATCTATAAACTTCATGGTTCCATCTGGGTGATCGGGACGATTTACTAATCAATAACTTCTCGGGTTTTCTGACATGTTATGCGTCTGCTTTACTCATTTGTATTTGTACACATGCCATACGTCATCCATCAGTCATGTCCAAAATAAGTAACTATTAGTCTACTAGTCACCAGCGTACTTGTGGTGATAACAGGATCTGGATGGAAATGACTGATGGATTACGTATAGCATGTGTACAAATACAACTGAGTAATAGTTATTTATGATAGCAATGTGTATTGTTGGTCATAATAGATATATATGTACATTGCTATATCTATTTTGAGCCTCAAGGTTCTATGCTAGTTCTCACACCTTATCTGTTCCAGCCCTGGTCTTTTCTATGTAGAATTGGCCTAGAAGATGAAGGCTTGTCCATTATATTCGTCCAACACTTCGTGCCCTGTTAGTTCGGAATGAGTGGCATCAGGAACAAGCCATGGTACCTGGTCCATGATGCACCGCAAAAAAAATAATGGGCACGCACTGTCAGGATCATGTCAAGACTTAAATGAGAGATCGCTTGGATGATGCGGCGTAGTATTCACACGGTTAAAGTTGGAAGACAGGTTGCATAATCACTAACACGTACTTGTGGTCGCTTCTGTGCTATGGTGTTCAAGCAAGCTTGACCACAAATTTACGGTTTCTCCTGAATAAGATGAATTAGAAGGTGTCGAAATTTCTCTGGTTCTATGGCTTTTTCCAATGCTCATGGCGCCTTAGTATTATAATTTGTTTCTACCTTGATGTTATACTGAGTAGCACACGCTGATGATTACACATATTCCCAAAACCATCTCTCATGTTATTTTTCAGAGACGCATATTTCAAAAGCCCCGTCTTTAATGACTCTTGTGTTGATGGCCAAAATTGACATACTTTTTTTTGCGATGAAAAATTGACATACTGTAGCATAGATTAGATAGTGTGTTAATCAAAGAAATAAAGTAATGGTTATTCCAGGTAACTAATTTAATCGGGTTCTTAGGATACATGATTAGTAAAAGAAAATAGTATCGTTTCGTCCATATCGGCCAATTAGATCAAAGCTTATGGGAACAATTGGCTGACGAAGAGAATTGGTTTTGGTTAGCTTGGATTTATCAGGCATGCAGCGATTAGGACTTTTTTGATTAATGGAGAGAAATTATGCTATTTTCAGAGATGGTTTTCAGCCAAGGAAGGAAAAGATAGTAGCTATTTTCAGAGATCACGTTAGAGCTCTTAGCTTTCAGGGAGGAAAATCACGTTAGGATTTTTATAGTATCGGTGCCCATGTTACTGGAATTCGTGTATTTCAGTTGTTTCCCTAGCTTGTGCGAGTTATCCAGCCTGACCATGTATCAAGGGTTACGGCCGATTGTACCATCACCAGTCGATCAAAACATTATGCTCTCTTTTCCTTTCTCTATGTTCTTCTCTGATTGTATCATGCCACGCATGAGCCTGCCTTAGGTTTATACTACAGTAGACTCTATCGTCATCCAGTTGCATCCATAGAAACCCTGGAGAATCAGCACACACTGCATCACGTGAGCATCAATGTTGGGCGTTGCTAAGCGATGTAGGACCGGGTCGCAGTTCACAGCTGACAAAAAATTAATGATAGTGAGACTGACAGAAAAGTTATATGTTCTCCGTTCCAATTAGGCAATGAGTTATGAAAACTTAAAAGCTTTTGGCGGCATTATGGGGAAACACCAACGCTGTATCCAGTCCTCTCGTCTCTTGAACATCTGTTTCTTCCTGATATCAAATTTCAGTTCAGAACATCATCCCCTGTCGGTAGACTTGCAAAGGATCCGAGGAAAGGTGTGCGGTCTATTGTCCATACGGCTCTACAGGCTCAGAATTTATGAACATCGGTTGTGCACATCAGGACGGACCACCAAAGTTTGTGTGCAAGAATACGTTGTTTTTGTTTTTCTCTTATTAGCGAATACTCATCACAAACTGCATTATGCCTAACAAATGTTTATGTAGTTTTGCCCCATAAGTTTCACTTGCCATCCTTTTGTTCTCTTGATGGGCGTATTAGTTAATTGTAAGTTCACCTATATATTGTACAAATATTAATCTGGTGCTCCACAACAGTAGAAGAGTTGATCAACATGAACCCATGTAGAACTTGACCCATGTGGAAGTGAAGTATGCATGGATTAGGAGGAGGTTGTGTTATACTATTTATCCTCCCTACTCATTAGTGGTGCACTGATGTAGATTAATATATATCAGAGTCCGTTCACGTATTGTGTTCTCAGGTCCTCCGCTTGTTGATCAACATGAACCCATGTAGAACTTGACCCATGTGGAAGTGAAGTATGCATGGATTAGGAGGAGGTTGTGTTATACTATTTATCCTCCCTGCTTGCTTACATATATTCACTATCCACAGATGCATCAGCCTCCCGGTTCCATGCCCGGCTATGTCTGTTCGATAACTAGTAAGCCACTAATCTGTTCCATTGAGATTCTCCACCTAGGTCTCTACCATGAAGTTCTGTCCACTATATTCACATGCATATAGTGCTCTGTTGCTTAGGAATGAGCGGCATCAGGAACAACGACGTGACTAACGAGCAGCTACCCGGTTTCTGCTGCACCAGCGCGATTTCTCATCGGAGGAGTGGACAATGGACACATAAAAAGCCATGCACATGCACAGAGATGGCCTGCATCAGATTGGAGATGGTCTCATCCTTGTCTCTTCGTTCGCCTGATTGTTGATGCTGCAACAAAAGGTCAACAAGTTTAGCGCTGACGAGAGGTGCTAGCTAACATTTAGTTTTGAGCTTATTTTTTATTATCCTTGTGATTTCAGTCCGATGCATATCACTACTCGGTGATACCTGTCACAATTCGCTCTCAAATTTATCCACGATAAATTTATTTCGTATCATTCGCTTGCAGAAAAATCATTTTAAATCAGCCACAATAGCTTCTTCATTTGTTTTCTTTTTGAGAAGCAAGTCCTCCTGTTCTTTCGTGCACTACTGGTCACAATGGAGCTGCTCTGCCAGGCATCCCGTCCAAGCCCTCCCGCATGCTACACATGCGCTAGATCGAAATAACCCAGTGCATGGACTATGTAGAGATCCTCGTGTAGTATCACGTACATAAGCATACTGTATGAAGATATGGGGAACGAGCCTGGAGACTACATTCCCATGCTCTCGCCTATCTCCTCACTTGGCACAAAAGGTTATTATCCGCACGAGCTACTCATCAATCTTCTCTCCAGTCGTGTCATTCACAGTGCGCCTACTGCGCGAGGAGGGGGGGGGGGGGGGGGGGGGGGGGGGGGGGGGGGTGTTTGTCGTTCCGTTGACTTCAACCTTTGGTTTCTTCTCTAGTCTCACCATCTGTGGTGCTCTCACTGTGACTGGGAGGGGATGTTAGAGTATATTTGATGAGTTAGATATTGTATATCACGGTGCTATATGTATGTGGAGGTGCCTTGTCCCCACAAAATCTTGTACTCTCGTATATACCGGCCGAGAGACTCAATGCAATATAAATCATCCATTATACACAATTTATTTTCTCTTACAAAGATAACTCAAAAGTAAAAACTAATCCCAGTGATGATATCAGAAAACTTTACTACACATACCACTGTTTGTTCTATATTCACCTTATCCACGAACACTGTTTGTTCATGCACCACCAGGCTGAGCACTTCATGGATTAGCAATTTCTATAGTTCCTGGAAATATTGTTTTTGTGCCTTCTCATAAGAAGCTTTATCCATATAATTAAGATATCAAATTTATTAATTTTTATTCTCTCTGCACTATTCCCTGTCGGCCCTAAACTTCTTTTTGCTATACGGGGACTACATGTTTCTCAGGTTTATGTTTTTGATTTATTGGCTTCTGGTAATGCGCTTTAATCAGCACAAACAAGAGCTTTCATCGACATGAAAATTATCATGAACTTCATACTTATAGTATCTTATTATCTGTAATTCACCTGCAAGTCCTTCGCATTTTTCTAATAACTTCTGTCATTCATAGAGCAAGGTGATATACGCATAAGCCAAAAATTGTATAACTTTCACCTGTTGGGACACAATAAAAAACGTGGTGCTATATATAAATAAACCTTTGTCAGTGTCATCACGTCGGTCTTATGTGTGTCCTTCACCTAACATAAGCTATCTATTTATACACCGCCATCCCTTGGCTCCATCTTAGCTCTCTCTATCAGTATACTATACTATCTTGTGTTGTCCTGATTAAAACCTATACCACAGGATTGAAGATTTTAAATTCGCCTCATTATATTCATCCCACATGGCAAGTATACTAACATCATGCTATTTGTTCAGAATGTGCGGCGTCAGGAACTTAGCCTTGGTACCTTGCTACACCTCGATTGCCAAGATGTGCCAACTGGCTTCTGGTCACTGGAAGTTGAGTAGTTTGTCAACTCCCGACGGCCCATAGATGGAAACCTCCCGTTTCCCAAAAAATAGAAATCCAACATATTTGACTGGCCTCAAGCAACTTATGGGCACGCATAGGCGGCGCTCTTTCTTCGCGCGCAGGGACTTCTTCTTGTGTGAGCTTCAAGGCACTAGTGTTCGCAAGCATGGGCTTCTTTCTTCTTGTGTTGGCTTCAAAGGCAGTAAAGTAGCACATGCACGTGGGCTTCTCTCTGGTTATGTGATTATGGGCTCAGACATGAGTGGGTGCCCGAACAATGTGTCGGGTGAACATTTTTATAAAGAAAAGTCGAGTTACTGATTTTTTGTAAATATGATGAGTAAAGACATTAAAAATAAGTATCCTAAAGCAGGCATGAATAGTTTGCAACCATACTCATCGCTTTGCTAAGCATTACACAACATAAAACTTGGTCTCATAATCCCATATATGATGACTCAACAGAAAAAGTGACAACTCATAATCCCATATAATGATGACTCAAAACGATATGCTCATAACTCAACATAGAAAAAAAAGGAGTTACTCATCACTATGCTAGCTAATGACCCAACATTGACAAAAGTTGACTCATCACCCAATATATTGATGACTCAGTATAAAAATGTGACTCATCTTCCATGCAAAACATATGTAGAACTGGGGTACAGCTAGAAGGATTAATGGTAAGCCACATCATCAATCAGCCATATTTTGTTTTGGTGATGACTTAGCCGTTGAAGCGTTCTGCTGCGACTCTGAAACATATGGTTCAGTTGAACCGTTCAACCTTAGACCAGGACGATGAAGGAATGTCCTTTTATATTTATCTGAAACATATGGTTCAGTTGATCCTGCGAATGAGCGGCAGCTGGAACATAGCCCTCAGACCTGGTTCTTGCTATACACGAGCACGTCTGGGCCGGGTGCGCTGTAGGAGAACAAGAGAGATCAGCGGAAGTCCGTTTACTAATACAGCACCGCTGACAGTTGTGTATTGTAGGGTAGTCGAGGGCGAAGTTGTGGAATGCACATTAGTAAACGATGCAGTGGCAGATGAAACGGTAGTCAACAACGAAGTATGTGTATATATATGGAATATGCAAAAAAATAAAAATAAATCATGATACAATTTTTTTTTTCCCAAGCTTCACCTCCCACCCTTTAGTTCGATGATGTAACATGTTAGTCTCATAGGTTGACCAACATATGCGCACTCAATATCAGTCTCGACTCTCGAGCTTCGTAAGAGTAACAAGTTGAATACGAACCCATGTACGTAGTACGTTGTCAGGCCCATGTGCAAACACCACAAGATATATCCCCTTATATACATTTCTATCTACTATCAGCCTCCTAGTTCTGAGCTGGTTCACACCTTATTTGGTTCTATGTAAAACACAGATACAATCGGGATGTATAGAAGGATTTGTAGTAAGCCACACGGTGAATCAGCCATTCATATGTTCAGGGTGAGACTCTCAGCTTAGGCCGTGACGAGCCTTCGTGATGAGTTGAGACCTGTGCTGGCTAGCGCTGAATTGGAAGGGGACACTGTTAAGGAACAGGACCATGCAGCGGCAACGGATGGGAATTCCCCATGTACGCCGGCCTCCCTGCGCACTCCACTTTCCTCTGAATCTAACCGGTCCATGCCAGCCTTTAACTTTTTGGTCACCCCGAGCACACGACCTGTTTCCGCAACAACGAAGACCGCTTCGTCGAGATTTTCCAAGGTTTTCTCTCGCCGGCGTCGTCGACGGCGGCACTCCAACATTGCTGGAAAGATGACCGAGAACGTCGTTGCTCAGTTCTCGGCAACTGGGTGCGAACCACCCTTGCCCCAGGCGCATGATTTGGTGAACATATCTACCGGGGACGTCGCAGCTCTAGCTCCGTTCCCGGCCAGCGCGGAAACTGATGTTTCCTTATCGACGCCCGCTGTGGGCGATGCGGCCCCAGCTCTGTCCAGGGTGCAATGCGAGGCGGCCCCAGCTCTGTCCAGGGTGCAATGCGAGGCGGCCCAGGCATCATCTGCAGAAACGGCGATCGCCGGTGGCGTCGTAGCCATGGCTCCGTCCCCGGCGAATGATGCGGCTGCGGACGTTGTAGCTTCGGCTCCGTCGCAGGCGATTGACAGTGCTGAGGACGTTGTAGCTTCGGCTCCGTCCTCAATATCTGATCGGGAAGCATTCATCAACAAGATCACCCAGCATGTGGTTAATATAATACAAACCCCGGCTGCTTCCAAGCGTCAGGGACCTGCAGCACCACATTCCGTCACTCCACGTCGTAGCCGTCGGCTTGCAGGAGCTGGTGTGGAATTTCAATTGGGAGATCTGGATAGAAGGTCAAAGAAGAAGGCCATGAGAGCCCTTGATATCATAGGCGAACATGAAGGTATTAACCAGCAGGCGCTTGAAGAATATGAGAAGGTTATTGGGCAGCCTCTCTCAGACTCTCATCTACGGGCTTTAGCAGCACTGTTTAAATGGTGCATTCCCGAACTGGATCATGTCGGGGAAGGGGAAGACTTGGTGTAGCTGCATTGTTATCAGATCTTTTTCTGTTGATTTTGGTCGGTTCTTTCACATGTTTTAATGGATCCGAAAATTTTTTTGTTTGGAATGTGCGTGGCCTCAATTCGGTTGCTCGTCAAGACTCCGTACGTACCATGGTAGAAGCCTCACGAGCTGATATTGTGTGTATCCAAGAGACGAAGATGACATCGGTTTCTCGGCGAGTTATTTTATCTGCCTTGGGGTCAGATTTTTCTGATTTTGTTGAGCTCCCGGCGGTGGGTGCTAGTGGTAGTATTCTAGTTGCATGGCGCCAGCACATTGGGAACACAGGAAATCGCAGAGTTGATGCTCACAGCGTGTCTGTTCAATTCTGTCCGGCCAATGGAACTTCATGGTGGCTAACCTGTGTCTATGGACCGCAAGGCTCTAATGAGAAAATCCAGTTCTTGCAGGAGCTGCGTGACATTAGAAAGTATTGCACAGGTCCTTGGCTTTTGGCTGGAGATTTTAACTTGATTTATAAAGATGAGGATAAAAACAATGCTAACTATAACCAGGCGATGATGGGTCGGTTCAGATGGTTTATTGATGATCTGGCACTTAAGGAGATTCCTCTTCATGGTCGCAAATTTACATGGTCGAATAGGCAGGATTCCCCAACTCTTGTCAAACTGGACAGAATCCTTTGCTCGGTTAATTGGGAGGATCTCTATTCAAATTGTTTGCTGCAGAGCTTATCTTCTGATGACTCGGATCACTGTCCACTCTTACTTGGGCTGCATGACAACAAGTCAGGTCGAAGACGCTTTCAGTTTGAGGCTTTTTGGCCAAAAATGGAGGGATTTCAAGATGCCGTCAGTTCAGCATGGAATTCGGTACAGGCTGGACCATGCCCTTTCACTGTTCTGGATAAAAAACTGAAGGCAGCAGCTAGAGGATTGCAAAGTTGGAGTGACAAAACAGTGGGTAATGTTAAATTTCAGCTTGCATTGGCTCGGGAGGTTCTCCATCAACTTGAAACTGCCAACGACAATCGCCAACTATCATTCGAAGAATCATGGCTGAAAAAGAATCATGGCTGAAAAATAATCTCAAGAAGCATTGTCTTGCCCTTTCATCTCTCCAAAGAACTATTGCTCGGGTTCGCTCTCGTGTTGGATGGTTAAAGGATGGAGATGCTAACACTAAACTATTCCACCTCTATGCGCGTCATCGCAAGAGAAAAAATTTCATTGGCAAGCTGGTCTCAAATGAACGTGTCTATACCAACCATGAAGACAAGGCAAAGCTCATACATGAGTTCTATGATGGCCTTCTAGGTACAAATCTGAACCGAGAACATACAATCAATCTCTCAGAATTGGGAATACAGTCTCATGATCTTGCCGACCTAGACTTGCCGTTTACGGAGGATGAAGTGTGGGGCACTATCAAACAATTGCCACCTGACAAAGCCCCAGGCCCCGATGGGTTCACCAGTCGTTTCTACAAGGTTTGCTGGCCAATCATAAAACAAGACGTTATGGCAGCGGTCTCGGCTGTATGGAGTAGAAAGTTTATGGGCTTCAACTCTCTAAACACAGCATACATTACCCTCCTACCCAAAAAAGAAGATGCCGAGCACCCCAAGGATTTCAGACCTATCAGTTTGGTTCATAGCATTGCCAAGTTGGTCACAAAAATGTTGGCCAATCGGTTAGCAAGTCGGCTGCAGTATATGGTGTCTCCTAATCAAAGCTAGCGCTTTCATCAAGGGTCGATTTATTCAAGACAACTTCATGTTGGTGCAGCAGACGGCACGGTTTCTCCATCAGCAAAGGTTGCCCCGATTTCTATTAAAACTGGATATTTCTCAAGCTTTTGATAGCGTCTCTGGTCTTTTTTGCTTGAGGTCCTACAAAAGTTGGGTTTCGGGCAAATTTGGAGAGACATGGTCAGCGGGCTATTGTTCACTTCATCCACTCAGGTTATATTAAATGGAATTCCCGGTGAACGAATTAATCATCGATGTGGCCTACGACAAGGAGATCCTTTGTCGCCGATGCTTTTCATTTTGGTTATGGATGTTCTTGGGCACATGGTTTCGGAAGCGGCAGATGAGGGTCTGTTGCAACCTTTATCACGACGTGCACTCCAACACCGGGTCTCTATGTATGCTGATGATGTGGTTTTATTCCTCCGGCCAGAGGCTGCTGACATTGCTATTACACTGGATATGCTACAGCTGTTTGGGAATTCTTCAGGTCTGAAGACAAATCTCCAGAAAAGCAACGTGTTGCCAATCCAGTGTGGACCATCAGAGCTTGATCTGATGCAGCAAATGCTCCCTTGCGATATTTCAGAGTTTCCTTGCAAGTATCTTGGTCTGCCACTCTCTCTAAAAAAACTTAAAAAGGAACATATCCAGCCCATAATTGATAGACTTGCTGATCAATTGCCGGGGTGGAAGGCGGACCTCATGACACGAGCAGGAAGAAAAATACAAGTGCAATTCGTTCTGACCAGGATGCTTATTTATCTAGTTATGGCAGTGGACTTCCCGCAGTGGGCCATCAAAGCGGTAAATAAAATTCAACGAGGTTTTCTATGGAGAGGTCGGAAAGAAGCGCTAGGTGGCCATTGCCTAGTAGCATGGGGTACAGTATGCCGACCATTGCAGCTTGGGGGCCTTGGTATTTTTTATATCAAAAATATGATTTGGGCGCTGCGAATGAGATGGGTGTGGCTGCAAAAAACAGAGCCACACCGCTCTTGGTCGTCCCTGCCTTTACAAGTGCCAACACAGGTTCAGGCCTTTTTCTCGATCGCCCTCAAAACGGAAATTGGTGATGGTTCACACACTTTATTCTGGACTGATAGGTGGATCCATCGGAAAAGTGTTGCTGATTTGGCTCCCCGTTTATTTGCTATAATATCTAAGAGAAGAATTCAGAAACGCACTGTGCAGGAAGGACTGACCAATCGTGCTTGGATTTCAGATATACAGGGAGCACTTTTAGTGGGAGTCATAGTGGATTACTTGCATCTTTGGGACCTCTTAGCAGGTTTCACTTTACAAGTTGGGGTTGAGGATAAACACATTTGGCGTTTCTCATCAAGTGGACAATACTCTTCTAAATCTGCCTATGAGAGCCTTTTTATAGGTGCTATACAATTCAGGCCTTGGGAAAGAATATGGAAGAGTTGGGCGCCTGCCAAGTGCCAATTCTTTCTCTGGTTGGTCGCTCACAACTGCTGCTGGACAGCGGATCGTTTGGCGACACGAGGTTTGCCTAGACCAGAGCTATGCCCGTTGTGTGATCAGGAAGAGGAGACTATCAATCATCTCCTCACATCTTTTCGCAAAAAAAAAATCATCTCCTCACATCATGTGTCTTTGCTCGGCAGTTTTGGTACGTCTTCCTTAGGCAGGTCGGGCTTCAGTCTCTTTCTCCACAACCTGATGACTCGTTTGATGCTTGGTGGGAGAAAGCCAATGAAGCAACCGGTGGTATGGTGCAGCATGGTCTCAACTCTTTGATCATACTTGGGCTTGGATCCTGTGGAATCATCGAAACCGTTATGTTTTTTATGGCATGTCTCCTAGTGTAACTCTAGCCCTGATCCAGGCAGGTGAAGAACGACGGCTTTGGAGTATGGCAGGTGCAAGAGGGATCTCCTTCTTGACTGCCACCCAGGCCGGGACATGAAGTATGTGTGTGTTTTTTCTTTTGGTCGGTTTTTTTAGTCTCTTTAAAAGGCGCGTTTGTAACGTATAACGATGTGTGATGTGTGGGGTGTGTTGTAACTGGGCTCTAGTCCCTCTCTTCTTCTTAATTTAATGAAGCGCAGTTCTCCTGCGTTTTCGAGAAAAAAATGAAGCTCTGTGGATTATTCTGTTCTGCTGAGGTTCTGGTGTAGTAGTGCTCTGGTTCGAAATGAGCGGCGTCAGGAACAAAGCCGTGATACCTGGTCCTTGCTACACCAGTATGTCTGCCGTGAAACGTAGACGGAAACCACAACAAGGCGGAAGTCCGTGCACGCAACTGTACCAATTGGCAACATGTCATAGTGCACCTTCAACATTAACGAGCATGTGTTGGATACCATGCCCTCCATGTAATTTGGCGCCCAGCGTCGGCAACCCTCTTAGGAGTTCAACGCGGGTTCGTTTGTGATGTATCTATACCGGAACCAAGGTCTTATTGACGCACTAACACGTGTGGTTGATTCTGGGAAGCTTAAATTTCTCTAGGTTAGAACTTTTTCTATGCTGGAGCCATTTTCTGCGAAAAAAGAGAGATTCATTGAATTAAAAGCAACATCGTTACAAATGAGAGAGAGCTGATGCTCTCAGGAACACATAAAAAGGAAACAGAACTACGACTCGTACACAACGACAAATCTCCTAACTCATGCGTGACTCTGTTTTGCTCTCGCCACGTTCATAACTCCAAATGCTGAACTGCCGTGCCTCATGCACAAATAAAACTGTTCGAAGACTCCTTTCTACTTTTGTTGATGACGTTATAATAATATTTTCAACTAAAGGTAAAATAAAATTGTGTTATATTGACGTCATCAAAAAGAAAAGGTGAAGTGAGTAGCTCAGTTGCTACCTTAGTTTCTCAAGATTCAAAAGGCTTCGCCATTTCTATAGTTGTGAGTTTGTATCCCTTGGATTTTAGAAAATATTTAAAATTTAGAAAAAAAAAGTTTTCCTTGCATGTCAATTTTTTTATGTAAAAGTATTGTCACCCTTATCCCTTTTAACTTTTAGCTAAAAAATATCATTTTGTTTCTCTTTACCACGCCGTGCAAATGTACATTCATTTCACAAATGATACAAACATCCTTAGCTTGTAACCAGGTTTCCGTCAACTTAATTATCTCAAAATTTTAGGGCTATTTTCAATGCTCATGGCTCATTAGTAGTTTTATAATGTTTTCAGTGTTGTTTATGCCAACACCCCCCCCCCCCCCCCCCCCCCCCCCCCCCCCAAAAACTCTATCTATATGTATACTTTGCTGTCTATATGAGCCTCCCGACCCTATGGTACCTCTCTCACATGTTATCTGTTCTATACTTCTATGTAGAACGGGCCTCGACGATGAGGCGTTGTCCATTATATTCATCCGCCACTTCGTGCTCAGTTGGTTCGGAATGAGTGGCGTCAGAAACAAAGTCCGTGCTCAGAAACGGAGTAGCTCACACTAGCTTAGGCGTGCGCTGTCACGATCCTTCCTCGATTTAAATGCGAGCTACAGTAGATGATGCAACGTAGCATCCACACGGGCTTCAGTTGGAATAGATGTGCCATAAAATCGCTAACATGTACATGTTTGGTCACTTCTGTTGTGTGGTGTGCGACTAAATTTGGCCATAAATTTACGTATTCTTTTGTTCTCGAAACGTAGGAGAACTGCTCTTCATTATGTTAAGAAGAATGTGGGATAAGAACCCATCACACCACACACCCATCACTGCAACAAAACTGCACTATAGTGACAAAGGCAGATCTTTGTAGCCACGGACATTAATTTGTAGTTGCGGACCATAAGGTGGTCTGCGGCTATAAATGAGACCATCGAACACAAGAATAGTTCAAGATTCTCTTTCTAATTCGAGTTATAATTATTTAGTGGTATTTCTCCCACATACGAACTCCAAATTGGATGACTCTTTTTTCTTAAGAAATGTGACGAGCCGTGCTATACACACTTTTCTCAGTATCTTACATGTCATGTGAGCTTCAACTAACTTGAGCTATCTATTAATACGCGGCCATCTCCTTGACTCTATATCTCCGTTCCCTCTCTATATATATTTATATACACTAGCTAATGTCTTGCCATTCAATCTAACAGAAACATATACCACATGATCGAAGATTCAGACTACGCCACTATTCTCATCCGACATGGCAACTATACTGCTAATATCCCACCGTTTGTTCGGAATGCGCGGCGTCAGGAATAAGCCACGGTACCTAGTCCTTGCTGCACCAGCATTTCAGAGATTCGTGGCGAACTCCGTAAGGCAACGGCCGCTCGAGTTTCGTCCTGGTCATTTTCGTCCGGCTTGTCCTAGTGCACCCATATCCAAATGTTCACGCTGACCGAGACATTGCTGTTCGGCTCGCCAAAATCCAAGAGCTTCGCGTTGCGAGAGAAGTCTGATGCTCTCGCCAGGGACACTCTTCTAAACGCAAAGGTGGATTTTAGGAAGACTTCATCGCGGTTGTTCAAAAACGTGCCTCTGTTCCAGCCCTCTCCACCGCCTTATCTGCCGATGGCGGGCAAATGTGCAGCCGCAACGGAGGAGCTCACGGGCAACTGCAGCGTCCATCGGCGTGGTTTAGTAGCTGGCAGGCGAGAGCACCATTGGCACGGAGAAGGTGACAGGTAACAAGTAATGCCCGACATGTGTTACTAGAGAAGGTGGCGGGAAAGTGTATGCCGGTCACTGAAAACTTGGCATTCAGTGACCTGTGGCGGAGCTTGGGAGAGCTCACAGGGGGCCGAGCTATGATATAGACCAACATTTACATTAAAATTGAAGCTTTTGTTGATATATACATGGTGAAAGTTACTGTTTAATTTGTCATGCAAGTTCCTATTCAGGGGGGCAAGTCACCTATGACAGACTTTTTTCTTGAAACACAGTACAGACACAGACACTCACGAACACGCATGGGTACTCACCTATGACAGATTTGTCCTTTTCTCACGTAGTGAACTATGTATGAACTGTGACCCTTGACAATGTGACAAGGGTCATTGTTCATGCATAGTTCCTTTCTTTGCTAATATGATCTATCACTTGGTTTAATACCGATCCATATCGCTGACCGATATGTCCTCCCTAAAACAAATATATCCCATAAGATGGAAGCACTATGATAGACCACGATATTCATTAATCGTGTTGTGTTGGAGTTTGCAAAAAGGCCACCATATTCAAATTTTTTTCTTCCATTTTAATCATTGAAAGGCTTGATGCTGGAAGAAGACCATGAGACATAAAACTGTAACAACATCATCTGATAACTCCTTTACAAAAACTACAATTTTAATAGAACACTAGAAAAATAACGCGCAGTTTGCGCGCCGTGTGTCCCATTTATTTGGAAACCAGTCGTGAATAATATATATTTCTTTAAATTGAAAGAGGTTGTATCGTACACATCACCACTTACATCGTATATGGTAGAAGATATTTAAAATTAATAACGATGGGAAAAAAAGCGGTGTAATTGAAAGTATGATATCAAACAACATTATTATATGTTTTTGGAAGCATGCATGCTTTCTCATTTTCATGTGCACAAATTCATAAGAAAGCAAGATTGAGGTAATGAGCGGACAGCGCGCGAGCGAGCTCGACTGGACGGCGCTGGGGGAGCTCGGTTGGTCGGCGCGGGGGGAGCACAGACGGACGGCACGGGGGAAGCTCGGTCGGGCAGCGCGTGAGGAGGCCGTGGGCGTGGGACAATAGGAGGGGGAGGTTAGTTTGCTTGGAAGGGGAGCATTCGAAGGAATAATGAGAGGCATATTGGTCATTGCACGTCTCTGCTATTTTTCTCGAAAAGTCTCCCGATCCCTTATATATTAGGATGGAGGGAGTATCTGTTATGAGCCTCCCAATTCTATGCTAGTTCTTTCACGCGTTATCTGTTCTATGCAGAATAGGCCTTGACGATGAAGCCTTCTCCATTATATTCTGTTAGTTCAGAATGAGTGGAGTCAGGAACAAAGCCGTGATACCTGGTAAGGCTGAAGTCCGTGTTCAGAAACAGACTAGCTCGACACAGACCATAGGACATATCAGACATTAACTAGAATCCACTGACAGCAGCTTGACGCGCACTGTCATGATCCTGTCAAGAGTTAAATGCAGGCTCGCGTGGATTATGCGACGTCGTATCCACACAGGTTTGAGTTGGAAAAGGTCCCCTAAAAATAAATCACTAACACGTACATGTATTCTCGTTTCTTTTGTGTACCAGAAAATAGAGTTTCAATCACCAAATTTTAGTGACCAATTTTTTTTCTTTTATTGGTCACTAAACGATGAACAGGTGGCCAATTTTGAGATTATTGGTGGAGAAAAGGTTCTAGTGACCAACGTTATATATAGTTACAATGTTTGTGTTGGTTGATATATATAGTTTTAGTGATCAACATTTATAATTGTTGGTCACTGCATACATATAGTGACAAGATTTTAGCCACCACAACGAGACCAAGCTTGTTGGTGACAAAATAGGTATTGTGACCAACAATACACATATAGTGACCAAGTATCTTGATGACTAATAGTTATTTTTCTTGTGTGAAGCAAACTTGGCCACAAATTTTTCTTTAGGAACCAGCTGCACATCTTAATCGCATGAACCATTTTTATTGGCTGCATTACGCCATGCATCTTGGTACCTACTCATCATCTTAATGTTCAATGCACACATTTTTTTTTTTGCGATGAATATGCACACAAATTTGCACACAAATTTCCTCGCAAAAAAATAATATGCACACAAATTTGTAATGAGTGCCTCAATTTAATTATTTGGGCTCCACAGAACAGGCTATCTTTGTGGGATAAATTTCCAATACAATACTACCACGCAGGAGGATTTATCAGCATGTAAAACAACCACAGAACATAACGATAGTCTGTCCCACTGAGATCCTCCACCTAGGTCTATATCTATACCATGAAACTCTACCCATTATATTCATGCTTCGCGTGCAGATGGTGCTCTGTTGTTTAGGAATGCGTGGCGTCAGGAACAACGGCGTGCTTCCTGGCTCCTGCTGCACCAGCGCGCCTGCTCTCCGGCCCCAGTAGAGGACAACGGACAAATAGAAATTCATGCACGGCACAAGCACGCAAATGGACTAACAACCTCGGACATCAACAAGCATGAGCTGAACTGCATTAAATTGGAGAATGCCTGTCTCTTGG
This sequence comes from Eragrostis nindensis, assembly GCA_012490785.1. Taxonomy (NCBI): domain Eukaryota; kingdom Viridiplantae; phylum Streptophyta; class Magnoliopsida; order Poales; family Poaceae; genus Eragrostis; species Eragrostis nindensis. Next base: position 574,484 of record JAAXCT010000072.1, on the reverse strand, counting down.
TTCGCCTGATGGTTGATGCGGCAACAAAAGGCAAAGAAGTTACCTAACATTGACTTTCGAGCTTATTGTTTGGTTCTCCTGATTTGAGTCCCGTGCATCACTTCTTCGTGATACATGTCACAAATTTATCCCCAAGAAATTTATTTGGTGTCCCTTGCTTCTCCATTTGATTCACAAATTTATCCCCAAGAATACCCTGTCCTCGTTTTCTTTCGTGCACTGCTGGCTACAATTAATGGATCTGCACCGCCGGGCGTATGGAGGGATTGTATAATCCTTAATTAATTTAACTGCAAAATTAGTAGTGTGGTTTAATAATCATCCTCATTTGTAACATACTGTCACAGGAACGTCAGAGATGAGCGATCGCCCATAAAACGAACCCGAAGAGCTTCCCAGCAGTGTGGTGTGTGGCTGTTCAAGGTGCCTTTCCAAAAGGGTGCCTTCTCCCGAGTTTCAGATTTGTTTATTTTTCATATCACAGACTGGCATTCGCCAGGTAGTTGGTGAAGCACGTCCTGTCTTCCAAGGCGCTCAACGTGTCATAGTTGGTTGATTAACAGGTGGAGGGACAAGTGGCATAGTTAGTCCCCAACTGCACCCTATATCCTTGAGGAGAACTATATATATGACAACATTGTCTGTACGTCTATCCACGTTTGGAAGAAATAAGCACCAGTAATGATGAACTATGTTAACATTAAAACATAACCCTACCTCACTAAAGTATTCTTAGAAGATAACTCAAAACAGGTGAGAGAAAATTACTCGTGGTTGTATCAGAGACTCCACTACACATATACCACTGGTTGTTTACTTGTTTTATATTCACCTTATCCACGCACAATACACCACCAGGGTGAGCTTTTCATGGCTTAGCACTTACTACTATTTGCTCAGGGGACTATTTATTTCTCAGGCCTATGTTTTTTAATTTGTTGGGTTCTGGTACTGCTCAATTTGATCACCACAAACAAGAGCTTCATAGACATGAAAATTATCAGGAACTTCACCACTATACTACCATATCTGTAATTCACCTGCCAGCCACGATTTTTCTAATAGTACTTGTCATTCATATAGCTGAGTGCCAAATGCATCGGGCCAAAAACCTTATAGCATAACACCTGTGGAGAAAAATAAAAAATGTGGTGAACCGTGCTATAAATATTTTGTCAGTGTCATTTACATGCATGTCATTTGTCTTTCACCTAACTTGAGCTATCTATTTATACACCGCCATCTCCTTGACTCCATCTCGCCATCATCTCTCTATATATACTAGTATCTTGCTCTTTATCTCAAAAAAAAAGTATCTTGCTCATTGTCATAGTGCGCTGAACCTATACCAAAGGATTGAAGATTTATACTACGCCATTATATTCATCCGACATGCATGGCAAGCCTGGAAACGAAAGGCGTTATTACGCGTACGCCTCCGCGCGCCTCGGCGCTAGGCGTGACCGTGACGCCTCGCTTCGGTGGGTAGGCGGTGGAAAGGCGTTGAAAACGCATTCGCGGCTCAAGGCGGACGCCCAGGCGGGGCCATGCGGCGTCGAGGCGGCGCTGGGCGCGCAAGCTCGCCCGGCGGGAGCACGATTTGGTGCTTGGCGGGAGCTCGTCCCGCCCTTGCTACGCCGCTGGACCTAGTGTCAAGTTCTCCATCTCCTGCTCTGCATCGCTCGTGCATCTGCAACTCGATCCGAGCTGCTCGTCATGCAGAGTGGTGGTGGTGGCGCAAGAGAGAGAGAGAGAGAGAGAGAGAAGAGCAGTGGGAGGGGAGGTGCGTGTTGTGTGGTGGCGGCTGCTGTCTGGTGTGTCTGGTGGTGAAGGATTTAGCCATTTAGGTCAACTGGAGCTAGAGAAGTTGGGCCAGGCAATAAAGATGGGCCGAACGGGCCACTAAGTGGCAGCCATCTCATGTTTTGTTCTTTTTTCTTTTTCATTTTCTATTTTCACCAATCCATTATTATGAATTGTGCTACAGTGCAAAACGCCTTGGAAAACGCCTAGGCGCGCTTAAGCACGCCTAGGCGCTAGGCGGTGGGTCCTCGCCTAATTAGCGCCCAGCGCCTTCCTAAACATGGATGGCAAGTATACTAGTATCACGCTGTTTGTTCAGAATGTGCGGCATCAGGAACTAAGGCATGGTACCTGGTCCTTGCTGCACCAGCACGTATTGCCAAGATTGGACGCAGCTGAACAACACTAGGTACCCCACCCAAGGCATCTGAAGCTAGGTGGGATCTGCAGCCAGCAGACTCCACTGGGCGACGGCCGCTCTCATTGTCGTCTGGCGTGATCCAGTGCACCCACTTCCGAATGTTCACTCCGAACTAGACGTACCTCTTCGCCAAGATCCAGCTTGGAATATATACTGGGACCGATCGAGATCCAAGCCCTAGCTATCTCAGTGGACACGTCAGATGCTATCGTGATGGACACTGGGCAAAAAGGTGGAGCTAATATTTTCGATATGCTTCAAAACTTGCGATCCTGTTGCGGCTTTAGGGCTCGTTCAGTTCGGCCCGGAACGACGCGGAACGGCCCGCGTTCCGTGCGGAACGATTGGGCCCGGAATGAAATTTGGTCCGGTCCAAAATGGCCGTTCGGTTAGACCTGGTCCGGAATGAAAATGGGCCGGAAAGGCCGTTCCACCCCCTCCATCCGCACGGAACTGGGCCGTGTCCTTCACCCTGCGGAACAAAACCATCTCGCTCGCGAGACGCGAAGGGGCGGCGTGGCGAGGCGAGAGGCGACGGCGACGGCGGCGCGACGGCTCGACCCATCCACGATGTCGACGGCGGCGACGGCGACGTCTTCCTCCCGGCGTCCTCCGCCTCCTGCTTGCTTCTCCCCGGTAACGGGCCACTCACGTGCTCCTCCCCCTCTCTTGTCCCCGCGTTGGTTTCTTGAATCTTGGCTCCATATTCTGGTGTTTGCGGTGTAGTGATAGGGATTTCCGTCGAGTTTGGTTGGATCGGCCGGTATTGTCAATCTGACTGCTCTGTTGATGCGTGCTGAATTCTTGCTAGGGTTAGGTCGTATCATCGTAGCTGGTGTCAGATGAAATTGTTTCATAATATGCGGCACGGCTGTGCTGTTGATTGCTTCCCTGCAGCCTAGATGCAACCTGCATGTCGTGGACCAACTGCTATTATTATTGTCGATTACTTGCCTGCAGCTTAGATGGATGAAGGCTGCAGTACGCTGCAGATTTCGGATGCAGGCTACAGGTCATCCAGCATTTGCTTCTGAAATCTGAATATCTCTGGTGTATCATTCAGCAATTTGTTTCATCCCTATCTAAATATATTCTCTGTCTCTCAATTGAAATTCTATACAAGTTATTGTTCGGATGAATTATCAGGCAACATTTATTTTTCCTTGCCTTCTTTTGTTTGTCTCGGTACTGCATATTGCGTAAGCTAGTAGCCGGAGTGCTTTTCTATGCGTAGCAATTGCTTGCTTGCCTGTTAGCTTCCTCCAAATCGATGTGTCATCTCATCTGCACCCTTGGATAGAAGAAAATCAATATTTTACCTCTTGCACTACTTTCAGTTTCAGTTCTCCATTACAGTTTGCTAGCATTTAACAACCATTCTTCTGTATACGTAGCAATTGCTTGCTTTCCTGTTAACAACTTTTTTTTTTGCATTTCCAGCAGTGAAATCATGGCGAAGATCAAGCCAAAGCACACAGAGCAAATAGAAGAATGGCCCAAGCCAAATCGCTGCTCTTTCTTTCGAATGTTTTCTGTCTCTAGATCTCCAATTTCTTGTTGTTGGTAGGATGTAATGTACTACCTCCGTTTGTTAAATGAAGTCGTTTCTGACAGCAGAACCCAATTAGAAATGAACTACTCCGCTGACAATAAAGATGAATTAACAAGTTACTACTTTCTAGCTGTTGTGAATCAAGCAAATGTATTTAATTTCAGTTTATGTATCAGGCCTATTGTAGTGACCATTGTATTTTAGTAACATGCTTTTGAGTAACTATGATGATGATTAAGCCAGTATAGAAATTAGATTTGGCATGTCATTGTATATTCAGTGTTGCTTGACGAAGGATTGCGCTGGAGTGAATTTTCATTACTGTCCAACCGAACGAAGCTTTTGAGGTGCATGAATCATTTTTACGTCTTTGAGCTAGACGTTCTCCATGCCATTTAACTTGTCTGGACCTCGCTCGCTGGAGAATTAGGCAAGACTGAGGTTCCCTTTTTCTTCCGCACACTTTTGTTGTCTTCTTTGTGCTTGTGGCGGCGATCGTTTCCTTTTTGGGCGCCTTGGTTGTACTCTCCTCGGTTGATACCTTGGCTGCCTTTTGCTTCCTTGAGTGCCTAGTTCTCCTCTTCTTAGGCGATTGTGATTCGCCTACTCCTTCTTGAGGCGGAGGAGCAAGAGGGGCTTGCGGTGCTTTTGGCTGCTGAGGCATCTTCTTTGGAGTCCTCCAATGATTAGCTGGACTTCTCTCATTCTCTCTTGCCAGATAGTTTCTCATGTATGCAATGAGCTTGTCTGGCTGCGGCATGGGTGGAGTGATCTCAATCTTCTCCACTTCCCGTGGGTCCTTTCCATATATGGCCCTCACCTGCTTGCATTGCTCAACCTTAGGCTTAAAGTTGAACGTCTCTTCCCTGCTGTTGAAATTCAGATGGACCTCTCCCGCCCCTGATGTTGGCGTTGGTGGTGCTCAAGAATGGCCTCCCAAGGATGAGAGGGGTCTTGACATCCACTTCCATGTCAAGCACAACAAAGTCAATGGGGACGAAGAAGTTTCTGATCTGCACGGGAACGTCTTCGGCAATACCCACAGGATGACGAACTGACTGACCTGCAAGCTGCAAGCACATAGCCGTTGGAGATAATGGGCAGTTTAATCTGTCATATACCATCTTGGGCATAACACTCACGCTTGCACCCAAGTCACGGAGCGCCTGAGAGAAATGCTGGCTGCCAATTGAACATGGGATGGTTGGACACCCCGGATCCTTCTTCTTTTCTGGAAGGATGTTCAGAATAGCTGCACTGCATTCTTCTGTAAGCTTCACCATCTCCATTGCTAGAATGGGGTTCTTGTTGTTGAGGATGTCCCAGAAATACCTAGTATAAGTAGGTACCAGCATGGCATCAAGCAGAGGAATATGCACATATATATGCCTGATGGCCTCAACCAATTTGTCAAAGCGCTCATCTACGGTGAGCTTCTTCCTGCGGTCAGGTAAGGTAAGCCTGTAGTGTCAAAGTACTCATGAGGGGCCGCCTTTGGTGGAGCTTGCTCAACGGGAGGATCTGTCGTTGGTTCCTCCTCGGAGCTCTCCTTCTCGGCGTCCTTCTTTTCAGGGACCTTCTTTTCGGGAACTTTTTTACCGGCCTTCTCCTTAGGGGCTGCGTCCGGTGTCTTTCTCTCTGCACCTTTGGGGTATGGTGGGTCCTCAGTACCTCTTCCACCCCTGGTGGTAATAGCACTGACACTCTCCTTTGTGTTGGCTTCTGACTGACCCGGAAGTCTTCCTGCACGAGGAGCCTACAGAGCTGAAGCTATTTGCGCAATTTTCGTCTCTAGCATCTTGTTATGGCTTAGCTGGTTTTGCAGAGCAGTGCTGAACGATTCTAGCTTAGAATCTATGCTCCCTAAAGCCTTGTCCGTAGTAAGAAACTTCTTACTAATGCTGTCATTAATCTTGACCTGGCCGAGAACTAGATCCTTGATAGAAGGCTCATAACGAGAAAGATTACCATTGTTACCTCCCTGATTCTTGTTGAAGGAGAGGTCGGGCCTAGAGTTGCAGCCGTAGTTGTTCTGGGAGCGGTACCCTTGCCATTGTTGAGGAAGTTACATTCCTCTCTTGCACTTGGGCAATTGATGCCCATGTGCCCAATATTGCCGCACTCTTCGCATGTCATGCGGGAGTCCCCAACTTGCAGGTCCTGTGGAGATTCCATCTTGCGGAGGAGCTGATCGAGCTTGATGGTGAGCTTGTCCATCGTCTCCACTTGGTGCACTCCACGGGTCTTGGTGGTAGCCGTTTGGCATTCACCATGAGTCTGGTTGGCCGCCACCTTCTCAATCAGCTTCTTAGCGTTTTTCACGCTAAGAGAAAAAAAAGAGCCGCTTGCTGCGGCATCGAGGTGCTCTCGAGCGGACGGCCTCAAACCGTGGTAGAAACTCTGAATAAGGAGCCATTCCTCCATGCCATGATGAGGGCATGAGAGAACGTACTCCTGCATCCTGTCCCAGGCTTCTGCGGTCGACTCATCTGCGAGCTGTTGGAAGCCCGAAATCTCGTATGCGATAAAATTAAATTCATTAATTCCGCAAGCGCACGGATCACCATTGTAGCATTTCACCTTGGAGTATTCCAGGGTTATCGTATTTATATTTCCGCAGGGAAGTAGAGCAAAAGGGAGCTGAATAATAGCAATGCATTGGATAATTTGGAGAAAGAAATAATGTATCAACTATGCTTGAGACGGGGGTAAGACAGGCATGATATATATGGGTGGCACACGCATCCTCAAATCCAAGGTAAATAAAGAAATAAATCGTAGTATACATTTGGGAGAGCAACGAGATAGAGTTAAGGCTACCTGTATGTTTATCGATTATTTACTCTTTCTAGCAATCTAATCTACAAAGGTTATCTACTCTAGTTAAGCTCATACACATACAAGTCATGTCGTTCGGGGCACACACGTGCTAGGTTAACCGATGATGCTAGTTCAAACCTAGGGAACCGTATGCTATAATTAAGACCTTGTTGAGTCCAACCCAGACGTGGTGGATTACAGAGACCGGTGCAGCTGTCACATACACTCGCGGCTACCATCCTCCGTGGGGCTGGGTGCCAAACGTGCATAGGCCAAGCTCTAAGCGCCATCCTTACAACCCGACTAGAGGAACTACTCTTGATCAACGGAGCAGTCCTATCTAAGAATGAACAAGCACAGATTTCACACGACGTCATCTCCGACGAAGGCACTCTCTCGTACTTGCTATTCCAACAATCACGAATCCCACAACAAGACTTCTACGAGCACTTACTTAACAGAATAAATAAACTAAATAGAAAAGAATTACTAAAAGAAATAAATGAAGACAAAACTAATTATATATTAAATAAAATAATATCTCAAAAGAGTAAGGATACAAAGAACTATACCGAACTCCGAGAAGACTCCGGAAGCCCGAGAGAGCTCTCACTCCACTCTACTCTACTCTAACTCCCAAAGCTACTACTAAACTAAACTAATGAACACTTGGATGAAGTGTGATGGTGCGAGTTGCTTCGGAGGCCGAGGGGTCCAATTTATAGCTTGCGAAGGCGGTGGGAGCACCCTGGCCGAAGCTCGAGAGGCGGTGGTGCCAAAGTCGGCCGGCCGGCCTAGGGGGGTGGCCGGCCGGCCGTCCCCTGTGGCGGTTTGCCACCGTCTTAAGCGTGGACGCTCCAGATCAGTCCCTGAAGTCGGTCTGAAGGTCGGCTCCTCGCTGGGGTCGGCAGAATTAAAGTGAGGGCCAAGTAAAGGCCCAAATAGCCCACCTTCTAGAATAGCGGTGGAATTCCGCTGGGCTGGCCTCTAATTATGCGTTGTGAATTATTTTCCAGCCCACTGGAGGAAGTCTGGGGCCTGCGGCCACCAAGTGGGTCCGGCCGGCCTAGGGTGGGGCCGGCGGGCCAGGGAAATTCCCTGGCTGGGCCCATTTTTCTCCATTATTCACTCCTGCATCCAAATATTCACCAAAACCTGTGGAGTAGCATTATTCCTAACTACTATGCACAAAATCTTGGTGTTATGTATTTATTTACCGGTAGGGTGGCGGTCAAATCATGGTTTAACGACCGCCAACAACCTCCCCAAGCTTAAACTTTGCTCGTCCCGAGCAAACTCAACTCAGGATACCGGCGGATCAGGAGTTACAAAGAAGCGCCCCAGAGGTAATAAAGATGCAACAACATACTCCCTAAACAGTGGTAAGTTTACGAGAGCACAAAATATTCATGAGTGTTGCAAAAGTCGTGGGGCTTATATGTCACACCTTATCATGTGGCATTGAAGACTAGATCGACACTTTTGGACAAGTAAGCAATTCTAGCAGGTATGCATCCAGAGTTTTTATGTGCTGCAAGGTAAGGCGTAAAAATTCTCCTTCGTTTTGGGTGGCACTTCTCTTACCACTCCGATGTGAGTCTTATTCCTACAAGCTTCACTCATCCTACCTTCTACCAAATGAGGTTTTGTTTGTGGAGCTTGGTAAGGAATGCACAAATGTCATGCATATATTGTAAAGCTAAAGAATGAGTCTCAATCAACATAGCAACTCCATGTATTTTGGTCATAGGAAATAATGTGATGGAGGGGGAAAAATGAACTCACACTTGTGAAAGGGGGTTTTGAAAAACATTGGTCCTTTATTTTACTCAAGATGTTTATGATAAGAACCATATAGCCTTTGACTTTTGTCATGCAACCATGGAGGGTTTTTTTTTTTTGACTACTCCATGGTGCAAAGGGGCTATAACTTTTTGCATGGTTCAAGGAGACATTTTGAAATATTCTTGAGCTTTTTTTTTGAATGGACCAAAAGTTTGCAAACTCTGAAAAATGTTTGGTTGATTTATCCAAACATTCCCCTTTTTATTTGGTGGAAAGAAATTTTCGAAAACACACGCGAAGGAATTATGACCAAAATTAGGAGTGCTTAGTTTCAAGAGTACATCAAACCTTAACAAAACTCAATACATAAACAAATGGCTATGAGTGGGGCTGTTTCGAATATTATGATATGGCTCTGGTAGGTAAATAAATCCTCACACTAAGAGAAGTGTGCCAAAACAGAAGGGTTTTAGGTACTTGCAGCAATTCAAGAAAAACATCTCTGGATGAGACCATACTAAGAAATTGCAACAAGTCCTAATCATGCCATATCACAATCCACAATGCTCAGACTTGGTGTAACAAATGCAACCCACGGAAATAAGCAAGACTCATGATGTGATCATGTTCAAATAAAAATAACACATATGTCAGGAGTAGAGGTTGCATCTATGCGACACATGGGATGCTAATTTGTAACTCGATCATCATTTTCCTTAAGTGTAGCATAACACCAAGATTCTAGCATTTATTCGAAACAGGGAGTTTATTTATTCAAGGAAAAGTTAGAGATACTTACATGGGGGTCCTCCCCAAGCTTGAGTCTTTGCAAGACTCGAGCTAGTGTTGGACTCCTTCTTACCTGGGGGCCCTCCCCAAGCTTGAGTCTTTGTAAGAGTTAAGCTTGATTCAGGCTCTTCCTCCTCCTTCTTGACCTGCAAAAAAGAGTGAGGATGATACAAGTGGCTAGCCCCTAATGAGCATCGCCGGGAATCCTATTATTTTTTTTTAATTTTTCATATTTTTATTTTGTTTTTATAGTTCATGAAAGGAAAAACAAGTGCTAGGCCTAGCTAGGATAACGATTGGGATGGCCTCCCCAATCGGAGGGCTCTCATTTTTACGTCTTTGAGCTAGACGTTCTCCATGTCTTCAACTTGTTTGGACCTCGCTCGCTGGAGAATCTGGCGAGGTAGAGGTTCCTTCTTTCTTCCGCCACACTTTGATTATCTTCTTTGTGTTGGTGGCGGTGACCTTTTCTTCAATGGGCGCCTTTGTTGTGCTCTCATCGGTCGATACCGTAGCTGCCTTCTTCTTTCTTGAGCGCCTTGCTCTCCTCTTCTTAGGCGATTGTGACTCGCCTACTCCTTCTTGTGGTGGAGGAGCAAGAGGGGCTTGAGGTGTGTTTGGCGGCTGAGGCATTCTCCTTTGAGTCCTCCAATAATTAGCTGGCCTTCTTGCATTCCCTCTTTCCAGATAGTTTCTCATATATGCAATGAGCTTCTCTGGCTATGGCATGGGTGGAGTAATCTCGATCTTCTCCACTTCCCTTGGGTCTTTTCCATATATGACCCTCATTTGCTTGGATTGTTCAACCTTAGGCTTGAAGCTGAACGTCTCTTCCCTGCCGTTGAAGTCCTAGTGGATCTCTCCTGCCCCCACATCGATGTTGGCGTTGGTGGTGCTCAAGAATGGCCTCCCGAGGATGAGAGGAGTCTTGACATCCACTTCCATGTCAAGCACAACAAAATCGACGGGAACGAAGAGATTTCTGATCTGCACGGGCACGTCTTCGACAGTCCCCAAGGGCAGGCGTAGTGACCCGTCTGCAAGCTGGAGCTTCATGGTTGTTGGGGACAATGGGTGGTTTAACCCATCGTACATCGCCTTTGGCATGATGCTCACACTTGCTCCTAAGTCACATAGTGCCCGAGCGAAGCACCGGTCGTTGACCAAACACGGAATGGTTGGCCATCCGGGATCTTTTCTGACTACATCCTTGGGGAGTGCAGCATCCAAGTCGCTCTCTTCACACCTGATGGTTATTGCATTCACACTCTCCTTGGGATTAACTTCTGGTTGCCCAGGAAGTTTACCCGCACGAGGAGACTGCACAGCTGAAGCTATTTGCGCGATTTGCGTTTCTAGCATTTTATTATGGCTTAGCTGATTTTGCAGAGCAGTGCTGAATGACTCTAGCTTGGCATCTATGCTCTCTAAAGCCTTGTCCGTAGTAAGAAACTTCTTACTAATGCTATCATTAATCTTGACCTGGCCGAGAACTAGATCCTTGATAGAGAGCTCAAATCGGGAAAGATTACCATTGTTACCTCCCTGATTCTTGTTGAAGGAGAGGTCGGGCCTGGAGTTCCAGCCGTAGTTGTTCTGGGAGCGGTACCCATTGCCATTGTTGAGGAAATTGCATTCCTCTCTCGCGTTTGGGCAATTGATGCCCATATGCCCAACGTTGCCGCATTCCTCACATGTCATGCGGGAATCCGCAACTTGCAGGTCCTGTGGAGACTCCACCTTGCGAGTAGCTGATCGAGCTTGATGGCGAGCATGTCCATCGTCTCCACTTGGTACACTCCACGGGTCTTGGTGCTCGCCGCTTGGCGTTCACCATGAATCTGGTTGGCCGCCACCTTCTCAATCAACTTCTTAGCGTTCTTCACGCTAAGGGAGAAGAAGGAGCCGCCTGCTGCGGCGTCGAGGTGCTCTCGAGCGGACGGCCTCAAACCGTGGTAGAAACTCTGTATAAGGAGCCATTCTTCCATGCCATGGTGTGGGCACGAGAGAACGTACTCCTGCATCCTGTCCCAGGCTTCCGCGGTCGACTTATCTGCGAGCTGTTGGAAGCCCGATATCTTGTTCCGCAGGGCAGTCGTCTTGCCCGGCGGGAAGAACTTGGCGGGGAAGGCATTAGAGCATGCCGTCCACGTGTCGAGGGACTCTTGGTTCGCGTAGAACCACTGGAGAGCCTTCCCCAACAGAGAGAATGGGAAAAGCTGCAGTCGGATGGCGTCCTGAGGTGCATCCTTCATGGCAAAAGTGTTGCACGTCATCAAGAACCTTTGGAGGTGAGCGTTCGCATCCTCCGACGGCTTCCCACAGAAAGGACTAGCCAAGATCATGTTGATCAAGGCTGGCTTGAGCTCGTAGTCCTTGTTGGTGATGCGCGGGTTGGGACCCACGCGGATGTTCTCCGTAGTCGGCGCGGAGAAATCGTTGATCGTCTTCTCAACAACGGAGTCGGCCATGTTGTTCGCTGACAACCGGTGGAGGAGACGATTCAAGAGCCAGAGCGTTCTTGCGGATCTGTTTGGTGAGTTTCGCTCGAACTTTCCTCAAAAACTGCTCTGGATCTGAGTGGAAGTTGATCTGGTAGGTCGAAACCAGTCATGCACAGTCCTGTTTCAAATTTCCACAACAAAGAAAGACAGGACAAGGGTAAGCCCGCAAAAGTAAGTGATAATTATTCTTCTCACAAACTTCAATGCATTTATTCAGTTCCTAGCTGCTACTTCCCTGGCAACGGCGCCAGAAATGCTTGTTGGCGGTTCTTATACGATAAAATTAAATTCATTAATTCCGGAAGCGCATGGATCACCATTGTAGCACTTCACCTTGGAGTATTCCAGGGTTATCGTATTTATATTTCCGCAGGGAAGTAGAGCAAAATGGAGCTGAATAATAGCAATGCATTGGATAATTTGGAGAAAGAAATAATATATCAACTATACTTGAGACGGGGGTAAGATAGGCATGATATATATGGGTGGCACACACATCCTCAAATCCAAGGTAAATAAAGAAATAAATCGTAGTATACATTTGGGAGAGCAACGAGATAGAGTTAAGGCTACCTGTATGTTTATCTATTATTTACTCTTTCTAGCAATCTAATCTACAAAGGTTATCTACTCTAGTTAAGCTCATACACATACAAGTCATGTCGTTTCGGGGCACACACGTGCTAGGTTAACCGATGATGCTAGTTCAAACCTAGGGAACCGTATGCTATAATTAAGACCCTGCTGAGTCCAACCCGGACGTGGTGGATTACAGAGACCGGTGCAGCTGTCACATACACTCGCGGCTACCATCCTCCGTGGGGCTGGGTGCCAAATGTGCATAGGCCAAGCTCTAAGCGCCATGCTTACAACCCGGCTAGAGGAACTACTCTTGATCAACGGAGCAGTCCTATCTGAGAATGAACAACAACAGATTTCACACGACGTCATCTCCGACGAAGGCACTCTCTCGTACTTGCTATTCCAACAATCACGAATCCCACAACAAGACTTCTACGAGCACTTACTTAACAGAATAAATAAACTAAATAGAAAAGAATTACTAAAAGAAATAAATGAAGACAAAACTAATTATATATTAAATAAAATAATATCTCAAAAGAGTAAGGATACAAAGAACTATACCGAACTCCGAGAAGACTCCGGAAGCCCGAGAGAGCTCTCACTCTACTCTACTCTACTCTAACTCCCAAAGCTACTACTAAACTAAACTAATGAACACTTGGATGAAATGTGATGGTGCGAGTTGCTTCGGAGGCCGAGGGGTCCAATTTATAGCTTGTGAAGGCGGTGGGAGCACCCTGGCCGAAGCTGGAGAGGCGGTGGCGCCAAAATCGGCCGGCTGGCCTAGGGGGGTGGCCGGCCGGCCGTCCCCTGTGGCGGTTTGCCACCGTCTTAAGCGTGGACGCTCCAGATCAGTCCCTGAAGTCGGTCTGAAGGTCGGCTCCTCGCTGGGGTCGGCGGAATTGAAGTGAGGTCCAAGTAAAGGCCCAAATAGCCCACCTTCTAGAATGGCGGTGGAATTCTGCTGGGCTGGCCTCTAATTATGCGTTGTGAATTATTTTCCAGCCCACTGGAGGAAGTCTGGGGCCTGCGGCCACCAAGTGGGGCCGGCCGGCCTAGGGTGGGGCCGGCCGGCCAGGGAAATTCCCTGGCTGGGCCCACTTTTCTCCGTTATTCACTCCTGCATCCAAATATTCACCAAAACCTGTGGAGTAGCATTATTCCTAACTACTATGCACAAAATCTTGGTGTTATGTATTTATTTACCGTTAGGGTGGCGGTCAAATCATGGTTTAACGACCGCCAACATTATGCAGGGCAGTCGTCTTGCCCGGCGGGAAGAACTTGGTAAGGAAGGCGTTGGAGCATGCCGTCCATGTGTCTAGGGACTCTTGGTTCGCGTAGAACCACTAAAGAGCCTTCCCCAACAGAGAGAACGGGAAGAGCTGCAGTCGGATGGCATCCTGAGGTGATCCTTCATGGCAAAGGTGTTGCACGTCGTCAGGAACCTTTGGAGGTGACTATTTGCATCCTCCGACAGCTTCCCACAGAAAGGACTAGCCAGGATCATGTTGATCAAGGCCGGCTTGAGCTCATAGTCCTTGTTTGTGATGCGCGGGTTGGGTCCCACGTGGATGTTCTCCATGGTTGGCGCGGAGAAGTCATGGATCGTTTTCTCGACTGGATCACCCATGTTGTTCTATGTCGTTGAAGAAACAGGAGGATCAACAATCGATGGAAGAGTCCCTTCGAGAGCCAGAGCCTTCAATCGAGTGTGGGCGGGAGGAGGGGTAAACCTAGCTCTCACCCTTCTCAAGAATTGCTCTGGGTCTGGGTGGAAGTTTTCTGGAAGGTCGAAACCAGTCATGCACCGCGCTGTTTAATTTTCCACAAGAAGAAAACAGGACAAGGGTAAGCCTGCAAAAGTAAGTGATAATTATTTTCTCACAGGTACAATGCTGTCATTCAGAATCCTAGCTGCTACTTCCCCGGCAACGGCGCCAGAAATGCTTGTTGGCGGTTCTTATGCGTAAAATTAAATTCATTAATTCCGCAAGCGCACGGAACACCATTGTAGCATTTCACCCGGGAGCATTCCAGGGTTATCGTATTTATATTTCCGCAGGGAACTAGAGCAAAAGGAAGCTGAATAGTAAAAATGCATTGTACAAATTGGAGAAAAATAATATATCAACTATACTTGAGACGGAGGTCAGGTTTGCATGATATATGGGTGGCACACACCATCTAATCCTAAGTGATAAAAGAAAAAGGCGTAGTATACATTTGGGAGAACAACGAGATAGAGGCAAAACTTCCTATATGCTTATCTATTATTTACTCCCCCTAGCAGTCAAGTCTACAAAGGTTATCTACTCTAGCTAAGCTCGTGAACATACAAGTCATGTCGTTTCGGGGCACGGATATGCTAGGTCATATGAACTGATGCTGCTAGTCCATCCTAGGGAACCACCCGCTATAATTAAGACCCTGCCTGTCCAACCCGGACGTGGTGGATTACAGAGACCGGTGTAGCTGTCACATATACTCGCGGCTACCATCCTCCGTGGGGTTGGGTGCCAAACGTGCATAGGCCAAGCTCCAAGCGCCATGCTTACAACCCGCCTAGAGGAACTACTCTTGATCAACGAGCAGTCTTATCTAAGAATAGAGCACAGATTCACCAAGCGTGGACGCCATCTCCGACGGAGGCACTCTCTCGTACACTTTAGACAACAATCACGAATCCCACAACAAGACTTCCACGAGCACTTACTTAATCGAATAAATAAACTAAATAGAAAAGAACTACTAAAAGAAATAAATAAAGATAAAACTAAATATATATTGAATAAAAGAATATCTCTATAAGAGTAAAGATACAAAGAACTATACCAGAACTCCGAGATGACTCTGGAAGCCCGAGAGAGCTCTCACTCTACTCTACTCTACTCTACTCTAACTCCCAAAGTAACTACTAAACAAGAAATGAACACTTGGATGAAGTGTGGTGCGATTTGTTCCTCCGGCCACCGGTGCTATTTATAGCCTCCTTAGGACGGTGGGGTACTTGTACTGCGAGGTGGCTTGGTAGGGCCGCCAAGCCTGGCCGGCCGGCCAAGCAGTGTGGCCGGCCGGCCGTCCCCTGTGGCGGTTCGCCACCGCCTTGCTCCTAGATGCTCCTGATCATCTCCTGATGGCGGTTGTCCAGCCGGTGGAGAAGTGGGGGCGGCAGAACTGCAGTGAGGGCCAAGTAAAGGCCCAAATGGCCCACCTTCTAGAATGGCGGTGGAATCCGCTGGGCTGGGCCTTGAATTATGCGTTATGACCAGTTTCCAGCCCACTGGAGGAAGCCCGGGGCCAGTGGCCACCAAGTGTGGCCGGCCAGCCTATGGTGGGGCCGGCTGGCCAGGGTTTTCCCTGGCTGGGCTCACTTTCCTCCTTTATTCGCTCCTGCATCTAAATATTCACCAAAACTTGTGGAGTGGTGTTAATCCTATCTAGTATGCACAGAATCTTGGTGACATGCCTTTATTTACCGATAGGGTGGTGGGTTTAACGGCCGCCAACAACGCTCCCGCCACTCCACTTCGTTTGGGGCTATGAATAGGAGGTCCTCCCGCCAGTTCAAAGTGTACCTCATGGAAGAAACACTCCACTTGTGTAGTTTAGATTAGGATTAGTATTTTAGTTATGGGAGTTTGATTAGGATTAGGATTAGTAGTTTAGATTCCGGAGTTCTCTTCGAAAGATTGGGTAAAGTTCTCTTGTATCTTTTCTTTTATTAGATTTTCTTTTAAATAGTTATTTTCTTATTTAATTTAGTTTTTGTTTTAGTTTATATTTATTTGTTTAAGTAATTGTTATAGAGAAATTCCTGCGTTGGTTCCACGCCTAGGTCTTTGCATCAAACTAGCTCTTTTCTCTTGGACTATGGCCAAGGTGGGCTGTTTGGGTTTACTAGATTTCGGTTGTTTGCTCTATTGGCTAGAGAGCCTAGTTACCGGGCTTCTAGTCGCTAGTTAACTGGAGTGAATTTTCTAGGATAGTTGTAAGCGTGGTGCTTGGAATTGTTCTAGCGTGAGAATGCTCTTAACCCCACGGATTTGTTAGTGGTAGCCGCGAGTGTACGTGACAGGTGCACCGGTCTCTGTAGTCCACCACGTTCGGGTTAATATCTGTAGGGATGTAACAGCGGGCGTACCCATGTGTAGTTGAACCTAGTTCTCGGGTTACGGCCTTGGCACGACCCGTGCCCCGATATGCAGGAACCTCTGTAATGAAAGCTTAAGTAAATAGTTGTAGACTATCAGGAATCTAAATGCTAACCCCTAGGCTAATTGATACCTTCTTCTTGTTGTTCTCCTAAACTAAATGCTAACTCCTTGTTATCTATATCAATGGATCCTTTTCCTGAGTGCCACACATATCACACATATCTTTACCCCTGTTTTGGTCTAGTTTGCAAGTTATAAATAATAGATAATTCTTTGTTGATTCATGATATTCTTAGCCTTGCTTCCCTGTGAAAAAATATAAATACGATACCCTTGGAATACTCCTGAGTTAAATGCTATAACGGTGTTCAGTACGCTTGCGGAGTTGAATTTAATCTCTGTGCATAAGAAATGCCAACACAAGCGCAAGATGAATCAAGGGATTTCAGGAAGTAGCAACACTAGGCTTCGTTATAATCCCTCTCATTTAGGACCAATGTTTCGCTCTGGATCACAGGAGAACCACCAGAGGGTTTAGACATCAAGCCAAGGGTATTCTACACTGCAGAGGCAGAATGAACAACAGAATTTCCAGACTCCTAACACCCAGATTTTTTAGATGCCTAGCTTTGGGCGGATAAGCAGGAATTATTATAATTGTGGAGAAAGGGGCCACTATTCTAATCAGTGCCCTAAAAAGCGTCAGGATGCTACTCCAACGCAAGGTGCAACCCCCCCCCCCCCCCCCCCCCCCCCAAATTGCAATGAAACACTACCTCTACTCCAGCCAAGCAGAACTATGTTCAAGGACGTGTCAGTCTGGCCATTGAGGGAGCCCAGAATGCAACTGATGTGGTAATTGGTACGTCCCTTGTACAGTGAGAACTTAGCTCCTCACCTTCTCTTTTGTTTTCTTACCGAATCTCAGGACGAGATTCCTTTTAAGGGGGGTAGTTCTGTCACATCCCAAAATTTTAAATTGTTTGCTTTGTGAATAAATTTCACTAAATTTTAGAACTTTTTGGAATAGTTTAAAATTTTGTTTTTAATACTTGACTGTTATGACATTTATTTTGGCAAATGAAATTATTTTCTAAATTAAATAAATTAATATAGGTTATAATAAGGTGTTTGTTGCATTTATGCTGTTTAGAAATGCATTTAGGATTTTATTGTGTGAAAAAGTGTTTTCAAAGTCGTGTAGAAATTCGTTTTAGAATAATTAGAAAAGAAAATGGAAATTGAAAAAGGGAAAAATGAAACCCAGCATATGTGGGCCGATTTCCTTTCTCCCGGCCCGGTTTCCTCTCTTCTTTCCCTTTTTCCTTTCCGTCAGCCTGCTTTTCTTGTTTCCTTCATCCCAGCCCAGCCCAACCGGCCTCCTTCCTCCTCGAGCCGTCCCCGAGCCGGTCTCCACCGCCGCCGACTTCACCGCCGTGCTGCGCCAGGACTCCGACTCCGAGCTGGCCACGAGACCCCGCTCCGCCTCTATAAAATCAGCCCCCGACGCCCTTCTCTTTCCTCTTTCCGAAGTTGCCGCATCGCCCCCAAGAACCCTAACCCTAGTTGCGCACCGCCGTCCGCCATTGAAGCCGAAGCCGAGCTCGACCTCGCGCCGATTGAAGCCGCTGAGGAAGTCGCCGAGTTGCCAAGAAGCAAGCCCGGAGTCCCCGCCTCCGAATCCGACGGTACGCGACGAGTTTCCGACCCTGTGGAAGCCACCTCGACGTCGCCGACCATCCGCCGCCGCTCCCCGTCGTCGCCTGCCCTCACCGAGACGTCCCGCAGCAAGCTAGCACCTTAGGTGAGCTCGCCATGATCTTCTCCACCTCCCCGATCTCTCGCGATGAGTTTTCGGCAACCGGAGTGCCGTTCCGGCCAACTCTGGCGGTGCGCCGCCCACCTCCGGCCATCCGGTCCACCGTGGACCCATGAACCGAGTCGTGCGCCCGGTCCACGCGATCCATAGACCCGGCTCACAGATTTTCTGATTTTATAAAATAAATTCTGATTTATTTTATCTATTTAATTTATGAAAATGAAACTTTTGCAGTTAAACCCTTGGTCTTTTATATAATTTTATTTAGGTCCTAATTTTTACAGAAACCACCCTTATTTTTTCATAAATTTTGTTTTCGTCCAAAACTTATACACTTGAAGCTCTGAACTTTTTCATATTTACAAATAGGTCCTTAATCGTTTCTGTATTTATAAAACAAGTCCCTAAACCTTTCTGTTATAATGTTTTAATCCCTAAAACTTCAAACTAGCACAACTTTTTACTCGTAACTCCATTTTTAACGATTTTTGCGCTCATGCGATCGTAGCGACGAGTACTATCTTTTAGTAATTTTTTATAGTTTTTTGCTACTGCTTGGTGTACTGTTTCTTATTGTTTGTGCTTATGTGCTTTTTCTTTTGGTTACGATAAATAGGAGACGAATCGTTCCCCATATGGCCGGTGTTGCCACATTCCTCACACGTCATTCGTGAGTCAAGTGAACGAACACTACCATGCATGTTGAAGTCGTCCAAGCACTTCGATGAGGTCGAGCTTGGCGGACAATAAGTCCACCTCCTTGATAGGGTGTACGCCTTTAGAGCGTGGTTGGAGACGTTCATCGCTCCACCCTTGATTGGAGACCATCTTCTCAATAAGTTCTTTAGCTTGAGCAACGGTCATTGAGAAGAAGGCTCCTCCAGCAGCGGCATCCATATGTCCACGGGTTGTTGGTGTCAACCCGTTGTAGAAATGTTGAAGAATGAGCCATTCTTCCATCCCGTGGTGTGGGCAGGCGGATATGTAATCTTGGAGCCTATCCCACGCCTCGGCGATGGTTTCATTGTTGGCTTGCTGGAAGCTTGAAATTCTTCCACGAAGGGCATTGGTTTTGCCCAACGGGAAAAACTTTGCGAGGAACGCGGTAGAACAGCGATCCCAAGTGTCAATATCGGCATCTTGGTTGACTCCGGCAGTTGCCGATGTGTTGCATATCTCAAGGAATTGCTGGAGATGAGTGTTGGCGTCCTCCGTGGCCTTTCCACAAAAGGGAATGGCCTGCACCATAGTGATTAGGCTTGATTTGACTTCAAACCCTGCGTCACCGGCGTTGACATTGGGCCCAACGGGAACATTGGCAACGGAGGGAGCAGAGTAGTCACGGAGGGTCCTTTGATCAGCCATGTCAATAAGTGATGATGGTGCGGATGATGTGGGTTCGTCTGTCGGGAGTGTTGCTTGTGCGGGAGAGTCGACGTGAGGTCGAAGCGACTCTGGATTATCAACGAAGTTGATGAGGACATCACTATATCGGATACAACCAAAGCTCCTCCGCTGTATATGCAAGGTCCAATCACTAGAAATTATGCACGAGAATTTAATTTACGGGAACCATGGTGATGATGACGAGATAGCTGGAGAGGAGCTTGGAGGCGTGGAGGGACCAGCAAGGGCGTCCATGTCAAGTTCGAGGCCCAATCCAAGTCGACTTCGAGTCCGTTTCGGAGTCCAGGAGCAGTCTGCACTAAAACGGTGGTCCAAGTCGCATACGGGCTCGGTTTTGGACGTTCTTTATATGTACGGAAAGATAATTTGATCACCTTTCCAATGGCACCAGCCTCATGTCAAAATTCGTCCAGAGTCATCGGGAATCATCGAAACAAGTTGACGTCCAGAATCTGTCTCGGTGCTGCGCCGCCGTAATTTGGCCTTTGGGCTTTGTATCATGTTGGAGCCCATTAGGGGCGCGTCCAGGGGTGTTGCACGCCCCTAAACCCTATATCATCAGTAGCCGCCGCCCAAGTTAGGGTTGGGTTTTGTTTAGATTATTCTGTCAAGAACAGTTTCGCCGTTCATCGGTTTGTGAGACCCCAACTTGTGAGTTTATTCATATATCTGCAATTTGGTTGCATTCTTTCTTGTTCTTGCTTGTGTTCTTCGATTCGCAGGCAAGGATTAGCCTTCTTGGCGAGGTCGACCGTGTAACATCGGTCGATAACCAGAGGAGAGGTGGTGCTGCGATTGCGGGGTTTGGAACATGTTGTTCGGAAGCCAGATCGATTTGTGTCAATTCTCCGCCAAATCGTTGTTTATCTGAACCTTTCGGAAGATCGGGAACCCTAGTTCACATCAAGTGGTAATCAGAGCTTCAGGTATACCGTTAGGTTCACCCTTATCCTTGTTTATTTAGATTAATTTGTTCCATCCTAGAGTCCAGAAAATTGCCTTAAAAAAGATTTATTTGTTCATCTTCCGCTGTCCTATCACCCTTTGTGCCGCTGCAAAATTGGTTTTCAGATTTGCTTTGTTGAGTTTGTGTCCATTGTCGCCGTCATACGTGTTGCTGGTTGAGTTCGCGTCTTCTATCCTAGTGTGTGTTAAGTTGCGGCTCCTGTTTTTCTTGCGCACAGCAGGACCTCATATTTTTATCCCTGCGCAAGGTCACTTAGGGTTGGGTTCGTCTTGAAGTGTCCACGATCTCTCTCATTGAGCACGTTCTATTTTGTGCGCAAAGAAAAAAAAAGGGAAGGGAATTAACAGATCCCCCAGTTCCTGTTGTTGCGCTAGATATAAAAGGACAGGAAGGATCAGGTTTCCACGTTTTGCTTGAAAAAAAAAAGAGGTCTAGCTTTCTTTAAAATTCCCTGATCCAATTTCCTAGTTTGAATAAACAGTGCAGTGCACGTATCTCTCTTTCCAGAGTTGCTTTGTGTTGAGGTTGTATCAGTCTTGTGCGGCACTTCTGAAAAAAAAAAAGAAGAAAAAGGCAAGTGCAAAGATAGAAGCCGCACAAAAGTATTGAGAAAAAAAAAAGCAAGGAAAAACAGAAGGAAAAATAAATTTCGGAGTGCTTGCATCCTTTTGAGTCCGAGGTATTGCGGTATATTTCCTTCGTAGCTTGGTCTAGGTCCGACAACGGGTTTTAGGCCAGCAACATAGACTTGTGCTTTGGACTATTATTCAACTTTGCAATTTCTGATTTTGAAGTTTGTTATTCCTTGCTACTCAATATTAGCCTACCTAGCTCCACATATATTCTTCGGAACAACACTGTTTTGACCCTCGCAATCGTCGGATCATTATCCAGGTATCCTTTGTTTTGCTAGTAAGAATCTTGTAAGAGCTTGGTAAGATGTTTCCAATAGCTTGTTGAGAGCCTCCACATTCATATAGTAGTGATAGGAAAATATATTCTTGTATTTTTCTTGTTTTCTACTAACCATGACAGGTTACACGACTAAAATTGATGAGTTGCTGAGAGCTCTAGCATAACAAGTGCTGAGTTCTCAAATGGAGAAGGCGGAGCAAAATCAATTGAACAATTTGTTTCAGACTTTCTTTGTTGTGAAGAATGGACGTTGTCGTGTGTTCATTGATGGTGAGAGTAGCCGCAACTTTGTAAGTTCTGAGTTGGTTGAGAAGCTTGGCTTGACCACACGGCGGCACCTATGTCCACACTACATCCGATGGGTAAATTCTTATGATAAGATAAAGGTAACTGAAATTGCTCGCATTGAATTTTTTATTGGTTCTTACAAGGATAGTGCAGACTTCGAAGTAGTACCTATGCAAGCTTGTCATTTGATGCTAGGTAAACCTTGGATTTGTTCAAATAATGTTTTGCACAATAAGATTGCCAATAGATATTCATTTAAATACAAAGGCAGCAAAATTACTCTTGCACCTATGTCTGCTGCTGAAATTTTAGAAGCTGATCTAGAAAGATTAGAGAGAAGAAAGAATGAACCTTTTAGGAAAGAATGGGCGGGTTTATATGACGCAACGTTTTCATCTAAATCTGAATTTTTACAAGAGGAACATTTTTCTTTGCCTCTTGTTGGAACTAATACCTTGCAGCATGAACAAAAAGATGAAGAGGATGACGCAAAAGAAAATGAGATGCTCATGGCCTCATGTGAAAGTTCAAATGGATCAGTTAATCATGCACCTACTATTCCTTCTGAATTTGAGGTCAACGGTAATGCCTATAGTGCTATGCACACGGAAGGTGAGAATTCTATTAATGTGCTGAATTTCTCCACTAATCATGATAATATAGTGCAACATCTAGTGGAACCTTGCTTTGATTTACCTTTGTCACAAATTGATTTGCCTGCTGGTCCTTGTGATAAAGAGGAGTTTTGTGTTGATGCTTCACTTATATCTTTGCCACAACTAGTGAATGGGAACAATACTTCTATTTTTGATTCACCTATCTGTGCTGAAATTAATCATTTGATTCCCATTACCTCTGAAAATGATGAGCTGAAATTGTTGTCTTCTCTAAATACTTTGGGTTATATTGAATTTGACGTTCTTTGCGATCTAAGTTTTATAGAGAGGAGAATATTTTCCAAGTCTGAATTGTCTTGTTTGTCTAAAAACAAATTTCATGCCATGGGAAAATATGATAAGAACGGTGTGTTTATGGTGCATAGAGTTTACATTTGTTTAGATATAAAGGAACCATGTGTTGTGCAACAATGTGATCAATTAGAGGGCTGCAATAACACTAATCCTATCACAGCCAGTTCTTCTAGTTTTGCTGTCAAGACACAGGTTATCTTTAAAGAAGGGGAGTCTTGGTGGGTGTTACAAACAACATCTTCTACAACTACGGTCAAACCGAGGACGGTTTGCTTTCAAGAAGGGGAGGATGATGAGGACATCACTCTATCGGATACAACCAAAGCTCCTCCGCTGTATATGCCAGGTCCAATCACTAGAAATTATGCACGAGAATTTAATTTACGGGAACCATGGTGATGATGACGAGATAGCTGGAGAGGAGCTTGGAGGCGTGGAGGGACCAGCAAGGGCGTCCATGTCAAGTTCGAGGCCCAATCCAAGTCGACTTCGAGTCCGTTTTGGAGTCCAGGAGCAGTCTGCACTAAAACGGTGGCCCAGGTCGCATACGGGCTCGGTTTTGGACGTTCTTTATATGTACGGAAAGATAATTTGATCACCTTTCCAATGGCTCCAGTCTCATGTCAAAATTCGTCCAGAGTCATCGGGAATCATCGAAACAAGTTGACGTCCAGAATCTGTCTCGGTGCTGCACCGCCGTAATTTGGCCTTTGGGCTTTGCATCGTGTTGGAGCCCATTAGGGGCGCGTCCAGGGGTGTTGCACGCCCCTAAACCCTATATCATCAGTAGCCGCCGCCCAAGTTAGGGTTGGGTTTTGTTTAGATTATTCTGTCAAGAACAGTTTCGCCGTTCATCGGTTTGTGAGACCCCAACTTGTGAGTTTATTCATATATCTGCAATTTGGTTGCATTCTTTCTTGTTCTTGCTTGTGTTCTTCGATTCGCAGGCAAGGATTAGCCTTCTTGGCGAGGTCGACCGTGTAACATCGGTCGATAACCAGAGGAGAGGTGTGCTGCGATTGCGGGGTTTGGAACATGTTGTTCGGAAGCCGGATCGATTTGTGTCAATTCTCCGCCAAATCGTTGTTTATCTGAACCTTTCGGAAGATCGGGAACCCTAGTTCACATCAGAAGTTTTCCGGCAAGTTGAATCCACGCATACACTATCTTGTTTTCACATCAAAGAGAGAAAACAGATCAAGGTTTGCCTGCAATGGGCAATGGTTAAATCACATCAAGTGTAATCATGAGTAATCATTGTACACTTGTCAACAATTGTCTTCCCCGGCAACGGCGCTAGAAATGCTTGTTGGTATTTCTTACACCAAACAGAAAACACCACCTTAGGATGGTTAGGCCTAGGGTGAATATTCCCGGTTCGGCGCCAGAAATACCTGGGGCTAAGTTACTTGCTTAGGATACATAATAATCCACAACTAGCAACGAGTGCCAGAAATGTATTATTAGTATTTAATCATAAAAGATAATCCGTTGTAGCATTTCACCCGAGAGTATTCCAAGGTATCGTTATTTATATTTTCCCAAAGGAAGGCGTGGTTGACAAGTATGTACTTATACTCATGGTGTTACAAATGATAGATCATAACCAATATCCAAATGCAGGGGTAAGACAATAAATGAATAGAGGATAGTGCGACACACAAAGCAGGCAGTTCCACTCTCTGATAAAAGGCGAGAGGCAACTCTAAGCTAGACTAAGGTTAAGTATGAAGAACTGCTACTCCTAATGTACATCATCAAGTAGCGTGCGTAGCATCTACCTATAGCCTAAGCTGCACACAAGCCAAAACTAAGCTGTTCTACTGCCAAGCCATCATTGGGAGATCCAGCGATCAGAGTCTGTCCCAATCTCCGGACATTTCATATATACTCCTACGCCATGCTGGTGTTTATGGGGCCCAGTAAACCGACGTAGCCTGTGTCACCCTGGATGTCTGATGGATACCTATTCATTCTATCATAGTACGAGGGGAGAGAAAGGATAACATCCCGCGCGGATCGTACGTCTGGGACGGGGGACGCGTCGGGAGGCCCTTTCTCGGGAGGAGTAGGATTTGGTACAGCTCCAATGGTGTACAGCGCGAAAGGTTGCCACATACAGCGTGTCACACCCAGTTTTAAGGACAAAACCGAATGCTCATCTATATGTGTGCCAGGATCAAGTTTCACACATATAGCACAAAATGAAATAAACAATATAACCAGTGCTTATTATTACATCGTCTCATCGTAGCATTATTACAATAACTTAATTAAAATGTCTCAAAGGACTAAATAGTTCGACAGCGGAAGACTCCATAACACACAGGCAATCGACTGGGCAACAGCACGCCTAATACTCCTCATCAAAGTACTCCATGGCTCTATCATCTTCTGAGCAGCATTTCAATGTAAAGTGGGGAATAGCAAGTGTGAGTACATATCGTACTCCGCAAGTGGGGGAAAAAGATGACATGCAAGCTTAGTGAAAGAAAGGCTATTGCATAAATGCCAAGCTATAACATAAGACACAATTATAAAGCAACCTGTATTACTAAGTGAGTTGAGACTACCCATCAATTAAATTAAGTAGATTACTGTTGGTATTTCTTACACCAAACAGAAAACACCACCTTAGGCTGGTTAGGCCTAGAGTGAATATTCCAGGTTCGGCGTCAGAAATACCTGGGGTTAAGTTACTTGCTTAGGATACATAATAATCCACAACTGGCAACAAGTGCCAGAAATGTATTATTAGTATTTAATCATAAAAGATAATCCGCAAGCGCACGGATAACCTGTTGTAGCATTTCACCCGAGAGTATTCCAGGGTATCGTTATTTATACTTTTCCAAGGGAAGACGTAGTTGACAAGTGTGTACTTATACTCATGGTATTACAAATGATAGATCATAACCAATATCTAAATGTAGGGGTAAGGCAATAAATGGATAGAGGATAGTGCGACACACACAGCAGGCAGTTCCACTCTCTGATAAAAGGCGAGAGGCGGCTCTAAGCTAGACTAAGGTTAAGTAAGAAGAACTGCTACTCCTAATGTACATCGTCAGGTAGTGTGCGTAGCATCTACCTATAGCCTAAGCTGCACACCAGCCAAGACTAAGCTGCTCTACTGCCAAGCCATCATCGGGAGATCCAGCGATCAGAGTCTGCCCCAATCTCCGAACATTTCATATATACTCCTACGCCATACCCGAACGTGGAGGATTACAAGGGACGGACAGGGCTGTCACCACCTGCCGCCTACTTTTGTATGAGCAGGGGATTATTCTTTTTCTTTCTTTTGCATAGCCATGTCTCCAATGATACATTTTGAGAGAGAGGTAACAATGAATTTTTGGAGTATTTATTTTGATGGAAAGTGTGGTGGTATTGCTTAACTTCCAGTGTAGAAGTTTAGCATGCGAGGTGGAGTGTACGTGATCTTGATCAATGAGAGTATGACAAGCTTCTCACTATGGTCACACAATTTTGATAAAGCTCAATGCAATGACAAGCAGCATATGTGTAAGGTTTTGCAACGTAAGAACGGCATATGGCTTTGGTAGGAATTTTGATCATTGAGGAACTTTATCATTTTTTTTTTGTATTTCGTAAAATAAAACTCCGGAAGTCAAGTCGCACTTTGAACAAGATCATAGCAGCCCTATTTGTACCATATCATATCTCACAACAACTTAGACTTAGATCAAGCACTATGCAGCCCACAAGTTTCAAGTTCTATGTAAGCATAAGCCAAAAATCTCAAAACTTGGGAGAGCACTAAGTTGTGACTAGGTACAAACGAGAGATAAAACAGAGCAACTATTCATCATCTCAACATAAGGAAGGCTAAACACTCATACTCGCATATAAAGAGAAACTATGAAAAACTAGTAACCACCCTAAAGACTATTTTTGTTCTTTTTAGTTTTGTCATTTTTATTTTATTTTTAGTTTTATCATTTTTTTGTATTTTTCATGAGAGGTGCAAGAACAAGCAAACAAAGAAGAAAAGGATACAAGTTGCGATACATGATACCTTGGGGGGGGGGGGGGGGGGGGGGAGGGGGGGGATATGGCATTCCCCCCCCCCCTGCCCCCCCCCCCCCCCCCAAGCTTGTTCTTGCTCATGGGTGGCGTCGAGGATCGAACCCGGTGTGGCGAAACTAAGCCAACATATCGGCTTGGCCCTGCTGCGTCATGTCGGTGAGGTTGGTGAGCTGGGCATTTGTGTTTTCTTGCCACTGATGGGTCTGCAGGACGTGTTGGTTGAGAGTGTACTCAACGTCCTCTCCTCGAGTCTCGATGCGTCCCATTTGTTCGGTAAGCGCATTCATTTGCTGCTCGAGATATGGATCACGAGCTGCAGACGAACGACGCCCACCGGCCCTCGGTGAGTAGGACGTCGAATCGGAGGAGATGTCCTCCCATTGTGCGCGGGGAGGGTGCGTCCATTGGGCTTGGCCCACACCCTGCTGCGACGAGCCGCCGACCTCAAATGGTGGTGGAGTGGTGTATCCACCGGGACCATACCCGGCGTGACCGTAGCTTGGCCCATATGCATAGGCCATGGGCTGCGGTGCGGGCATCCCGGTGTCGGCGGTTGGGTCCGGCCTGCGCATCCTCCTGCGAGAAGAAGTACTCCTGCGTGTAGCTTCCTCTTTTTCAAGAGGTGTGGTTAGGTTTTGACAGTCATACAAACGAAGTCCCCGGTTCGGTAACGGGAATTCATTTGTATAATGGACATAATAAAATATAAGAGAATTATTTGGACCATGCTTAAGTGTATGACCTTGAATAAGATAATCCTCGGTGATAAGAGAGCGGGGTGTATCAATATAAGCAACATTAGCATCATGCAAAGCACCAACACCCGCAGCAATACGTGTAATCAACGAGGTGCACTCAATCGGTCCAGTCATTCTAAAATTTTCTAACCACTGAGCAATCATGAACATGACAGGAGCAATCTTTATTTTCTC
This sequence comes from Eragrostis nindensis, assembly GCA_012490785.1. Lineage (NCBI taxonomy): Eukaryota > Viridiplantae > Streptophyta > Magnoliopsida > Poales > Poaceae > Eragrostis > Eragrostis nindensis. The sequence continues at coordinate 546,716 of JAAXCT010000072.1, read as the reverse complement.
AACCATAGCATAAAGAATTTTCAGATCATCTTCGCGCACAATCCTAATATCACTTCTAGGAAACAAGGTAATGCCAAGCCACATGTGCAACAAGCGCAAGGTAGGATGATGAATATGATTAGTTCGGGGTCTCTCACAAGTAGGAGATGCAGAAATTCTTTGCCAAAAAGCTAACTTTGAGTAACCGGGAATCGAACTATCAACATCAATGGTGCAGCGAGAATTAAAGCCGAGGCATTGACTAAGGATTTTCCATGTCAAATGATATTCCTCCCGGAAAAACCGAAAGGTAATACCGTCATCTACCACGCGTAGGGTGCATAAAAACTGTAGTGTAAGTAAGCGGGAACCCTGCTCATCTACACATGCAAACTTATCCCACCCTATTGATTTAAAAACTCAGGAAAATTCAGGATCCATACCAATCTTTTGTAGCAGTTCCAGATCAAATGCTCGCGTAGGAGCAAATGTACGGAGTCGGAGAGCTTCTTAGGCGCTCATCTCTTCGTCGCCCACCAAGTCGAGGTCGGTGTCGACGAGAAGACGATGCTCGGTGTTGGCTTGTTCCTCCGTTGCGGCTTCATGTTGAGGGCTTGACACTTGCTCGGTGGCGGTGCGGGCACGAGTGCGAGGTCGAGATGAGCCCGAGCCTGTGCTCCCGGACCGGAAGAGCGAGACGACGGCCTTCCCGGCGCGCTTAATGCTGCAGCGAGGTTGAGCAAGAACGCAAGAACAAAAACTCCGAACGGGTTATGAGAGTGAAAACCAATCGATGAAACCGTCGGTGTTCTTGCAAGCGAGAAAACGCAACTTGGAAAACCAAACCAAAACAAAACTGCAAAGCAAACCAAGGGAGAAATATTTTTGCAGAATTTTGAGGCAAGAACTCAATGAGCACAACGAAAAACTTGAGAGCAATGGAGTGAAGAGTGTTGAGGAGTGGAAATGAGAGTGTGAGAGGGAGAGAGCAATGGCCGACCACCCCCATCTTATACACGGCCATAGTAGCCGTTTTTGAACGTTGGGAGGTGCATGTGACCGTTGGAGCAAAGGTGGGAGGGAGCCGCTGCTCCCCTGGGTCGGCCGACCTGACTGGTGGGGTCGGCCGACCCCACCTTGGCCCCATTTTCTTCCCTCTTTGGCCCACAGCCCCCAACGGCCAAATGGTGATTGACCACGGTTGCTATGTCCAGAAATTCCTCAAAATTATTTGCTCAAAAAAGATTTCCAAATAAAAGGTTGCCTCGAATTCAAAATTTTTCGAAAAATTCAAAAATCGACATGTTGATGAAAAATTTCAACATGCAAAAATATTTTTGGCTTTTCCATGGTGATACAAGGGTGGTCCAAAAATTTCATCCAAAGATGAGACATTTTGAACGCAAAAGTGTTTTTGAAAATTTTGAATTTTAAATGCATGGCGAGGGAAAAATTCAAATATGCTGGCGGAAAAATTCAAATAAATGTTTGGTGGAGGAAATAAATATACAAGGTGGTTTGGGAAAAAAAATCCAAATGCAAATTGGTGGTGGAAAATTCAAAAAGAAGCAAATAAAAGAAAATGATAATGCCAGTTAACCTGACGGCCAGGGCCGTGTCGTTTAAAGTCCGACGGGCTAAGACTTCTCTAATGGGTTTAGCTTGATGGCGCGGACCCCGTCCTTGGAGATGAGGACGTGGAGGGCTGCGCCTTGACTTGCCACACTTGTTTCATCTTTGGTGGTGTAGGTGGCTTCTCGGACTGTGGGACGGGTTTCTTGGCCCATAATCCCGGCCTCGTGGCCGCAGGTTTCTTTGGTTGAAACTGCGATGGGTTTTCAATCTTTGCCAAGCTCTTCCATAGAGCAATGAGGCTGTTTGTTTTCCGGGCTGTCACTTCAACTTCTAGAATGTTGGAGGTGTTTGGCCCAGACTTGACCTTGATCATTGAGCATTGTTCTTTCCGAGGTTGAAACTCGAACTTTTCCTCCTTCCCATTGATGTAGAGGCGGATTTCTCCAACTCCAACATCAATCTGGGCCTTCGTGGTGCTAAGGAAGGGACGTCCCAAGATGAGGGGCGTTTCCTTGTCAATATCCATGTCAAGCACCACAAAGTTCACCGGGACGATGTGGCCTCTTATGAATACCGGCACATCTTCCGCAATCCCCATTGGAAAGCGGAAGGATGAGTCGGCCAATTGTAGCCGCATCGCCGTTGGTGTGAGGAATCTGTATTTTAATTGCTCGAAGATTGCCTTGGGCATAATGCTCACGCTGGCCCCAAGGTCACACAGTGCATAGTCGAAGTGGAATCTCTTGATTGAGCAAGAGATTACTGGGAAGCCTGGATCAGTTTTCATTGTAGAAGGTTCTCCTCTTATTTGCCTGTTCTCCCCTGCATGGTTAGTCCTACGAGAGAACATTTCTCCTCTCATAGTGATAACATTAACTTTTTCAATGGGAGATTCTGGTTGCCCAGGAATCTGCCCAGAATTAGCAGAAGGAACAAGAGCAGCAAGCTGAGCTATTTGAGTTTCTATCATTTTATTAAAGCTCAACTGATTTTTGAAAGCGGAAGAAAGACCTTCTATCTTTGAATTTAAACTTTCTAAACTCTGATCATTGGCAGCAAGCTTTTTGTTGATTGATTCGTTGATTTTAGCTTGGCCATAAACCAAATCTTTCAAAGAAGGCTGATTATTATTAAAACCAGAGAAATTATTACCTCCTTGATAAGATTGGCGGTTTTGGTTAAAACCTTGACCTCCACTTGGACGATACCCATTGTTGTTGTTCATGTAGAATGCTTCTTCATGGGTATGGTTGGGGCAATCCTTCCCCATATGGCCAGTGTTGCCACATTCCTCACACGTAATGCGTGAGTCAAGTGAGCGAACACTACCATGCGTGTTGAAGTCGTCCAAGCGCTTCATGACGAGGTCGAGCTTGGCGGACAATAAGTCCACCTCCTTGATAGGGTGTACGCCTTTAGAGCGTGGTTGGAGACGTTCATCGCTCCACCCCTGATTGGAGACCATCTTCTCAATAAGTTCTTTGGCTTGAGCAACGGTCATTGAGAAGAAGGCTCCTCCAGCAGCGGCATCCATATGTCCACGGGTTGTTGGTGTCAACCCGTTGTAGAAATGTTGAAGAATCAGCCATTCTTCCATCCCGTGGTGTGGCCAGGCGGATATGTAATCTTGGAGCCTATCCCACGCCTCGGCGATGGTTTCATTGTTGGCTTGCTGGAAGCTTGAAACTCTTCCACGAAGGGCATTGGTTTTGCCCAATGGGAAAAACTTTGCGAGGAACGCGGTAGAACAGCGGTCCCAAGTGTCAATGCTGGCACGATTGGCATAGAACCATTGTTTCGCCTTCCCAAGAAGGGAGAGGCGAAACAGACGAAGTCTGATAGCATCTTGGTTGACTCCGGCGGTTGCCGATGTGTTGCATATCTCAAGGAATTGCTGGAGATGAGTGTTGGCGTCCTCCGTGGCCTTTCCACAAAAGGGAATGGCCTGCACCATAGTGATTAGGCTTGATTTGACTTCAAACCCTGCGTCACCGGCGTTGACATTGGGCCCAACGGGAACATTGGCAACGGAGGGAGCAGAGTAGTCACGGAGGGTCCTTTGATCAGCCATGTCAATAAGTGTTGATGGTGAGGATGAAGTGGGTTCGTCTGTCGGGAGTGTTGCTTGTGAGGGAGAGTCGACGCGGGGTCGGACTTTCCTTACAAGTGACTCTGGATTATCAACGAAGTTTTCCGGCAAATTGAATCCACGCATACACTATCCTGTTTTCACATCAAAGAGAGAAAACAGATCAAGGTTAGCCTGCAATGGAAATGGTTAAATCACATCAAGTGTAATCATGAGTAATCATTGTACACTTGTCAACAATTGTCTTCCCCGGCAACGGCGCCAAAAATGCTTGTTGGTATTTCTTACACCAAACAGAAAACACCACCTTAGGCTAGTTAGGCCTAGAGTGAATATTCCCGGTTCGGCGCCAGAAATACCTGGGGTTAAGTTACTTGCTTAGGATACATAATAATCCACAACTGGCAACGAGTGCCAGAAATGTATTATTAGTATTTAATCATAAAAGATAATCCGCAAGCGCACGGATAACCCGTTGTAGCATTTCACCCAAGAGTATTCCAGGGTATCGTTATTTATATTTTCCCAAGGGAAGACGTAGTTGACAAGTGTGTACTTATACTCATGGTATTACAAATGATAGATCATAACCAATATCCAAATGCATGGGCAAGGCAATAAATGGATAGAGGATAGTGCGACACACACAGCAAGCAGTTCCACTCTCTGATAAAAGGCGAGAGGCGGCTCTAAGCTAGACTAAGGTTAAGTAAGAAGAACTGCTACTCCTAATGTACATCGTCAAGTAGCATGCGTAGCATCTACCTATAGCCTAAGCTGCACACCAGCCAAGACTAAGCTGCTCTACTGCCAAGCCATCATCGGGAGATCCAGCGATCAGAGTCTGCCCCAATCTCCGGATTCATATATACTCCTACGCCATACCCGAACGTGGAGGATTACAAGGGACGGACAGGGCTGTCACCACCTGCCGCCTACCTCTACAAACCGTGGGGCACGAACACGCATCCAAGGGTGGAAAGGAAGCCCTAGCACCATGCTAGCGTAACTAACCACAACTTAGATCCCTCGAGGCACCTCGCAAGGCGATAAACCTTGAGCACTCTTGCAAGACAATGGACCCGAAGACTAGGCAAAAGGAACAACTAGGTCTAGCAAGCGATTACTTAGACAAAGGATCAAAGCTAGCACTACGTTAAGCATGGGCGTTCGTCGCTCAAGGACGAGCGACGAACGATGAACGATGAAGAACGATCATCGTTAACCGATGATCGAGTATGAACGAATGACGAACGAACGATGAACGATCATGAACGAAGATCAATGAATGATGAATGAACGATGAACGAACATGAACGAACGAAGAACGTTCATCCAAGATCAAGGATGAACGATGAACTAGCATAAGCACATAACTACTACAAGAACGATGATATTCCATTGATAAATGAATAAGTCTTACAAAGAGAGTAAAAGGATACAAGGGAATTTACCCCAAAACTCTCCAAGGGACTTGGGAGCCAAAAGGGTAGCCCAACTACTCAGCCTAAGCCTAACTAGAGAGCCCCTAGCTCTGGATGTGTGGAGGAGGGAATGAGCCTCTTGTGTTGTGTGTCTTCTAAGGGGAGGGGGTACCCCTTTATTTATAGCCCTCCAAAGGCGGTGGAATTGAGGCGGCTCCAGATATTGTGGGCATTGATTGCAGGTGGAACCGACCTCCTGAAGTCGGTTGCAAACCGCCATAGAAAAGTGGACCCAGAGGGCCACCCTACCAGGTCGGCCGACCCAAGGTTTGGGGTCGGCCGACCCAGGCCTGGCCCCTCCTGGGCTGGGCCTTGGCAGGTGGCTTCCCCCTGGTCTTTAAGCTTCTTTTCCAGGTGCGTGGCCTTAGTAGATATTCTGGGTGGTTCTGGGCCTTTAATCCTTGAATTATATTCCCGCGGCGAGCGTCGTTTGATGGACGTGTTTGGAATCGTCGCCTTGGGCCTTGTTTACACCTGAAAATCCCTGTTTTCCACCTGCACATCCAAATCTAGAGGTACACGTGGAAATAGGTTATTTGATAACAATATGCAAGTAACAAGTGTTAGTTCTTCCTTATTTATAGAGCTAATTGACGGTCAAAAACTGGGTCTAAGGACCGTCAACAATTACAACAAAGTCCATGTTGGTATTTCTTACACCAAACAGAAAACACCACCTTAGGCTGGTTAGGCCCAGAGTGAATATTCCCGGTTCGGCGCCAGAAATACCTGGGGTTAAGTTACTTGCTTAGGATACATAATAATCCACAACTGGCAACGAATGCCAGAAATGTATTATTAGTATTTAATCATAAAAGATAATCCGCAAGCGCACGGATAACCCGTTGTAGCATTTCACCCAAGACTATTCCAGGGTATCGTTATTTATATTTTCCCAAGGGAAGACGTAGTTGACAAGTGTGTACTTATACTCATGGTATTACAAATGATAGATCATAACCAATATCCAAATGCATCGGTAAGGCAATAAATGGATAGAGGATAGTGCGACACACACAGCAAGCAGTTCCACTCTCTGATAAAAGGCGAGAGGCGGCTCTAAGCTAGACTAAGGTTAAGTAAGAAGAACTGCTACTCCTAATGTACATCGTCAAGTAGCATGCGTAGCATCTACCTATAGCCTAAGCTGCACACCAGCCAAGACTAAGCTGCTCTACTGCCAAGCCATCATCGGGAGATCCAGCGATCAGAGTCTGCCCCAATCTCCGGACATTTCATATATACTCCTACGCCATACCCGAACGTGGAGGATTACAAGGGACGGACAGGGCTGTCACCACCTGCCGCCTACCTCTACAAACCGTGGGGCACGAACACGCATCCAAGGGTGGAAAGGAAGCCCTAGCACCATGCTAGCGTAACTAACCACAACTTAGATCCCTCGAGGCACCTCGCAAGGCGATAAACCTTGAGCACTCTTGCAAGACAATGGACCCGAAGACTAGGCAAAAAGAACAACTAGGTCTAGCAAGCGATTACTTAGACAAAGGATCAAAGCTAGCACTACGTTAAGCATAGGCGTTCGTCGCTCAAGGATGAGCGACGAACGATGAACGATGAAGAACGATCATCGTTAACCGATGATCGAGTATGAACGAATGACGAACGAACGATGAACGATCATGAACGAAGATCGATGAACGATGAACGAACGATGAATGAACATGAACGAACGAAGAACGTTCATCCAAGATCAAGGATGAACGATGAACTAGCGTAAGCACATAACTACTACAAGAACGATGATATTCCATTGATAAATAAGGCTTACAAAGAGAGTAAAAGGATACAAAGGAATATACCCCAAACTCTCCAAGGGACTTGGGAGCCAAAAGGGCAGCCTACTACTCAGCCTAAGCCTAACTAGAGAGCCCCTAGCTCTGGATGTGTGGAGGAGGGAATGAGCCTCTTGTGTTGTGTGTCTTCAAAGGAGGGGGGGTACCCCTTTATTTATAGCCCTCCAAAGGTGGTGGAGTTGAGGCGGTTCCAGATATTGTGGCCATTGATTGCAGGTGGAACCGACCTCCTGAAGTCGGTTGCAAACCGCCATAAGAAGATGGACCCAGGGGGCCACCTGGCAGGTCGGCCGACCTAGGCATTGGGGTCGGCCGACCTGGCCCTGGCCCCTTCTGGTCTGGGCTTTGGCAGGTTGGCTCCCCTCGGCCTTTAAGCCTCTTTTCCAGGTGCGTGGCCTCAGTTGATATTCTGGTAGGTTCTGAGCCTTTAATCCTTGAATTATATTTCCGCGGCGAGCGTCGTTTATGGACGTGTTGGAATCGTCGCCTTGGGGCCTGTTTACACCTGGAAATCCCTGTTTTCCACCTGCACATCCAAATCTAGAGGTACACGTGGAAATAGGTTATTTGATAACAATATGCAAGCAACAAGTGTTAGTTCTTCCTTATTTATAGAGCTAATTGACGGTCAAAAACTGGGTCTAAGGACCGTCAACAACTCCTCCAAGCTGTCCTCCTTGCTCGTCCCGAGCAAGAAGTAGGACTTAGGATGTTGAGCAGGAGTTGCTACAATGTTTCATATCTCCTAGGTACCATGCACACAACGAAAATACTCTCCTTTGAGTTGAAAAGTTGGCATGGTAACTCACCCTTTACCTTACTCCTTATGGGGCGTATGGCTTTTTCCTTGTCTTGGGCGGTTGAGAGATAGAACGGTTATAACAGAGCACCATTCACTTGTCCATTGTTTGACTTTTATTTTCCGGAGGTTTTCAAAATTTTTTAAATAAAAGCAAAGTTCCTCAAATGACGCTCTCGGATCGCTCAATAAGTGTATATTCCTCACCAAGGCATTATTGTGTTGCCTCTTGTCATCCTACTTCTAAGGCTTGCATGTGGAGCTCAAGGTAGGGATGATATGAGGCATACTTGCATCACACATATTGCCGAACCAAAAGAGTGGATCCATGGAGAATGCAAGTCATACAACCTTGATTAAGATGTGCATGTTTGTATGTGGTGGTGGTGAGGTGGAAGAACTATACTCCTTTTTATTTGTTCCTTCTCTCTCTTTTTGTATTTTTTTTTGAGGAGGACATGGCTATCTTTCTTTCTTTCTTTCTTTTTCGCAGCATTTTTCTTTTCTTCCCCCATTTTTTTTTAATCATGCTCTACTTTTGTATGAGCAGCGGATTATTCTTTTTCTTTCTTTTGCATAGCCATGTCTCCAATGATACATTTTGAGAGAGAGGTAACAATGAATTTTTGGAGTATTTATTTTGATGGAAAGTGTGGTGGTATTGCTTAACTTCCAGTGTAGAAGTTTAGCATGCGAGGTGGAGTGTACGTGATCTTGATCAATGAGAGTATGACAAGCTTCTCACTAGGGTCACACAATTTTGATAAAGCTCAATGCAATGACAAGCAGCATATGTGTAAGGTTTTGCAACGTAAGAACGGCATATGGCTTTGGTAGGAATTTTGATCATTGAGGAACTTTATCATTTTTTTTGTATTTTGTAAAATAAAACTCCGGAAGTCAAGTCGCACTTTGAACAAGATCATAGCAGCCCTATTTGTACCATATCATATCTCACAACAACTTAGACTTAGATCAAGCACTATGCAGCCCACAAGTTTCAAGCTCTAAGTAAGCATAAGCCGAAAATCTCAAAACTTGGGAGAGCACTAAGTTGTGACTAGGTACAAACGAGAGATAAAACAGAGCAACTATTCATCATCTCAACATAAGGAAGGCTAAACACTCATACTCGCATATAAAGAGAAACTACGAAAAACTAGCAACCACACTAAAGACTATTTTGGTTCTTTTTAGTTTTGTCATTTTTATTTTATTTTCGGATTTATCATTTTTTTTGTATTTTTCATATAAGGTGCAAGAACAAGCAAACAAAAGAAACAAAATGATACAAGTTCCGATACATGATACCTTAGCGGGGGGTATGGCATCCCCCCCCCCCCCCCCCCCAAGCTTGTTCTTGCTCATGGGTGGCGTCGAGGATCGAACCCGGTGTGGCGAAAGTAAGGCAACATATCGGCTTGGCCCTGCTGCGTCATGTTGGTGAGGTTGGTGAGCTGGGCATTTGTGTTTTCTTGCCATTGGTGGGTCTGCAGGACGTGTTGGTTGAGAGTGTACTCAACGTCCTCTCCTAAAGTCTCGATGCGTCCCATTTGCTCGATAAGCGCATTCATTTGCTGCTCGAAATATGGATCACGAGCTGCAGATGAACGCCGCCCACCGGCCCTCGGTGAGTAGTCTAACAGTCCGATCCACAGGATCTTTGTCCCACGGTGCTGTTTAAGCAGACACGAGATAATACAACACTTTCATCTTAATTAACAAGGTTATTATCTTTATTACAACAAGGTTCAGAGTTCAGCGGAAGATAAAGTTCGAAACGAAAGATACACGAGAGCTACACTACTCTCATCGATATAGCATGAGTGACCATCCGATGCCCAATCAGATAATCACACTAGCAACAAACACATTACTGCAGCGGCGGATCAGACTCCCATTGGGCGGTCCAACCCTCAGGGACTTGCACATCCCAAGGCATAACACCAGCAGGAAGAACAATATCACTACCTGAAAACAACAAAGGCACAAAGCCTGAGTACTAATTACTCAGCAAGTCTTACCCGTCAAATGACACCTAGACATGCAAAGGCTTACCATAGGATGGCTGAATTGAAAAGACTCGCACTAAGCAATTAAACATAACTAATCATATTTTACCCAACTTTTAGTTCTTTAAACAGGAGCATATGTGAGTATAGCTGAAAGTAAATCAAGTAGATACAAGTAACAGGCAGTAAGATAAACATAAGTAATCAGGAGCAACAATCCATATGGCAACTGCATATGTCATCAACATACATCATCATATAAGCAAGTACCATGTGTGCTACGTGAAGGCTCAATTCACAAGCGGGTACTCATTACTGCGAGGGACAGCGATTGCAATTGATTTACACCAGCTGGGAAAACCCAAGATACACGACGTATATGCACCACTCAAGATGGTCATATACGGCAACCGTTCGCAAGACAGTAAACAATCGGCATGGGTCTAGTCTCAGGGATTGGGCAGCCGTCCCACCAACGGTACCTCGTACCTCCCATGGCCTGAACCTGCCCAATACAGCTGTACAAGGTACCGTACCACCTTGCCACCATACATGCTACATCAGTTTGCTAGTTCCCATTAAACTAGTATGTACTCGGTCGATCAAGAGGGCCAACATCGATACGGTCCTCAATCGATCAGGCAGGGCTACAGCAGCCAACACCTCCATGTGTTGCTGCAACCTACACATGCCATATCCCTACCCGGTCTCCACAATGACATAAACTCATTCCATTATCTTCAACTTTAGTGATCAAGTTTTTATTCACGAAAAACAATACTTGATCGATACGAAATACTTTAACTAAGCATAGCAGGTATTCTATCGAGCTACTAGGATAGACACACAAACAACATAGGACATTTGGGGAACATGCAGGAGGATTTTCAAACAACTCCTATAAACTTAAGTGCACATACATACTAGACACACTAGCATTATTATGTCCAGAAACAAAAATATTTGCAAAAGGGGTGGGATGCACTGGGGCTTGCCTTGAGGTTCAGCAACTAAGTTAGCTGCTGCAAAGTCAGTTTCTTCAGTAGAAGGATCCTTCTGAGTATCCTCTTCGAGATCGTTTCCTAAAAATGCATTATATGTCAATAGAAAGAATACAAAGACAATTAATTCAGCATGTGCATGCAATGAGTGTGATTTGGTTTCAGATTCCAAATAATGAGTTCAGTTCTGAATTTGGTGATTTGGATTTAGTTTTCTTTATTTCCTTCATTGACTCCCATGAAGCATTGTTATGATATAAAGCAATTCATTCCAATTAACACCAAAGTAAGTCAAAATAATTCTTCTCTGGACAATTTGGACATGAATGACTTGCTATTGATACTAACATGCAACAACATGTCATGAGACTAATTTTCATGATTTTAGCCCTAGTAGGATTAATTGAAGGTCTAAATCATTGTGGCAGCATAAAATAAATCATACAAAAATCTGAGAAGCAAAACTGATCATGACAGCCAGCAGGATGATATAACATCATCTAAGGATCATGCATGCACAGGTTCATGATTTATAGAGCACTGGAATAATTATAAAGAAGATGACAAGTTTATCAAAGAGAAACACTTAATTAATTATTTCTACAGAAACAATGTACATATGCTACATCACTGGACAGAGCATATCAAGAGAGTTCTAACAAGCATGAGTTTGCATTTTTCTCATGAGTAAATAATTAACTAAGAATTAATTAGTGCTAGACTTACAAAAATCATACAGGTCAAAATATACAGAATCAAGATGCACATCATGAACTACTGGACAGAGCATGTTCCAAGGATTCCAAAAAGTCCTAGTTTGCAATTTTAGCACAAGCCAATCATTTACTATGAATTAAACATGGTTTAACTTCCAAAAATCATACAGGCAAAAATACATCAGAACATTGAGCAACAAGATACTCTATGGATAGATCTACTCAAGAGGAACACAACAAAATTGAGTTTGCAATTTTTGGACTTATATTTCTCCAGATATTGATTTTTGAAGTTTATTCGATTTCTGAGCAAGTTGCAACGTATTTACGAAATTGCCACTGGGTCGATTTTTAGCTGGGCGCGCACTGGACACGCGCGGCGCCCACGGCGGCGAGTGGTGGCGCGGAGATTCAGGCTAGACGATGGCGAGATGGTCGATGAGGAATAGGGCGGCGTGCTCAGCGTTGCGAGGTGGTGCTAGCGCAAGGAGGCGTGCACGTGCGCGGCGTTGGCGGCGCGTCGGCGGTGAGCGGCGGCGCACCCGCGGCGGCGAGGCGACGTTCCGGCGAGGGGGGTGGACGTCCGGCGAAGTTTGCGCGAGCACGAGCTTCACGGAGGGGAGAGAAAGCTAACCGTTGATGATGTCGTCGTCGGCGAGGTAGGGAGGGTGGAGTTCACCGCGGTGGTGGCGGAGCCCGGCGACGACGATGGGGAAGAATGGCTTCTCCGGTGAGGTGAGCTACACAAACACAACGAGATCCCGTCAAGGGCATGCGCCGACCTGTGGAGCACCTCCACACGCGAAGAATTGACCGGAGTCTCACCGAGGTTGGAGGATTTCCCGGCGAACTGGACTAGGTCGGTTGTTGGCTGGAAATGGAATTTCTCCTTCGACCCTTCGCGGCAGTGACGGGAGTGGGAGTTTGTGCTCAGTGTAGGCTAGGAGACTCTCTTGCGCAGCTTTTCTTTGTGGAGACCGAGCTTGGAAAGCTGCCGGAGCACCGGCGGACGGTGAGCTTGCCGGCGGCGGCAAAGGCGAGGTGTGTGCGTGCGTTTAGAGCCCGAGAGAGGACGGAATGGCCGAGGAGGACGAGGGAGGAGAACTAGAACCGGTTTGATGCTCCTCATGTTGAGCTGGGGCGGTGGGAGGCGAGGTGGCGGGTTGCAGGGAGGCGTGGCAGCCATGCGCGCGAGCTGAGGGAGAGAGGAGAGAAAACAAAGGGAGTGAGAGAGAGGAGTGGTGGGACCCGCCCATTTTTCTTTTTCTCCATAAATCCTCCTCTCTCTTGCAAAATCTGGTAAAAATACTAGATGAGCTCTTGAATTCCCAGATTTTTGCATGGTTGCAGTTTGACACCTGTAGGAGCCAGCTGGCCAGTCAAACCTTCCAGAAGCTTTCAGATTTCACAACTGAAATTCAAACAAAATGTTTCAAATTCAAACTTCAAAGAATTATTTGGAGGTCTTCCCAAAGGAGATTAAATCCAATCTTTTTGGTAGATTTTTGTATCACTTTCAACTTTCACATAAATTTTTGGTTGCACCAACTTCAGTTCAAATTTTTAAACTTGCTTTTCAAAATTTGACTTATATTTGCATTAATTCAAATTTTTGCCATTAGTTTGAAGTGAGATTTGAAAATTTAATTATACCACCTCAGTGTGCAAAGCTAGCATGACCAGAAATTGGCAAGAGACACCTGGGGTGTCACAACCCTCCCTCCTTAAAGAAATCTCGTCCCGAGATTAAAAGCGATGCAATCTAGAGGAAGGTAAAAATGTTGGAAGAAAATCACTCGATACCTGGGAGTGATGACCAAAACTCTGGATAATGAGTATGCAGGAATTCTTCGGATTCCCAGGTCGACTCGTCTTCCGAATGATTACTCCATTGGATTTTAAAGAACTTGAGTGTCCTTTTTCGAGTCACTCGTTCTTTTTCATCGAGGACTTTGATCGGATATTCCGAGTATGTCAAATCTGATTGGAGAGGCTCCATGTCTTCCAAAACTATGTCAACCGGAGGCTTGAGACATTTCTTGAGCTGTGAGACATGGAATATGTCATGGACACCCGATAAATTTGTGGGCAATTTATGCTTGTATGCCACAGGACCACATTTCTCGATAATTTGAAATGGACCAATGTAACGTGGCGCTAGCTTTCCTCTAATTCCGAAGCGCTGAATGCCTTTCATAGGCGATACTCGGAGATAGACATAATCTTCTTCTTTAAAAGCCAGAGGTCGACGCCGTTGATTGGCATATTTTTCTTGTCGACACTTTGCAGCCTTAAGATTGGCTTGAATGGTTTTGACTTTTTCTTCGGCATCTATTACCAGGTCGGGGCCGAATATCACCCTTTCTCCAGGCTCAGACCAGTTGAGAGGGGTTATACAACTTCGCCCATACAATGCCTCATAGGGTGACATTTTTATACTCTCCTGATAACTGTTGTTGTAACAAAATTCAGCAAGAGGCAAATACTCCTCCCAACTACCTGCATGTGTCAAAACACAGGCCCTAAGCATGTCTTCCAATATTTGATTGACACGCTCAGTTTGTCCGTCGGTAGGAGGATGATAAGCAGAACTCCGAATTAACTTGGTGTCCAAAGATGCATGAAGTTGTTCCCAGAAACGAGCAACGAATTGAGAACCTCTGTCGGAAATAATTGTCTTGGGCACACCATGAAGACATAGTATCCTTTCTATGTATAGCTTTGCATATTTTTGAACATTATAGCATGTATTGACCGGTAGAAAATGTGCTGACTTTGTAAGCCTGTCCACAACAACCCAAATTGAGTCATGCTTGTTCGACGTGAGAGGAAGGCCTACAATAAAATCCATACTTATATCCTCCCATTTCCAAGCAGGAATGCTTAATGGTTGGAGCAAGCCAGCTTTTCTCAAATGATTAGATTTGACCCTTTTACACGTATCGCACTCGTCGACATAACGGGCCACTTCTCTTTTCATGCCAGTCCACCAAAAATTCTTGTTCAAGTCTTGGTACATTTTGTTGCTGCTAGGATGGATGGAATATTTGGATCGGTGGGCTTCGTCAAGAATTTTATGACGGAGGTGAAAACCTTCGGGCACAACCAAACGGTTGTCAAACCAGAGAACACCATTGGTGTCTTGTCGAAAACAAGCGGCTTTTCCACCTTTTATTTCCTGCTGAATGCGAGCTATATCAAGATCATTCTTTTGAGCAACTATTATTTCGTCGTGGATAGAAGAATGAATAGCAAGATTGTGAATGACCAAACTGGGCATAACATGATGACTTGGCTCAGAGATAACATTCTCAGTGGTGCTGTCCAAGAATTCCAGCATCAAATTGTTGCAATGCACCTTACGGCTCAGTGCATCGGCGACTACATTGGCTTTACCGGGATGGTAATGAATTTCCAACTCGTAGTCTTTAATCAACTCGAGCCATCTGCGTTGCCTCATGTTCAGATCAGATTGAGTGAAAATATATTTGAGGCTTTTATGATCTGTATATATGTGCACCAAATTTCCAAGAAGGTAGTGGCGCCATATTTTCAATGCAAGAACCACTGCAGCTAACTCCAGATCGTGAGTTGGGTAATGCTCTTTGTGCTTTCGTAATTGCCGGGAAGCATAAGCAATGACGCGCCCATCTTGCATGAGCACACAGGCAAGTCCCGTTCCAGAGGCATCACAATAAACATCGAAAGACTCGGTAGTGTCCGGCTGAGCTAAAACGGGTGCAGTGGTCAATAATTCTTTTAACTTCTGGAAAGCTTCTTCACAGCGGTCATCCCATTTAAACTTCACATCATTTTTCAGCAGCCTGGTGATGGGCTTGGACAGTTGTGAGAAGTTGGGGATGAATCGCTGATAATAACCAGCAAGTCCCAAAAAGCTGCGAACTTGAGAAACTGACTTGGGTGATTTCCAATCCAATACATCTTGCACTTTGCTTGGATCCACGGAGATGCCTTCTGCTCAAACCACATGACCAAGAAATGGTACACGGTCCAACCAAAACTCACATTTACTGAATTTGGCGAACAACTTGTGATCCCGCAGACGTTGAAGAACAATGCGGAGATGTTCCTCATGTTCTTTTTCAGATTTGGAATAGACCAAAATATCATCAATGAAGACCACCACAAACTTGTCTAACTCGGGCATAAACACGGAACTCATGAGATACATGAAGTGAGCAGGAGCATTGGTTAGCCCGAACGACATCACCAGATATTCAAACAGTCCATATCTAGTGGAGAAAGCAGTCTTGGGAATATCTTCCTCACGAATTTTTATTTGATGATATCCGGAGCGAAAATCAATTTTGGAGAAGACTTTAGCACCATCCAATTGATCAAAGAGAATATCAATCCGAGGCAGCGGATATTTATTCTTGATTGTGACTTCGTTCAATGGCCGGTAATCAACACACATACGCAGTGTATTGTCCTTCTTCTTCACAAAAATGGCCGGGCAGCCCCAAGGCGACGAACTTGGGCGTATGAAACCCTTCTCGAGTAACTCTTTCAGCTGGGTTTTCAATTCTGCCAATTCTTTTGGACCCATCTTGTATGGTCGGCGAGAAATTGGAGAAGTACCCGGCTGCAACTCAATTTTAAATTCAACCTCCCGATCAGGGGGTAGGCCAGATATATCCTCTGGAAATACGTCGGAAAATTCCCGGACGACAGGAATATCCTCCAGAGATTTTCCCTCCATATGATGGACGACGGAAATTTTAGGTGGATCGGAGCACAAAGGAATGGAGTCAGGACCATGAATTGGAGAATTCAAATGAACAATGCGAGGTGCAATGTCTAACATAGCTTTATGAGCTTTCAACCAAAACATGCCTAAGATAAGATCTATCTCTTGATTTTCAAGCACGATGAAATCAAAAGGATATGTTTTATGATTAAGCTCAAGTGGGGCTTTACTCAAAAGTTGATCGGCAATTATTTGACCGCCAGGAGAATGAACAACATAAGGTGATTTGAGGGTGCTAGTACGAAGATTATACTTTTGTATGCATCTCTGGCTAACAAAATTATGAGAAGCACCGGAATCAAAGAGAACAAGAACGGGTCGACTGTGAAGTGAGAACGTACCCGTTAGCACAGGCTCTCCCTGTGGGATGCCTTCAACATTAGTGTAGTTAACTTGGGCCTTGCGAGGTGCTGAGCTCCTCTGCTGGTTAGAGGTTGACCCACAGATGGATTGTTGTTGTTCTTCGGAGCCTTACAATCTCGAGCAAAATGGCCAGTTTTACCGCAATTGAAGCACCCATTATTATTTCCTTGTCTTGCAGGAGGTTGGGTATGTGGACCTTGATTGTGCTGCTGTTGCGTAGGACCACGGGATGCATTTTGCTGCGAAGGACGCGAAAATTGCTGCTGCTGAGGAGCTCGGAAGCGCTGCCCGGATGGTGATATATACACCAACCTATGTTTGGATGGCTGACCAGCAGGAGCACTAGAAGGTGCCTTCCTTTTACGATCTTCATCCTCAACTTGACGCATAGCATCCTCTTGGACAATGGCAGCATTAACAAGATCATTGAATGTGCCGGTAGTCTGCCAAGTCAGACGTTCCTTCAACTTAGCATTCATGCCACAGAGGAATGAAGTCCTCTTCTTTTCATCAGTGTCGACATAGCTGGTGGCATACTGAGAGAGATGGTTGAATGTTTCAGCATACTGGAGGACACTCCTCCCTCCTTGTTTCAGGTCTAGAAATTCCTGAAATTTTCTTTGCATCAGACCGGCTGGAATAAAATGAGCACGAAATGCAGACTTGAACTCATTCCATTGCACTTGATGGCTAGCGGGAAGTGAAGCTTCATAATTAGCCCACCAAGCACTAGCAGGCCCTAGAAGTTGTTGTGCCGCAAATAGAGTCTTCTGATGCTCGGTGCAATTCAAAAGACCGAACGTACGAGTCCGAGGACGAAATAAGCCCATGGTTTGCTCATCGAGAGCTGGCAACGAGCCGCCGAGACCGGGCGAACGGACTCGGAAACTAAATGGGACAATCTCCCGGATCATATGGCACCGACCCCCGCTGGTCTCAACCGGGTCCCCGCTAAGGGCAAACTGGGGTGCCACTCGAACGAACCCGTTAGTAACTCAACTGGCACCGGCCATCGAACCATCGAGGAATGGCGCAGACGGCCCTGATCCTCCATCCTCCCAACAGGATGCGGAAGGAGAAACAAGCGAAGTCGAAACCGTCTTCGGCCGGACCTCCGAAGCGACCGGGGGCTCGAAGGCATGCATTCGCACAAGAGACCAACAGCGTGGTCGCAACACAAACTAAAGCAGTCTAGCAAAATAAGCCTCTTTATTTTGTGATTTTCTTCGTACAAAGTCGATCGAAAGACCGTTAACACGAGGGAAAATTACATGAGTTCCTATGACTAAGGCCACAAACGGCCGAATATCTAGGCTGAAAGCCGTGCTGGTCCCATTCGCAGCAAAAACTCCTAGGAGCGAATGGCGCCAGCATCATCGGCACGAAGGCCGGTGCTGGCTCCACTCTCAGCGGAGATTCCCGGGGTGAATGGAACCAGCATATCGGCGCCAAGGACTCTACCTCGAGGGTGGCGGCGCTCAATCCTAGGCCACGTGATCCTCGCAGGAGCGACTCCTGGGATGCCGAGGGTTGACGGGAGCCCGTCTAATCCTCGCGGGAATGACTCCGGGTCCGGTGAGCAACGCCGAAGCAGGACGAGAACTTGCGGCGGCGCCGACGAGCACCGGCCAAACGACGACGGCCAGCTTGGGTCGCCTGGTTCGGGCCATCATCTTCTCCCTCATCGGAAAGGACGATGACCTCAGGCTTCACCGACTCGGGCATCGAACTCCCGGCGACCGGATCCGGAAGCACCACCGCGAGCGGAACCGCTTCGACCACCGGAACCAGATCTTGGCAGGTGCTCGGTGTTGGAGGAGGCAGAAGGCGCGAAGCTAGGGTGGAGAGAGCGGTGCCCTCTCCTCCTCCTCCTCCCTTTGAGCCTCCCTTGCGCGAACAAGATTTCTGATACTTAGACATGGTGAGTTCGAAGAAACCAGGCCAAAGGTGCCGCCCAATTTATAGGTGCACCACGCGGTCTAGCATGAGCCCGGTGCATGAGGGGGCGGCTGCGGAAGCCGAAGAGCACTACCCTACCGCACCGGCATTGTTCGGATAAACCCAACACACGACGACAAGCGAAGGGAGGGCGGAATCCTCCCACAGTCGGCCCGTGGGCTGCAGGCTTCGACGACAAGTGCAGCGCACTCCCCCCTCGGACGCAAGAGGATGCCCGGGGGCTCGGTCATCATGGCTACGGGCAGACGACACAGCACGCAGCGACATCACGCTGAGAAAAGCCTGGAAGCTAGTCTCCTACTAGCTCCCAGCCTCGGGGGCTACACCCGGCGGGTGCGCTCGCGCGCACCCACCGGCGAGGTAAATAGCCATGCAGGGCAGCCGCACCAGTCCCGACGACAGCACGGCGCTCTCGCCAGGACTCGGGGGCTACTGTTGGGTACCCATTTTCTACGTACCCTATACAGTACACATACGAAGCAGCGATATTGATCGAGATACTAAGGCCTTGTGCACAGTCCAGAGGCGGAGGGCTGGACCCACGCAGTGGCCCAGTCGGGCAAAAGGCGCAGCGACAACCTTTGGCCCAAGGAATCTCCGCTCCTCACGGCCCGCTAAGGGCACGGGAGCACATGGCCACGTGGGCACGGCCCCCGTCCGGGATCACAGTTGGTCCAGCATCAAAGGAGCCTGACTCGGGCGAGACAACAACCCCGACTCCCCGCGGCGGGAGTCGGGGGGCCACGGAGTCGAGCGACTTCTCCGACCAAGCACCGGCTAACCGCCATCCGCCGCCCCCGTGCTCCGACGGTGGTCGGGATCGACGGAGGGCCTCGACCCGAACTGACCCCGACCACCACGGTCGGGAAGCGTGCTCGGAAGCGGCATGGACGCTTCGGTCAACCTCGGACGTACGGCCGGCTAGTTTCGGATAAGGAGGCGCCCCATATCCGCCCCTGGACGGTGCGAAAGTGCACTATACATGACGTACGGTGGAGTGGGGCGTCGCATCAAGACCCGGCGTGGAACGACGGATGCACGCACCTAGAACACCACACAGTCACAATAGTGCTCGGAATGACCGTCGCCCGACTTCACAGTGGTCTACAGCACACCAACAGCAATTAACAGTGTAAATCAGGGAATGGGCGATTCACAGCGCCTAGACAAGACCCGGATGACCTCATCATACGACCAAGCAAGAGGATTGCGGCAGAAGCCATCGAGTCCGACGAGGACGGCCCGACTCCATCTTCACCGCTAGGCTTTGCTCTTTCTTTCTAGTCTTTTATTCTCCTTTCCTCTATCTGTAACCATCTCCCCTTGGCATATAAAAAGGGAGACGGGGCCCAGAGGAGGGAGAGAGTTCTCTTTGACACTCAAACACCCACGCACACGTGCATAGGAAGAAGGCAGAGACTTGGGAGCGGATCCCTCTCTCGCCCGAAGCTTGTAACCCCTACTACGAGCAACAAGAACAAAAAACCACGAACTGGAAGTAGGGCATTTCTTGGCCTGAACCAGTATAATCCACCGCGTCATTCACATATCCACCGATCGCCGTCGAGTTGCGCGTAAATTTACTCGTCGGCCGGTTGCTAAACGCCGACACTCTTGTATCATTTTCCTTCTTTGTCAGACTTTGTACCTTAGTAATGGAATCATCTTCTTCATATAGTGTTGCTTCATGTTCTAGCTCTATGCTCATGTGTTCTTGCTCATGTTCTAGGCTTCTAGTCATGTGTTCTTGTTTAGTTCTTCACCTTTGCCTTATAGTATGTTTATTTAGGCTAGTCGATTGTTGGTCGTATCTACGCACCCACTTATATACCGCAAGAGCACGGTGTACAGTTGTAGTCTTTTTCCCCTAGAAGAGTATTCCAAGGTTTAATCGAACCACAGAGACCTATGGGAATTAAGCAAAAAATCATCAGTAAAAGAGTTAGCCAAGCTTTCTAGTGAGCGTGAGCGTGGGTTTCAGGAAAACGGGGTGTTGTGCCGATCGGCGCAGGGGATGTGCCGGTCGGCACCAAGGTGAAGTTGTCCAAAGTGTTGTCCGAAAAGCCTAGGAACAGATTAGATCATGGGGTAAGTTAGCCAAGTCTGCTAGTTGAGATCGTAACCAAAAAGCTTAATCAAATAGCATCATAAACGGGATTACTCAATTATTGATAACCGAAGATCGATAGGTCAAGACCCCTTTCCGTTGAGCCCTGTCACGACCAATCGCCGTAATCGGTAGCCTCTTCCTACTCTACACCTCATCTCAAGGATCATCGCGTATGCATTAGCGGCTGTTGAGGTACAGAGACAACGTGCAATTATGGCGCATTACAAGATCCCGATATTACCTTAACCACAATGGAGATAGTGAGAGAACGAATCTTGTCACTTCTTTTTGCCACCACAATCAAGATAACATCTAATACTTAGTCGTCACTAAGCGTAGGAACAAGCACATGTAAAGACCATAAAATCCAGGCAATCAATAGTCAAAACCGTTCATCCACATATTCAACCATACTTCAATGATACATAGTGCAAGATACATCACCATCTAGTTGGCCTACCTTGATGGATCACCTCTTTAGCACCAACGGTTCTTGATCAACAACTAGAGAACATGAAGAACGGGGCAAAGCCCCGGTGGCTCTAAACTTACTAGCTGTGTTGTCCCTCTGGCGGCGGATCCCGAAACCCTAGGGCTTTTACAAGTTTATATAGGGCTATACATCAGGAAGGGAAGGATTCTCGGGAAAAGAGTCCTTGTGCCGATCGGCACATGGGTTGTGCCGATCGGCACACCTCGTGTCCAGCTCGGCTTCCTCCCTGAGTCGGTTCCGAAGTCCTAGGTAGCTTCCATGTGGGCCTTCCAATCAGTTTTCTTCGAGATCAAGTCTTGTGTTGCTCTTTCAAATCTTCGAGTATCTTTTATCTCTTCGTGACGGATATCTCCCAAGATTGGCTCGGATAACTTCCTTCTAGAATAAACTAAATGGTGGGCCAGCTTCAGTGGCCTTGGGGTCCCATGTGCCGGTCGGCACATGGCTGTGCCGATCGGCACAGTGGGCCTTTTCTACTGGTTCTCTTCTCTTCAGGTCCAGATCAGCCACGATGTCCAGAATGTCGTCCTTTTCATCTGTTTCTGTAATAAAGCTCCAGAACGACATATATACAAATATGGTGCTATTATCAAGGGTTAATGGCCTATAATGATGACATTTATGCTCTAAATAAGGCGCAGTTGGCATATAAAATGGTATGCTAGAAATCGCCAACAGCTCCCCCACACTTAAACCTTTACTCGTCCCGAGGAAAGTCAAGAATGAAAGTCAACTTGCATGTAGTCACATCAATCATAAAAGTATTTCAAATCTACACGAGCTGAGCATTTAGTCATTGTGAGATTAAATCAATTTAGTATTCAGCAAACATGTTCACAATATGGGTATTGAACATGAAAGAGTACTTCCCAAAGCAAACCTTGAAAATATTCAACTTGATGCGTATGACTTTTCCACTTATGTGAATCACCAAAAAGGTATTGTGAGCAAAAGAACTATCCTTCTCAAACGATCAAGTCAACAACTCAACTTCAATCTCTCACCTAAATCACTCAAAAACCTAGCCTACTTTATCGATATATGTATGTGTAAGGCCATATGGGTAGCTTGGTGAGGAAATTCAAGGAAAATAGACATAATCAACAACATATTGCAAAGCTAAGAAATAACTCTAATTGGTTTTACTGAGACTTGTCAAAAGGCCATTAGAAATTGAATTGAGAAAGAAACTCACACCTTTAAAACAGTGGACATATTCTTGTGTAAATGAACAATCACAAGTAGAGAACGTAATCTTTTTAAACAGGTGACAAAGCTGTCCTTTCTTCTTTGCATATCTATCAGAAACTTCCTGGCATTTTCGAAGGATATCGAATGAAAAGAATTGTGGACATGATTGGAAAAAGAAATTCTTGGCTACTAATCAATGATAAGAATTCAAGGGAATTCACTCTTCCCCCCACACTCAAATTTTTGCTAGTCCCGAGCAAAACAGCGCAAGGTACAGACTTCATTTTCTCCTCTGTTTTTTTTTCTTTTTCTTTTTCTTCTTTTTCTTCTGTTTTTCTTTTTTTTTCTCTGTGTGCCGGTCGGCACAAAGACCGTGCCGATCGGCACACTGTCTGTACCTGCCAATTTCGCTCTGGATTTTTCGTTGGAACTGCTGTGTCAGATGTATAGCCAAGAATACAGTAGGATGTGGTCAAGGATTGATATTCGAATCAAAGAATTTGGTTCTCAAGTATCGGATACTCGGCGAATTATGCATAATTCCAATGCGGTAATTTGCATAGCTCGGGTGGGAATAGGATAGAAAATCAACACGATACGCGAAAGATGTGGCCAATTTTCCAAGTCTCATACCCTAAGAATTAAATCTTAACCGAGCTCAATCATCAATCATAGTCTCTACTTAGCAAGGGCTTAAATTGAGTCACATATATTTGGCATTGGTAGGCACAACCGAATGATATGGAGTAATTCTAAAGCTCACAATAAGAACGTTTGAATTTTACAAAGAAATAGGTACTAAGTCATGTCATCCAAAATCGATCTTTTATTAGACCTTGCATGGGAATTTTGAAATGCACTACGCCACATATGAAGTATTTGCCGAATACATTATAGTGAAAGTTCGAAATTTTATTTATGCTCAACATCGCTCGATTATCATTAACACTTCTCAAGATAGACATACATACTCGTATCATTTTTCAAATAAAGCATAAAGATCATCATCATATTGGATTTGAAAGCGCGGGCTACATGGTGATGTATCATTCTAAACATACTACTAGCACACTTGCATAAATAAAACTAGACTACTAGCACACATGCATGAATGAAAGCACACAAACAAACTAAACACACCCGATTCATGGTTTCCCAACCCGCTCACACACACATAAGGAGATAAATAAAAAGAGAATGCGAAAGGGAAAGAAAAACGCAAACCGGGAAACCGATACAAGTTGTGCCGTACACAACACTCTACCCATCGAATGGAGGTGGCTGCGTATAGTCGAAGCCGTAGTATGCCGCCTCCAATCTTGCGAACTCATCGATCATCGCGTCGGTGTTGCTCCGCATCTCGCCCGCCAAGTTGTCGATGCGTTCAACGTATTGGACGTTGTTGTCGATGTACTGATGCATAGGGGCAAAATTCGCCCCCGGAGGACCTGCAGGAGCATAGTAGGGTGCCCCCTGGAAGTGCTGAGGGTAGACAGGGGGCATACCGAAGTACCTGGGGTTGGTGCCGATCGGCACCTGACCTGTGCCGGTCGGCACAAAGCCCGTGCAGATCGGCACGGGTGCCTGCTGCGCTGGTTGATGATGCGCGGCTGCTGCCGCGTCCCAGCTGTCCCAGTCCGCCGCTGCGCTCGCCGAAGACTGGCCGACGACCTCCTTTCTCCCGCGCTTGGTCTTCGTTACCTTGTGTCGCTCGCGGAGGTCGGCCTCAAGCCAATTCCCTCCGTCGATCTTGTTCGGGAGGAAGAGGGCGAGCTCGGGGCAGGGAAGCTTGATGCCGGTGCTGCACACGTAGTAGCCGAGCTTGGCGCTCCCCGTGATGGTCTTCCCGCGCACCATGGACTCGTCGATGAGCGTGGATCTTATCCAACAATCATTCTTCGTAATGAGGTTACCTTCGGTGACTTGGAAGATGATTGTTTGGAGGTAGCCTCCAAAAGCTAGTCTCGCCTTAGGGTTAGCCCTTTGGCTAAACCAACTCGCCACCATCGTCATGACGGGATTGCACTTGCACGAACTCGCAATGGCGTTGAAGAGCCAATGCAAGTCCGGGTCGGAGATGTTGGTGGTGTCGAGGCGGCCGGTGGTGCGTGCGGCCATCCACCGGTGGAGGATTTGGATCGTGGGGTTCTTGATGTGCCCCCTCTTGCGCTCGTCCGCGTCGGCGATGCGGCGCCAAAATGTGTCGAGCATCTCCAAAGTCGCCGCGCTGTATACGGGGGCCTCCCTATCAAAACCGAGAGCATCGGAGATGCCCTCAATCGTGATGGAGTAAGGCTCGTCCCGCACACGGAACTTGATCTTGTCGTCTCCTTGCTCGTCCACCTCGCGGCTCATGGTGGTGATGAACTCGGTGATGAGCTCGATGTCGAAGCTGCTTGCTTGATCGTGGAGTGTCTCCCATCCAAGGTTGAGGAGGCATTGTTGGAGGTCCGGCCATACCCCGACCTTGGAGAGGAACTCCTCATCCATGTCGATGTTGGGGAAGATGCGGCCGCGGATGTTGGTGTAGTAGAACTCCTCCTCACGGCTTGTGAGGGTGAACCCCTCCCGAACCGCGCGCGGTACATATGCCGGCTCGCTCGGCTCGGCCTCCATTGACGGTCCGCCCGCCGCGGCGGCGGCGGCGGCGGCGGTCGCGCTTCTCGTGCGCGGCCTCGGTCCTCGAAGGATGCCGATGTCGCGGTGGCCGATGAAGAAGTAATCCCGCCCTCGTGGCGGTGTCATCTCGACGGAGAGCTCGGGGCTATCATAGCCCACCGAACTTGCCCTTCGCGCCGAGGTGAAGGAGCTGGAGTCGCTGCCGGAGTTGTTGTCGCCGGCTTGGTGCGACCCGCCGGAGTGGTGTGATCCACCGGAGTGGTGCGACCCGCCGGAGCTGAACCCCCGGTGAATCTTCCTGCCGGCGCTCTTGAGCGTGGAACTAAACCCCTTCATTTCCTGCGAAAGAATGGAAACGAATCGCGCAAATGGAGGAAGTGGAGGAGTGGAGAGAGTTACCAGGGAGTTGTGGCGAAAATGGAGGAGGTAGTGCCCCCTCTTATAGCTCTCCATGGCGTCCAAGGGAAGGAACCCGCGCCGGTTCAAATTCCCTGCGCGCGCCGGTCGGCACAACGCCGTGCCGATCGGCACGGTTCAAAATTCCGCGGATTCCGTCGTACCTCGGCTGCCACGCCTTCTTTTCCTCTTCCCTATGACTTGTACAGTGTCGGATGTCGGGGAACAGGGGCGCATCTGCAAAAGATTAGCTTTCCTATGGTGTGCCGATTGGCACGGAGACCGTGCCGGTCGGCACGAGTTCAAATTTGCACAGATTCGCACGTACCTTAGCTTCAGCAACTTCTTTTCCTCTTCCCCATGCTTGATACAGTGTCGCATGTCGGGAGACAGGGGAGCACGTTCGAAATTTGAATTTTTCAGGTGGTGCCGATCGGCACGGGTACCGTGCCGGTCGGCACCTTTGCTCCATCCCGAGGCTGGGTGCTCGGTGTCTCCCCTGTGCTCGGCAGCTGCATGGGTGTCAGTGATCCTTCCTCCTTCCAATGTGCGCAGACTTTGATGATCCAATTCGAATTTGGTCAGTGTGCCGGTCGGCACAACAGGATGCCGGTCGGCACTGTGTAGTCCGCGCCCGATTCAAACTTCGTTGCTTTGTGTCGCCAAAATTTCAAATTTTCATGCGGATGTCAGACTTTCTGTAGCGTCGCGATCCTTGGAGGTGGCGTGTCCATGCTGTGCCGATCGGCACCGAGGCGTGCCGGCCGGCAACTGTGCCAAGTTTCCGCCAGTGCCTCCTTCTTTCGCAAGGATCATCCAGCATATTCCTGCGACACAGAAAAATACCAAAAGCACGGAAATATTCTCGGAACAATTGTTGCACTTACCTTTCCAAATTTTCCTTCATCAAATATTCCGCATATTTTCTCCACTTTACCCCATGTTAATTTTCATCTTCAGTTTGGGGTAACGTCCAGGGCACGATTTGGCTTGCCTGCTGTTGTGCCGATCGGCACAACCTGTGCTGGTCGGCACATTCCAGAATTTCCTCTTTTTGTTTCTTTTCTTCCTGCGCTGTTAGCGAACAAGCAAAATACAAAAACAAAAACTGCAGAAAGTAAACAGACAGCGCAGGTGTTCACACAAAAGTTAAAACAAACACTTGGACTAACAAATTTTATTCCGGGAGCATTATTGTGGATTACAAGCAAACAATTTAAAGGCCGGGTTGCCCTCCCGGTTAGCACTAAATCTCTAATTCACGGGTTGCCCTCCCGAAAGCACTAACACACAAAGACTCACCCTATGACTCGCTCCCGAATTTTGGGTTGCCTCCCAAAAAGCGCTCTTAGTTTTAAAAAGGTCATAGAGCTTGACCTCCCCGCATAAATCACTTCCTTAGCGTTGCTTTACGGGAAAAAGTTGCGACACTACAAGGTTCTCATGTCTCTTCTCCTTCAATGATAGGACATATCCTTCCTCCAATTACCCTCGATTGCTTTATGGTGCGGAGACTTATATTTCTCAACGGTACGGCCTTCTTCTCCCTTGGGGCGAAAATTAAATGTGTAGGAGGCTCCACTTATGTCGAAACTTATCTTTCCACTCCCCACATCAATGTTCGCCTTCGCTGTCCTCAAGAATGGCCGGCCCAAAATCAGTGAAGTCTTTGTCCTTCTATCCATATCAAGCACAATGAAATCCACAGGAACTATATGATCACCAATTTGGACAGGCACATCTTCAGCAATTCCATCGGGATAGCGAACCGATTGATCGGCCAACTCCAAACACATGGCCGTAGGCTCCAACTCTGGCAAATTCAAACTTGCAAAGACATAGCGAGGCATGACACTTACACTTGCTCCAAGATCGCATAAAGCCCCTTCAAAGATTCGAGCTCCAAT
Organism: Eragrostis nindensis; assembly: GCA_012490785.1. NCBI lineage: Eukaryota > Viridiplantae > Streptophyta > Magnoliopsida > Poales > Poaceae > Eragrostis > Eragrostis nindensis. The sequence continues at coordinate 519,435 of JAAXCT010000072.1, read as the reverse complement.
CAAACACCGGATACTAGGAGATCCGGGGTCGGGCTTCTTTTCTGGTGTAATGTCATTAATAGCTGCAGTGCACTCTCTTGTCATCTTCACTACTTCTTCCGATGCTAAGGACTTCTTGCTTTGCATAATATCCTTTATGTACTTAGCATAGGTAGGCACTTGAAGAGCATCAAGGAACGGGACATTGATATATAACTTCTTCATAATATCGACAAACCTGGAGAATTGTTCATCATGATGTCGAATCCTTTCTGTCTTGGTCAACAGCTGCGTATCCAGAAAGGTAGCAGGACCATGTTCCTTGTTCTCAGTTCCCTTTTTCAGACCCGAGAGGTCAATTTCTTCTGTGTGCCGATCGGCACCATCTCCGTGCTGGTCGGCACATTCAACTGTAGCGTGCCGATCGGCACCAGCGTCGTGCCGGTCGGCACGGGGTCGTCTTGCTCCAGCTGCAAACTTCGGATCTTCAGTTTGCTTCCCAGACCTCGTCTCGATGGATTTCAGCTGTTCTGCAGAGCGGGTATTACCAGGAAGAGCTCCTTTCTCGCCTTTTACCGACTCCGCTAATTGGGCCATTTGTTTCTCCATCATCTTCATGAATTGGAGAATTTGCTGATTTGAACTCCCCACTTCGATGACCTTGTCATTGATTGTCTCAAGCACACGATCAACTTCCTTGAATTTGGCTTGAGTGTCCTTGTTGACCTTCTCTTGAGCTTGAAAGAACTCTTGGCATTGAATACGAAGAGGGATGGCGTTTTGCATAGACGATGACGGGGTGAAGCTACTCCTTTGTTGCTGATATGGAGTCTTCCATCCTTGACTCTTGATATAATTGAGCATTTTCACATCTTCGGGGCAATCCTTGCTCACATGACCAAGTTCTCCACATTCTTCACATGTGGAACGGGCTTCCGCTAGCTTGACGGTCTCTTCCTTGGGAATATGATCAATCTTATCCAATCTCCTTTGTATGGTGTCAAGCTTGTCCATAAGCAATTCATCATAGGCTCTTTCCACCACACTCTTCATCTTTCCCGTGGAAGGTTGGAGGCTTCTACTTTCTCTGTCACCAACCCATGATTGATTTTGCTCTATCTTCTTGATCAAAGCCGTGGCTTGAGCGGGTGTCTTGTCCAAAAACGATCCTCCAGCCGAAGCATCTAAGTGTTGTCGGGACAAAAGATTCAAACCCGTGTAGAACCTCTCCACTAGCTCCCATTCAGCAAGACCATTGTGCGGACAAGCATCCTTGTACTCGTTGAATCGATTCCATGCTTCTCCAACGCTCTCATCAGCAAGTTGAGTGAATCCAAGGATCTTGTTCTTCAAAGCTTGAGTCTTGCCTGGAGGGAAGTATTTTGCCAAAAATTCTGCAGAAAGTAGATCCCAACTAATCTTGGTCGCAGTAGGTAGCCCATGGTACCACTGCTTAGGACGCCCAATAAGAGATAGAGGGAACAATCGCACCTTGGCTTCATTGTCATTCATATGTTCCAATTGAAAGGTACCGCAGATTTCATGAAAATGTTGCAAATGCATATTAGGATCTTCAGAACCTGTGAACGGTTGCTGACCAACCAAAGACATGTAGCGCTCCAGCCGAAAGGGTCGGGCTTGTGCAGTGAATTTAGTCTTGGTAACATTGTCCAAGGCAGGCTTGAGACGATTAGCAATTGGTGTTGCGTCTCCCATGTCTTCTTCTTCAGGAACTTCTTCTACCTTGTCTTCTTCCAAAGCTGCAAACAATGCCTTCGGGCTGAGTGGCTCGCGGTTGTCTTCTATGTCTCCCACTGACTTGCTTTTCTTTTCCGCCTTACGCTTGCGAAAGAGACTGTTAAATTAGAGGGTTTATTTGACTTAGCGCCGTCCATACCTGTCTGTTAAATAAAACAGGACATATATACTGGAAAAGATAGAGAAATCAAAGAAAGAAAGCTCCGTGCCGGTCGGCACACAGGTGTGCCGATCGGCACAGTGACCAATTTCTCAAACTTCAAACAATGCCTAATTCGAACAAAGGTCCCCGGCAACGGCGCCAGAAAAAGACAGCTTGTTGGTCGTATCTACGCACCCACTTATATACCGCAAGAGCACGGTGTACAGTTGTAGTCTTTTTCCCCTAGAAGAGTATTCCAAGGTTTAATCGAACCACAGAGACCTATGGGAATTAAGCAAAATCATCAGTAAAAGAGTTAGCCAAGCTTTCTAGTGAGCGTGAGCGTGGGTTTCAGGAAAACGGGGTGTTGTGCCGATCGGCACAGGGGATGTGCCGGTCGGCACCAAGGTGAAGTTGTCCAAAGTGTTGTCCGAAAAGCCTAGGAACAGATTAGATCATGGGGTAAGTTAGCCAAGTCTGCTAGTTGAGATCGTAACCAAAAAGCTTAATCAAATAGCATCATAAACGGGATTACTCAATTATTGATAACCGAAGATCGATAGGTCAAGACCCCTTTCCGTTGAGCCCTGTCACGACCAATCGCCGTAATCGGTAGCCTCTTCCTACTCTACACCTCATCTCAAGGATCATCGCGTATGCATTAGCGGCTGTTGAGGTACAGAGACAACGTGCAATTATGGCGCATTACAAGATCCCGATATTACCTTAACCACAATGGAGATAGTGAGAGAACGAATCTTGTCACTTCTTTTTGCCACCACAATCAAGATAACATCTAATACTTAGTCGTCACTAAGCGTAGGAACAAGCACATGTAAAGACCATAAAATCCAGGCAATCAATAGTCAAAACCGTTCATCCACATATTCAACCATACTTCAATGATACATAGTGCAAGATACATCACCATCTAGTTGGCCTACCTTGATGGATCACCTCTTTAGCACCAACGGTTCTTGATCAACAACTAGAGAACATGAAGAACGGGGCAAAGCCCCGGTGGCTCTAAACTTACTAGCTGTGTTGTCCCTCTGGCGGCGGATCCCGAAACCCTAGGGCTTTTACAAGTTTATATAGGGCTGTACATCAGGAAGGGAAGGATTCTCGGGAAAAGAGTCCTTGTGCCGATCGGCACATGGGTTGTGCCGATCGGCACACCTCGTGTCCAGCTCGGCTTCCTCCCTGAGTCGGTTCCGAAGTCCTAGGTAGCTTCCATGTGGGCCTTCCAATCAGTTTTCTTCGAGATCAAGTCTTGTGTTGCTCTTTCAAATCTTCGAGTATCTTTTATCTCTTCGTGACGGATATCTCCCAAGATTGGCTCGGATAACTTCCTTCTAGAATAAACTAAATGGTGGGCCAGCTTCAGTGGCCTTGGGGTCCCATGTGCCGGTCGGCACATGGCTGTGCCGATCGGCACAGTGGGCCTTTTCTACTGGTTCTCTTCTCTTCAGGTCCAGATCAGCCACGATGTCCAGAATGTCGTCCTTTTCATCTGTTTCTGTAATAAAGCTCCAGAACGACATATATACAAATATGGTGCTATTATCAAGGGTTAATGGCCTATAATGATGACATTTATGCTCTAAATAAGGCGCAGTTGGCATATAAAATGGTATGCTAGAAATCGCCAACATCGATCTATGCCACAGCGTCGGTTCGGTGTTCACCTCGGTGATTGCTCTAGACGTAGCATGTCAATCCGTAGGGTTGGTGTACCTCGAGGGGTCTAGAGTTAGGTTTATCACTGCTAGAATGGCACTAGGAATGAGTAAACTCCATTGGACATGATTGTGCGCCACCGTCTGTAGGGGTAGGCGGCAGATGATGACAGCACTGTCCATCCCTTGTAATCCCCCACGTTCGGGTATGACGTAGGAGTTTGTAAATTAGCAGGCCAGGCGAGGCAGACGTCGCACATCCCGGACCTCCCCGTAGTGCCTGGGTGCATAGAACTAAGTCCTAGACTTGTGTACTGTTTGTGTGAATGTGTTGAACCTATAAAACCTATGTGAAGATGTATTATGCACTGTAGCTCTTGCTTTGCTCGTTCTCCACTTAGATTGTTTACCCCTTTTGAGGATGAATCTTCTGTGTGTCACACTATCCAACTATCATTTATCTGTTACTTACCCCTGTTTGGTTCTTAGCAAAGTATGATCTTCTATACTCATGAACACAAGTACTTTCTTAAACCATCGTCTTGATTTGAGAAAATATGAATAACGATACCCTGAAATACTCCAAGGTGAAATGCTACAACAGATATTCATCCGTGCGCTCACGGATTTATCTTTAATAAGAAGATCTACCAATAAAGCTTTTCTGGCACTTGTGCTGGTGACGGTTAATTTGGTATGACTTAGCAAGTGTAAACACCCTTGCTGAACTTTGGCATGTGTTTATGAGAGTACATTTGGTTTACGTCATGTATATTTGACTCATTTATGTAGTTAATTATGGATATAAATTTGGTATATATTTGTAACGATCCAAGCAAGGAAAAAAAATGGGCCGTATGATGAAAAAATATATCTCGGGCCAACACAAAATTAGAAAGCCCAATATGATTTTGTGATGAATTAAATGGACTGCAAATATGCCGGGCCCCTAATGAAAAAGGCCCACGAACCAACATTCATGGGTTGGATGGCGATTTGTGAACAATCTAACATGGACCACAAACGGGCCGAGCCCATGAAGCAAAAGGCCCATGATAGGCCTTTTGTGTACGAGACGACGATTTTATGACAAACCAAAACTGGGCCTGGCACAAAACAAAATGAGCTGGATCACGATTCTGTGGCAAAAATAATATGGGCCGAAAGTAGACGTTCCCACTAAGTGGCCCAAGCTGTCCGTACAGCCCAACAAAGTTGGGCCCATAACAGGTTGATTATGGTCGGACCCACTGAGGTGGGCTGGGGCCCACTAAGTGAGCCCATGAGAAAGCCACGTCGGATGCCACATCGGATCGTATACGTATACATACTATAATACTGTATCATAGCTAACGGGGCAGGACTAACAGCACAAACCAATTCATCATTAATCATGACTTGTGACGCATGACTAGTGACGGTTTTTTTGTCATAAATCATGATTAATGGCGAAAAAACCGTCACAACCGTGGTTGGTGACGGCTAAATTACGTCATAAATCAGCCAATTTCTTATAGTGATAATAGGCAGAACTGTAATCTAGCTTTGTTCCTTACGAGGGCATGCAGACTTTTCCAAAACTGCACTTTTTTTTTGTACTAAAATTGCTTAAAATGAAATGGTGGTGAACCATAAAGTTGTAGATCTCTTCCAGCAATGCTCATACTATCAATTTATGATTTTTTTAAGATGTCCTGTGCAGAAAAAGGATATCTCGCCCTATTCATTTGATGAGATGGGCATTTTTTAAAAAAATTGGTATATTATGTTTTCGAAAATACAATTTGAAATTTTTTTTTAAAAAAAAACTGATCGTCGAGGTGCTGCGAGTGCGTTTTATAGATCTTGTGGACAAGCTGCTTCTGAAGAATGGTTCATACGAAGGTAGTTAGGCCCAGGTCCAAGAAGGTGCCGTGTAACTAGAAGGGAGATAAGAGAGAAGGGAGACGCACTTTGTCTCTTCCAATTCTTCCAGAATCGTTCTTAAGTGGAGCTGGAATCGTATTCTTTTCTAAAAGAAAACTAAAGGAGCGGCGTTGGAATCTTTAAAGATGATGAAGCGTCCTGCTGAAGATCAGCCGGCTAGGTCTCTTTGCAGGATGCCGACTCCTAGTATATTCTTTGATTCCTGTATTAAAAGGTGTGGAAAATTTCGATTTTTCTATGTCGTCGAAAGGAAATGTGGCACCCGGGACCATTAGCACGAATATTTGACACCGTTGCAGATAAGCATCTGGGTTTGATCAGATTCGATTCTGATGTTACGTCGACAAGCCCAAAGGTGACGCTTTTAATATCATGTGGATTTGGAGGCAAGATCGCCATGGCGCATTAATGGTAAAATGAAATGCAACAGACGCTTTGATTAGTAATTAATGCCAATGACAACTTTAAATAGTGGAAAACAATGAGAAAAGACTGAGACGCAACGTAGCTGTGCGCCCCCATATGTCACCCCCCCCCCCCCCCCCCCCCCCACCCCCCACTTCACGTCCACCACACCCAGCGCATCTCAATTGATTTTTAATGGAAATCACGATCAAATAAGTCTGTAGTAACCTTATTGGGGAACTAAGTAAAATTGTCTTCATGCTAAACACATTTTGTTAAAAAAACCCTAATAATCGAACAGAATGTCCAATTGATAGTTAGTCCAGCCGTACGTTTGCATAGGCTAGAATATAAAAAGCTTCCTTTTTCTTTTCTTTGGATATTTTCACCTGCTATATCCTTTTTTGTGTTATATCCCAAATGCAATCTGCAGCACGAGAACCTCTCCTCGTCCGTCGATCATGGTGAAATGCAGCGTCCACCAACACTCTAACGCTCAAAGTATATTTATAAATATATCATTGCTATCAATACATCCAGGTAGGAGTAGGATTTTGTGGACAACTCTTCAGCAACTGGGACATACAGGATTTGGGTGTAGTGGCTTTGCAGCAATTGGCTCAGGCAGCCACGACAACTGTTTTTTTTTTTTCTAAGGCACATGGGTGGTGATCTAATCTAAGGATTGATTATGCATGTCTTTTCTACTTTTTATTGGCTATGTGCTTTTTTCAAGGAGAGGCCGAATCTCTTTCCATGTTTTCGTATTAGCTCAATGTAATTTGCTTGAAAAATCAATAAAGTAATATTCCATTATAAAAAAAGGTAGGTGTAGGACCGAGGCTCACCCAGAAATGGCATCGCTCCACAGTTCTCCACCCATGGCCGCAACAGCCGTTCTGGACGCCTTCATGCCTGCTGGTTGGCCACCCTGCATAGATGATCCGGCCCCGACTGCGTTATTTTTTTTTTCAAAAAACTCTTTCTGGCTAGCTAGGAGCTTGCATTCCGTATGACAAGAGGAATGAGGACACTGGAAGTAAAATGCTGTAAAATCCCATGATTCACGTACTAATACAACAAGCAATTAACAAAAGATAAAGATGGACAAGCACCCAGCGTCTGGGTAGATCTCCGGCGCCAACTGAGAGGCTTGTCCAGACAATGTTTTGCGCATGCTTAGAAGTGGCCATCGGGGATGTCTCGCGTTGACGTTATTTTGGTCAGGGTGCTTGCACTCATTCCATGGCGCCATGTTCCAGTCCGAGCCAAAGTGTTGTCGTGGGTCAAGATCAGTAAGGAATGGACTGTCTAAGTATCGCTGGGTGGCCGAGTGCAGGACATGAAGTGTCTCCTGATTGTCCAAGTAATCACAGATTAATTACCTTCAAGTTTGGGATATAGTTTAGGGACTGTGTTGCAACATGGTGTTGACGAGTGTTCCTTCACTTTTGGATACCGTACCGGTGGCCGTACCGTTTTGGCTGTTAGGATGGTATGTTTCGGTACTGGGCGATACCGGCGTACCATACCGGTCTTTAGTTTAATTATATATTTAATTATATATAATTAAATATATAATTAAATATCCGAGCCAAAGTGTTGTCGTGGGCCAAGATCAGTAAGGGATGGACTGTCTAAGTATCGCTGGGTGGCCGAGTGCAGGACATGAAGTGTCTCCTGATTGTCCAAGTAATCACAGATTAATTACCTTCAAGTTTGGGATATAGTTTAGGGACTGTGTTGCAACATGGTGTGGACGAGTGTTCCTTCACTTTTGGATACCGTACCGGTGGCCGTACCGTTTTGGCTGTTAGGATGGTATGTTTCGGTACTGGGCGATACCGGCGTCCATACCGGTCTTTAGTTTAATTATATATTTAATCTAACACATATTTTTAATTATATATAATCATGTTCAAAATAGATATTTTTTATCTACGATGATTATTTTTAGTGTAATAATGGGATAATGCTCATTCAAATTAGATATTACTAACCTCCATTTCATAATACTTGACAATTGACTTTCACTGTTCATGCTTTGACTAGAAATATTTGTTAAACTTTTTGATTAACTAAATCAATAATGGTATCAATAGAGGGGTTGTCAAAAGTACTTTAAACATGTCAAATGTTTGTGAATGTTTAGGCAAATATTTACAGAAAAGACAAATAGTCAAACAATGAACAGTAAAGTCAAAGTTGTCAAGTATTTTGAAATGGAGGTTAGTACCTGTGACGTCCCGCCTCCACGAGGCCGGGCCCGCACGCCTGGCAGCTCTCTAGGATCTCAAGACTGTCCCCACAGACCAACACACGTCTTTTCTGCGCACTTTGTCCTCACTCGTGCGCACCCGGGAAGGACTTCCCGGTCGGTCACCCATCCCGAAATTGCTCTGGGCCAAGCACGCTTAACCCCGGAGTTCTTTCGAGATGAGCTTCCGGAAAAGAAGTTGCAACTGTTGGTATGAGTATTCTTATCAATCCTATTAAGCCCTGGGCCAGGATGTTACATTCTCACCCCCTTAGGAGATCGACGTCCTCGTCGATCAACCCCAGGCCAGGAACTTCCTCTCTTGGCCACGTCCGTGCGTCCAGTGCCAGCGCATGTGCCATGCTGTGTGACCACTTGGGCCCACACCAGCCATGCACACCATGCCTGCGCAACTGCGCCCACACGCGCCCGTGAAACCGCGAGAGTCGGTTCTGATACCACTTGTGACGTCCCGCCTCCACGAGGCCGGGCCCGCACGCCTGGCAGCTCTCTAGGATCTCAAGACTGTCCCCACAGACCAACACACGTCTTTTCTGCGCACTTTGTCCTCACTCGTGCGCACCCGGGAAGGACTTCCCGGTCGGTCACCCATCCCGAAATTGCTCCGGGCCAAGCACGCTTAACCCCGGAGTTCTTTCGAGATGAGCTTCCGGAAAAGAAGTTGCAACTGTTGGTATGAGTATTCTTATCAATCCTATTAAGCCCTGGGCCAGGATGTTACAGTACCTTGAATCTAGATCGGTATGGACAAGTATTGTCGGGCATACCGGCCGGTACCGGGCGGTATTGACCGGTATCGACCAATGTTGACCGGTATTGACCGGTATTTTGGCTGGTATGGGATAGAGCCTTTTATGTACCAGCTAAGGCACTGGTATGGTACATACCGGCCGGTACCGGAACGGTATCGATACATAATTCTCCTATGGAAATGGACCTCTGACAGACAGTACCCAGCCTCAGCGTACCATGACTTCTTTCTTAGATCCAAGCTCATTGCAGGACCGAGTATCTTCTGGAAGGCTCTAGCCCTGCCGCGCGTCAAATTCTTTCTATGGCTTTTGCCACATACCCCTTGCTGGACTGTGACCGGAGTCGCCGTCACAATTTACAAAGATGCAGTTGCGATTTGTGTAATCAGGAAGTGGATAATATGGATCATCCCCTCGTTGGTTGCTGTTACTCCAAGGAGGTCTAGTGGCGAGCCCTCCACATCATCGGCCTTCAGGGCCTGGCTCCAGCTGGGAACATGATCTTCATGAGCTGGTGGCTTTCCTCTAGGAAGCGGGTGATAAATCCGTCAGCTGCAGCTTCAACGCTCTCATGCTCCTGATCTCGGATGATTGGGAAGGAACGCAATGACCGCGTCTGACCGCCGCACGGTGAAGCCCTTAGTGTTGCTTAGCTGAATCATGGGGAAGGCGAGACTGTGGATCGATCATGGCTGGACACAATCATCTTCAAATGGTACAGGCCCTTGTCAGGGTTTTGGTTCTGGCTCAACTTCTATATTGTCTAGGTGACAAATTCTTTATGTAATAGATCTTTGAGAGAATTCCTTTCTTGGCACTAAAAAAGTCATGCCTTTCTTTCTTGGCCCTTTCTGAAATGAACTTCCCTATCTGAACCAAAATCTATTTTTCCTTCCTTTCATGGTCTTTTCATTAGTTTTAGCTACTACCGGTGTCAACTAAGGGGTGAAATACCATTTTACCTTGACAAAAAATAATGCTAATATTAAGTTTCAGTTTGTCTTCATCTTAATCTCAGCGGTCCTTTTGTATTCCATAATTTCACACAATATTAATAGTGTACAAATATTTTGTGCAATTATGGAATACAAAAATAATGCTCATTTAAGTCAAAGACAAACTGTAATGATTAATTTTAAAATGGTCATTTCACCCCTCAGTTGACACTGCTAGTAGCCAAAACTAACGGCAGGGCCAAGAAAGGAAGGAAAAATAGCTTTTGGTCTAGATAGGAAAGTTCATTTCAAAAAAGGCCAAGGAAGGAAGGCGTGACATTTTTAGGGCCAAGAAAAGAATTGTCTATGGATCTTTAATCGGTTCTCATGTTGTTCGGTTCGGTGAGCCTAGGCTTACTGTAACTTGTAAAACTAATTTGCTTTCCTTTTAATGAAAAACGTGCTTCGGCATGGTCGTGAAAAAAATAGACAAGCCCACAAGATATGTAGTTGGCTTAGCCTTCGTTTTGTTGATCAGTTTTTGAAGGTATCTTGCTACTCTAGGTAATCCTCTAATGGCTCTGCCTCTGGCTCATAGGCTTGCTGCCCAATTGGCTCTCAGCATATGCAGGCCAACAAGAAATCACATCAAAGAACAGATGTTGAGGAGTGAGGACGGCAAGTTATAAACATTTTAGATTATAGAAATAGTTACTGCTTGCATCTTTTTTCTGACATGCTGGTTGGTAGAACTAGTCCATAACCCAAGCGTTTCTTTGCCGAGTTTGGATTCTATCCAAAGTAATAGTTAACTAATGTGGCGACAAGTACAAGCTGTCAGAGATGAAGCCTCCAGCAATATCAGTACAGGGATTGTACATGAATAATCATTAACTTTGTTTATGTATTATTAGATGTTGAGGATCGGAGTTTCAGATCAAGATTTAGTTGGAGTATAAATCTGAACCAGAAAAGAGGAGCACCAATTAAACCAACCACTATATATATTTCCTGAGGGCACTAAGGTAGGATCCAGTCGATCGAGGCAAGGCCCACACAGGGGATCGAGGTGCACATGAACCGCACGAGCGACAACTCAAGTACGCGTTGGTTTGATGTTGCTGTAAACATCTCGGATGGCATTCTTGAGCTCGTCCTTGTCAATCCCAACCACACGGCGCTTAACCTTCCATTTGTGCACCAATAGGAAAGTTGGCAAGACCTGCACCCGAAGGAGGCTCGCCCATATCTGCGTTCATACAGACAAGATTATTAATTATGACGCTCTTAGTTTTGAGCAATATATTTATCTATCTATAGTATATATACCAGATTTCAATTTAGAAACGGAGCACGTACAGACAGATGGATATGGTCTCGGCTCCATACATACCTTGAACTCGTCGATGTCGAGAGTGTAGAAGTCGGCCATTTCTTTCATATCTTTGGCGAGAGAATCCAGCTTCGGCCTCATGAACTTGCATGGATCCGACCACGGAGCCGTGAACTCCAGCACCACCTATTGAACGTGGCAAGAGAGAGAAAGATTAACGGCGCTAATAGATTTTCTTAAAATTTACAAGATCCTCAAAAATTGAATTTTGCTTGGAAAAATTAATTATAATTTATAAGTACCAGCTTGGAGTCCATGTTCACCAAATGATCCTTGGGATCGTTCATGCGGAGGGTCTTTACGGGGGAACTCATCTTTTCCATTCCTTGGAAGAAGTTCTCTGGGGAGTCTGGCCGGGATGCAAAGCAAGCTGGTATCTATATATTCAAGGAAAGAACACAAGCCAGGGGAGCTGTGTGTTAGCCCAACTTGCCGGTTCCTTAGCTTAGTCGTGTGGGGAAGGCTGTTGCTTTTATATATAGCTGGGTGCTAGGTCGGCTTTGGGATGAGAAAGAATAGATCCTCGCCAACTTTTGCGAGAAACGTCCTCGGTGGCAGCTTCGACCATCTTACTAGATAGAGGCTGTGGCGTGGCGGACCTCATGCTATTAATAGCATATAATTAATAGGTAAACAATATTGGGGCAGTCCCAATACTCCATGTAGACTCATTTCTGTTGTAAAAATCTTATTTTGACTACGACTCCTACAGAAAGTTTCTAGAAGAGTAAATCCTAGTCTATGTGTGAGCTACTTTATTAAATATGGAGTCCTACTTAGAGTATGGAATTCTACGAGTAATGCTATGTCTACAAAAAGTTTTACAAAATTTCCACAAAATGCTGACGTGTCATTGAATTTATAGCGAGTGCTGCTGACGTGTGAATGAATTTATAGCAAGTGTCTCTTTGAATTATGCCAATCCTAAATCATGCAACCAACCATGTTTCGCCACGTCAGCATTTTGTGGGAATGTTGTAAAACATTTTTTTGTAGATGTAGCACTGCTCGAATTCTAGCTATATGTATGGATACCACCCTATTGTAATAATCCTGATCATTGTTGCAATAAAAATTTAGAAATCTCCTACATCTTGTATCTTCTACTTTATTGCCTGTCGTTCTCAGCACAAAGCTCTACGCTGAGTCACCTGACGCCAGCACCTCGACGACAACGTCCAGAAGTTGGCGACCAGGAGAATCACGCGGGCAACACGCAACACCTATGTTGTTGACGGATTGAGAAGGACGAATTCAGGGTACGTCTACATGGCATCGAGCTTCATCCTTCAACAAGTGACCTGCCTACATCGAATTTGAAGGTATCTGGCAGTCTACCGTATCGATGCATTGAATTGCATGGCTCGTTGCAGCATGGGATCAGAACCCCTCTTGCATATGGCCCGGTTTTTCTAAACCGCGATTGTTTTACCCAACCTAGACCTAATTCATGCATTAACAGTAGCACAGAATCGATGGGGCATGTAGCCACCACAGCACAAACACTCGGATCTGAAGGCCGAATCATCGTGTCAAAAAAAAAAAACAAAATGGAAAAAGAAAATCCTTAAATCTACAACTTGCCGACGACATTTGAAGTCATTGTCGTGCTTTCGAGGTTGTCGCCGAGCTGTACTCGCCTTCTTCCACCATCATCGAGCTGGATCTGGCGAGATCTGGCCGGACCAAACCTTAATCGGGTTGGATCTTGACGAGATCAACTGGAATCCACGTCAGGTGGGACCGTAGCTTCTCCTCTCCTAGGGTGCGCCGCACGCCGCCTTCATCCACGCTACCAGCCGCCACATGACACGAAGACTACCGGATCGAGCCGACGGAGACCGGATCCACCGTGCGTGCCATCACCGAGGACCCATCCACAGGACTGAAGGGCCCCCGACCTTGGACCACCACGGCGACAAGTCGGGATCACCACCTCCTCAAAGGACCACCGAAGCAATGGCCCGGAGGCCGTCACCATGGCTTTCTTCCTCCTCATGGGGTCCACGGCGCCGCCTCTACTCCGCCAGCATGACCACACCTTACATTGCCGTCTCAACCCGCATTGCCTTGGCCGCGTCGCCGCATGGGACTGTGCGGGGACCAGCAACACTCCCACAGAAGGGCACTACCTCGCACTCCAGTCGCTGCCACTTGGTGTGAGAGAGATGAGTGAGGGAGAGAGTGAGTGAGGGTTAGGAACAGGCCAATTCACAAAATACCATTGGTAAGCGGCACCGTCCACAAAACAACATCAGTAAAAAGCGCCGAACAAAACAACATCAGTAAAGCTGCCTCTCATCACACGATAGCATCATAGGGTTTTTATTTGTTTTAAAGGCCAAAAAAGGACATGGATGGATCATTTTGCCCCTGCATGTACAGGAGGCTCACGGCAATTGTTTTGACACCAGAAAATGCTATAGGAGCCAGAAAAAAAGAAACATTAATTTTTGTTTTGAAAAATCAAACAATTCAGGAAAATTATTTTCTGAACCGGGAAAAATGGAGCAAATTATTTTATGAACAAATGGAGAAAATTATTTTCTGAACCCAAAAAAAGTAGAAAATTATTTTCTGAAGCAAAAAAGGAGAAAATTTTGGCATGACCTTTTGGTTTATAGTTGGTTCCCAGCACCATAATTCACATGGAAAATAATATATGCAAGCATAGAAAGTGCACCAAACCATCCAAACTTGTCTAAACCATACAAAGAGAGTTTTACAATTGTCTAACAACACAACAGTTCAAATGAGTTGTCCAAAGTTTATATGAGAGCTCTCCAAGCATAGGAATGCACCAAGGGTTGGCTACTTGGATGCAGAATCACCTCCTTTGTCCTAGGAAAGAACCAACAAATGCCTAGCTGAATTGCTAGGACTGGATGTACCAACATCATCATCTCCGTGCACTAAGTTGACAATTCTTCGAGTGAGGGATCCCAGCAAAATGGTGTCAGCTGGCATTGTCTTACGCCTTTTTTGCTTCCTCTTTTGTTCGGGCTTCCTCTTCCTACATGAAAATGGACAAGTTATTAGCAAATTTACAAGTAATGCAAGATCATGGCAGCATATATGAAAACAAATGAGAGTCAGCTCACCTCTACTTTGGTTCATTCAAAGGGCAATTTCCGGTTTCACGATGTCCAAATTCCCCACATTTCATGCACCATTGTTGTTTCTTTGCACCTGGTTCATGAGCAGCTTTAAACCTGTTCTTCCTTTGCCTTTGAAAGGACCGTGTGACCGAGAGGGAGGGGGTGAATCGGGTCACTCTAAAATTCCTTTAACTAATTCTACCATCCACTCAACTCCTAGACAAATAGTTTTACAACAAGTAAAGCACACTAAGGAGTATCCTTATCCTACCAAGCTAGTGAACAAAGGATTGCAATGCACAACCACACTAGCAAAGGGATAGGCTCTAGCTAGAGTATAAGAATATACAAGGTAAACTCTACTAGCTAGAGTAACGAGGAGAGCAAGAAAATGCTATAAGGATATGATAGGTAGGCACACTGGCAAGGGCACACTAGGTTGAGTCCTTAGTCAAGTAGATAGGCAAGGGTAAGAGCTAGTACGAGATAATTAGAGCAAGTATATGATCACACACAAGATAACTAGGAGCTAGGAACAATCAAGAGCAATATCAAAGTACAGCAATCTCAAGTACTACAAGCAGTGGATATAGCATGATAAGTAAACGCAAGTAGTAAAGGAGAAGGGATAGAAAGTGCTCATTGATTTTTCCTGACGTATCAGAAGGATGGTGCCTTCCCCTACTCCTCGTTAGGCCACTCCTGCCGGAGTCTCGACCACGTGATCCCCTCCGGAGCACGCTTCACCCTTTGAGTGAAGTCACGGGCACGTCCCGCTGCATGCCGGCAATGCTCCTCCAAGATACCACAAGGTATGTTTCTCAAAGGGCGCTCTCGTAGTGATGCTTCTTTGCAAGGGAAGCTCCAAGATCTTGTACAAACTTGTGTTAGCCTCCACAACCAAACACGAAAAAAGCTCAACATTGATGTCTAACCGGTCTAGGCCTTGCCATAGACCAAGAGTAACAAACCGAGATGGCTCTCTCAAGCTCACACTAGCTTAGATATCAATGGATACAATTGCTACTCTCTTGCACTAGGATCTCTCTCAATCCATCATCAAGTGCTTCTCTTGCTCCCCCTTGGCTCCTCACTAGGTTCTTCCCTCTTTTCCACTGGCCAAGAGCACCTCAAAGTGCTTGGAACCCGGATATATATAGCCTCCAACCAACAAACAATCCGTTAAACAAAAGCTGTCTGTTTTCCAACCATCGTATCATACGATCTCCACTGCATCGTATCATATGATGACTAACAACATCCATCTCTAGGACTAGCCGTTACACAGGCTAAGTCATTGTATCATCACCATTGTATCATACGATCTCTTCTTTCCTTCTGTCCAAAGACTTCACCCCTTTGGCCAGTCTTCTCTGATCATCGTATCATCCCATCGTATTATACGGTCTTCATCTCATCGTACCATACGATGACCTCTTCTCATTTTCTCTCTCCATTCCAGAAACATTTTACTGTAGCAGACATCGTCGTACCATAGCATCGTATCATACGATGACTATATTTCTCCTGACCAGAAACTTTGCTTCTCTAGTTCTCATCTGCTGATCATCGTATGACCATCATCATATCATACGATCTACCCATCGTATCATACAGTGACCCACTGACTTCCTGTCCAGAATCATCTCACTTCTGTCTGACACCATCACCACATCATACGGTCTCTAGCGTCATATCATACGATGACCTCTTCCTTCATCAGACCTATGAAACTGACTTTCTGCCTTGAAGTCTTGCTTTGTTCGTATCATACAATCTTTGACATCATATCGTACAATGACTACTGAAGTTGAAGCTTCGACTTCTTCTCTTCCTCAATTCTTCTAAATTCACCACACTTGGTTCCTTCACTTCTCTTCTGCCACCCTAGTGCCCAAGAGACTCACTATGCATCCATAGACCTATATCACTAGTGTGCTCTAAGAGAACCAACTCGATCCCTCTTGATAGTCCTGTTTTTATATGGACTCAAGCCTACATCTACACCAAACCAACACTTGCTTGGTTCTAGCATGTCCTTAGCTTTGATCCATTCCTCAACCGCGACTCCATCAAGTCCTCGATCCAAGATGACGAAGGCAACCAATCACCATGACATGAGAGATATGGTGGGTTGTGTTGGCGGTTCTTATGCGATAAAATTAAATTCATTAATTCCGCAAGGCACGGATCACCATTGTAGCATTTCACCTTGGAGTATTACAGGGTTATCGTATTTATATTTCTGCAGGGAAGTAGAGCGAAAGGGAGCTGAATAGTAGCAATGCATTGAATAATTTGGAGAAGGAATAATGTATCAACTATACTTGAGACGGGGGTAAGATAGGCATGATAGATATGGGTGGCACACACATCCTCAAATCCGAAGTGATAAAAGAAATAAATCGTAGTATACATTTGGGAGAGCAACGAGATAGAGTTAAGGCTACCTGTATGTTTATCTATTATTTACTTTTTCTAGCAGTCAAGTCTACAAAGGTTATCTACTCTAGCTAAGTTCATACACATACAAGTCATGTCGTTTCGGGGCACACACGTGCTAGGTTAACCGATGATGCTAGTTCAAACCTAGGGAACAGTATGCTATAATTAAGACCCTGCTGAGTCCAACCCGGACGTGGTGGATTACAGAGACCGGTGCAGCTGTCACATACACTCGCGGCTACCATCCTCCGTGGGGTTGGGTGCCAAACGTGCATAGGCCAAGTTCTAAGCGCCATGCTTACAACCCGCCTAGAGGAACTACTCTTGATCAACGGAGCAGCCCTATCTAAGAATAAACAAGCACAGATTTCACCCGACGTCATCTCGACGGAGGCATTCTCTCGTACTTGCCTACTCCAACAATCACGAATCCCACAACAAGACTTCTACGAGCACTTACTTAACCGAATAAATAAACTAAATAGAAAAGCACTACTAAAAGAAATAAATAAAGATAAATCTAAATATAATTATATTAAATAAAATAATATCTCAAAAGAGTAAGGATACAAAGAACTATACCGAACTCCGAGAAGACTCCAGAAGCCCGAGAGAGCTCTCACTATACTCTACTCTACTCTAACTCCCAAAGCTACTACTAAACTAAACTAACGAACGTTTGGATGAAGTGTGATGGTGCGAGTTGCTTCTGAGGCCGGGGGGTCCAATTTATAGCTTTTCATGGCGGTGGGAGCCCGCTGGCCGAAGCTGGAGAGGCGGTGGCGCCAAAGTAGGCCGGCCGGCCTAGGGGGGTGGCCGGCCGGCCATCCCCTGTGGCGGTTTGCCACCGACTTTTGCCTGAACGCTCCAGATTGCTCTCTGAAGGCGGTCTGAAGGTCGGCTCCTCGCTGGGGTCGGCAGAATTGCATTGAGGGCCAAGTTAACGCCCAAATGGCCCACCTTCTAGAATGGCGGTGCAAATCTGCTGGGCTGGCCTTGAATTGTACGTTGTGGATCAGTTTCCAGCCCACTGGAGCAAGTCCGGGACCTGCGGCCACCAGGTGGGGCCGGCCGGCCAGGGAATTTCCCTGGCTGGGCCCACTTTCCTTCACTATTCACTCCTGCATCCATATATTCACCAAAACTTATGGAGTAGTGTTATTCCTATCTACTATGCACAAAATCTTGGTGTTATGCTTTTATTTACCGGTAGGGTGGCGGTCAAATCATGGTTTAACGACCGCCAACAACCTCCCTAAGCTTAAACTTTGCTCGTCCCGAGCAAACTCAACTCAGGGTACCGGCGGATCAGGAGTTGCAAAGAAGCACCCCATGGGTAATAAAGATGCAATAACATACTCCCTAAACAGTGGTAAGTTTACGAGAGCACAAAATATTCATGAGTGTTGCAAAAATCGTGGGGCTTATATGTCACACCTTATCATGCAGCATTAAGGACTAGAACGGCATTTTCAGACAAGTACACAATTCTAGCAGGTATGCACCCAGAGTTTTTATGTGCTGCAAGGTAAGGTGTAAAAATTCTCCTTCATTTTGGCAGGCACTTCTCTTACCAGCCAATGTGAGTCTATTCCTACAAGCTTCACTCATCCTACCTTCTACCAAATGAGGCTTTGTATGTGGAGCTTGGTAAGGAATGCACAAATGTCATGCATATATTGTAAAGCTAAAGAATGAGTCTCAATCAACATAGCAACTCCATTTATTTTGGTCATAAGAATTGTTGTGATGGAGGGGGAGAAAATGAACTCACACTTGTGGAAGGGGGTTTTGAAAACATTGGTCCTTTATTTTGCTCAAAATGTTTATGATAAGAACCATATAGCCTTTGACTTTTGTCATGCAACCATGGAGGTTTTTTTTTTTATCACTCCATGATGCAAGGGGCTATGACTTTTGCATGGTTCAAAGAAACATTTTGAAATATTCTTGAGCTTTTTGGATGGACCAAAAGTTTTTACAAACTCTGAAAAATGTTTGGTTGAATTGTCCAAACATTCCCCTTTTTATTTGGTGGAGAGAAATTTTTCGAAAACACGCGCGAAGGAATTATGACCAAAATAAGGAGTGCTTAGTTTCAAGAGCACATCAAACCTTAACAAAACTCAATACATAAACAAATGGCTATGAGTGGGGCTGTTTCGAATATTATGATATGGCTCTGGTAGGTAAATAAATCCTCACACTAAGAGAAGTGTGCCAAAACAGAAGGGTTTTAGGTACTTGTAGCAATTCAAGAAAAACATCTCTGGATGAAACCATACTAAGGAATTGCAACAAGTCCTAATCATGCCATATCATAATCCACAATGCTCAGACTTGGTGTAACAAATGCAACCCATGGAAATAAGCAAGACTCATGATGTGATCATGCTCAAATAAAAATAACACATATGTCAGGAGTAGAGGTTGCATCTTTACGACACATGGGAAGCTAATTTGTAACTCGATCATCATTTCCCTTATGCGTAGCATAACACCAAGATTCTAGCATTTATTCGAAACAGGGAGTTTATTTTTTTATGAAAAGTTAGAAATACTTACCTGGGGGTCCTCCCCAAGCTTGAGTCTTTGCAAGACCCGAGCTAGCGTTGAACTTCTTCTTACCTGTCGGCCCTCCCCAAGCTTGAGTCTTTGCAAGACTCAAGCTTGATTCAGGCTCTTCCTCCTCCTTCTTGACCTGCAAAAAAGAGTGAGGATGATACAAGTGGCTAGCCCCTAATGAGCATCGACAGGAATCCTATTATTTTTTGTTGTTTTTAATTTTTCAAATTTTTATTTTGTTTTTATGGTTTATGAAAGGAAAAGCGAATGCTAGGCCTAGCTAGGATAACGATTGGGATGGCCTCCCCAATCGGAGGGCTCTCATTTTTACGTCTTGAGCTAGACGTTCTCCATGTCGCTTCCAATTGCTTGGACCTCGCTCGCTGGAGAATCTGGCGAGGCTGTGGTTCCTTCTTTCTTCCGCCACATCCTTGTTGTCTTCTTTGTGTTGGTGGCAGCGACGTTTTCTTTACTAGGCGCCTTTGTTGTACTCTCATCGGTCGATACCATAGCTGCCTTCTTCTTCCTTGAGCGCCTAGCTCTCCTCTTCTTTGGCGATTGTGACTCGCCTACTCCTTCTTGTGGCGGAGGAGCAAGAGGGGCTTGCGGTGCGTTTGGCGGCTGAGGCATTCTCGTTGGAGTCCTCCAATAATTTGCTGGCCTTCTTGCATTCTCTCTTGCCAGATAGTTTCTCATGTATGCAATGAGCTTGTCTGGCTGCGGCATGGGTGGAGTAATCTCAATCTTCTCCACTTCCCTTGGGTCCTTTCCATATATGACCCGTACTTGCTTGCATTGCTCAACCTTGGGCTTGAAGTTGAACGTCTCTTCCCTGCCGTTGAAGTCCAAGTGGATCTCTCCTGCCCCAACGTCGATGTTGGCGTTGGTGGTGCTCAAGAAAGGCCTCCCAAGGATGAGAGGGGTCTTGACATCCACTTCCATGTCAAGCACAACAAAATCGACGGGGACGAAGAAATTTCTGATCTGCACAGGCACGTCTTCAGCAATACCCGCAGGATGGCGAACCGATTGGTCCGCAAGTTGCAAGCACATGGCCGTTGGTGATAACGGGCGGTTTAGCCTGTCGTAAACTGTCTTGGGCATGACGCTCACACTTGCTCCTAAATCGCAGAGCGCCTGTGAGAAGTGCTGGCTGCCGATCGAACATGGGATGGTTGGACACCCCGGATCCTTCTTCTTTTCCGAAAGAATGTTCAAAATGGCCGCGCTGCACTCTTCTGTAAGCTTCACCACCTCCATTGCTGGAATGGGGCGCTTGTTGTCGAGGATGTCCCGGAAATACCTAGTGTAAGTAGGTAGCTGCATGGCATCAAGCAGCGGAATATGCACATATATATGCCGGATGGCCTCAACAAATTTATCGAAGCGCTCATCCACGGTGAGCTTCTTCCTACGATCGGGATAGGGCAAGCCTGTAGCGTCAAAATACTCATGAGGGGCTGCCTTAGGTGGAGCTTGCTCAACGGGAGGATCTGTCGTTGGTTCCTCCTCGGAGCTCTCCTTCTCGGCATCTTCCTTTTCAGGGACCTTCTTTTCTGGAGCCTTTTTGCCAGCCTTCTCCTTGGGGGCTGCGTTTGGTGTCTTCCCCTCTACACCCTTGGGGTATGGTGGGTCCACAGTACCTTTTCCGCCCCTGGTGGTGATAGCACTAACATTCTCCTTCGTACGAGGAGCCTGCACAGCTGAAGCTATTTGCGCGATTTGCGTTTCTAGCATTTTATTATGGCTTAGCTGATTTTGCAGAGCAGTGCTGAATGACTCTAGCTTGGCATCTATGCTCTCTAAAGCCTTGTCCGTAGTAAGAAACTTCTTACTAATGCTATCATTAATCTTGACCTGGCCGAGAACTAGATCCTTGATAGAGGGCTCAAATCGGGAAAGATTACCATTGTTACCTCCCTGATTCTTGTTGAAGGAGAGGTCTGGCCTGGAATTCCAGCCGTAGTTGTTCTGAGAGCGGTACCCATTGCCACTGTTGAGGAAATTGCATTCCTCTCTCGCATTCGGGCAATTGATGCCCATATGCCCAACGTTGCCGCATTCCTCACATGTCATGCGGGAATCCGCAACTTGCAGGTCCTGTGGAGACTCCACCTTGCGGAGTAGCTGATCGAGCTTGATGGCGAGCATGTCCATCGTCTCCACTTGGTGCACTCCACGGGTCTTGGTGCTCGCCGCTTGGCGTTCACCATGAGTCTGGTTGGCCGCCACCTTCTCAATCAACTTCTTAGCGTTCTTCACGCTAAGGGAGAAGAAGGAGTCGCCTGCTGCGGCGTCGAGGTGCTCTCGAGCGGACGGCCTCAAACCATGGTAGAAACTCTGTATAAGGAGCCATTCTTCCATGCCATGGTGTGGGCACGAGAGAACGTACTCCTGCATCCTGTCCCAGGCTTCCGCGGTCGACTCATCTGCGAGCTGTTGGAAGCCCGATATCTTGTTCCGCAGGGCAGTCGTCTTGCCCGGCGGGAAGAACTTGGCGAGGAAGGCATTAGAGCATGCCGTCCACGTGTCGAGGGACTCTTGGTTCGCGTAGAACCACTGGAGGGCCTTCCCCAACAGAGAGAATGGGAAAAGCTGTAGTCGGATGGCGTCCTGAGGTGCATCCTTCATGGCGAAAGTGTTGCACGTCATCAAGAACCTTTGGAGGTGAGCGTTCGCATCCTCCGACGGCTTCCCACAGAAAGGACTAGCCAAGATCATGTTGATCAAGGCTAGCTTGAGCTCGTAGTCCTTGTTGGTGATGCGCGGGTTGGGACCCACGCGGATGTTCTCCGTAGTCGGCGCGGAGAAATCGTTGATCGTCTTCTCAACAACGGGGTCGGCCATGTTGTTCGATGGGGAGGCCCTGACAACCGGTGGAGGAGACGATTCAAGAGCCAGAGCGTTCTTGCGGAACTGTTTGGTGAGTTTCGCTCGAACTTTCCTCAAGAACTGCTCTAGATCTGAGTGGAAGTTTTCTGGTAGGTCGAAACCAGTCATGCACAGTCCTGTTTCAAATTTCCACAACAAAGAAAGACAGGACAAGGGTAAGCCCGCAAAAGTAAGTGATAATTACTCTTCTCACAAACTTCAATGCATTTATTCAGTTCCTAGCTGCTACTTCCCCGGCAACGGCGCCAGAAATGCTTGTTGGCGGTTCTTATGCGATAAAATTAAATTCATTAATTCCGCAAGTGCACGGGTCACCATTGTAGCATTTCACCTTGGAGTATTCCAGGGTTATCGTATTTATATTTCCGCAGGGAAGTAGAGCGAAAGGGAGCTGAATAATAGCAATGCATTGGATAATATGGAGAAAGAAATAATGTATCAACTATACTTGAGACGGGGGTAAGATAGGCATGATATAAATGGGTGGCACACACATCCTCAAATCCAAGATAAATAAAAGAAATAAAACGTAGTATACATTTGGGAGAGCAACGAGATAGAGTTAAGGCTACCTGTATGTTTATCTATTATTTACTCTTTCTAGCAATCTAATCTACAAAGGTTATCTACTCTAGTTAAGCTCATACACATACAAATCATGTCGTTTCGGGGCACACACGTGCTAGGTTAACCGATGATGCTAGTTCAAACCTAGGGAACCGTATGCTATAATTAAGAGCCTGCTGAGTCCAACCCGGACGTGGCGGATTACAGAGACCGGTGCAGCTGTCACATACACTCGCGGCTACCATCCTCCATGGGGCTGGGTGCCAAACGTGCATAGGCCAAGCTCTAAGCGCCATGCTTACAACCCGCCTAGAGGAACTACTCTTGATCAACGGAGCAGTCCTATCTAAGAATGAACAAGCACAGATTTCACACGACGTCATCTCCGACGAAGGCACTCTCTCGTACTTGCTATTCCAACAATCACGAATCCCACAACAAGACTTCTACGAGCACTTACTTAACAGAATAAATAAACTAAATAGAAAAGAATTACTAAAAGAAATAAATAAAGACAAAACTAATTATATATTAAATAAAATAATATCTCAAAAGAGTAAGGATACAAAGAACTATACCGAACTCCGAGAAGACTCCGGAAGCCCGAGAGAGCTCTCACTCTACTCTACTCTACTCTAACTCCCAAAGCTACTACTAAACTAATGAACAATTGGATGAAGTGTGATGGTGCGAGTTGCTTCGGAGGCCGAGGGGTCCAATTTATAGCTTGTGAAGGCGGTGGGAGCACCCTGGCCGAAGCTGGAGAGGCGGTGGCGCCAAAGTCGGCCGGCCTAGGGGGTGGCCGGCCGGCCGTCCCCTGTGTCGGTTCGCCACCGACTTCTGCCTCGACGCTCCAGATCACTCCCTGAAGGCGGTCTGAAGGTCGGCTTCTTCGTGGGGTCGGTAGAATTGCAGTGGGGGCCAAGTTAAGGCCCAAATGGCCCACCTTCTAGAATGGCGGTGCAAATCTGCTGGGCTGGTCTTGAATTATGCGTTGTGGATCAGTTTCCAGCCCACTGGAGGAAGTCTGGGGCCTGCGGCCACCAGGTGGGGCCGGCCGGCCAGGGAAGTTCCCTGGCTGGGCCCACTTTTCTCCATTATTCACTCCTGCATCCAAATATTCACTTAAATCTGTGGAGTAGCATTATTCCTAATTACTATGCACAAAATCTTGGTGTTATGTATTTATTTACCGGTAGGGTGGCGGTCAAATCATGGTTTAACGACCGCCAACAACCTCCCCAAGCTTAAATTTTGCTCGTCCCGAGCAAACTCAACTCAGGGTACCGGCGGATCATGGTTTAACGACCGCGAACAGAGACCGGACAGTACGGTCTAAAGGAGACCGGACAATACGGTCCTTTGTACGGTCTCTTGTTTCGCAGGGCACTTTTGGGCAACGGCTAGTTTTGGGTTGGTAGCCTATAAATAGTTAGTTGCCCGCCCCTTGAGGGGTCTGTTGGCCATTGTTGGAGTGCAGGAAACTCAGAGGAAGCCAAGGGCAAGGAAGAGAAGCACTTGTGAAGGATTTAGAGTGATCCTAGTGCTTGAGAGAGTAGCAATTGCATCCACTTGATCTCTAGGCTAGTGTGAGCTTGAGAGAGTCACTTCGGTTTGTTACTCTTGGTCTATGGCAAGGCCTAGACCGGTTAGGCGTTGGTGTTGAGCTGTCCAAGGAGATTGTGGAAGCTAACACAAGTTTGTACACGGTCTTGGAGCTTCTCGTGCGAAAGAAGCATCACTAGTGGAGCGCCCTTTGGCACGCATCACATGCAGAGCCTTACCTCCGGAGGAGTACCCGGGATCGAGCCCGGCGGGACGTGCCCGCGACTTCACTCGAAGGGTGAAGTGTGCTCTAGAAGGGATCGCCTTCGAGCGGAGGGACGGGGTCGAGACTCCGACGGGAGTGACCCAACGTGGAGTAGGGGAAGGCGCCATCCTTCCGAGACCACGGGAAAAATCATGAGCATTCCTATCTCTATCTCCTTTACTTACTAGCATTTACGCTTCCGCATTTACTTATGTGCTAGTAGAATTGCTTGATAGGTTATCTCTTTACTATGTAGTCGCTTCCACCCCCGAGAAACATAAAAGGGATCCGCAGCTTCCTAGGACACGCCGGTTTCTATAGAAGGTTCATCAAGGACTTCTCCAAGAAGGCGCGACCTCTCACCAGTCTCTTGGCTAAGGAGGCACCGTTCGTCTTCGACAACAAGTGCATGGAGGCATTCAATGAACGGAAGACAGCTTTGATATCTGCCCCCATTATCCAGCCACCCGAGTGGTCACTGCTATTCGAAATCATGTGCGACGCAAGCGACTACGCCGTAGGAGCAGTGTTATGACAGACCAAGGATAAGAAGCATCATGCCATCGCCTATGCTAGCAAAACTCTCACTGGACCTCAACTCAATTATGCAACCACTGAGAAGGAATTGTTGGCTGTAGTGTATGCTATTGACAAGTTCAGATCGTATTTGGTTGGAGCTAAGGTGATAATCTATTCAGATCATGCAGCCCTCAAATACCTCATGACGAAGAAAGATGCTAAGCCACGTCTTATCCGTTGGATACTCCTCCTTCAAGAATTTGATTTGGAAATCAGAGATAGAAAAGGGGTAGAGAATACTGTGGCAGATCATCTCTCACGATTGCAGACGGAAGATCCTACTGGACTACCCATCAATGATTGCTTGAGAGATGACACGTTACTAAAAGTAACAAGCACCGACCCCTGGTATGCGAACATTGTCAACTACATTGTAGCAGGGTATATACCGCCAGGGGAGGATAAAAAGAAGATCATCAGGGACAGCAAGTATTACTTATGGGATGACCTACATTTGTATAAAGTCTGCACCGATGGTCTCCTGAGAAGATGTGTACCCGCATGTGAGGCTATGCAAATTATTGACAGATGTCACTCATCAGCCTTTGGAGGTCACTATGGAGTATTTCGTACAAGTGCCAAAGTTTGGCAGAGTGGTTTTTACTGGCCAAACATGTATGAAGATACAAAGGAGTATGTGAGAAGATGTTCTCGCTGCCAGAGAGTAGGAGGGATCAACGCTCGTGACGCCATGCCCCTAACAAATAATCTTCAAATCGATATCTTCGATTGTTGGGCCATAGACTTCATGGGACCTTTTCCAAACTCCGAGGGATATGAATATATTCTGGTGGCAGTCGACTATGTCTCTAAATGGGTGGAGGCTCTTCCTTGTCGAAGCGCAGACTCCACCCACTCCAACAAAATGCTCCAAGAAGTCATCTTCCCACGATTTGGTACACCTAGGGTACTAATCAGTGATGGGGGTTCGCACTTTATCGACAGGACATTCAGAAAAATGCTCTTGTCACTCGGTATTGCTCATAGGGTAGCGACCCCATATCACCCACAGACAAGCGGTCAAGCGGAGACATCTAATAAACAAATCAAAAATATTCTCCTGAAGACCGTCAACCAAATGGGCAAAGATTGGAAGTCTAAGCTGCATGAAGCATTATGGGCATACAGGACAGCTTACAAGACTCCAATCGGCATGACTCCATACCAACTAGTGTACGGGAAGACATGCCACCTGCCCGTCGAGCTAGAGTTCAAGGCTTACTGGGCAATCAAGAAATGGAACATGGACCTGGACCAAGCCCAAGTCAAGCGGCAGATCCAGATCTCCGAGCTCGAAGAATTGAGGGAGAAAGCGTACCACAGTTCGAAGCTCTACAAAGAGCGAACGAAGAGGTGGCACGACAAGCGCATCCGGGAGAAGCACTTCACGCCAGGTGATAAGGTACTTATGTACAACTCCCGCGTTAAATTATTTGGTCATGGTAAGCTTAGAAGTAAGTGGGATGGCCCCTATACGGTGGTGGAGACATCCAACCACGGGGCCGTCACTCTCCAAGGTAATGATGGAGAGCACTTTAAAGTAAATGGCCAGCGCTTGAAAAGCTTTCTAGAACCCTCCATGCCGGAACTCGAGGAAGTAGATGTCATCGAGTTCAAGTGAAAATTACCATCTACGGTCTAGCCCCGACCTTAACCGAGCCTTGTTTTTCCCTTTTCCTTATTTAATTTTTCTTTAGATTCAAATAAAAATAAAACTTTTGGTTTTCGGGGGAAAAGCAGGCCGGCCGGCCAAGCCTCTTGGCCGGCCGGCCCGTCACATTTTCAAAAATTTTCAAACTTTTTTGAGGCGGCGCCCCTTATCAAACCAAACAGAATACCAAACCCTACCCTGCGATTCGGAGCCTATCTCGCCCGGAGTGGATTTTTCATCCTTTTAAACACATTGAAAATTCATTTTCTCTCCACTCCTCCATCTCAAAAGTTTCGGCCATGGCTTTGAAGGCACCCAACGAAAGCTTCTCCACCATGTCTCCCACCAATTCCAATGCCCCCAATTCAAGAGCCTCCAACATCGCCGCCCGGAAGCATCGATCCGCCTATCTCGACCAATTTCTGATCAACAACGGCGAGGGATCCAGCGCGGCGAGGTACCTCGACTTCGTGGACACCTGGGGGGCCGAGCTGGAGGCCGACCTGCTCGCAGCCGGGGCCAACCCCGGCCGGCCGGCCTACCATCCTGGCCGGCCGGCCAGCCCGAGGCACGGCAGAAGCCCATCCAGGGCGAGCGCGAGCCCTAACTCAGGGAGATTCCTTTCCCCCTCTGGTGGCGTCGGGAAGAAGCAGTACCGCGGCGGCATCACGCATCCCGTGGTCGGCGAGCTGTCCCCCAAGACGGGGAAATCTCCAGCGCTCCCACTCCCATTCCATGGGTAGAGATCGCGCCGGTGTACCCCGTGGTGGAGCAATCCGAGGAGGACCCTGACGAGCCCACAGACGCCAGCCAGTCCAAGGATGAGTCTTCTCATAGGACATCTAACGGTGCCTATGAGAACGCTCCCCCCTTCACCTACCTGGGTGCTAAGGGCAAGAAGTGGAGCGAGAAGGTGATGTACTACAAGGCGCCCAAGGGGCTCATCTTGAAGGCTGAGTCGAATGACTCATCACCCTCGCAGAAGCTGCGTCGCCGTTCACCGCCGCCGATCACCGGTCCTCCTGGCCAGATGGAGTTCAGCGATGGCGCCCATGACCCCATCAAGGAGCTGCAGATCGCGTTCCAAAGGATGGAGGCGCGCCTGGCTAAGGTGGAGGACTACCAGAGTGAGGCGTACATGGATCTGGAGGACAACAAGGACAAGATCAATCATGTCCGGAAGGGGAGCATGGCCAAGATGAAGAGGCTCTACAAGCTCACGGGGTTCAGCGAGCACTTCGAGGCTCCCTCACCATAGGAGCATTAGGATTAGAGATCGGCGCTTCTTAGTTTGTTTTTTTTTATTTCCCTTCAAATTCGTTTAGGTTTGCTTCGAATTAAATTAGGTTTGCTTAATTTATTTCCTAATGTAAAAGCGCCCAATGCTCCTCTGAATAAAATGGAATTTGCCTCTTAGTGTTTTATGAAATGAGTGTTTATTTAATCGCTTGTTGGTTTATGTGGGTAACCACATAAACCAACCTCTGTACACTCACAATTTCCCCGAGCGCGCAGGATAAAAATGTTGCGCAGGTGACTGCACACCGCCACGAGGAAACAGAGGCGGAACGGGGCACTGGCCCGACCGGCCGGCCCATGGCTAGGCCGGCCGGCCTGGCTCGAACCCCGAACAAGTCCAAATTTTCCCAACTCGTCCCATTTAATCCCTCTGCCTATTTCACCTGATCGCTAATAAAATAAAAAGATTTTTCGAAGATAAAACCAAACAAAAATTCTTTTAACATCATCGGTTTTATGATAATTGTATTTCACAATTTCTACTTGCTCACAAAAAAATTTTATTAAGGACGCTCTTGTCTATTTTGTTGTGAGGTTTGATATGTGCTTAAATCTTGATTCCTATCTTTCCATAATTTTCCCGGAAATCTTACTTTGCCTCTCAATCTGATTGTCACAAATTCTCTGGAAATACCTATTAGAGCCAAACAAAGATAGACCTTATAACTCCTCAAAAGCTAATCTTTTTGCTGTGAGTTTAATTAAGGTTTAATTCTCTAAAGTTGCATGCACCCCTCGAATGTTCAGTCATACATCACTTACACATAAGAGTGACTCATCCACCTGATGGCAGACATCAATCTATGATCAAAAGAAATTTCTGCCTTATTGCTCTCTGCCCCACACCAAGAGGCTCCTTCTTGCCTTATGTATCCTGGGAACCTCTCTCTAAAAAAAAAAGAGAGAGAAAAGTTCCCCATCTAAAAAAAAAGGGGGGGGGGGGAAAGATAGCTATAGTTCGGGGCAGAGCAAATGAGAGAGAATCTTTTCTGCCAAGGTGTGAGCCATCTCCAAAATCATCATTCTGCTATTGACTGAACTATGAGGATGTGCATTGCTCTTTTTAGAATTCTCCCTTAATTTTACAATACCTGCAAAAGATTATGCTCTCCTTACCAAACCCCAGATATAAGCCATATTAGAAAATAAGGAAAGCATCTTTTGAGTGAAGACAGGTTTTCCACAATTCTGAGTGACTCAGGCTTTGAGAATTTTTGTGACAAGATGAGAAGAAAGGGAAAGTTTTGAAATCCGAGGGATTTTTGGATTTGAAAAAGGGTCTTTGATTTTCGCTGTTCAACCTTTCAACTTCTCAAGACAATGAGCTTTAGCCACTTCCACATAGTGAGCCTGAAGAAATTGTTGAGATAATTTTATCCTATTACCTTGATGATGTCTTTTTCTTTGGTTCAATCTTTTTGCTCGGGACGAGCAAAGATCTAAGTCTGGGGGGGTTGTTGGCGGTGCTTATAACGAATATTTTACCGCCAACACCATTCAATAAAAGCCATCATACAAGGATAAAATGAACATTCTTTTATATTAATGGCTCTCCACAAGTTTTGTTGGAGTATTTGAATGGAGGGAGCAATATGGACAAAATTCACAGGAAACGGGGGCTAAAGCCCACCGGCCGGCCCAATCATAGGCCGGCCGGCCAGCTCAGGCTCCAACCCAAGTCCAGCTCCTCTCCAGAGGCCTTCTACAGCTTTCCCACGTGGAATTCAAGGCCCAGCCCAATATCAAACAACCGACATTCTAGAACATGGGCTTTTGGGCCTAAACTTGAAGGCCACTCCACTTCTACCGACCCCACAAGAAAACCGACTTTCTTACCGCCCTCAGGAGTCCATCAGAGCCGTCCAGGGAAGAGTCGGTGGCAAACCGACCACATCAGTGGCCGGCCGGCCACCCTACTAGGCCGGCCGGCCGACCTTTGCTCCACCGACGCTCCAGCTTTGGCCAGATGATGCGCACCGACTCCAGCAACCTATAAATACTACCCTTCGGCTCCAGAAGCAAGATGCACCTCATTTGATACCTCATTTTAGTCTTTTGGTAGTAGCATAGTGCTAGGAGTGAGTGAGTGAGAGGGAAGGAGAGTTAGAGGTCCCCAGTATGTCGGGACTCTGCTTCTTCGTCGCCTCGGGTATGCTCCTCGCCTGGGAGTAGTCGTCTTAGTCTTCCAGGCCGGGCAACATGTAAGAAGATTATTGGTCGGGCAATAAAGTAAGGTATTCTGCTCTATTTATTTGTGGGTTCCAGGTGTGCAATATTTATTAATTTATTTATTGCATTGACTAGCTTATTGATAATCTCGCTAGTTGTAACGATAGATGTAAACGTGGTGTTTATATCTGGAGTTATCCCTGGTTTGCTCGTAACCCCACGTAGGATGGTAGCCGCGAGTATGTGTGACAGGCATACCGGTCTCTGTAATCCACCACGTCCGGGTTATTGTTTTTAGTAGGGAGGTCAATAGCACGTAGTTCCCCTTAACAGTTGAACCTAATTATCGGGTTGCTGTTCTGGCATGCGTGTGCCCCGAAACAAATAATAGAGTAAGGCCCTTACCAAGTTGCCCAGCTACATAGCTTCTTATCATTAGATTGCCTGGCCAGAAGACCTTTTTATTTACTGCTGCAAACTGCGCTCCTGTGTGCCACCTAACGGATCAATACCTCTAGTGTTTAGGCTTTAGTACACTATACGTTCCATATGGATTCGATACCCTAGGAATACTCCTTGGTGAAAGCTACATCGGTATCCGTACGCTTGCGGATTAATTTCTGGGGCCTTAGGACTGCCAACAAGCTTTCTGGCGCCGTTGCCGGGGAACGGTAAGCTGTGCTAATTCTCGAACCTAGAGGCGCCCGCTAAAGGTTTTTATTTTCTTTTTGTTTTTTTTTTTTTTTGACGAAACAGGAGGGGAGGCCCCTACTGATTTCATTTTCCATTAAAATATTTACAAATGTACAGGAGAAAATATTTACAAGGGTAGTATACCCAAAATGAAAAAACCTCAATTACATTTAAAAGTTGTCAATCCAGGTCTGTAACGGTTCCTTCTGCGTCAATTTTACCTTGATCAAAGTCAAGATTAATTCCTCTTTCAGTTCCTGTCTCCATCTTTGATATGATACATTTTTTCCATCAAATATGATTCCATTTCTATGAGTCCAAATAATCCAGCAGCTAGCCATCAGTAATTCCTTGATGAAGCTTAGTGTTGAAGTTCTTTTAACCAGATCAACTCTAGCTGTGGTCTCCAGCAGCATATTCCAAATTATTCCAGCATCATGCCAGCATTGTTGTGCAAAAGAGCATTCAAAAAATAGATGGTCGAGAGTTTCTGTCGCACCACTGCTGCACATTACACATGAGTAGGATGGAAGATGAAAATTCTTTCTTTGTAGTAGATCCCTTGTGTTCAACCGGTCCAGCAAAAACAACCAGAAGAAAAATTTGTGTTTGCTTCTGCCAGAACTCTTCCATAGCCATTTGAAGGCTTCAGGCACAACCATAGTACCTATTATTGATTTATATGCTCTTTTTGTAGAAAATTCACCTGAGTTCCATATGTATGACCATTTATCACATACCTCATCCATTAGATTCAGTTGATCTAATTCTGATGCAAGTGTATCTAGCTGCCCTGATGCAATCATAGATAGTGGCAGAAAATAATTGATATCAATGTCATTCGAGAAATATTTATAGACTGATATCTTTTTATCCTTTGCAAATGAGCACAGCTGTGGATATGATTGTTGTAGGCATCTTCCATTCCACATGTCTTCCCAGAATAACACAGATCTGCCATTTCCAGCAGTACATGTTGCAGTATTTCTATACATATCCACCATTGACATCAGATCTCTCCACCAAAATGATCCAAGTAATCTCCTTGCATGCGGTGGCTTACCATTTGAGTAGTATTTGTCCCAAGTCAGTTTAACCCACGGCAAATCATGTTTATTATAGAACTTATGAAGAAACTTCATCAACATTGCTTGATTCTGTGCTCTGATCTTCATGATACCCAGCCCTCCTTCTTCTTTTGGCCTAGTTGCCCTTTTCCAAGCAACCAGACATCCACCTTTTTAATTAATATCTCCACCGTTCCACAAGCAGCTCTTAAAATATTTATTTAATTGCTTGATGATGGAGGCTGGAAATTTTAGAATGCTCATGAAGTACATGGGTTGAGAAGTAAACACTGACTTGACCAGAGTTAATCTACCATCATATGACAAAAACTTTGCTATGCCAGCCATTCTTCTTTCTATCCTGCTCATCATGGGCATATATTCATTTACAGATGGTCTTGTTGTGCCAAGAGGTAACCCCAAATATGTGAAAGGCATAGTGTGTATCTGACATCCAAATGTCTCCGCCAGCAAATTTGTCTTCTCCTCTTCCACA
This sequence comes from Eragrostis nindensis, assembly GCA_012490785.1. Taxonomy (NCBI): domain Eukaryota; kingdom Viridiplantae; phylum Streptophyta; class Magnoliopsida; order Poales; family Poaceae; genus Eragrostis; species Eragrostis nindensis. The sequence continues at coordinate 486,857 of JAAXCT010000072.1, read as the reverse complement.
TTTATTGGCACTATGTAAGATTTCGCATAATTCACTTTCAGGCCAGTGGAAGACGCAAATGAGTTCAGAATTGCTTTTAGGGAAAATATTTGTCTTGCATCTGCAGGCATTATCATTAGCGTATCATCCGCATACTGTACAATAGGATAATCCCCAGGAAAATCATTTCCCAGTGGATGATGAATGATATTTTTCCTACAAGCTTCATTCACAATTGATTGTAACAAATCTGCTGCCATAACAAATAACAGAGGAGAAAGTGGGTCTCCTTGCCTCACACCTCTCTTACAGTGAAAAGTTTTCCCAGGAATGCCATTCAATAACACTGAAGATGTTCCTGATGTGAGGATCATATATATCCATTGTATCCATTTTTCAGAAAACCCTTTCTCTCTAAACATTTTCAAGATGACAGAGTGCTCCACCCTATCAAAAGCCTTTTCAAAATCCAATTTGAGAATGATTATTTCTTTCTTTGTTTGATGACAGATATGTAAAAACTGGAAAGCCCATGCCAAACAATCTTGTATTGATCTACCTTTAATAAAACCATATTGGTTCAAATGAACAACCGAAGTGATAACACTTTGAAGCCTGTTTGCAATCAACTTGGTTAACAGCTTCAGTGAATAATTGAGCAGAGAAATGGGCCTATAATCAGTTATTTTTTCTGGGTTTTCCTTCTTTTTGTTTTCTTTCGCTTTTCTTTTTCTTTTATTATCATATTATATCATAGACACTCCGTCGATCTTCGACGCCGCTGCTCCGAAAGGAGCACTATTGGAGCCTGCACCAGCATCCAAGCCAATCACAGCTGTCAGCTATGAGATTCGTCCAGAGCTGATTGCACTGGTAAAGGGATCTGAGTTCCGCGGGGAGGATCATAAAAATCCGTACACACATATGCGTTACTTCGAGAGGCTCTGTTCCACAGTTGTTACATCAGGAGTCCCGAGAGACAGTTTCAGATGGCTGCTGTTTCCGTTCTCCATCACTAGCAATGCAGAGCTCTGGTATGCTAAGCATGTAAGTGAAGCTCAGGGAGATTGGGCTACTCTCCGGAAGCTCTTCTGTCTCAAGTACTTCCCTCTCCATAAGGTTATTGCTCTTCGCAAGAAGATCATTACCTTTGAGCAGGGCAGAAATGAGCCATTAGGAGCTGCCTGGGACCGATTCCTGACCTACACTCTAGAAGGACCAGATCTGGGAATTCCATCGCCGATACTCCTTCAACATTTTGCTGCAGGACTCACTCCAAACAGCCGTAACTTCTTGGATACAGCTTCAGGAGGGTCGTTCTTGTACAAGACAATTGAAGAAGGGTTTGATGTGTTGGGTAAAATTCTCAGCAACTTGGGCTCCTATGATGCAGTTGCCCCTGAGAAACATGAAGAAGAGGCACAAACCATAGTTGAGACACCTTCAGTTAGCTTACCAGAACAGAAGAAGTGTGCAGATCAAGACATACGTCTACAGAAACTGTCTGCCGTCTTCAGCGAGGATTGGCTCCAAGAAACAGAATGCTCAGAGAAGGTCATCAAGCTCAATGAAAAGCCTGAGAGCATTCTAGTGAAGTATGAGCATATACCACCAATTGAGGCTAGCTATGACTTAAGAGCGGGAGTAAACATTCTGTCAAAACAGCGGGCCCAGCAATTGGCGGTAGACATATCGAGCCTTACACCATCAGGGAAAAGGCTGATATTCAGGAACAAGTGCTATCAAGCTGAGGGGATTATGCAAGAGCTAGAAATAGAAATTAATGGGCAACCCCTGCTCATGAATTTCTACATCTTTGACATTCCCGACAAGAACTTCTTCCTGATTGGAACTCCAATTGCAGTACTCACAAAGATGAGAAGCGGCCAAGAAGAGTTGGAAGTTCCAATGGGAAAACAAAGCTTCTCCATCGACATTCGAAGAACACTCAATGCTAAGGCGAAGAGAAATCTGAAAAGATGGATGAATACTCGGCCATAGAAGAAGCAGCGGCCGTTGAATTCTTAGAAGCTTCACAGCTTGATACGGAGGAAGATGCACAGTACTTCAATGAAGATGAAGACCCTTCCCCCTATGTTCCACTCAATAAGCATGAAGAACTAGCTCCAACACCCGTCGAGCTCAAACAGCTGCCACCAGGTCTTAAGTACAGTTTCCTCTTCGAAGATCAGACAACGCCGGTCATAATTAGTGATAAGCTGTCAGAGGAAGAAGAGAAGAAACTAGTAGCCGTACTAGAAAAATACAGATCAGTAATAGGCTACTCACTAGCAGACCTCAAGGGAATCAGCCCAGAATTCTGCACACATCGAATCCCAATGGAACCCGATCATAAGCCTGTGCGTGAGCACCAAAGACGCTTGAACAATGCCATGAGAGATGTAGTTAAAAAAGAAATTTTGAAGCTACTCAAGGCAGGTATAATCTACCCAGTTCAGGACAGTCAATGGGTCAGCCCCGTCCAGGTAGTACCTAAGAAGGGAGGGATGACAGTTGTGAAGAATGAAAAGAACGAGTTGATCCCTCAGCGCACAGTGACAGGATGGAGGATGTGCATCGATTACAGGAAGCTTAATAAAGCAACCAGGAAAGATCACTACCCACTCCCGTTCATTGATGAGATGCTCGAACGGTTGGCGAAGCACTCGTTCTTCTGCTTCCTTGACGGTTATTCAGGGTACCATCAAATACCTATCCACCCTGAGGACCAAGACAAGACCACCTTCACATGTCCTTACGGCACATTCGCCTACCGACGAATGTCGTTCGGGTTGTGTAACGCACCTGCCTCCTTTCAAAGATGCATGATGGCAATCTTCTCAGACCTGGTGGAGAAAATAATGGAAGTATTCATGGATGATTTCTCAGTCTACGGTGAAACATTCGACAGATGTCTCCAGAATCTCGAGAAGGTACTTCAGAAATGCAAGGACGCAGATTTGGTTTTGAATTGTGAAAAATGTCACTTCATGGTGACAGAGGGAATTGTTCTTGGGCACAAGGTCTCTGCTCGAGGAATTGAAGTCGACAAAGCCAAGATTGAGGTAATTGAGTCGCTTCCACCCCCGAGAAACATAAAAGGGATCCGCAGCTTCCTAGGACACGCCGGTTTCTATAGAAGGTTCATCAAGGACTTCTCCAAGAAGGCGCGACCTCTCACCAGTCTCTTGGCTAAGGACGCACCGTTCGTCTTCGACAACAAGTGCATGGAGGCATTCAATGAACTGAAGACAGCTTTGATATCTGCCCCCATTATCCAGCAACCCGAGTGGTCACTGCTATTCGAAATCATGTGCGACGCAAGCGACTACGCTGTAGGAGCAGTGTTGGGACAGACCAAGGATAAGAAGCATCATGCCATCGCCTATGCTAGCAAAACTCTCACTGGACCTCAACTCAATTATGCAACCACTGAGAAGGAATTGTTGGCTGTAGTGTATGCTATTGACAAGTTCAGATCGTATTTGGTTGGAGCTAAGGTGATAATCTATTCAGATCATGCAGCCCTCAAATACCTCCTGACGAAGAAAGATGCTAAGCCACGTCTTATCCGTTGGATACTCCTCCTTCAAGAATTTGATTTGGAAATCAGAGATAGAAAAGGGGTAGAGAATACTGTGGCAGATCATCTCTCACGATTGCAGACGGAAGATCCTACTGGACTACCCATCAATGATTGCTTGAGAGATGACACGTTACTAAAAGTAACAAGCACCGACCCCTGGTATGCGAACATTGTCAACTACATTGTAGCAGGGTATATACCGCCAGGGGAGGATAAAAAGAAGATCATCAGGGACAGCAAGTATTACTTATGGGATGACCTATATTTGTATAAAGTCTGCACCGATGGTCTCCTGAGAAGATGTGTACCCGCATGTGAGGCTATGCAAATTATTGACAGATGTCACTCATCAGCCTTTGGAGGTCACTATGGAGTATTTCGTACAAGTGCCAAAGTTTGGCAGAGTGGTTTTTACTGGCCAAACATGTACGAAGATACAAAGGAGTATGTGAGAAGATGTTCTCGCTGCCAGAGAGTAGGAGGGATCAACGCTCGTGACGCCATGCCCCTAACAAATAATCTTCAAATCGATATCTTCGATTGTTGGGGCATAGACTTCGTGGGACCTTTTCCAAACTCCGAGGGATATGAATATATTCTGGTGGCAGTCGACTATGTCTCTAAATGGGTGGAGGCTCTTCCTTGTCGAAGCGCAGACTCCACCCACTCCAAGAAAATGCTCCAAGAAGTCATCTTCCCACGATTTGGTACACCTAGGGTACTAATCAGTGATGGGGGTTCACACTTTATCGACAGGACATTCAGAAAAATGCTCTTGTCACTCGGTATTGCTCATAGGGTAGCGACCCCATATCACCCACAGACAAGCGGTCAAGCGGAGACATCTAATAAACAAATCAAAAATATTCTCCTGAAGACCGTCAACCAAATGGGCAAAATTGGAAGTCTAAGCTGCATGAAGCATTATGGGCATACAGGACAGCTTACAAGACTCCAATCGGCATGACTCCATACCAACTAGTGTACGGGAAGACATGCCACCTGCCCGTCGAGCTAGAGTTCAAGGCTTACTGGGCAATCAAGAAATGGAACATGGACCTGGACCAAGCCCAAGTCAAGCGGCAGATCCAGATCTCCGAGCTCGAAGAATTGAGGGAGAAAGCGTACCACAGTTCGAAGCTCTACAAAGAGCGAACGAAGAGGTGGCACGACAAGCGCATCCGGGAGAAGCACTTCACGCCAGGTGATAAGGTACTTATGTACAACTCCCGCGTTAAATTATTTGGTCATGGTAAGCTTAGAAGTAAGTGGGATGGCCCCTATACGGTGGTGGAGACATCCAACCACGGGGCCGTCACTCTCCAAGGTAATGATGGAGAGCACTTTAAAGTAAATGGCCAGCACTTGAAAATCTTTCTAGAACCCTCCATGCCGAAACTCGAGGAAGTAGATGTCATCGAGTTCAAGTGAAAATTACCATCTACGGTCTAGCCCCGACCTTAACCGAGCCTTGTTTTTCCCTTTTCCTTATTTAATTTTTCTTTAGATTCAAATAAAAATAAAACTTTTGGTTTTCGGGGGAAAAGCAGGCCGGCCGGCCAAGCCTCTTGGCCGGCCGGCCCGTCACATTTTCAAAAAATTTCAAACTTTTTTGTGGCGGCGCCCCTGATCAAACCAAACAGAATACCAAACCCTACCCTGCGATTCGGAGCCTATCTGGCCCGGAGTGGATTTTTCATCCTTTTAAACACATTGAAAATTCATTTTCTCTCCACTCCTCCATCTCAAAAGTTTCGGCCATGGCTTTGAAGGCACCCAACGAAAGCTTCTCTACCATGTCTCCCACCAATTCCAATGCCCCCAATTCAAGAGCCTCCAACATCGCCGCCCGGAAGCATCGATCCGCCTATCTCGACCAATTTCTGATCAACAACGGCGAGGGATCCAGCGCGGCGAGGTACCTCGACTTCGTGGACACCTGGGAGGCTGAGCTGGAGGCCGACCTGCTCGCAGCCGGGGCCAACCCCGGCCGGCCGGCCTACCATCCTGGCCGGCCGGCCAGCCCGAGGCGCGGCAGAAGCCCATCCAGGGCGAGCGCGAGCCCTAACTCAGGGAGATTCCTTTCCCCCTCTGGTGGAGTCGCTCATAACCGATGGACTCAAGGCAAGGTTTGGCTCATAGTGAGTAAGCTTGAGAGAGGCTCAAACTTGACCTTCCCCTTGCATTTGTATGATATACTTGTCTCATGCATTGCATATAGGAAATCCAAAGGAGTGGTCACACTATGAGGAAGTGCTTCATTCGCAATATGATCTCACATCTCATAGAAGTGTGACGAAAGAAAAGAATTGCGCTTCATGCCCATTGAGTCTTGCTAAATGATCCTCAAGGTTAAATCTACTTGCACGGAACATAGGCAAAGGGCTCATACATACCCCTCCTTTGGTTTTATCTCTTTTGGCTCTTATTGGATGCTTCTTATTTGCCGATTGAAAAATTACTATAAGCCTATGCGCAACCTATATTGGTCTATTTTCAAAGGAGTGTTTGAGAGTTCCCCTTCTAGTCCATGTTTGGTGTTTATTTGGTTTTTGTGTGAGAAACTTGGACTTAGAAGGAAATTCCTTGAAAATCAGCTTTTCTGGACTAGACCGTACAATACGGTTATAGGGACCGTACAATACGGTGTGCTTTTGCACGAGATCTTTCAAAACCTGAGGCAGAATGGAGACCGGACAATACGGTCCTGAGGACCGTACAATACGGTCTCTATAGATTAACTGTCAGGGTTAAGAAAGAGACCGTACAATACGATCTCTAAGACCGTACCATACGGTCTGGTTAAGTTTATCGGGAGAATGATTCCAATCTCATCCGTTGATTCCGTTTTGGATCGATCTGGATCGTCCGTTCAAACTTAATCTATTCTAACGGAAATCCTCCGCGTTACTGTGCATCATCTTCACCGAACCACCGCCGCCGCTCGCCGTTTCGCTCTCCCGCCTCGCCATTCCCGCGCGCGCGCCGTACGCTGCCTCCTCGCCACCGCCGACGAGCCTCGCCTCCACCAGCAGCCGCGCGCCTTGCTCCACCGCTCCTGCGCACGCACCCGCTCGCCTGCAAACCCTAGTAATCGCGCCACTCCGCCGCGCGTCGCCCTCCACCACGCCAAGCCACCACTGCTCCGCCCTGATTCGCGAGGACGTCGACCTCGCCGGCGACAAGCACCGCGCTGTGGGACTCCATCACGCACGCGCACGAGCTGCTGCTCATCTTCATCTCGCGCGACGAGCTCTCCCTTTTCGGCTTCACCGGACCATCATCGTCGACTTCACTGCTCCGGTGAGCCACACAGCACTCCGGCGATCTCAATTGCATAGTAACTGTTGGTCGATCTCTAGGGCTTTGAAAAATTTCATTCCTTTTCATCGGTTTATGCCCTAATCTCTTAGGATTTCACTAGTTCTAGCATGAGTAGTTTCGGTCCTTTCATCGACTTATGCTAGTATTAGTTGATTTCCTTGCTTGAATGTCGTAACAGTGGTAAAGTTCATCTCTTTGGTTACGGCATATAGCTTCTAGTGTCAAGTTCGAGTACTTCTCCATCTACATATTCATGACACTAGCATTTCCTCGATTAGTGTTGTATCACTATGTAGCTATCATGTATATGACACTAGTTGATCCCCACCGATAGTCGACAATGCCGTAGTTCCCTATTGCATATTTGCCGGCATTGTGTCCTTCACCTCTGCGCTAGGACTTCATCTAGATTTACGCGCTTACCTACGATTCTTGCTTGTAGAATATAGTAGGTTATTCTATACTATATACCCTGTCTATTCCTATCGTGCAGTGGCAGTGGTCAGCGGACAGTGGGCAGTTGACAGCAGAGCAGAGACAGTGGATGGATTGAGGGCCAAGCCCTTAGTCCTATCTTTGGCAGTCAGCTGTCAGTGGACGGGTTGGTGAGCCAAGCTCACTCGCCCTATCTTGTCTGCAGCCCAGTCAGCAGTGATGGCAGGAGGTTCTGGCAGAGGCAGAGGTAGGGGCAGAGGAGACCGTGACAGAGGAAAGGCCAAGGTCGTTGAGCAGCCCAAGAAGAAGAAGCAGAAGACAGGTGACCCAGAGTTAGACCAGATTCTCAGGGCTGCTTCAGTTGACCTTCCTGCTGGTAGAGACACAGGCTTCAGGATCAGAGACACACCTGCAGGAGGACAGGGGGAGACTCCGAGGAGGTCTTCCAGGGCTAGAGCTACAGTGCAGCGGACTCCCGTCCACCCGTGAGGTTGGTACGTCGAGGACCGCGCAGGAGCAGCAGGAGCAGCCAGAGTCTGAGGAGGAGGAGAGCTCTTCCAGCTCCGGTGACGGATCTCCTGAGGTCACCGAGGCTGACAGGCAGAGGATGGCAGTGAAGTTATGTGCTCTCGACAGGAGTGCCACTCTCAGGGATGTTCTTGCTGAGGACACTCTCAGGCTGCCAGGCCCCGTCCTCAAGAAGTTCAGGAGAGTCACAGAGGAGACTTGGGTACCTGCTAGGAGAGACCCACAGGCAGGAGGCCGTTTCTGGACGTTGCTTCAGCAGAGGATAGCAGCTGGACTGAGGAGCAGACTGCGGACTGGTGGAGCTGATAAGCTCTTTGTCACTCACCAGCACTGCAGCATAGAGGCTGCTACCAAAGGTGCCGGGATGGATGTCACACAGCACCTGTCTTATATCCCGGGCCTTCAGGAGATCATCACTACACCGATGCGATGGGATTATGATATTGTGATGGATTTCTATGCTTCTCTGTGGATTGCTCCAGACCGTTCAGCCATCTGGTTTATGCTCAGAGGACAGCCCCACAGGGTGACGAGGGAGAACCTCGTAGAGGCCCTTGAGACCATCCAGCACGAGACCAGAGTGTTTCCGCTTGCTCACCCAGGGATGGAGCCTCCCCGCAGACCTCTTGGGGGACACTTACTGACAGATGACGATATGAGCATTGCTTTCCCTCCACCTCACCCGAAGAACTACAGCCGAGCTCACACCAGACTGACACATGAGGGCAGAGTTCTCAGGAGTATCCTGTGCAGGACCAGTGTGCCTAGGAGTGGAAACAGGGATCAGTTCTCTATCCTTGCATAGTGGGTTGTCATGATGATGCTGAGGCACAGGGGATTTGACTTGGTTGACTTGATACTGTGTCAGATGGAGGACGTCATTGCTGAGAGTATTGCTGCCAGACACTTAGCCTTTGGACCACTGATCTGCTATATTCTGAGGAGGCTACAGTTGTTGTCTCAGGAGGACTATGATGAGCTGCCCAAGGTGACTACAGCGTACACACCCCTACCTGCCTCCGACAGACGGGTTGCTGCCCGAGAGTCAGCTTCGCAGGGGAGTTCTTCACAGGGGCTAGGCGACACGGCTACCGAGACAGAGCAGCATATACAGACTGGTAGCCAGATGGAGTCCATTCCTGAGGATGTGACTCCGGACTCTAGAGCAGGACCTCAGGCTCAGCTACAGCTCCAGCTTAGACAGATCTACTACATGCAGAGCTAGCAGCCCTCCGCAGAGAGATCCAGAGTCAGAGAGAGGATAGGGAGAGGGATCGACAGATGCTGGACAGCGTGGTACTTACTCAGAGGGAGATGGCTTCTGGCTTGTCTTCGTTGTTCACAGGTTTTGAGGCGATCGCCCAGACTCTTCGTCTCTTTGGACAGGCACTGCCAGGTCTCCCGCCGTTCCCGCCTATCACTTTCCTAGGTGTGCTGCCACCAGATACAGTTCAGTTTCAGCAGCTACAGCAGCAGCAGCAGCAGTTTGCTCGGACACAGGCAGGACAGTCATCCAGCCAGGGACAGTACTTCAGCACCTTACTCACGGCTCCCATCTCACCTGCTGGTGCACCTACGGTGGGGCCGTCGACGTCCACGTTTGCTGGTTTGACCGGAGGGGCAGGACCTTCACACCAGTACCTTTCTTCACCATGCCTCTCCACGACTCTGTCAGCCCTACTAGCTACTACAGCTCCGAGCTTCTCACCGCTTCAGCTGACGAGTCCCTTCTTTGTGTCACCACTGCCAGCTCGTACACTTGACTTCGACACAGTAGCACAGACCGCCTCAGTACAGACAGACTCAGTACTTACAGCTTCACAGGCAGAGGTCGTGTCTAGTACAGCTGAGACTGCAGCAGTGGAGCAGACAGAGTCTCCCAGGACATCTTCACCGCCTCGGGTTGTTGAGCACACAGTGGATCTCACTGATTTTGGGTATACTCGTGAGGAGTTAGACGAGGCTCTCGCCACAGGCACTTCTCCAGAGCAGCAGCAGCAGCAGCCGCAGCAGGGCACCTCTTCAGCTCCAGAGCTTTCAGTGACTACTACCACTGCACCTCCTCCAGCCTCCGACGCGTAGGACAGCAGTTTTTCTCTTTCGTCTTTCTCTTTTTGGTCATTGGTGCCAAAGGGGGATAGAAATAGAGAGATCTTGTATAGGTCTAGGGGGGTAGTGGAGTGATCTTGTGTCCAGGGGGAGATCTTTTGCGACTTCATTTGTATATTCTTTTGGTACTTCGTGGTTCTTGTTGAGCTTGATTTGCTTTTGCTTGTGTTTAGCTCATCAAGAATACACTTCGTTTCTTTTCATCCACTTGCTCATTATCTATATATCATATATATTGCTCTGAGTTAGTGTATGCTTACCTGGATGCGCTTATTTATATCTATCTTGCCAGGTTTTCTCTCTCTGTGATGATATGTGCACTCACTTGCTTTTGTAGGAATATCTTATAATCTTATCATCACAGAGTTGTGGTCATAGCTCATGTTCTTATTCCTATATATATCACCCATGTGCTCTAACTCTATTTTGCAGGTGATACCTTTTGAGCTATGACTACATTGTTCTCCGTTTTACTTGTTCTTCATGCATATCCAATCTTCTCGATCACTCTTGCGCATTACATTCTCTATCTTTTGATATGCGTTGTCACCAATCACCAAAAAGGGAGAGATTGTAAGCTTCATGACCATTGGAGTTCGGAAACCCCAAAGGTATGAATGTTTTGGTGACTGGGTGACCATATTGATGTGACTAACATTTCCTTGTATGATATTCAAATGGTCATGTCAATGAAGCGTCGTCTCACATACTCTATCTTTATCGACGACTTGGTGATTGGTTGCCTCGACAATTCGGATCGAGAACTTGATGGAGTCAAGGTTGAAGGGGGATCAAGGCTAAGGACATGATAGATCAAGCAAGTGTTGGCTTGGTATAGATGCTAGCTTGAGTCCATAGGAAAAACCGGACTATCAAGAGGGATCGAATTGGTTCTCTGAGACCACACTAGGTTAGAGATCAAATGGATGCATTGTGAGTCTCTTGAGGGCTAGGGTGGTTGAAGAGAAGAAGTGTTGACGGCCCTTAGAGCAAGAATTTTACCGTCAATTATCTGCATAAAAGAATTAAAATGAACACCAAACATAGTGGTAGGAGTTTATTACTAACCAATTCCACAAGTGTTGGTGAAATTATGCATGCAGGTGATTTAAGGCCCAAATGGAGAGGGAACACAACCCAAAAGGGCAGATTGTACACCCCGACAAATCAAGGCCATTCCTGGGGACTTTTGGACCCCCGAACAGTGCCAAACCAACTCAACAAATGGCAAACACCTAGGTACCCAATAGCAGGCCCATCTGGAAGCAAAATCAAGTGAAGGTACCAGAAAAAGCCCAAGACCAAAGGGGCCAAGGGGGGGTCGGCCGACCTGCTACAGTAGGTCAGCCGACCTGCTACAGTGGCCATTCTGGCCCATTTTTCTATGGCAGGTCCCCACCGACGTACCAAGGTTGGTTCTGCCTGTAATCAATGCCATCAATACCGGGAACCGCCTCAATTCCACCACCTTTGGAGGGCTATAAATAAAGGGGTACCCCCTCCCCTCAAGACACACAAGAAGGAGAGCCTCATTCCACTCCCAAGGGCCTAGGGTCCTTTGTATACTAGTAGAGTAGGGAGAGAGTAGGGTAGAGGAGAAGGGTAGTCCTCCCTTTGTGAGGACTTAGCCCCAATCTTGTATCTTTGAGGATACTTATTTATAATACATTGTTCGTCGTTCGTTCATCGTTCGTTCATCGTTCGTCGTTCGTTCGTCGTTCATCGTTCGTTCATCTTCATCAAAGTAAGTATTCTCGATCTCCTATTGGATATAGTCTAGCCTTGGTTAAGCGTTCCTTGTTTGGTTGTGGATCCTTCGCTTGATTATGATTTGAGTACTTCTTATCTAGATTAAGTTCTTTCTTTACTTGCTTACGGGATCATCGCTCTATTCATCTAGAGTGCCTTGCCTCTCGCCCAGGTTAAGGTAGTAATCAATAGCTTGGACGTGGTGTCTCGGTTAGAGGTTACCTTTGTTTGCTGCGTGCTCCACGGTTTGTTGAGGTAGGCGGTAGGTGGTGACAACCCTATCCGTCCTTCGTAATCCTCCACGTTCGGGTACGTAGTAGGCCTCTTGGCCGGAGTGACTTGGCAGACCAGGTCTAAGCCGGCGCCCAAAGTAAGCAATTAGAGGAGGGATCTACCATAGGTCTGGCAGTGAGGACTTGATTGCCTTGTTGTCACGCGACCTCAGGACTGGCATAGGGACTTGATAGCCCTAGTGTCACGTGTCCTAGTGGTAGAGGGTTGCCGGTAGGTGGTGACAGCCCTGCTGTGTTTAATCCTGTCTTTTTCTAGAAAGAACCTCATCCATAGGAATCCTCTCTACCCTTTTCTACCATCCTTCTTCGTGTCCTTGGACGAGCTAGACTAGAAGATAATTCCACTCCGTTCCTTTGGGAAAATATAAATAACGATACCCTTGAATACTCACGGGTGAAGTGCTACAACGGTATTCTCCGTGCGCTTGCGGATTTATTCGTGACGTAAGAAATACCAACAAGCATTTCTGGCGCCGTTGCCGGGGAACGGTTGTTGTTTTTGTCTTCGAACCTAGTTGGTCCTCGTATTGTATCCTTTCATTTATCGTTTTTCCTTTATTGCTTTTCCTTCATCCATCATCAAACTTCCACCATCTATCCCTTCTACCATTTCCCCATCATTACCTATCCAATTAAAAGAAAATACCAAAAACATTTATCATGGAGCCAGAACCTACAATCGAATCATTTTCTGCTCCAAGGGGAGAGTTATTTGAGCCACCACCATCTTCAAAACCAATTTCCTCATCTGGCTATCAACTCCACCCCACCTTTATAACCATGATTCGGGAACGACCCTTCTCTGGACTTGACCATGAAAATCCGTATCACCATCTGCGAGAGTTCGAGCACTTGTGCTCATGCATCATGATCCAAGGCATGTCACGAGAAACCGTAAAATGGAAGTTGTTTCCTTTCTCCCTTCAAGAGAGAGCGAAACAATGGTACATATTGGCCGTCGGAAGCACGTTCGGTGATTGGGAAAAGCTTCGAGATAAATTTTGCTTAGCCTTCTTTCCCTCGCGTAGTTGCTCTCCATATGGAAGTTCTCGACTTTCGTCAGAACGAGAAGGAGTCTATAGGTGCGGCCTGGGCTAGGTTTTTCTTGCTAACTCTTTCTGGCCCAAACTTGTCTATTCCCGACCACATGTTATTGCAACACTTCTATATGGGTCTAGACAAGGAATCCGCCCTATACCTTGACATCACTGCTGGAGGGTCTTTTGCTACCAAAACCCTGACAGAAGGAAGAGCGCTCCTAGAACTTATCCAAGAAAACTCTTCCTATGTTGATGATCTGAAAAGACCCCTCCAAGAGTCAACCCATGAGGAGCCCTCAACATCCGAGTCAAACCTTACATCTACCACATCCCAAGATTCGCCTGTTGAGCCCTCTCCTGTACCAAGAACAATGGAGGAGGAAGAAGAAATTCAACCTCTTGAGTTCCCTTTATTCGAGGAAGATCTTTCTGATGATTATGGAAACACCTCGAACTACACTTGGGAAAAGATGCCTCCTACTCCTCCCGATCCTCTCAAGGAACCATTTCTCAAGGAGGATATGAAGGGAAATCTTGGGAAAACCTCTTTCGCCACCACTACCGCTCAAAATCCTTTGGCGAAACCTCATATCGATCGTCAACCACTTGAGCAAGTGAAATTTGTATCCCTGTTCACATCACCTAATCTTGCTCTTCGTGAGGATGTGAAGTTTTCCAACCAAGAAGAGGACAAGAAGGAAGAAACACTTCAAATCTCACGATCCTCTTCATCTACCTCACTTGAGTCGTTTCCCTCTGGCCCTCCATCCATCATTCTTGATGATGATCAAAAACTTCTAGAAGAAAACCCTTCGGCCATGGATTGCCTTGAGGAATCTACTCTAGAAGAACAAGATTCTTTGCATGAGCATGACAGCTTCTCTCTTGAAAACCCATAAGACGCATGTTCATATGATCCTCCGCTAGAGTCAATGTTTGGTTGTACCAAAACTGCGCTTAAGCTCTACAACCTCCTTAAGGCTTTCTTTTGCTATTTGTTCTTTAGGATGGTTGTAGATGCTTTCATTTATCATAGATATTGCAAATGTCGTGGTTGTATGTCGGCACTAACCTTGCAGATCATTCTCCGGGACCTCGTAATGAGGGAGAAAAGTCTTGCACGTTAGACTTAAAATGACGATGCCCTTGCCGACAGGATAACCGGTAGTTATCTCATTTCTTTGCATTTCTTTACATGATAAAATAAAAAATAAAAATAAAAAAAAGGAATTTAAAGTCAAATAAAAAATTTAATTGAATAATACAAAATTCTTTGAATAAACTAGGCGCTTTAATTTCCCTTTTCAAACATATAATGCGCCTTTGCTGAATTCAATAAATTTAGGCTCTCCGGTCTTTAATCCCAGTAGAGTCCTTTTTATTTTTTCCACATTTGTTTGTTTCTTTTGAATAAATAAGCCAGGTACAAGAACAAGTGTGGGGGAGATCCCTCATTCCTCATCATGCACACATTCGAGATCTCCACCAACACGATGCACAACATCGCACTGATCAACACGTAAAGGGGTGGAGCCATCAGGCACAAGAAAAACAAAGTTCGGTCGAACCCTTGGTTCGATCAAGTATCCCATGGTCTCTCTTGGTCTCCACTTCATCCAATGCGATGGTTTGAGCATCCTACCCTACTACTCTATCTCTCTAATTCATGAGTTAAAATAATCTTTTGAGTCAATCACTAAAATTTAACTCAATGATAAAACAAATCTTGTTTATCCCTCAACAACATGCTTCTTTCTGGTTGGCATGCGTACTCTTTATTCCTCGCATCATACATCTGTTGCTTGTGAACACCATTCTCGTAGGAACCCATGTTTATCTAAGTTGTTGGCGAATGTGATATGGTTGGATGAGAGCAATCTTGCTTCTTCTGTACTGAGTGCTTGGGATTTTTTTATCTTGCAAAACATAAAACCCATAGCTTTGCACTCCTCAATGATCTTGTATTCCCACCAGAGCCAAATATGATGATCACATTGAAAACCTCTACCAAATGCTACTTGTTATTGCTTTGAGCTTTGTCAAATTGTTGTGACCCTTGTGAGATACTTGTCATACTTTCATGATCAAGATCACGTACACATTCACCACCACCACAAAGCACGCTAAACTTCTACACTAGAAGTTAGCAACACCATTTCCATCCACCCATCCACCAAAATAAAATACTCCATCACTTGCTGTTGATGTCTCCCTCTAAATATTCTTGCAAAAGAGACATGGCTATCGAAAAAAAAAGAGAGAAAGAGAAGTTGAAAAAAAAAGAAAAAAAAAGAGAGAGAGTGCTCATATGTATGAGCATGAATAAAAGAAAGAACCGCTCAAACATGAGCGTGATCAAAGAAGGAAAAAAAAAGAGAGAGAGAGAGAAGAGAAAAAAATGTGTGTGATAGCCATGTTCTCAAATGAAATTCAATCAAGAGAGAGACATCATCACATCAAGGAGTATCCATCATTTTCATTTTTTTCCATACACTTATCCACACACGTGCACATTCTTGATCAGATTGTATGACTTGTTTTCTCCTTGGATCCGGTTTTTGACTTAGCAACATAAGTAATGCAAGTATGCTCCGTTTCATTCCCTACCAAGCTCCACATAAAGCCATTTGTAGATGTAGGATGAAAAGAGGCAAATCAAATGCCTTGGTGAGGAATCATACACATTGAGTGATTCGAGAGTTATCATTCGAGGAGTACAAGCTATGTTTTTATTTTGAAAATCTATCAAAAACCCGAGTTACTCAACAGAGGAGTGATGATGACTTGAATCAAGACCGTTCTGTTCCTCAACCGCCCAAGATGACATGGTAGACACACCAAAGTTCACGAGTGCAGGTATGGCTTGGAATAACTTATATGCTAGCATCATACCAAAGGAAGTTTTGTTCCACCTTAGTCCTTCAACTTTACTCGAGGATGAGCAAAGGCTAAGTGTGGGGGAGTTGTTGACGGCCCTTAGAGCAAGAATTTTACCGTCAATTATCTGCATAAAAGAATTAATGATGAGGACATCCCGGTCATAGATACCGAAGATGCATTGGAGGATATGCCATATCCAACTCCGGTTTCACACGAGGCAACAACAGTAGGACCTATTACACGTAGCCGTGCAAAGAAGATACAACAAGAGGTGAACTCGCTTCTTACATCACATAACCTTAATTTTGATGAGAATTATATGCTACCTAAATCAAATATGCTACTTTTACTCAGGTTTACACATGAGGATACTTCAATGGGTTACATGGAGGACATCAAGGATGCTGCCCAAGACAAGCATGGTTACAAGCTCCTGACCCAAGGTTATGTGACAGAACCATCAACTTCACGTCCAAGTCTGTACCAATATGGGCCGACACATGCTGCATAATACACATGGTTGGAAAGATAATTGAGTTTTCTTTCCAACGCAACAAACCGCTAGTCCATTGGACTTCCCAATAAGAAGTTATGACCATTTTACTGAATGCTGCCCAGAAGTTGAGAGGACGGCCGAGAACTGAAGAAAACTTCGTGAATACTTCCACCAGTTGGCCTTCCACCTTCCAACGTGGTGACTTCAGTTCATACCTATCTAGGAGGGTTGTTCCTAGTATAAATACATCCTATGTATCCAGCAAAAACAACTTTTGATCATTTGATAATTTGATAAACCGAAATGGTTTTGCAGCCAAGTTGCTGAGTGCCTTGCACACCTTTGTTCTTCCTTGTTCTTCTTGGACTTGTGAAGAGATCTCTCTGAGATCCCCTGATTCGTGCTCTTGGCTTCCGGGCCAATTGTGTGGATTAGTCCCGGTTTGTGGTTTTGCGGTTGTTTGGAGATCGAGTCGACGTCCTCAAGATTTCGGTGCCTCTCTCCCCATCGCTTGGTCACATCCAACCTTGGCAGGTATAAAGCTACTTATCCCCCGCTGTTCGCAGCAAGTTACCCTTGATTCGTTAGCCTACTGTCGTGAAGATCGGGACACCCTTGCCGATTCATATCGGTCCCTATCATTTGGTATCAGATTTCAGGTTGCCACGGTAGGTTTTATCACCATCCATTTAGTTTATCATCTTGTTATCATCATTTGTTCCCTGTCCTAGAGTCCACAACAGCCGCAAAAAAAAAAAAAATCCTATAACCTTTGTTGGTATTGTTAATCGTGTGTCGTTTGCACTCATCACGTTGCTGGTCACCATCTTTGTTTTTGCATCGTGTTCTTATTTGTTATCTGCAGCCCCCATATTGGTCGTCTTGTGTTTGCTGAAAAAAGAATCAGAAAGAAAGAGTCAAAAAAAAAGAGAGAAAAAAAAGATTAAAAAGAAAGAAAAAAGAAGTTGAAAAGGGGGTTGTGTTGCTGCAAATTTTAGATTCTGAACATTGAGTTTGTGGTGCTTGTGACAGCAAAGTTACATCTCATTTGGGTGGCAAACGTGCTTGATTTTCAGTACCAAAGCCCCTCCTTGAACAGCCACCTATTGCTCCACATAATACCGTAATCGGACTACTCGACTTGTAATCCTTTCAACCGCCTAATCACAGCTGAGGTGCCACTTTTGCACACTCACAGTCCTTGAGAACAGGTAAGAACTTTGGTAAGCAAGAGGTGAGGTTGTGAGATTCCACATATATTACATATTCCACTATATCTTGTATTGCTCTAACATGGTTGGCTCACATTCAAGTATTCGTGGTGGAAATATTGGAGGAGAAGATGACGACGCACCCGTTGCACGTGCGGAAATTCGCCAACTCCAAGCATCGCTGCTGCAAGCTATGGAGACGATGTTCAATGAACGTCTTCCTGCTGTTGGAGGTGGTCGGGCTCCACGACAACATAGCCCTGCCAATTCTCATGGTGAATTTGATGATGAAAATTCGGTGGGAAGGGCTGAAGACTACTACTTTGGCCATCGTCGTGGTCGTGGTGGTCGCTTTGGCTATGGTGGTCAGCATGGCGGAGGTGCTCGTGGGCGTGGTTTTCGCCCCCATGTGCGTTTTGATGATGATAATTTTTGTTATAATTCTGATCATGAAGAGGCATATGATGAAAATGAGAACCCGTTTGCAAACCGTGGGCTGTTTGGACAGCAATATGATCATCGCCAAGGTCCTGCTTATGATGCTCATGAATTGCCTCGTAATCGCCATAGAGGTGATCCGGATAATCTTGCTTGAATCAAGTTGAGTGTCCCCAAATTTATGGGACGTGAAGACCCGGATGCATATCTTGAATGGGAGGAA
Organism: Eragrostis nindensis; assembly: GCA_012490785.1. NCBI lineage: Eukaryota > Viridiplantae > Streptophyta > Magnoliopsida > Poales > Poaceae > Eragrostis > Eragrostis nindensis. The sequence goes on along the minus strand of JAAXCT010000072.1, from coordinate 468,566 downwards.
CAATGTGACCAAATTTTCAGAGTGCATGATCTCTCTGATCGGAGGCGTGTAAACCTTGCTTCCGTTGAGTTTTCTGGCTATGCACTCACTTGGTGGAATCAAATTCAAGAGAATCAGCTTGTATTGGGGCGTGCTTATATTGATACTTGGCTGAAATGAAGCAAGTGATGAGAAGGCGCTTTGTTCCATCAAGTTATCAACGTGACCTTCGCAACAGGTTACAAACATTAAGACAAGGATCAAAATCAGTTGATGATTATAAGGAGATGGAGCTGCTCTTGGTTCGGACTGGAACTAGGGAGGATGCTGAATCAAAAATGGCAAGATTTTTGCATGGTCTCAATGATGAAATTTCAGGTTTTGTTGAGATGTTTCCATATCATAACCTGCAAGATCTTGTGGATCAAGCTATGTGCACCGAGAGGAAAATTCAGAAAGAAGGACGTGGTCGCTCCTATGGGAGTCGATCTATTTCAGCCCCATGGCACCGACCGCAGCCCGGTACCTCTATTGTTGGAGGAAAATCTCATGGCGGTGCAGCCAAGCCTTCTCCATCTATTGGTGCTGCAAAGACATCAATTTCTAGTGCATCTTCTCCTACGGTTCAGCAAGAGCAACGGCGCCCTGCTGCAAGTATAGCAGCCCCCTCTGTTACATCAGCAGCTGCATCATCTTCACATAGCCGAGGCATTGTTTGTCACAAGTGCCAAGGTCGTGGGCACATTGCTTCCCAATGTCCTAGTCGGAGAACCATGATTGTGAATGAACAAGGTGAATGGGAATCTGAAAGTGATCCAGAAGATGGGCCACGCTATGATGAGGAAGTTAGAAATGATGAGAATGAGATCCAACCTGATGAAGGTGACAATAATTGCTTTATCTCTCAACGAGTTCTTAGTGTTACTGCTGTCAAAGAAGAGAGGGGACAGCGGCACAATCTTTTTCACACCCGTGGCATGATCAAAGATAAGCTATGCAGAATTATTGTTGATAATGGCAGCTGCAATAATATTGCAAGTCAAGAATTGGTGGAGAAAATGGGTTTAAAACAGAGGCGACATCCTGACCCATACAAGATGCAATGGCTTAATGAGTGTGGGACGCTACGTGTGACCACCATGGTGACCGTTCCTTTCTCTATCGGCAAGTATAAAGATCATGTTGAGTGTGATGTGGTGCCTATGCAAGCATGCCAGCTGCTGTTGGGAAGACCATGGTTATATGATCGTGATGTTCAGATTTGTGGTCGTTCTAACAAGCTTGTATTCATGTACAAAGAGGAGCGTCTCACTTTGCTTCCTTTGACACCGGAGGAAATTGTGAAGGATGATTTGAAAAGAAAACAGTGAGAGAGTGAGAACCACCTGCGAGTGATCCAAAAACAAAGTGAGGGAGTGTCTCCAGAGCCAAACAAAACCCCACAGCCACAAAGAACCGAGCCAAAGCACTACAAGAAAAATGGCTTCTAAGCACGCTCTTATAGATGCGCTTTTATAAACATCACTACAACAGTACCTAAAGACGTTTTTTACCACGATAATGAGATCGTGTCAATTTGACATGTTATTAGATACGCTTTAACGTGGGTAACAAAATAAGCATGTTTTTTGACATGCTTTTTATAACTTCTTAAAGTGATACAATTTTAGACACACTTTGAACTGTTACTACGCATCGTAAACACGCTTCTTGACATGCTTTTGATAACATCTCACAATGACACGATATTAGATATGCTTTCAACCATCATTAGCTCCTCAAAGACGATTCTTGACATGCTATTGAGAATGTCTCAAATTGATACGACATTTTGACACATTTTGATCATATCTAGTCTCATGCAAAGACGCTTCTTGACACGTCATAAAGAACGTATAAAGATAATATAATATTAGACACGCTTTCATCGTATCTAGCTTCATCTAGAGACAGTGTTGACACGCTATCAATGATTCTAGAGACGTTGAAACACTTAGAACAAATGAGTAGAAAAGAATACATGTCCAAATTTATTCAGAATTATTTGAGAGATGAGATGGTTAGAGGAGCTTGCATGAAACAAAGAGGTCTCAGGTTCAACTCCTACTAATGGCGTGAATAAACCAATGGGTGTCTACATTACTTTTTGGCGCGTATATATAAAGACGACATAGAATGTGTCTACATTTCTTAACACACAGGAATTCATCACTATGAAACGTGTCTACTTCAATAGATACGTATTGTATTGTATTTATGAAAACATAGCTATATATGTAGGTACGTTGAATAATGTCTCTATGGAGCGTCGAAATCTTTGTAGGCACGCTTTCAAAAATCGTATCTACTGAACTCTGACACGGCCGCACGAAGACGCCTCGGACACGCTTTGTGAAAATGTCTCTACGTCTTGATAGAGACGTAATATACGTATCTAACTTATTAATAAAGCGTCTCTACAGGAGTTTTTTCTTGTAGTGAAGGGAAAAGAGGGTTTAGTGATGATGGCTAGGAAAGGGGATTTAAAAGAATTGAGTGAGCCCAATGCCGTGTTCTTTGTACTCCTGTACAAGGAAAATTATCTTTCAACTAACGACTTACCCTCTACCTTGCCAAGTGCCATTTTTGATGTGTTACAGGAATATGAAGATGTGTTCCCCGAGGAAGTACCACCAGGGCTGCCACCAAAGAGAGGAATTGAGCATCAAATTGACCTCGTCCCTGGTGCTTCACTTCCTAACCGTGCACCGTACCGCACCAACCCGGAGGAAACAAAAGAAATTCAACGCCAAGTGCAAGAGCTCATGAAAAAAGGGTATGTAAAAGAAAGTCTCTCACCTTGTGCGGTTCCCGTTCTTTTAGTTCCAAAGAAAGATGGCTCATGGAGAATGTGTGTTGATTGCCGAGCTATAAATAACATCACAATTAGGTATAGGCATCCCATACCTAGGCTTGATGACATGCTTGATGAGCTTAGTGGTGCTACAGTTTTTACAAAAATTGACTTGAGAAGTGGCTATCACCAAATACGAATGAGAGAGGGAGATGAGTGGAAAACAGCTTTCAAAACCAAGTTTGGTTTATATGAATGGTTGGTGATGCCTTTTGGATTGACCAATGCTCCTAGTACTTTTATGAGATTGATGAATCATGTGCTTAGAGCTTTTATTGGAAAGTTTGTTGTGGTTTACTTTGATGATATCTTAATTTACAGCAAGTCTCTTGATGAACATGTTGAACATATAAAATGTGTGCTTGCTGTTTTGAGAACAGAATGCTTGTATGCTAACCTTGACAAGTGCACCTTTTGCACCGACAAGGTAGTCTTTCTTGGCTATATTGTTTCAGGTCAAGGCGTGGAGGTTGATGAAGAAAAGATCAAGGCTGTTCGTGAGTGGTTGCCTCCACAAAATGTGAGTCAAGTACGAAGCTTCCTTGGCCTTGCCGGTTTCTACCGTCGGTTTGTAAAAAATTACAGTACCATTGCTGCTCCAATCAATGAGTTGACAAAGAAGGACATACCGTTCCATTGGGGTGAAGCACAAGAGAAAGCATTTGAAGAGCTGAAAATGAAGTTGACAACAGCCCCACTCCTTGCACTTCCGGATTTTGGTAAGACATTTGAAATTGAATGTGATGCAAGTGGTATTCGGATTGGAGGTGTGCTCATGCAAGAAGGAAGACCAATTTCTTACTTCAGTGAAAAGCTAAGTGGTCCAACTCTCAATTACTCAGTTTATGATAAAGAATTGTATGCTCTCGTGAGGAGTTTGGAAACTTGGCAACATTATCTTTTGCCCAAAGAATTTGTGATACATTCAGATCATGAATCTTTGAAACATCTTAAGGGGCAATTAAAACTGAACAAAAGACATGCTAAATGGAGTGAATTCATTGAATCTTTTCCTTACATTGTCAAGTACAAGAAAGGGAAGGATAATATTGTTGCTGATGCTTTGTCAAGACGCCATATTTTATTGTCTCAACTTGATGCTAAAATTCTTGGATTAGAAAGTGTCAAAGATTTGTATGCTACTGATTCTTATTTTGCTGAACCATATTCAAAATGTTTTGATGGCAAAGGTTGGGAAAAATTCCATGTGCATGATGGATTTTTGTTTCGTGCTAACAAACTTTGCATTCCAGATTGTTCTGTTCGTCTCTTGCTTTTGCAGGAAGCTCATGCCGGTGGACTTATGGGTCACTTTGGTGCCAAGAAAACAGAGCAAGTGCTGGTTGATCATTTCTTTTGGCCAAAGCTGAGACGCGATGTTGAGAGATATGTTCAACGATGTGCAACATGCCACAAAGCTAAGTCCCGTTTGAACCCTCATGGCTTATACACTCCTCTTCCTATTCCTAGTGTTCCTTGGGACGATATTTCAATGGATTTTGTTCTTGGTTTACCTAGAACTAAGAGGGGGAGGGATTCAATCTTTGTTGTGGTTGATCGGTTTAGCAAAATGGCTCATTTTATTCCGTGTCATAAGAGCGATGATGCTTCACACATTGCTGAATTGTTTTTTAAGGAAGTTGTGCGTCTACATGGAGTGCCACGTACCATTGTTTCAGATCGTGATACAAAATTCTTGAGCTACTTTTGGAAGACTTTGTGGGGAAAACTTGGAACAAGATTATTGTTCTCCACAACGTGTCATCCACAAACTGATGGACAAACTGAAGTTGTGAACCGCACACTTTCAACATTGCTGCGAGCTGTCCTAAAGAAAAACTTGAAGCTTTGGGAAGAAAGCTTGCCCCACGTGGAATTTGCATACAACAGGGCCGTACACTCAACCACTAAATTTTGTCCATTTGAAGTTGTATATGGCTTTAAACCTACTGCTCCCATTGATCTATTGCCTTTGCCTTTGCAGGAACGTGTGAATTTTGATGCAAGCAAGCGTGCTGAACATGTCAAGAAACTTCATGAACAAGCAAGAGCAAACATAGAAAAGATGACCAAGATGTATGAGAAACACGCCAACAAAGGGCGCAAGAAGATATTGTTTGAGCAAGGAGACTTGGTTTGGGTGCATTTACGCAAGGACCGTTTTCCTGAACAACGCAAGAGCAAGTTGCAACCGAGGGCAGATGGTCCATTCAAAGTGCTTCGAAAGATCAACGACAATGCATATGAAATTGATCTTCCAAGCACTTATGGTGTTAGTCCAACGTTCAATGTCGCTGATCTATCTCCATTCTTTGGATTGGAAGAGTCGAGGACGACTCGTTTTCAAGAGGGGGAGGATGATGAGGACATCCCGGTCATAGATACCGAAGATGCATTGGAGGATATGCCATATCCAACTCCGGTTTCACACGAGGCAACAACAGTAGGACCTATTACACGTAGCCGTGCAAAGAAGATACAACAAGAGGTGAACTCGCTCCTTACATCACATAACCTTAATTTTGATGAGAATTATATGCTACCTAAATCAAATATGCTACTTTTACTCAGGTTTACACATGAGGATACTTCAATGGGTTACATGGAGGACATCAAGGATGCTGCCCAAGACAAGCATGGTTACAAGCTCCTGACCCAAGGTTATGTGACAGAACCATCAACTTCACGTCCAAGTCTGTACCAATATGGGCCGACACATGCTGCATAATACACATGGTTGGAAAGATAATTGAGTTTTCTTTCCAACGCAACAAACCGCTAGTCCATTGGACTTCCCAATAAGAAGTTATGACCATTTTACTGAATGCTGCCCAGAAGTTGAGAGGACGGCCGAGAACTGAAGAAAACTTCGTGAATACTTCCACCAGTTGGCCTTCCACCTTCCAACGTGGTGACTTCAATTCATACCTATCTAGGAGGGTTGTTCCTAGTATAAATACATCCTATGTATCCAGCAAAAACAACTTTTGATCATTTGATAATTTGATAAACCGAAATGGTTTTGCAGCCAAGTTGCTGAGTGCCTTGCACACCTTTGTTCTTCCTTGTTCTTCTTGGACTTGTGAAGAGATCTCTCTGAGATCCCCTGATTCGTGCTCTTGGCTTCCGGGCCAATTGTGTGGATTAGTCCCGGTTTGTGGTTTTGCGGTTGTTTGGAGATCGAGTCGACGTCCTCAAGATTTCGGTGCCTCTCTCCCCATCGCTTGGTCACATCCAACCTTGGCAGGTATAAAGCTACTTATCCCCCGCTGTTTGCAGCAAGTTACCCTTGATTCGTTAGCCTACTGTCGTGAAGATCGGGACACCCTTGCCGATTCATATCGGTCCCTATCAATTAAAATGAACACCAAACATAGTGGTAGGAGTTTATTACTAACCAATTCCACAAGTGTTGGTGAAATTATGCATGCAGGTGATTTAAGGCCCAAATGGAGAGGGAACACAACCCAAAAGGGCAGATTGTACACCCCGACAAATCAAGGCCATTCCCGGGGACTTTTGGACCCCCAAACAGTGCCAAACCAACTCAACAAATGGCAAACACCTAGGTACCCAATAGCAGGCCCATCTGGAAGCAAAATCAAGTGGAGAAGGTACCAGAAAAAGCCCAAGACCAAAGGGGCCAAGGGGGGTCGGCCTACCTGCTACAGTAGGTCGGCCGACCTGCTACAGTGGCCATTCTGGCCCATTTTTCTATGGCGGTTCCCCACCGACGTACCAAGGTCAGTTCTGCCTGCAATCAATGCCATCAATGCCGGGAACCGCCTCAATTCCACCGCCTTTGGAGGGCTATAAATAAAGGGGTACCCCCCTCCCCTCAAGACACACAAGAAGGAGAGCCTCATTCCACTCCCAAGGGCCTAGGGTCCTTTGTATACTAGTAGAGTAGGGAGAGAGTAGGGTAGAGGAGAAGGGTAGTCCTCCCTTTGTGAGGACTTAGCCCCAATTTGTATCTTTGAGGATACTTATTTATAATACATTGTTCATCGTTCGTTCATCGTTCGTTTGTCGTTCGTCGTTCGTTCATCGTTCGTTCGTCGTTCATCGTTCATTCGTCGTTCATCAAAGTAAGTATTCTCGATCTCCTTTTGGATATAGTCTAGCCTTGGTTAAGCGTTCCTTGTTTGGTTGTGGATCCTTCGCTTGATTATGATTTGAGTACTTCTTATCTAGATTAAGTTCTTTCTTTACTTGCTTACGGGATCATCGCTCTATTCATCTAGAGTGCCTTGCCTCTCAGCCAGGTTAAGGTAGTAATCAATAGCTTGCAGATCATTCTCCGGGACCTCGTAATGAGGGAGAAAAGTCTTGCTCGTTAGACTTAAAATGACGATGCCCTTGCCGACAGGATAACCGGTAGTTATCTCATTTCTTTGCATTTCTTTACATGATAAAATAAAAAAAATAAAAATAAAAAAAGGAATTTAAAGTCAAATAAAAAATTTAATTGAATAATACAAAATTCTTTGAATAAACTAGGCGCTTTAATTTCCCTTTTCAAACATATAATGCGCCTTTGCTGAATTCAATAAATTTAGGCTCTCCGGTCTTTAATCCCAGTAGAGTCGTTTTTATTTTTTCCACATTTGTTTGTTTCTTTTGAATAAATAAGCCAGGTACAAGAACAAGTGTGGGGGAGATCCCTCATTCCTCATCATGCACACATTCAAGATCTCCCACCAACACGATGCACAACATCGCACTGATCAACACGTAAAGGGGTGGAGCCATCAGGCACAAGAAAACAAAGTTCGGTCGAACCCTTGGTTCGATCAAGTATCCCATGGTCTCTCTTGGTCTCCACTTCATCCAATGCGATGGTTTGAGCATCCTACCCTACTACTCTATCTCTCTAATTCATGAGTTAAAATAATCTTTTGAGTCAATCACTAAAATTTAACTCAATGATAAAACAAATCTTGTTTATCCCTCAACAACATGCTTCTTTCTGGTTGGCATGCATACTCTTTATTCCTCGCATCATACATCTGTTGCTTGTGAACACCATTCTCGTAGGAACCCATGTTTATCTAAGTTGTTGGCGAATGTGATATGGTTGGATGAGAGCAATCTTGCTTCTTCTGTACTGAGTGCTTGGGATTTTTTTATCTTGCAAAACATAAAACCCATAGCTTTGCACTCCTCAATGATCTTATATTCCCACCAGAGCCAAATATGATGATCACATTGAAAACCTCTACCAAATGCTACTTGTTATTGCTTTGAGCTTTGTCAAATTGTTGTGACCCTTGTGAGATACTTGTCATACTTTCATGATCAAGATCACATACACATTCACCACCACCACAAAGCACGCTAAACTTCTACACTAGAAGTTAGCAACACCATTTCCATCCACCAAAATAAAATACTCCATCACTTGCTGTTGATGTCTCCCTCTAAATATTCTTGCAAAAGAGACATGGCTATCGAAAAAAAAAGAGAGAAAGAGAAGTTGAAAAAAAAAGAAAAAAAAGAGAGAGTGCTCATATGTATGAGCATGAATAAAAGAAAGAACCGCTCAAACATGAGCGTGATCAAAGAAGGAAAAAAAAAGAGAGAGAGAGAGAGAAGAGAAAAAAATGTGTGTGATAGCCATGTTCTCAAATGAAATTCAATCAAGAGAGAGACATCATCACATCAAGGAGTATCCATCATTTTCATTTTTTTCCATACACTTATCCACACACGTGCACATTCTTGATCAGATTGTACTTGTTTTCTCCTTGGATCCGGTTTTTGACTTAGCAACATAAGTAATGCAAGTATGCTCCGTTTCATTCCCTACCAAGCTCCACATAAAGCCATTTGTAGATGTAGGATGAAAAGAGGCAAATCAAATGCCTTGGTGAGGAATCATACACATTGAGCGATTCGAGAGTTATCATTCGAGGCGTACAAGCTATGTTTTTATTTTGAAAATCTATCAAAAACCCGAGTTACTCAACAGAGGAGTGATGATGACTTGAATCAAGACCGTTCCGTTCCTCAACCGCCCAAGATGACATGGTAGACACACCAAAGTTCACGGGTGCAGGTATGGCTTGGAATAACTTATATGCTAGCATCATACCAAAGGAAGTTTTGTTCCACCTTAGTCCTTCAACTTTACTCGAGGATGAGCAAAGGCTAAGTGTGGGGGAGTTGTTGACGGCCCTTAGAGCAAGAATTTTACCGTCAATTATCTGCATAAAAGAATTAAAATGAACACCAAACATAGTGGTAGGAGTTTATTACTAACCGATTCCACAAGTGTTGGTGAAATTATGCATGCAGGTGATTTAAGGCCCAAATGGAGAGGGAACACAACCCAAAAGGGCAAATTGTACACCCCGACAAATCAAGGCCATTCCCGGGGACTTTTGGACCCCCAAACAGTGCCAAACCAACTCAACAAATGGCAAACACCTAGGTACCCAATAGCAGGCCCATCTGGAAGCAAAATCAAGTGGAGAAGGTACCAGAAAAAGCCCAAGACCAAAGGGGCCAAGGGGGGGGTCGGCCTACCTGCTACATAAGGTCGGCCGACCTGCTACAGTGGCCATTCTGGCCCATTTTTCTATGGCGGTTCCCCACCGATGTACCAATGTCAGTTCTGCCTGCAATCAATGCCATCAATGCCGGGAGCCGCCTCGATTCCACTGCCTTTGGAGGGCTATAAATAAAGAGGTACCCCCCTCCCCTCAAGACACACAAGAAGGAGAGCCTCATTCCACTCCCAAGGGCCTAGGGTCCTTTGTATACTAGTAGAGTAGGGAGAGAGTAGGGTAGAGGAGAAGGGTAGTCCTCCCTTTGTGAGGACTTAGCCCCAATTTGTATCTTTGAGGATACTTATTTATAATACATTGTTCATCGTTCGTTCATCGTTCGTTCGTCGTTCGTTCGTCGTTTGTCGTTCGTTCATCGTTCGTTCGTCGTTCATCGTTCGTTCATCTTCATCAAAGTATGTATTCTCGATCTCCTATTGGATATAGTCTAGCATTGGTTAAGCGTTCCTTGTTTGGTTGTGGATCCTTCGCTTGATTATGATTTGAGTACTTCTTATCTAGATTAAGTTCTTTCTTTACTGTTGGCGGTCGTTAAACCATGTTTTGACCGCCACCCTACCGGTAAATAAATACATAACACCAAGATTTTGTGCATAATAGATAGGAATAATGCTACTCCACAAGTTTTGGTGGATATTTGGATGCAGGAGTGAATAATGGAGAAAAGTGGGCCCAGTCAGGGAAATTCCCTGGCCGGCCGGCCCCACCCTAGGCCGGCCGGCCCCACCTGGTGGCCACAGGCCCCAGGCTTTCTCCAGTGGGCTGGAAAATAATCCTCAACGTGCAATTCAAGCCCAACTCGGCAGGATTCCACCGACGTTCTAGAAGGTGGGCTATTTGGGCCTTTACTTGGCCCTCAATCCAATTCTGCCGACCCCACGAAGTAGCCGACCTTCGGACCGCCATCAGGAGAGGATCTGGAGCGTTCAGGCAAAAGACGGTGGCCAACCGACCGAAGGGACGGCCGGCCGGCCACCCCCCTAGGCCGGCCGGCCGACTTTGTCGGCACCGCCTCTCCAAAGTCGGCCAGGGTGCTTCCACCGCCTTCACAAGCTATAAAAGGGACCCCTCGGCCTCCGAATCAATTCGCACCATCACACTTCATCCAAGTGTTCATTAGTTTAGTTGAGTAGTAACTTTGGGAGTTAGAGTAGAGTAGAGTAGAGTGAGAGCTCTCTCGGGCTTCCGGAGTATTCTCGGAGTTCGGTATAGTTCTTTGTATCTTACTCTTGAGATATTATTTTATTTATTATATAATTAGTTTTATCTTTATTTATTTCTTTTAGTAATTCTTTTCTATTTAGTTTATTTATTCGTTAAGTAAGTGCTCGTAGAAGTCTTGTTGTGGGATTCGTGATTGTTGGAATAGCGAGTACGAGAGAGTGCCGTCGTCGAGATGACGTCGTGTGAAATCTGTGCTTGTTCATTCTTAGATAGGACTGCTCCGTTGATCAAGAGTAGCTCCTCTAGGCGGGTTGTAAGCGTGGCGCTTAGATCTTGGCCTATGCACGTTTGGCACCCAACCCCACGGAGGATGGTAGCCGCGAGTGTATGTGACAGCTGCACCGGTCTCTGTAATCCACCACGTCCGGGTTGGACTCAGCAGGGTCTTAATTATAGCGGATGGATCCCCAGGGTGAACTAGCAGCATCGGTTACCCTGGCACTTCCGTGCCCCGAAACGACATGACTTGTATGTGTATGAGCTTAACTAGAGTAAATAACCTTTGTAGACTTGACTGCTAGAAAAGTAAATAATAGATAAACATACAGGTAGCCTTAACTCTATCTCGTTGCTCTCCCAAATGTATACTACGATTTATTTTATTATCTTGGATTTGAGGATGTGTGTGCCACCCATATATATCATGCCTATCTTACCCCCGTCTCAAGTATAGTTGATACATTATTTCTTTCTCCAAATTATCCAATGCATAGTTATTATTCAGCTTTCTTTGCTCTACTTCCCTGCGGAAATATAAATACGATAACCCTGGAATACTCCAAGGTGAAATGCTACAATGGTGATCCGTGCGCTTGCGGAATTAATGAATTTAATTTTATCGCATAAGAACCACCAACAGTGACTTGGCAGACCAGGTCTAAGCCGGCGCCCAAAGTAAGCAATTAGAGGAGGGATCTACCATAGGTCTGGCAGTGAGGACTTGATTGCCTTGTTGTCACGCGACCTCAGGACTGGCATAGGGACTTGATAGCCCTAGTGTCACGTGTCCTAGTGGTAGAGGGTTGCCGGTAGGTGGTGACAGCCCTGCTGTGTTTAATCCTGTCTTTTTCTAGAAAGAACCTCATCCATAGGAATCCTCTCTACCCTTTTCTACCATCCTTCTTCGTGTCCTTGGATGAGCTAGACTAGAAGATAATTTCACTCCGTTCCTTTGGGAACATATAAATAACGATACCCTTGAATACTCACGGGTGAAGTGCTACAACGGTATTCTCCGTGCGCTTGCGGATTTATTCGTGACGTAAGAAATACCAACAAGAAGAGGAACCGAGAATGGAGAAGTTGGAAGCAAGGATCAAGAGTGGATCAAGTTTTCAGCTTATGCGGTAGAGATCGGACAGTACGGTCCTAGGGACCGTATGGTACGGTCTTCATTGAAGATCCAGACAGAGAAGTGAAGTCTCGGGATGCTGAGACAATGAAGACCAAACAATTGACCGAACAATACGGTCATGGGACCGTATGGTACGGTCATCAGAGGATTTCCAGACAGAGGAGCTGAAGTTTCTGGAAGAGAAGAAAATGAAGACCGGACAATCGACCGGACGGTACGGTCCTAGGGACCGGACAGTACGGTCTTCATTGGAGATGATCAGACAGAGAAGAAGGAAATGGAGATGCGCCTGGAAATAGAGACCGGCCAGTACGATGTAAAGGAGACCGGACAGTACGGTCCTTTGTACGGTCTCTAGTTTCGCAGGGCACTTTTGGGCAACGGCTAGTTTTGGGTTGGTAGCCTATAAATAGTTGGTTGCCCGTCCCTTGAGGGGTCTCTTGGCCATTGTTGGAGTGCAGGAAACTCAGAGGAAGCCAAGGGCAAGGAAGAGAAGCACTTGTGAAGGATTTGGAGTGATCCTAGTGCTTAAGAGAGTAGCAATTGCATCCACTTGATCTCTAGGCTAGTGTGAGCTTGAGAGAGTCACTTCGGTTTGTTACTCTTGGTCTATGGCAAGGCCTAGACCGGTTAGGCGTTGGTGTTGAGCCAAGGAGATTGTGGAAGCTAACACAAGTGTGCTCTAGGAGGGATCGCCTTCGAGCGGAGGGCGGGGTCGAGACTCCGACGGAGTGACCCAACGTGGAGTAGGGGAAGGCGCAATCCTTCCGAGACCACGGGAAAAATCATGAGCATTCCTATCTCTATCTCCTTTACTTACTAGCATTTACGCTTCCGCATTTACTTATGTGCTAGTAGAATTGCTTGATAGGTTGTCTCTTTACTACTTAGTAGAATCGCTTGTTAGGGTGTTGCTTGTTGCATAGACTAGATTGTGTGCGCGCATCGCTAGCTTCTTGTTGTCACATATCTAGTCTTGCTAGCTTCACGCCTTAAGTACGTTTGGGAGAATTGTTGAGCCACCGATTCACCCCCCCCCCCCTCTCGGTGCCCTTGATCCTTTCAATATGATATGGTACAAATAGAGCTACTATGATCTTGTTCAAAGTAAGACTTGACTTCCGGAGTTTTATTTGCAAAATGCTAAAAGATAAAGTTCCTCAATGATCAAAATTCCTACCAAAGCAATATGTTATTCATACATTGCAAAACCTTACATTTATGCTACTTGTCATTGCATTGAGCTTTATCAAAATTGTGTGACCCTTGTGAGAAGCTTGTCATACTCTCATGATCAAGATCACGTACACTCCACCTCGCATGCTAAACTTCTACACTGGAAGATAAGCAATACCACCATCCATCCACCAAAATAAATGCTCCATAAATCATTGTTACCTTTCTCTCAAAAATTATCATTGGAGACATGGCTATACAAACGAAAGAATAATCCTGCTCATACAAAAGTAGAGCATGATGAGAAAAAAATGATGATGAGAAAAAGAAAAGAAAAAGAAAGAAAGAATGATAGCCATGTCCTCCTCAAAATTCAAAAAGAGAGAAAAGAAACACAAAAAGAGTACAATTTCCACCTCACCACCACCATACACACATGCACATCTTGATCAAGATTGTATTACTTGCATTCTCCATGGATCTACTCTTTTTGGTTTAGCAAAATGTGTGACGCAAGTATGCCTCTTATCATCCCTACCTTGAGCTCCACATACAAGCCTTACAAGTAGGATGAAAAGAGGCAACACAATGCCTTGGTTTCAGGAGAATGGACTTCTGTTTCTTCAGTTTCGGTGTCGGCATGGACTTCGGCTTCTTCAGTTTCTGTATCGACATGGGTTTCAGGAGAATGGACTTCGGTTTCTTCAGGAGAGTTGCCCTGAAATTGAAATAAAGGTTAGTTGCCGATGTTGATGGAGAGAGAGAAAATCGGAAGATGAGGAGATACACCGGCGAAAGGAGAAAGGAGAAGAGGTGTGGTAGATGGCGTCTATTTATAAGATGGGACGTGCTGCAGGCGGCGCGAGATACGAAGGGGCACTGCAGGTGTGTTGAGTACGGCGCGAGAAACGAGGAGGCGCGAAAAATGAGGAAGCAATCCGGCGCATGGAGATTCCATACCTCGGCTTGGGGGGGCATGTGTTGACAACGAATTTTGGTTTGGTGTAAGCTTCATGACCATTGGAGTTTGGAAACCCCAAAGGTATGAATGTTTTGGTGATTGGGTGACCATATTGATGTGACTAACATTTTCATGTAGGATAATCAAATGGTCATATCAATGAAGCGTCGTCTCACATACTCTATCTTTATCGACGACTTGGTGATTGGTTGCCTCGACAATTCGGATCGAGAACTTGATGGAGTCAAGGTTGAAGATGGATCAAGGCTAAGGACATGATAGACCAAGCAAGTGTTGGCTTGGTATAGATGTTAGCTTGAGTCCATAGGAAAAACCGGACTATCAAGAGGGATCGAATTGGTTCTCTTAGAGCACACTAGGATAGAGATCAAATGGATGCATTGTGAGTCTCTTGAGGGCTAGGGTGGCTGAAGAGAAGAAGAGGAACCAAGAATGGAGAAGTTGGAAGCAAGGATCAAGAGTGGATCAAGTTTTCAGCTTTTGCAGTAGAGATCGGACAGTACGGTCCTAGGGACCGTATGGTACGGTCTTCATTGAAGATCCAGACAGAGAGTTAAAGTCTCGGGATGCTGAGAAAATGAAGACCGGACAATTGACCGGACAATACGGTCATGGGACCGTATGGTACGGTCATCAGAGGTTTTCCAGACAGAGAAGCTGAAGTTTCTGGAAGTGGAAGAAATAAAGACCGAACAATCGACCGGACGGTACGGTCCTAGGGACCGGACAGTACGGTCTTCATTGGAGATGAAGAAGAAAATGGAGATGCGCCTGGAAATAGAGATCGGACAGTACGGTCTGGAGGAGACCGGACAGTACGGTCCTTTGTACGGTCTCTAGTTTCGCAGGGCATTTTTGGGCAACAGCTAGTTTTGGGTTGGTAGCCTATAAATAGTTGGTTGCCCGCCCCTTGGGGGGTCTCTTGGCCATTGTGAGAGTGCAGGAAACACAGAGGAAGCTAAGGGCAAGGAAGAGAAGCACTTGTGAAGGATTTGGAGTGATCCTAGTGCTTGAGAGAGTAGCAATTGCATCCACTTGATCTCTAGGCTAGTGTGAGCTTGAGAGAGTCACTTCGGTTTGTTACTCTTGGTCTATGGCGTGGCCTAGACCGGTTAGGCGTCGGTGTTGAGCTGTCCAAGGAGAGTGTGGAAGCCAACACAAGTTTGTACACGGTCTTGGAGCTTCCCGTGCGAAAGAAGCATCACTAGTGGAGCGCCCTTTGGCACGCATCACGTGCGGAGCCTTACCTCCCGAAGAGTACCCGGGATCGAGCCCGGCGGGACGTGCCCGCGACTTCACTCGGAGGGTGAAGTGTGCTCTAGGAGGGATCGCCTTCGAGCGGAGGGACGGGGTCGAGACTCCGGCGGGAGTGACCCAATGTGGAGTAGGGGAAGGCGCCATCCTTCCGAGACCACGGGAAAAAATCATGAGCATTCCTATCCTTATCTCCTTTACTTACTAGCATTTATGCTTCCCCATTTACTTATGTGCTAGTAGAATTGCATGATAGGTTGTCTCTTTACTACTTGGTAGAATTGCTTGTTAGGGTGTTGCTTGTTGCATAGACTAGATTGTGTGCGCGCATCGCTAGCTTCTTGTTGTCACCAATCTAGTCTTGCTAGCTTCACACCTTAAGTACGTTTGGGAGAAATTGTTGACACACCGATTCACCCCCCCCCCTCTCGGTGCCCTTGATCCTTTCAAGTGGTATCAGAGCCTCGTTGCTCAAATAAAGCTTAACCGCCTTGAGTAAGGATGCCGGGAGGAAGTGGACCGCCCACGTTCGATGGGACCGACTATGCCTATTGGAAAGCTCGCATGCAAGCTTACCTCGAGGCTCTCGATCCTATCGCATGGGAGGTGATAAGTTCCGGTGTCTCTCTAAGGACTCCCATTGGTACTCTTGATGTGAATCTTGCAAAGGCAAATGCTAAAGCTAAAAATGCCTTGTTTGAAGCTATCACTAAAGAGGTCTTTGCTCGAGTCAAGTCCGCGGGTACCGCTCATGAAGTGTGGACTCAAATCCAACAAGTTCATGAGGGTTCCTCGGAGAGGAAAGATACTATGTCCTTAAGGACAAATATGATGCCTTTACCATGTCTTCAAATGAGCTAATCAATGATACTTACTCTCACTTGAATGTGCTTGTAGAGGATATCAACTCGCTCGGTGTGAAGGAGAAGATTGATGATGGTGACCTTGTGCGGAAGATCATGAGGATTCTCCCAAGGGAGAAATATGTAGCACTCATCACATGTCTCTTCAATACCGACATTCAAGGCCTCACAACCCACAAGCTACTTGGGAAGATCACCGCCTTCGAGTGCTACAACCTTGACAAGAAGCTTGATGAGAAGCCCTCCAAGAATCTTGCTTTTGCATCCGAGGGGTCAAGCAAGAAGATGAAGAAGGTGATGACTCAAGATTCAAGTGATGAAGAGGTTGAAGAAGATGATGAAGACTTGTTGCAAATCCATCCAAATGACCTTGCACTCCTCATGAAGAGAAGCAACTTCTTCAAGAGAAGGTTCATCAACAAGAAAGATGCCGAGTGCTACAATTGTGGGGAGAAAGGTCACTTTGCCAAGGAATGCCCGAAGCCAATCAAGAAGAGCAAGAAGAAGACTCAAGAGTCAAGCGATGATGAAGAAGAAGACCCTAGAAGCAAGTACAAGACAAGGAAGAGGTTTGTCAAGAAGGAAAGCTCTAGAGGCAAAGACAAGAGAAGATCATCTCGCAAAGGTCTCTATGTTGGAGAGTGGGTCACGGACGATGATAGTGAAGAAGAAGAAAGTGATGACTCATCCTCCAAGGGAAAGAAGATGGCCGGCATAGCTCTCACCAACATCTCCGAGAAGCTACCTCCACCACCTACTTGCTTGATGGCCAAAGATGATGAGAGTAGTGATGATGAGAAGAGCGAGTCCGATGAAGAGTTTGGTGAAGAGGATAAGCTCACATATGAGGAACTCTTGGATAGCATTCTCCTAACCGGTAAAATGCTCAAGAAAAAGGACAAGACCATTGCTCGGTTGGAGAAGGAACATGAAGTGGCCGCTTTCTGAGTTCGTCAACTTGAAGATGAGCTTAGGGACTTATCCATCTCTCACAAGGCTCTAGATGAGGACTATGAAGAGGACCACATGAAGCTCAAGGAGAAGTCCAAGTTACTAGAGGATGAGCTCAAGCACCTTTCTACTTCTCTCATAACCTTGGATGAGAGCTACGACAAGCTCAAGGTTGATCACAAGAGGCTCAACGACAAGTTCAAGGTTCTTGAGGAAGAACATCAATCCATCCTCGAAAAGAGTAACACTTCTTCTTCTAGTTCATCTATTTCCGATTCTTCATATATTACTTGTGATGAACTAACTCCCTCTCTTGAGAGCATCTCTCTTGATGAGAAAATCTTGAAGGAATATCACCAACTCAAGGAGGAGAGAGCTTCGGTGATGGACGGCTTCGAGAGGCTCACAAGGGGAAGGACCATTCATAAGGAGATACTTGGTCGGAACCTTGTGAACAACCCCGGGCACAAGGGACTCGGCTCCTACCCTGCCGCCATCAACCTCATCGGCAAGGACGAGGACATTCCACCTTGGGTAGTCCCCCTCATGGCGGACGACTACTATTGTGAGAAGTGTTGCCGTGACGGGCACACTAGCAAGAATTGTCCCAAGGTGAGAAGTTCCAAGGTTTTGCCTAACGCTAACTTGTTCCATGAGAATACACACTACAAGCTCTTTAGGGACAAGAAAGGAAGGGTGAAGGCAAAGGCTTTTGGATCACCCTACAAGAGGAGGATGATGAGGAAGATTTGGGTGTCCAAATGCATAGTTGACCTTGAGCGGCCAACCAAGTGCGAGTGGGCTCCCAAGAACAAGACCTAGAAGGGTGATGGTGGTGGACCGTGTGCCATGATGATGATCCATGAACGTCCACCACAAGCAACGAGTGCTTCATCGACATATCTACTCTTCAAGGAGGTAACTTGTATCATAGTAGTTTCTTTTCTTGCATTGCTTGCATGGTAGCTAGGTGCTCCTTTGTGAACTAGTATGTTTGCATCCATGCATATGTAAATAACTAAAAGAAAAGAACAAAAAAATTAGTTCAAGGTCTAACTTTCTCGAGATAGCTATGAGCATGGGGGATGCTTGAGTTGGTGGACCGACGGGCTCAAGGCAAGGTTTGGCTCATAGTGAGTAAGCTTTAGAAAGGCTCAAACTTGACCTTGAGTAGGTTTTCTTTATGCGTTATCTTAACTTTGCTTCCATATCACATGGCATGTTTAAATTCCCCTTGCATTTGTATGATATGCTTGTCTCATGCATTGCATATAGGAAATCATAAAGGAGTGGTCACACTATGAGGAAGTGCTTCATTCGTAATATGATCTCACATCTCATAGAAGTGTGACTAAAGAAAAGAATTGCGCTTCATGCCCATTGAGTCTTGCTAAATGATCCTCAAGGTTAAATCTACTTGCACGGATCATAGGCAAAGGGCTCATACATACCCCTCATTTGGTTTTATCTCTTTTGGCTCTTATTTGGATGCTTCTTATTTGCCGATTGAAAAATTACTATAAGCCTATGCAACCTATATTGGTCTATTTTCAAAGGAGTGTTTGAGAGTTCCCCTTCTAGTCCTTGTTTTGTGTTTATTTGGTTTTTGTGTGAGAAACTTGGACTTAGAAGGAATTTCCTTGAAAATCAGCTTTTCTGGACTAGGCCGTACAATACGGTCAAAGGGACCGTACAATACGGTGTGCTTTTGCACGAGACCCTTCGAAACCTGAGGCAGAAAGGAGACCGGACAATACGGTCCTGTAGACCATACAATACGGTCTCTATAGAACTGTCAGGGTGAAGAAGGAGACCGTACAATACGATCCCTAGGACCGTACCATACGGTCTGGTTGAGTTCATCGCGTGATCGCGTTCAATCTCATCCGTTGACTCCTGATCGGATCGATCGTGACCGTTGGTTTGAAATCAACCTATTCTAACGGCCCTGGTGTCGGGTTACTGTGCGTCTTCATCCCGAAATCGCCGCCGTACGAGCTCCCGCCACCACATCGCCTCCCGCGCGCGCCCGTACGCCGCCGACCAGCCGCCGCCGTCGAGCTCGCCGCCAACGAGCACCATCACCACCGCGCGCCGCCTGCTCCTCCACGCACACGCGCCCGCGCTCGCGCCCTGCAAACCCTAGCGCCGCCGCCGCCGCTCCACCTCGCCTGCGCGCGCCGTCGCCGGAGCCGAGGACGACCTCGCCGACGACCAGCCTGTCGAGGAGCTCCACACTTGCGCGCGTCCCCGAGCTGATCGCGCATGACGAACCATTCTTCTTCCCGGCGTCTCACTGGACCTGAGCACCACACCTCCACTCCGGCGATCATCATCGTTCCGATTGCTCTGGTGAGACTCTTGGGATCAAAATGGTTTCACAGTAGCCTCGATTACATTCCTATCTAGGGTTTGAGCCATTCATCCTTCGTCGATTAAATCCCTAGAAATCTCGATCAAAAATTGCTCCTTTATTGCGAACTAGTATGCATTGCTATGAACTGCTTCGCAATTTAGGTCTTTTGCCTACCATTGTCATAGTGTTCGAGTATTGCACTTTATTTATCTATGACTTGTGGTAGTTGGTCACTTTGTGTCGTTTCCGATTCCATACCATTCACTAGCTCGACACTTACCACTTTCCTCGATTAGTGGTACATTGTGTCTATTGCTTATGATCTATGTACACTAGTCGATCTCCACCGATAATCGACAATGCCGTAGTTCCTCATTGCATACTTGCCGGCATTGTGTCCTTCACCTCTGCGCTAGGACTTCATCTAGATTTACGCGCTTACCTACGATTCTTGCTTATAGATGATAGTAGGTTATTCTATACTCATATACCCTGTCTATTCCTATCGTGCAGTGGCAGTGGTCAGTGGACAGTGGGCAGTTGACAGCAGAGCAGAGATAGTGGACGGATTGAGGGCCAAGCCCTTAGTCCTATCTTTGGCAGTCAGCCGTCAGTGGACGGGTTGGTGAGCCAAGCTCACTCGCCCTATCTTGTCTGCAGGCCAGTCAGCAGATATGGCAGGAGGTTCTGGCAGAGGCAGAGGCAGGGGCAGAGGAGACCGTGACAGAGGAAAGGCCAAGGTCATTGAGCAGCCCAAGAAGAAGAAGCAGAGGACAGGTGACCCAGAGTGGGATCGAGCTCTCAGGGCAGCAGATGTTGACATACCAGCTGGCAGAGACACTGGCTTCAGGATCAGGGACACACCTGCTGGAGGACAGGGGGAGACTCCGAGGAGGTCTTCCAGGGCTAGAGCTACAGTGCAGCGGACTCCGTCCACCCACGAGGTTGGTACGTCGAGGACCGCGAAGGAGCAGCCAGAGTCAGAGGAGGAGGAGAGTTCCCGCTCGGGTGACGAGGTCACAGAGGCTGACAGGCAGAGGATGGCAGTGAAGTTCTGTGCGCTAGACAGGATTGCCACTCTCAGGGATGTGCTTGCTGAGGACGCTCTCAGGCTTCCAGGCCCCGTCCTCAAGAAGTTCAGATGAGTCACTAAGGAGACTTGGGTACCTGCCAGGAGAGACCCACAGGCAGGAGGTCGCTTCTGGACCTTACTTCCGCAGAGGATAGCAGTTGGTTTGAGGAGCAGACTGCGGAGTGGTGGAGCTGATAAGCTCTTTGTCACTCACCAGCACTGCAGCATAGAGGCTGCTACCAGAGGTGCTGGGACAAATTTCACGCAGCACTTGACCTATATCCCGGGCCTCGAGGAGATCATCACCACACCGATGCGTTGGGACTATGATATAGTGATGGATTTCTACGCTTCTCTGTGGATTGCTCAGGATCGTTCAGCTATCTGGTTTATGCTCAGAGGACAGCCCCACAGAGTGACGAGGGAGAACCTCTTTGAGGCTCTTGAGACCATCCAGCATGAGACCAGAGTGTTCCCGCTTGCTCACCCAGGGATGGACCCTCCCCGCAGACCTCTTGGGGGACACTTACCTTCAGATGATGATATGAGCATTGCTTTCCCTCCACCTCACCCGGAGAACTTCAGCCGAGCTCACACCAGACTTACACACGAGGGCAGAGTTCTCAGGAGTATTCTGAGCAGGACCATTGTGCCTAGGAGTGGTTACAGGGATCAGTTCTCTATCCTTGCACAGTGGGTTGTTATGTTGATGCTGGGGCACAGAGGCTTTGACTTGGTTGACTTGATACTGTGCCAGATGGAGGATGTATTGCTGAGAGCATTGCTGCCAGACACTTAGCCTTCGCACCGCTGATCTGCTATATACTGAGGAGGCTACAGTTGTTGTCTCAGGAGGACTATGATGAGCTGCCCAAGGTGACCACAGCGTACACACCCCTACCTGCCTCCGACAGACGGGTTGCTGCCCGGGAGTCAGCTTCGCAGGGGAGTTCTTCACAGGGGCTAGGCGACACAGCTACCGAGACAGAGCAGCATATACAGACAGGTAGCCAGATGGAGTCCATTACTGAGGACGTGACTCCGGACTCTAGACCTTCAGCGTCTGCTACAGCTCCAGCTCAGACAGATTCTCTTCGACACGCAGAGCTAGCAGCCCTACGCAGAGAGATTCAGAGTCACAGAGAGGATAGGGAGAGGGATCGACAGATGCTGGACAGTGTCGTACTTACTCAGAGGGAGATGGCTTCTGGCTTGTCTTCTCTGTTCACAGGTTTTGAGGCGATTGCTCAGACTCTTCGTCTCTTTGGACAGGCACTGCCAGGTCTCCCGTCGTTCCCGCCTATCACTTTCCCAGGTGTGCTACCACCAGATACAGTACAGTTTCAGCAGCTACAGCAGCAGCAGCAGCAGTTTGCTCAGACACAGGCAGGACAGTCATCCAGCCAGGGACACTACTTCAGCACCTTACTCACGGCTCCCATCTCACCTGCTGGTGCACCTACGGTGGGGCCGTCGACGTCCACGTTTGCTGGTTTGACTGGAGAGGCAGGACCTTCACACCAGTACCGTTCTTCACCAGGCCTCTCCATGACTCCGTCAGCCCTACTAGCTTCTACAGCTTCGAGCTTCTCACTGCTTCAGCTGACGAGTCCCTTCTTTGTGTCACCACTGCCAGCTCGTACACTTGACTTCGACACAGTAGCACAGACCGCCTCAGTACAGACAGACTCAGTACTTACAGCTTCACAGGCAGAGGTCGTGACTACTACATCTGAGACAGCAGCAGAGGAGCAGACAGAGTCTCCCATGACACCTACACCACCTCGGGTTGTTGAGCACACAGTGGATCTCACTGACTTCGGCTATACTCGTGAGGAGATAGATGAGGCTCTTGCTGCAGGACAGGATCCACCATCCAGGGCACCCTCACCTACTGGCAGTTTCACTTGGACCCCCAGTCGCTCACCCACTCCCTCAGTCCACTCAGCCTCTGACGAAGAGGCAGTCCAGTATGCGACACAGCTTGAGCAGACCCTACTTCAGACAGACTCTCCTGGGATTGCTTACAGGCAGCTTGTACCGTTCACACCGCTCTTTCAGCCCCAGGAGTCTTTGGGGATGCCATGGACTTGGACTTGGACACCTCCAGTGCCACCTTCTCAGCAGCAGCTACAGCAGGGCACCTCTTCAGCTCCAGAGCTTTCAGTGACTACTACCACTGCACCTCCTCCAGCCTCCGACGCGTAGGACAGCAGTTTTCTCTTTTCTTCCTTCTCTTTTTGGTCATTGGTGCCAAAGGGGAAAAATAGAGATCTTGTATAGGTCTAGGGGGAGTAGTGGAGTGATCTTGTGTTTAGGGGGAGTGTGAGACAGTCTTTGTCCAGGGGGGATCTTTTGGTACTTCATTTGTATATTCTTTTGGTACTTCGTGGTTCTTGTTGAGCTTGATTTGCTTTTGCTTGTGTTTAGCTCATCAAGAATACACTTGGTTTCTTTTCATACACTTGCTCGTTCTCTATATATCCTGTATATTGCTCTGAGTTTGTGTATGCTTACCTGGATGCGCTTATATATATCTATCTTGCCAGGTTTCCTCTTTTTGTGATGATATGTGCACTCATTTGCTTTTGCAGGATTATCTTATACACTTATCATCACAAGTGTTGTGGTCATAGCTCTTGCTTTTATTTCATACACCCGTGTGCTCTAACTCTATTTTGCAGGTGATACCTTTTTGAGCTATGACTACCTTATTCTCCGTTTTTCTTGTTCTTCATTGCATATCCAATCTTCTCGATCACTCTTGCGCTTTACATTTCTTTATCCTTTTGATATGTGTTGTCACCAATCATAAAAAGGGGGAGATTGTAAGCTTCATGACCATTGGAGTTTGGAAACCCTAAAGGTATGAATGTTTTGGTGATTGGGTGACCATATTGATGTGACTAACATTTCCATGTAGGATATTCAAATGGTCATATCAATGAAGCGTCATCTCACATACTCTATCTTTATCGACGACTTGGTGATTGGTTGCCTCGACAATTCGGATCGAGAACTTGATGGAGTCAAGGTTGAAGATGGATCAAGGCTAAGGACATGATAGACCAAGCAAGTGTTGGCTTGGTATAGATGTTAGCTTGAGTCCATAGGAAAACCGGACTATCAAGAGGGATCGAATTGGTTCTCTTAGAGCACACTAGGATAGAGATCAAATGGATGCATTGTGAGTCTCTTGAGGGCTAGGGTGGCTGAAGAGAAGAAGAGGAACCAAGAATGGAGAAGTTGGAAGCAAGGATCAAGAGTGGATCAAGTTTCAGCTTTTGCAGTAGAGATCGGACAGTACGGTCCTAGGGACCGTATGGTACGGTCTTCATTGAAGATCCAGACAGAGAGTTGAAGTCTCGGGATGCTGAGAAAATGAAGACCGGACAATTGACCAGACAATACGGTCATGGGACCGTATGGTACGGTCATCAGAGGTTTTCCAGACAGAGAAGCTGAAGTTTCTGGAAGTGGAAGAAATGAAGACCGGACAATCGACCGGACGGTACGGTCCTAGGGACCGGATAGTACGGTCATCAACTGAGATCAAGAAGAAAATGGAGATGCGCCTGGAAATAGAGACCGGACAGTACGGTCTAGAGGAGACCGGACAGTACGGTCCTTTGTACGGTCTCTAGTTTCGCAGGGCACTTTTGGGCAACGGCTAGTTTTCGGTTGGTAGACTATAAATAGTTGGTTGCCCGCCCCTTGGGGGGTCTCTTGGCCATTGTGAGAGTGCAAGAAACCCAGAGGAAGCTAAGGGCAAGGAAGAGAAGCACTTGTGAAGGATTTGGAGTGATCCTAGTGCTTGAGAGAGTAGCAATTGCATCCACTTGATCTCTAGGCTAGTGTGAGCTTGAGAGAGTCACTTCGGTTTGTTACTCTTGGTCTATGGCGAGGCCTAGACCGGTTAGGCGTCGGTGTTGAGCTGTCCAAGGAGAGTGTGGAAGCCAACACAAGTTTGTACACGGTCTTGGAGCTTCCCGTGCGAAAGAAGCATCACTAGTGGAGCGCCCTTTGGCACGCATCACGTGCGGAGCCTTACCTCCCGAAGAGTACCCGGGATCGAGCCCGGCGGGACGTGCCCGCGACTTCACTCGGAGGGTGAAGTGTGCTCTAGGAGGGATCGCCTTCGAGCGGAGGGACGGGGTCGAGACTCCAGCGAGAGTGACCCAACGTGGAGTAGGGGAAGGCGCCATCCTTCCGAGACCACGGGAAAAAATCATGAGCTTTCCTATCCTTATCTCCTTTACTTACTAGCATTTATGCTTCCGCATTTACTTATTGTTGGCGGTCGTTAAACCCTGTTTTGACCGCCACAATACCGGTAAATAAAAGCATGTCACCAAGATTCTGCGCATAGTAGTTAGGATTAATGCTACTCCACAAGTTTTGTGATATTTGGATGCAGGAGGGAAATATGGAGGAAAGTGGGCCCAGCTGGCACAAAGACTGGCCGGCCGGCCCCACCTATAGGCCGGCCGGCCCCACAAGGTGGCCCCAGGCCTCGGCCTTCCTCCAGTGAGCTATAAACAGGCAAACAACGCAGATTATAAAGCCTGTTTAGAAGAATTCCACCGACGTTCTAGAAGGTGGGCTGTTTTGGGCCTCAACTTGGCCCTCACTCCTCTTCTGCCGCCCCCACAGAGCCACCGACTGGACAACCGTCATCAGGAGCAAATCACGAGCGTCCAGTATCGAGGCGGTGGCAAACCGACGTAATGGACGGCCGCCGGCCCCCCTACTTGGCCGGCCGGCCTGGCTTGGCGGGCCCGGCACTCCAGCTTCGGCCATATAGCTCCCACCGCCATGGAGAGGCTATAAATAGAGGTGGCCGGCTCCATTCCAACTCGCACCTTCACACTTGAGAAGAGAAGATCCAATGTAGGGTCACGCTCAGCTCAAGGAGTCACTTCCACTTGTGTAGTTTAGAGTAGGCTAGTTGGTCATGGGAGTTAGAGTAGAAGTGGGAGCTTCGCTCGGAGCTCCGGAGTTCTCTTCGGAGTTTGGGTAAAGTTCTCGTGTATCTTTTCTTTTATACTTTCTTTAATATAATTATTTTCTTATTTATTTTCTTATTTATTTTAGTTTTCCTTTTAGTTTACATTTATTTATTTAAGTAATAATTATAGAGAAATTCTTGTGTTGGTTCCACGTCTGTGTATGGTAGGTCTATCTGCATGGGTTGTTTGCACCGCAAATGCTTACACAATCCACATAGATTTGTTATGCATGGTTGGCTTGCTCTTACGCGAAGAGTAAGTTATCTAGGATATTTGCTTGTATGGCTCAAGGAACTATTCTAGACGTGAGTTTGCTCTACACCCCACGGAGGATGGTAGCCGCGAGTACGTGTGACAGGCGTACCGGTCTCTGTAATCCACCACGTCCGGGTGATGGTTTTAGTAGGGAGGTCAATAGCACGTAGTTCCCCAAGGTAGTTGAACCTAATTCTCGGGTTGCTACCTTGGCATGCGTGTGCCCCGATATGCAGGAACGAATCTATAATGAAAGCTTAAGTAAATATTTGTATCCCCTAGGCTGATACCCTTCTTCTCGTTGTCCTCCCAGTTGACTAGTTCTATCTCTTTATCTTCATATGGAATTCTTGTGTGTGTTTGGTTGCCACCCATCATATATGTATCCCTGCTCTGGTCTAGTTTGCAAGTTATAAATAATAGATGTTTCCTTGTTAATTCATGATATTCTTAGCCCTGCTTCCCTGAGGAAAATATAAATACGATACCCTTGGAATACTCCTGGGTGAAATGCTACAACGGTGTTCCGTGCGCTTGCGGAGTTGAATTTAATCTCTGTGCGTAAGAAACGCCAACAAGCATTTCTGGCGCCGTTGCCGGGGAAGCAATGGTTTAAGATATCTGTTATGTTAATTTGACATCGAATATCTGTTATGTTAATTTGCTGCTAGACTAAGCATCCACCTGCATTTTGTTTGAGCATATCACCATCGCATTTGCATTGTTTCTTTTCAATCCATATGCGTATTTAATTCCCCTCCATCCCACCCCGCTGCATTAAAAAAAAACAAAACTCGAGTGCCCAATCATAGGCCTCGGGCTTTTAAAAAAAAAAAAGAACCCGAGCACCCAATCATAGGCGTGGGGATTTTGAAAAAAAAATAAATAAATAAAATCCGAGCGCCCAATCATAGGCCCGGAATTTGTTTCAAAAAAATAATAAATAAAAATTTAAAAAAAATAGAGAAAGGTTGGATTTGTATGACAGGAGAAAGGAGACATATGTGGCGGATCGAAGATATTCAATGAAGAAATCTATAGCTTAGCCTTGCATTCGACTGCAAAGGCTAAGCTTGGGGAGGAACCGCCAGGTAAGCACCATATTTATTTCTTGTTTTCCTTGTCATATACTCTCTCCTTTCGAAAAAAATAATAAAAATAATAAATAAATAATAGAATAAAATGCTGCCTGAATCATTTCATGCTTTATGAATGCAAAAGTACTTTGACTTGCTCTCTGATGAAAATAAGCTGCAAATCTTTTTGACCATACCCGTGCTCTCGAATTTCTTTTGATGATGTGGGCTGTAGTTAAATTGTTAGTCATAATCAATCGCTTGCGTCTCTTTCTGTTGGTTGGGTAAAGATCACTTCTGTGCCTCTGTTCTCCATTGAGATTATGCCCGGTGGCCGTTCAACCAACAGAAAAACACATACCTCTATGATGCTTTCATGACAGAAGGAGAGTATAGCGTCCTCTGCTCTCCTCACATAGTTGATTGAATTAGACGTGGTGTCTAGGTTGATCAATGGAACTATAGAGATGTGTCGATTGTAGACGAATAGATTTGTACTAACTATTGCAGGGATCCTTGAGAGCAAACCAAGTACATCAGGCAACATGAAAGGCACATAATTCAAGAAGGAGATACCAACAAGGCGGACCCAGTGCTACCACATGAAAGATTTAATCGCTTAGCTTTGCACATAGTTGCAAGAGCTAAGCTTGGGGAGGGACCGCAGGTGAGTACTTCTGTATACGATATTATACTCTTCTTGAATTGTGCCCTTTCCTAAAAATATATATATATATATAAATTATTAAAAAAAATTAGGTTCTCGGCAAAGCCCAATAGGGGCTAGCCACCTGTATCACCCTCATTCTTTTTGCAGACACAAGAAGAATGGAGGAAGCGGCCTATTCAAGCTTTAGTCTTGCAAAGACTCAAGCTTGGGGAGGACCCCAGGTAAGTATTTCTAAACTTTCCTTGAATAAATAAACTCCCTGTTTCGAATAAATGCTAGAATCTTGGTGTTATGCTACGCATAAGGGAAATGATGATCGAGTTACAAATTAGCTTCCCATGTGTCGCATAGATACAACCTCTACTCCTGACATATGTGTTATTTTTATTTGAGCATGATCACATCATGAGTCTTGCTTATTTCCGTGGGTTGCATTTGTACACCAAATCTGAGCATTGTGGATTGTGATATGGCATGATTAGGACTTGTTGCAATTTCTTAGTATGGTTTCATCCAGAGATGTTTTTCTTGAATTGCTGCAAGTACCTAAAACCCTTCTGTTTTGGCACACTTCTCTTAGTGTGAGGATTTATTTACCTACCAGAGCCATATCATAATATTCGAAACAGCCCCACTCATAGCCAATTGTTTATGTATTGAGTTTTGTTAAGGTTTGATGTACTCTTGAAACTAAGCACTCTTAATTTTGGTCATAATTCTTTCGCGTGTGTTTTCGAAAATTTCTCTCCACCGAATAAAGAGGGGAATGTTTGGATAAATCAACCAAACATTTTTCAGAGTTTACAAAACCTTTGGTCCATCCAAAGTGCTCAAGAATATTTCAAAAAGGTTTCCTTGAACCATTCAATTTATGGCCCCTTGCACCATGGAGTAGTCAAAAAAAAAAAACTCCATGGTTGCATGACAAAAGTCAATGGCTATATGGTTCTTATCATAAACATCTTGAGCAAATTAAAGGACCAATGTTTTTCAAAACCCCCTTCCATAAGTGTGAGTTCATTTTCTCCCCCTCCATCACATCATTTCTTATGACCGAAATAAATGGAGTTGCTATGTTGATTGAGACTCATTCGTTAGCTTTACAATATATGCATGACATTTGTGCATTCTGTTGACGGCTCTTAGACCCAATATTTACCCGTCAACTAGCTGCGCTTTTTATAATGAAACAATCACCAAAGGTAGACTTAGGTCTTTAAACTAATGATTTCCACGAGTCTTGGTGAATTTGTGAGTGCAGCTGCAATTCGTAGGAAAACGGGGAAAAGGAAGCATAAAAGGCCCATCCTGGAAACACCAATTTTCCCCGGAATAAAGAATTATCCAAATAAAGCCCAACTCCCGATAAAAAGACTTCAAGTCCACCCATAGCAGGTGGATCAGAGGAGAAGGCAACCAGGGGAAGCCACCTGAGAAGGCCCAGGCCCAGAGGGGCCAGCCACAGGTCGGCCGACCCCAAACCCTTGGTCGGCCGACCCCCTGTGGTGGCCCCACTGGCCCATCTTCCTATGGCGGTTCGCCACCGCCTTCCAGAGGTCGGTTCCACCTGCAATCAATGCCACCGACCTAAGGAACCGCCTCAAGTTGCCGACCTTCTTGGGCTATAAATAAAGGGGTACCCCCTCCTCCAAAACACATCACAAGACACAAGTCATTCCACTCCCATCCAGGCCAAGGGCCTCTTGTACAGTAGTAGAATAGAGGAGAGGGCAAGGATCAAGAGAGGGATAGCTTTCCTTTTAGTTATTTCCTTATCTTGTACCCTTGGCGGATATTTATCTTATCAATAGTTCATCGTTCGTTCTTCGTTCGTTCGTCGTTCGTTCGTCGTTCGTTCATAGTACGAACCTTGTTCTTATTCGTAAGATTAGTATTCGTGGTGTTATTGATCTAGTGAGCTTTACATACTAGTCGTTATTCTTGTTATACTTGTTTACGGGATCATCGCTCCGCGAGGGGTGCTCTAGCCTTCCAGATTGGTACCAGGACCGGGGTTAGAGTAGTAATCGACGGCATAGGCGTGGTGCCTAGGCTAGAGGTTACCTTTGTTTGCAGCGTGCCCCACGGTTTGTAGAGGTAGGCGGCAGGTGGTGACAGCCCTGTCCGTCCCTTGTAATCCTCCACGTTCGGGTTCGTCGTAGAGCTACAGGCTGGCGTGACTTGGCAGACCAGGTCTATACCAGTGCCCGAAGTAAACGAGTAGAGCTAGAGTGCGATCGTCCTGCGGGACAGCTAGATCTTTATTCATCCTCTCAATCCTATACTACTGCCATTCTTGTGTGTCCTTGGGTAAAACTAACCTTGCTGCAGATTATCACCGTTCCTTGGGGAAAACAAATACGATACCTTGGAATACTCCCGGGTGAAGTGCTACAACGGTATTCCGTGCGCTTGCGGATTTATTCGTGGTGTAAGAAATACCAACAAGCATTTCTGGCGCCGTTGCCGGGGAACGGTTGCTAATTCTGTAGCGGACCAGGTTTGCCCTCGTAACTTATCTTTACATTTCCCGTTCAATTAAATTAGAAAAGAAAAAAAATTACACACATGGAGTCATCACCCACAATCCAATCTTTTTCCACTCCACGGGGCGAGCTCTTAGAGCCACCATGTTCATCTCAACTTGTTGTTTCAACAAGCTATGAGCTCTACCCCAGTTTTATCTCTTTGATCAAAGGACTTTCTTTTTCTGGTTTTAAAAATGAAAATCCTTTTGAACACTTGCGAGAGTTTGAGCAATTGTGTGCATGCCAATTGATCAATGGCATGACACATGAAACTTTAAAGTGGAAATTGTTTTCCTTCTCTCTCAATGGGAAGGCGAAGCAATGGTACACTTACACCGCTAAGAGAGTGAACGGTGATTGGAAAGAATTGCGAGACAAATTTTGTCTAGCATTTTTTCCCGTATCTCGTATCACTGCTCTACGCGCGGAAATAATTAACTTTTGCCAAGAGGAGGAAGAAACCCTTAGTGCGGCATGGATACGGTTCTGTTCATTAACAGATTCCGGTCCAGAGTTATTGCTCCCAGAACCCGTTCTTCTGCAACATTTTTATTCAGGGTTGAGCAAAGACACCGCACTTTATCTTGACACGGCTGCCGGGTTCTTTCTCTCATAAGACCATAGCGGAAGCAAAAGATTTGCTAGAAAGAATTGTTGAAAATACACCTTTTTCCGCTGAAATACCCGAGGAGCCGGAGTCAAAAGATGAGGAACTCATTGTGGAAACACAACAAAAGGTGTCTACCTTGGTAGACCCAACATCCGAGTCCTCATCTGATTCCCGAACAATGACAGAGGATGATGAACCTCTAGAGTTCCCATTTGAGTTTGAGGAAGAAATTTTTGAAGATTTTGGAAACACCTCGAACTATTTGTTTCAAAAGAGACCGCCTGTTCCTTTGCCACCTCCCGAACCAATTGAAAAAGAATATCTTGTGGAGACTGTTCGGGAGCTTACTTCAATCATGAGCGATGAATGGTTGAGGGAGAATGAGCTATCCATGGATATCATTCGGCTCTGCCCTCCCTCAACCAACATATGCTGCTCCATCAAAGGAACCAAGGTGGATGCACTCTACAACCCTCTTGTTGGTGCCAATATCCTCTCCGACACATATGCGTTGTCAATCTTTGGCAACCGACCATGGACATCAACAAACAAACTCCTCAAGCACCCATCAGGCCATATTCTTGAGAGTTTGGGGATTGTCAGAGATGTGACTCTCTATCATGAAGACCTTGAGGTTATCCTGGATTTCTACGTCTTTGAAGTCCCAAACTTCGACATAATGATCGGGCATCCCATAGAAAAATTCCTCATCGATGCCCCATCATTTGGAAACCTCAATTTCACCCTCGGAAAAGAGTCATTCTCCATTCCAATTACCATATCACGAAACACTCTTTCCGATGAACCACTTGAGGAATATCAAGTGGAGGAGGTCATGGCCATTTTTCCTCACATGGACCCCGAGTTAGCCTTGGAGGAAGATGCACAAGACTTTATCTTAGAAGAAGCCGACTCGGAGGACACCTTTGAGCTACCACAAACCACACCACCGCCACGACCTCCCATTGATCTTAAAGCGCTACCTCCCGGTTTGCGCTATGCTTTCTTGCACGAAGATCCGCAAGCTCCTGTCATCATAAGTGACAAGCTTTCGGAAGAAGAAACCACCAAACTCATAGCCGTGCTTGAAAAACATCGCTCCGTTCTTGGCTACTCACTTGAAGACCTAAAAGGGATCAGCCCCGCTCTCTGCACCCATCGCATTCCCACGGATCCTGAAAGTACACCTTCAAGGGAACCTCAAAGGAGGCTGAATAATGCGATGAGAGAAGTTGTGAAGAAAGAGGTCTTGAAGCTATTACACGCTGGGATCATCTATCCTGTTCCTCACAGTGATTGGGTG
Source organism: Eragrostis nindensis (assembly GCA_012490785.1). Classification (NCBI taxonomy): domain Eukaryota; kingdom Viridiplantae; phylum Streptophyta; class Magnoliopsida; order Poales; family Poaceae; genus Eragrostis; species Eragrostis nindensis. The sequence continues at coordinate 436,442 of JAAXCT010000072.1, read as the reverse complement.
AGCCCCGTACAAGTGGTGCCCAAGAAAGGAGGTATGACGGTTGTTCATAATGATAAAAATGAACTCATTCCTCAACGAACCGTCACGGGGTGGCGAATGTGCATTGATTACCGAAAACTTAACAAGGCTACAAAGAAAGATCATTTTCCGCTGCCCTTCATCGATGAGATGTTGGAACGGCTGGCAAATCATTCTTTCTTCTGTTTCCTTGATGGGTATTCGGGATATCATCAAATTCCCATCCACCCCGACGATCAAAGTAAGACAACTTTCACATGCCCGTATGGAACTTATGCTTATCGTCGCATGTCTTTTGGTTTGTGCAATGCACCTGCCTCGTTCCAACGTTGCATGATGTCTATTTTCTCTGATATGATCGAAGAAATTATGGAAGTTTTTATGGATGATTTCTCTGTTTATGGAAAAACCTTCGATCATTGCTTAGAAAATTTAGACAAGGTCTTACAGAGATGCCATGAGAAGGACCTGGTACTTAATTGGGAAAAGTGCCACTTCATGGTCCAAGAGGGCATAGTTCTTGGATACCTTGTGTCCGAGAGAGGAATAGAGGTGGACAAAGCAAAAATAGAAGTTATAGAAAAGCTTCCGCCTCCTGTGAATATCAAGGGTGTTCGTAGTTTTCTGGGTCATGCTGGTTTTTATCGTCGCTTCATAAAAGATTTTTCTCAAATTGCACGACCCCTTACGAACTTGCTTGCTAAGGATGCACCCTTTGATTTCAATGATGACTGCATGCATGCCTTTGCTACTCTTAAGAATGCACTCATCTCTGCTCCAATCATTCAACCCCCTGATTGGACGCTTCCTTTTGAAATAATGTGTGATGCTAGTGATTATGCTGTGGGGGCAGTTCTTGGTCAAATGAAAGACAAAAAGCATCATGCAATTTCTTATGCTAGCAAAACTTTGACTGGAGCTCAGTTGAATTATACTACCACTGAGAAAGAGCTCCTTGCCGTTGTTTTTGCTTTTGACAAGTTTAGATCTTACTTAGCTGGAGCAAAAGTTATCGTTTACACTGATCATGCTGCTTTGAGATATCTGCTTGCTAAGAAAGATGCTAAACCTCGTCTCATAAGATGGATCCTTCTACTCCAAGAGTTTGATCTTGAAATTAAAGATAAGAAAGGAGTAGAAAATTCTGTAGCAGATCATTTGTCGCGTATGCAATTCACTAACTTGCAGGAGTTACCCATAAATGACTTCCTACGCGACGACATGCTGCTGAAAGTGACGGATTCGCACCCTTGGTACGCCGACATTGTGAACTTCATCGCCACAGGATACGTACCACCAGGGGCGGATAAAAGAAGATTGATTTATGAAAGTCGCCGTCACTTATGGAATGAACCATACCTCTATCGTGTCTGCGCCGATGGACTGCTTAGGCGATGTGTGCCCACTCCCGAGAGCACACAAATCATTGAAAAATGCCATGCAGCCCCATACGGTGGACATTATGGTGCCTTCCGTACCCAAGCAAAGATCTGGCAAAGTGGATTCTTCTGGCCGACCATGTATGAAGATACAAAAGAATTCATTAGAAGATGCCCACCATGCCAGAGATTTGGAGGCATCACAGCACGAGATGCAATGCCCCTCACATACAACCTTCAAGTCGAACTCTTCGATGTATGGGGCATTGACTTCATGGGACCATTCGTGAAGTCCCAAGATTGTGATTACATATTGGTGGCAGTGGATTACGTATCCAAATGGGTAGAAGCTATGCCATGCCGAGCTGCCGACTCCAAACACGCTCGCCGGATGTTCCACGAGTTTATCTTTCCAAGGTTTGGAACTCCGAGAATGGTGATAAGCGACGGAGGGTCTCACTTCATTGATAAGACCTTCCGTAGCTTTCTAAGAGAGCTTGGAGCAAAGCACAACATTGCCACTCCATACCATCCTCAAACGAATGGGCAGGCCGAAACATCCAACAAACAAATCAAGCGGATCCTGCAGAAAACAGTGTTGGAAATGGGGAAGGGATGGAAGAACAAGCTACCCGATGCACTATGGGCATATAGAACAGCCTACAAGACACCCATAGGCATGTCACCATACCAACTCGTCTATGGAAAAACGTGCCATTTGCCAGTCGAGTTGGAGCACAAAGCATATTGGGCCATGAGAACTTGGAACATGGATATGAAAGGAGCTGGGTGGAGAAGAAAAATGGAGATAGCTGAGTTGGAAGAATGGAGAGACAAAGCATACCACAACTCAGCCATCTACAAGGAGCGTACAAAGCGCTGGCATGACCGGCGAATAAAGATAAAAGAGTTCAAAGTTGGAGATAAGGTGTTGCTCTTCAATTCAAGGGTAAAGCTCTTCGGGCACGGAAAATTGAGAAGTAAATGGAACGGACCATACACCATCATCGACACGTCGACTCATGGAGCAATCACACTCCAAGACGACGGAGGTAATGTATTCAAGGTAAATGGTCAGCACCTTAAAATTTATCTTGAACCCGAAGCAAATAAAGATTTTGATGTCATGCACTTAATTAATTTAAATATCTTTTCTTAACCTCTGCATTGAAATATCCTTCTATACCCTGTATATCCCAAAGATACCTTCCCCAACAAAACTCCACGAAAAACAGAAAGGCAAGAGCCTGCCAAGGCAGGTCGGCCGACCTGGCTTCCAGGGTCGACCGACCCCCTCTGGCAGCCTCCGCCTTCCATCCTTTGCTCATTCTGCCACCCAAGATTTCCTTGTCCAGCCCAGCTATGCTTTGGAAATAAATCCTTCGTTTCTTTACCGAGAGGGGGGAAACCACTATCAATACAACCCATTGCACCCCCTCTCCATTCATCGCTTTCAAGCCTCACACCCCTTGAACAAAACCTTCATCCTTGCCATCATGACTAAGATCCCAGGCGCCCCTCATCTCTACTACAGCACGGGAGGCAGCTCTGCAAAGGAAGGCCACCCTCATGGAGCAATCAGCAAGGGGAATCCCTTTGTCGGCCTCAACAACGTAGAACTCACAAGAGAGCTGGAGAAACTCCTCGACAAGGCCGACGCAATAGAAAGAACCTTGGCTCAAGTACGGAGAGATGAGGCTCAGATCGACCAAGACATAAAATACATCGATGAGATCATGGCTGGAAACGGGATAGTCCTCCCAAAATAAAAATCTATCACTAGGCGCATTAAGTTTTTTTTCAATCGATTTGGTTTATATGTAATGCGCCTATCAGTTTTATAATTCAATCAATGATAGTGCTCCCCGGGCTTGCATACCGGTAGAGCAATATTTGTGTTTCCATATCTTTGTCGTTTTTGAAGGAAACAGGCAAAAAGGCAAGTGTGGGGGGAAATGTCGCCATATCTGGAACAATCACGACCAAATCATCCAGAACCATATGAGGCAACTCAGGAAAGGCCAACACGCGAAATATGAGAACCAGTGGGGTCCAGGCCAGGTCGGCCGACCCCACCAGGAGGGTCGGGCGACCCCTGGTGGTCCCCACCAGGCTCCAGCCTCCTCCTGCCTCCTGAGTTTGCACCACACTTCCACTTTTTGCCTGCTACACCGTCAAGTTCATTCTGATAATCTGAAAATTAAATAAAACTTGACGCACTAATCTTTTGGGAAAATCATAATTGATTTATCTTTTGCCCACAACTCTACCTCTCACATTCGTGGACTTGCACACTTGTTATTTCTCGCTTCATCGCTGAATGCTTGTGAACACCTTATCATTAGGAACCCATGTTTTTCCTAGATAATTGGCATGTGAGATATGGTTTGTCGAAATGATCTTTGCTTAACCTTCAAGTCCTTGGGAATTTATCTTTATGAAAATCAAAAATTCCATAGTATGATGCTCCTCACTTGATTTATATTTTCCTACCAAGGCCAAGAACTCTACATGAATACTTTGATAGCCTATAAGCTGCTAGTTGTTGATTTGAGCTTTGTCAAATTCTTGGACCCTAGTGAGAAGCTTGTCATACTCTTTTGATCAAGACACGTACACTCCACCTCACATGCTACACTTCTACACTGGAAGTTGAGCAACATTCCATCATCCATCCACCAAATAAATACTCCAAAAATCTCTGTTACCTTTCTCTCTCAAAAATATCATTGGAGACATGGCTATGCAAAAAGAAAAAGAATAATCCCTGCTCATACAAAAGTAGAGCATGATGAAAAAAAAAATGATGATGGGAAAAATAAAGAAAAAAAAAAGAAAAAAGAAAAAGTATGATAGCCATGTCCTCCTCAAAAGTTCAAAAAGAGAGAGAAGGTAACACCATAAAAAGGAGTACAAATAATTTTCCACTTCATACCACCACCACACATGCACATCTTGATCAGATTGTATGACTTGTTTTCTCCATTGGATCCAGTCTTTGACTTAGCAATAAAAGAGACACTAGTATGCTCCACGTTACCCTACCTTGAGCTCCACAAAAGCCTGATCAAACACAAGGAGGGGAGAGGCAAAATCATGGCCCTTGAGAGGAAAATACATAAACACCATGAGCGACTTGAGAGAGTCATTTGAGGAGCATGAAACTATGTTTTTGTTTCTGAAAATTATGCAAAAATCCCAAGGTACTTGACAGGGAAGGCGAGGTGATTTGAGACATGACCGTTCCACTTATCAATCATCCAAGGAATGCATGTTAGACACCTCAAAGTTCACAGGTATGAAGTGTGGCTTGCAATAACTTGTGTGCAGGCTCTCTTTTATGAGGATGAGTATCTCCCGCCTTATGCTCGCAACTTTACTCGAGGACGAGCAAAGAGCTAAGTGTGGGGGAGTTGTTGACGGCTCTTAGACCCAATATTTACCCGTCAACTAGCTGCGCTTTTTATAATGAAACAATCACCAAAGGTAGACTTAGGTCTTTAAACTAATGATTTCCACGAGTCTTGGTGAATTTGTGAGTGCAGCTGCAATTCGTAGGAAAACGGGGAAAAGGAAGCATAAAAGGCCCATCCTGGAAACACCAATTTTCCCCGGAATAAAGAATTATCCAAATAAAGCCCAACTCCCGATAAAAAGACTTCAAGTCCACCCATAGCAGGTGGATCAGAGGAGAAGGCAACCAGGGGAAGCCACCTGAGAAGGCCCAGGCCCAGAGGGGCCAGCCACAGGTCGGCCGACCCCAAACCCTTGGTCGGCCGACCCCCTGTGGTGGCCCCACTGGCCCATCTTCCTATGGCGGTTCGCCACCGCCTTCCAGAGGTCGGTTCCACCTGCAATCAATGCCACCGACCTAAGGAACCGCCTCAAGTTGCCGACCTTCTTGGGCTATAAATAAAGGGGTACCCCCCTCCTCCAAAACACATCACAAGACACAAGTCATTCCACTCCCATCCAGGCCAAGGGCCTCTTGTACAGTAGTAGAATAGAGGAGAGGGCAAGGATCAAGAGAGGGATAGCTTTCCTTTTAGTTATTTCCTTATCTTGTACCCTTGGCGGATATTTATCTTATTAATAGTTCATCGTTCGTTCTTCGTTCGTTCGTCGTTCGTTCGTCGTTCGTTCATAGTACGAACCTTGTTCTTATTCGTAAGATTAGTATTCGTGGTGTTATTGATCTAGTGAGCTTTACATACTAGTCGTTATTCTTGTTATACTTGTTTACGGGATCATCGCTCCGCGAGGGGTGCTCTAGCCTTCCAGATTGGTACCAGGACCGGGGTTAGAGTAGTAATCGACGGCATAGGCGTGGTGCCTAGGCTAGAGGTTACCTTTGTTTGCAGCGTGCCCCACGGTTTGTAGAGGTAGGCGGCAGGTGGTGACAGCCCTGTCCGTCCCTTGTAATCCTCCACGTTCGGGTTCGTCGTAGAGCTACAGGCTGGCGTGACTTGGCAGACCAGGTCTATACCAGTGCCCGAAGTAAACGAGTAGAGCTAGAGTGCGATCGTCCTGCGGGACAGCTAGATCTTTATTCATCCTCTCAATCCTATACTACTGCCATTCTTGTGTGTCCTTGGGTAAAACTAACCTTGCTGCAGATTATCACCGTTCCTTGGGGAAAACAAATACGATACCTTGGAATACTCCCGGATGAAGTGCTACAACGGTATTCCGTGCGCTTGCGGATTTATTCGTGGTGTAAGAAATACCAACACATTCCTTACCAAGCTCCACATACAAAGCCTCATTTGGTAGAAGGTAGGATGAGTGAAGCTTGTAGGAATAGAACTCACATCGGAGTGGTAAGAGAAGTGCCACCCAAAACGAAGGAGAATTTTTGCACCTTACCTTGCAGCACATAAAAACTCTGGATGCATACCTGCTAGAATTGTGTACTTGTCCGAAAATGCCGTTCTAGTCTTCAATGCTGCATGACAAGGTGTGACATAAAAGCCCCACGATTTTTGCAACACTCATGAATATTTTGTGCTCTCGTAAACTTACCACTGTTTAGGGAGTATGCTGTTGCATCTTTATTACCCATGGGGCGCTTTCTTTGTAACTCCTGATCCGTCGGTACCCTAAGTTCTGAGTTTGCTCGGGACGAGCAAAGTTTAAGCTTGGGGAGGTTGTTGGCGGTCGTTAAACCCTGTTTTGACCGCCACAATACCGGTAAATAAAGGCATGTCACCAAGATTCTGCGCATAGTAGTTAGGATTAATGCTACTCCACAAGTTTTGGTGATATTTAGATGCAGGAGGGAAATATAGAGGAAAGTGGGCCCAGCTGGCACAAAGACTGGCCGGCCGGCCACACCTATAGGCCGGCCGGCCCCACAAGGTGGCCCCAGGCCTCGGCCTTCCTCCAGTGAGCTATAAACAGGCCTACAGCGCATAATCAAAAGCCTGTTTAGAAGAATTCCACCGACGTTCTAGAAGGTGGGCTGTTTTGGGCCTCAACTTGGCCCTCACTCCTCTTCTGCCGCCCCCACAGAGCCACCGACTGGACAACCGTCATCAGGAGCAAATCACGAGCATCCAGTATCGAGGCGGTGGCAAACCGACGCAATGGACGGCCGGCCGGCCCCCCTACTTGGCCGGCCGGCCTGGCTTGGCGGGCCCGGCACTCCAGCTTCGGCCATATAGCTCCCACCGCCATGGAGAGGCTATAAATAGAGGTGGCCGGCTCCATTCCAACTCGCACCTTCACACTTGAGAAGAGAAGATCCAATGTATGATCACGCTCAGCTCAAGGAGTCACTTCCACTTGTGTAGTTTAGAGTAGGCTAGTTGGTCATGGGAGTTAGAGTAGAAGTGGGAGCTTCGCTCGGAGCTCCGGAGTTCTCTTCGGAGTTTGGGTAAAGTTCTCGTGTATCTTTTCTTTTATATTTTCTTTAATATAATTATTTTCTTATTTATTTTCTTATTTATTTTAGTTTTCCTTTTAGTTTACATTTATTTATTTAAGTAATAATTATAGAGAAATTCTTGTGTTGGTTCCACGTCTGTGTATGGTAGGTCTATCTGCATGGGTTGTTTGCACCGCAAACACAATCCACATAGATTTGTTATGCATGGTTGGCTTGCTCTTACGTGAAGAGTAAGTTATCTAGGATATTTGCTTGTATGGCTCAAGGAACTATTCTAGACGTGAGTTTGCTCTACACCCCACGGAGGATGGTAGCCGCGAGTACGTGTGACAGGCGTACCGGTCTCTGTAATCCACCACGTCCGGGTGATGGTTTTAGTAGGGAGGTCAATAGCACGTAGTTCCCCAAGGTAGTTGAACCTAATTCTCGGGTTGCTACCTTGGCATGCGTGTGCCCCGATATGCAGGAACGAATCTATAATGAAAGCTTAAGTAAATATTTGTATCCCCTAGGCTGATACCCTTCTTCTCGTTGTCCTCCCAGTTGACTAGTTCTATCTCTTTATCTTCATATGGAATTCTTGTGTGTGTTTGGTTGCCACCCATCATATATGTATCCCTGCTCTAGTCTAGTTTGCAAGTTATAAATAATAGATGTTTCCTTGTTAATTCATGATATTCTTAGCCCTGCTTCCCTGAGGAAAATATAAATACGATACCCTTGGAATACTCCTGGGTGAAATGCTACAACGGTGTTCCGTGCGCTTGCGGAGTTGAATTTAATCTCTGTGCGTAAGAAACGCCAACACTTATGTGCTAGTAGAATTGCATGATAGGTTGTCTCTTTACTACCTGGTTGAATTGCTTGTTAGGGTGTTGCTTGTTGCATAGACTAGATTGTGTGCGCGCATCGCTAGCTTCTTGTTGTCACCATATCTAGTCTTGCTAGCTTCACACCTTAAGTACGTTTGGGAGAAATTGTTGACACATCGATTCACCCCCCCCCCCTCTTGGTGCCCTTGATCCTTTCATTTGGGCCCATTGTCAGTGCCTATGGTATACGTGCCAGATGTAGAAAAGGTTTTGTGTACAAAGTGGTGGCCCACCGGAGATCATGAAGCCGAAGAAAACGTGCGTGCGTACGTGTGGGTCCGTTTTTCTTTTTAGTTTCTTTCCTTTTTCTAAGTTAAGAAAGAATTGACCGAGTTGTGGTCGAGTAGGAGTCGTGTTTGTTTCCAAATCGGTTGCCTCGGGTGTATAAATATAAACCCAGGTGCTTGTAAAAAAGATATCAATCAATACAGTCAACTTTCGGCGCATCGCCACAATTTCTCGACGAGATCTCCGTCAACATCGGCGTCCATCGGGGCTCCAGTTTCGACTTGGATTTCGTCAGGTAAGCGCATCGATCTTCGTTATGTTAACTTATCCATGATTAAGATTGATGTGGCTAGTTATCCGGTAATTTAGATCAATCTAGGGTTTACATTATGCATCGACTACATGGAATTGTTTAAAACCTAGTCCAGTTCTTCGTTACGGTTAGTCGACTTGTCCTAGCCGCGACCTTGTTTGCCGATTGCTGATGTCGACCTCCTGTTTGATCTGGTTATTCGAGTCACGGTTAAGGTGCTTAGTCGATTAGATCTGCTCTTGGTGATTGGGTAGGCAGTTTGACTTGTCCTGTCTGCTTCGCTTAGTTGACGTGTCCTCGGCTAAATAGTTGCTAAGAGTTAGATCTAATTTACTGAGTATCTGGGACTGGTAGTTGCCGATTATACTTGTACCTGCCGATCGTGTAGGACAGTTTGACGTGTCCTGTTTTACTTCACTTAGTTGACATGTCCTCGGTGAAGCGATCGTTAGATTATGGGTATAATTGGTGGCTATTGGTTTAATCGTTCTTTCGGGGTGTTTAGCCGATTGTTTACCACGTTCAGATCTGTCGTAACCCATATTTTCAGATATTCCCGAAGACTTAGTTTGGTATTTTTCCGAAAACTTGTATCGTACGAAAGGAAACTTGTAGATAGACTCCGATTCTGTTACTAGAGATCGGAAGTCTTGTAGAACAAGGCAAGGACTCCTAGAGGCGGTAACAGGACTATAAATATATATGTAATCCTCCGATGAGAGGACATCGACAATTACATCATACACACCACCATATTCAACACGATATAGACTGGACGTAGGGTTCTTATCCTCCGGGAGGCCCGAACCAGTATAAAAACTCTCTGCGTTCCCTAGATTGATTCCTCGATTGATCGTTGTTCCCCGAACCAAATATTTGCCGTTCTCTTGATTATTCGAGCGACGACAAGATCTATGCTTGTGTGATGTTAAATATCCTTTTGTTCCTGTTCAAGTGTAGGTTTGAACCATATTTGTCGATGTCGATTCACTTCACTATAATGCTTGCCGATAGATTTTGCCGATTGCATGCTTTGCCGACTGCCAATTCTGATGCATGTCGTTGCTTTATTTATCGCGTGAGTATTTACTATTGCGACATGACGATTCGTTTCTAGCAGACAGCCGAGCATTTATTTTATTATCTTTTATTCACTAACATTGGCTGCGGTTACGCATCGGTCTGTCCGGGGCCGATAGCCCAGGAAGTTTACACGCTTTTCTTGTCTTTGTCGATTTGCAGAGAAAATCGACTGGCACGCTCCGGAATTCACCGCGTTCCAAGTTTGGTCCTGAACAGAGTGAAGCAAATCTCTCAGGCCACGTGTGTCAGCGCTAGAATACACATTTTACCGCCAACACACTTTTTGGCACGCCCAGTGGGACAAGATCAAGTTTTCAGAGGCAGATGGCGTCCGTGCAAGCTATTGCTGATGATGGTACTTTGCTAGTTGATGGGAAGGGTCAGCAGATCTAGATTCATGCACCAGTTGTTCGAGATGACAAAAATTCTTCTGAAATAACTAGCAACAATGAGGTGATGGCTTGGGAGAAGATGACTTTGGAGCAGCAGAATCAATATCAGAGTTATCTGTACGAGTGTCAGTTGAAATACTTTGAAACCATCAAGATGACACGTGGCAAGATTACATCAATATCAGCTTCGCCAGTAGTGATAAGAGCAGAAGAATTGGCTGCAATAAAAGCTGTAAAGTTGCCAGATCGAGCTCTGCTAGATGAAGTTGTGAATGCTGCGGTTCATAATGCTTTCATTAACCAATCAGGGGTGCTTGTTAACATTTTGTACAACATGTTCAAGGCGCTTGCTGATGGGACTCTGCAGATTGAGCCTGGATTTATGGGGCCAACATTTACTGCACCAGCTACTACACCAGCACGTCCTGCGCAATCTGATGGTCAACCTGCAACTCAAGAAGAGACAAGTGCCGATCAGCAAAGGCAACCATATGGTATGCCACCAGAATTGTGGTCTCTAAGTGCTCAAGCTTTAGCTGCAGGAACTGCTCAGGTATCGGCGCCAAATCTTATCGACGCATCGATGTCCACGCAGAGGGAAGTAGGTGGTACGTCCACTGAACCAAGGATTGGTCAAACCTCTCAGACAAGATATCATGTGGCTCCCAATGTCAATTCTGCACTGTTCAACCATGAGATACCGCAAGGCTATCATAGAGTGGCAGATTACAGTGAGCACTACAACAGGGAGCAACCTGCTCATGTGCAGTCACAGTTACAACAGCCATCCCAAATTGGCTGGGGGGCAAGGACAGAATACATCAGAAGATATAGTTGCCAGGTTGGCTGCAGTCATGAAGGAGCAGTTCGATCTCAAGCCCAAGGAACAAAGCTTTATGTATCGACGTCCATATCCAGAGTGGATGGAACAAGTTGCCTTGCCACATCGATACAAGTTGCCAGAATTTTGTAAATTTTCTGGGCAAGATAATGTTTCTACAGTGGAGCACATCAGCCAATATTTGGCACAGCTGGGAGAGGCGTCAGCCCAAGATGCATTGAAAGTCCGTTTGTTTCCTCTGCCATTATCCGGATCGGCATTCTCATGGTTTACCTCCCTTCCTGTGGGATCGTGCGGAATTAGGCCGATTTGGAGAAGAAGTTCCACTCTTATTTCTTCACTGGCATGGTGGAGTTGAGCATATCAGATTTGACGGCTGTTCGTCAGAAGGCTGGGGAGTCAGTTGCCGATTTCGTCCAGAGGTTCAGAATCATCTGTGGCAGGTGTTATAACCTGAATCTAACGGATCGGCAAATGGCTGAGATTGCTTATCAGGGTTTACTGCCTCAGATTAGAGACAAGTTTGCACCTCAAGAAGTCGATGGTTTAGCACAGCTCTTTCAAAAGGCATCGATTCATGAAGGGCGCATCCAGAATACATGTGGCAGACAATTTCAGGCGGCTTATGCCGATTACTCGTCTGATTCTGATGATGAAGCCGAAGTTGCTCTTGCTGAATGGACCAGGAATAAGAAGACTGTTCTCTGTCCGTGGGTCAAGCAGAAGGCAGAAGAAAAGAAATATGACTTTGATATCAATAAAGCCGACAAGATATTTGATCTGTTATTGCAAGAGAAGCTTATTCAACTCCCACCTACCCACACGTTGCCTCCAGCCGAAGAGTTGAAGAAAATCAAGTGGTGCAAGTGGCATAACTCTCCCTCTCATCACACCAATGAGTGCAAGGTGTTTAGGCAATAGATCCAATCGGCAATTGAGAGTGATCGCATCAAATTCTCTGGTCAGAAGCCGATGAAGATTGACGGACTTCCTTTTCCAGTCAACAGATCGGGGGATCTGCTGGATTGATCGGCAAGTACTCAAGGAAGAGAGAGAGGAAAGACAGGAGATCTAGTGATGATGACTTTGATCCACACTGGAATTGTCCTTTTTTTCAGTACTGTTGGGAGCAGGGTATGAAGCTACCACCAATTGAAGGCTACCCAGGTTGTAGTAGGAGATCTGGAGATTTGTACAGAGAAGTTGGTACTTCAAACAGGGGCTCTATGAGGAGACAGCATGATCGCTTTGAAGGGAGGCTGACATCAAGGGTTTCTGTGCAAGAAAGGCTTGGACCTGTTAATCGAGTTGAAGACTATGAAGAAGATTATCAGGGTGAGTTCACAGAAGAAGGTCAATGGTGTCCAAGTGGTATTTTTACCAAGACGCAGAAGAGGACACGTTGCCGGGAGCTGAACAAGGAAGTGAACCAGAAAGATGACTATGGCAAAGGGCCCAAGTCCAAGAAGGTATGGAGACCAAAAGTCAAAGCTCATGTACATGAAGTTGAAGCTCCAGTTTTAATGGTATTTATGCTGCCACGAGAATTTAGTTCTTTGGGTATTAATGAATCGGAAGAAGAAGCTTCTGCCGAATTGTTATTGGGTCCACAGCGGGCAGTGTTTGAGAAGCCGTCTGGTGTCGATCATCTCCATCTAAGGGCTTTGTACCTTAATGGTTTCATTAATGGCAAGCCGATGAGCAAGATGATGGTTGACGGTGGTGCTGCTGTCAATGTTTTGCCGATGGTGACATACAGAAAGATCGGCAAACTGCCAGAAGAGCTGACAAAGACCAATATGACCTTGAGGGATTATGGAGGCAGGAGTTCCGAAGTCAAAGGAGTCACCAATATCGAGGTTACTGTTTGGAAGCAAGACTTTGCCGACGACGTTCTTCGTGATTGAAGGCAATGGATCGTACGCCGTACTGCTGGGTAGGGATTGGATTCATGCCAATTGCTGTATCCCTTCCACAATGCATCAGCTCCTTATCCAGTGGGTCGGCGACGAGGTGGAGACTATTCAAGCTGATAGATTGGTGAGTGTGGCAACTGCATACTTTTTGCCGACGATGGTGGAAAACTTGCCGTGCATATCAGGAACTTACTGGGAAGGTGAAGCATTGGACGTTACCGATGAGGGTGTCTGCATCACGGAGGGATCGGCAACTCCGCGGTTGTTGTAGCAATTACCGGACCTGGACGTCGATCAGCCGATGGAAGCTGAGAAGAAGGAAGCAATCGACAATCAGCTGATCGATGAAAGAGAAAAAGGAAGAATTTGGCCAAGCGCTTAATGGAAAGTATTTAAAGTAATACCACCCTTTTTGGGTAGGTTTTTAAAGTGTTCAGTTAAATTTATAGCGGAGCCGACGTTGAGAGGTCGCCTTTGAGATAGCCGATGCTAATGGTATCGCCCTTAGGGAAAATATATAAAAGGAAACATAAAAGAGCATGAAAGCAAATATATATTACAGAGATTGGAAGATAGTACTTAATGTTTACAAGCTAGTACATTCAAGCACGGCGTGGGTACAGGTAGCCACGGATTACATCCAATGCGTGGGTGCGAAGCTGGTCAACCTCGGCAAGAACGTAGTTGTCATTGTCGTCGGATTCGATCTCTTCAGGAGCAGATGCACAGGAGCATTCTGAAGCTTCAATGGAGGCTGTGACTACATCCTTTTGCTGGAGGATGTTGGCATTGATCTTGGCGATGGTCTCTGCCGATGCCGATATTTCTTGCTCCTTGGCTTGCAGAGCTGCTCTCAAGTCTTCGGCTTCTTTCTTCAGCTGATATAGCCGATTTTCTTCTTCTGTTAGCCGATTCTTCATGGAGTTGTATTTCTCCATTTCTTGCTGAGAGAACTCAAGAGCTTTTTCTGCTTTTGCAACAAGTTGGCGTTGATGGGATCGGCGATTGATGTTTTCTTGAGCTTGCTCGTAATCAAGACTCCGAAACTCCATGTATGCCACTGGATGAAGTGCAACCCTCAAGTCCCTTGGAAGGCGATTTTGGATAACTTCAAATCTAGCACGGACTGAACTTGCATTGCGAGTGAGATCTTCTGTGGTTGCAAAGTCAAGTCTGGGTTCCAGCTCAAGCAACTCATTGCGGATGTCGATTGGTAGAGGTTGTCGATGATGCATGGCGATAATTGACTCTACCACACGTGCCTACGGGTACAGAAGATGGTTAGATGGTAAATTGATGAAGGGAACAGATCGACATTTATTACCTCAGATAGATCGACATCGGCTTCAACCGGAATAGCTTGAGAAGAAGATGCTCCAGGATCTGATCGGCTACTCCCTGGGATGTTCTGCGCAGGTGTTGCTTGTGAAGTTTCAGGTTCATCGACAGGGGGGTTTGCCGATTCTTCTTCTCTTTGCCCTTGTGTCTATTTAAGTATGAAGAAGTTAATGAAGGTAGGAATGTCGATAAAAACAAGTTTTGGGAACAAACCTGATGAGTGTCGATGCTGATTTCTTCTGACGCAATGCCAGTTGGTGCTTGTTGAGTGTCGAAGCCAATTTCTTCCGAAGCAGTATGATCGGCGCTTGTTGAAGCTCGTCGGTTTCAGTTTCGGTGTCGGCATGGACTTCGGCTTCTTCAGTTTCTGTATCGACATGGGTTTCAGGAGAATGGACTTCGGTTTCTTCAGGAGAGTTGCCCTGAAATTGAAATAAAGGTTAGTTGCCGATGTTGACTAAAGTATGGAATAATTTGGTGAAATAAGAATGATTACTGGGCTACTGGGAGGAGTCGGCGCAGAGCTTGCTCGTTTCAGGAGGGCTTTATGGCGCTTAGCTGGGACTTTGAAGCGAGGGCCTTGTCGTTTCGTTCCAAAAGTTTGGCCTTTGAGGACTTGGGCCGGTGTTGGTGCGTCAGAACCAAGAATAGGGTCTGGATGTGGAGCAACGTATACAATACCGATTCCGCTGTTGCTTTCTGTGGGTGCCTCTTGTTGGCGGTTCTTATGCGATAAAATTAAATTCATTAATTCCGCAAGCGCACGGATCACCATTGTAGCATTTCACCTTGGAGTATTCCAGGGTTATCGTATTTATATTTCCGTAGGGAAGTAGAGCAAAAGGGAGCTGAATAATAGCAATGCACTGGATAATTTGGAGAAAGACATAATGTATCAACTATACTTGAGACGGGGGTAAGATAGGCATGATATATATGGGTGGCACACACATCCTCAAATCCAACTTAAAAAGAAAAACTGTAGTATACATTTGGGAGAGCAACGAGATAGAGCTAAGGCTACCTGTATGTTTACCTAGTATTTACTCTTTCTAGTAGTCTAATCTACAAAGGTTATCTACTCTAGTTAAGATCACACACATACAAGTCATGTCGTTTCGGGGCACACACGTGCTAGGTCAACCGATGATGCTAGTTCAAACCTAGGGAACCGTATGCTATAATTAAGACCCTGCTGAGTCCAACCCGGACGTGGTGGATTACAGAGACCGGTGCAGCTGTCACATACACTCGCGGCTACCATCCTCCGTGGGGCTGGGTGCCAAACGTGCATAGGCCAAGATCTAAGCGCCACGCTTACAATCCTCCTAGAGGAACTACTCTTGATCAACGGAGCAGTCCTATCTAAGAATAAACAAGCACAGATTTCACACGACGTCATCTCGACGAAGGCACTCTCTCGTACTTGCGTACTCCAACAATCACGAATCCCACAACAAGACTTCTACGAGCACTTACTTAACAGAATAAATAAACTAAATAGAAAAGAATTACTAAAAGAAATAAATAAAGATAAAACTAATTATTGAATAAAATAATATCTCAAAAGAGTAAGGATACAAAGAACTATACCGAACTCCGAGAATACTCCGGAAGCCCGAGAGAGCTCTCACTCTACTCTACTCTACTCTAACTCCCAAAGCTACTACTAAACTAATGAACACTTGGATGAAGTGTGATGGTGCGAGTTGCTTCGGAGGCCGAGGGGTCCCATTTATAGCTTGTGAAGGCGGTGGGAGCACCCTGGCCGAGAGCTGGAGAGGCGGTGGCGACAAAGTCGGCCGGCCGGCCTAGGGGGGTGGCCGGCCGGCCGTCCCCTGTGGCGGTTTGCCACCGACTTGCTCCTGGACGCTCCAGATCACTCCCTGAAGGCGGTCTGAAGGTCGGTTCCTTGCTGGGGTCGGCAGAATTGCAGTGAGGGCCAAGTTAAGGCCCAAATGGCCCACCTTCTAGAATGACGGTGGAATTCTGCTGGGCTGGTCCTGAATTGTGCGTTGTGGATTAGTTTCCAGCCCACTGGAGGAAGTCTGGGGCCTGCGGCCACCAGATGGGGCCGGCCGGCCTAGGGTGGGGCCGGCCGGCCAGGGATTTTCCCTGGCTGGGCCCACTTTTCTCCATTATTCACTCCTGCATCTAAATATCCACCAAAACCTGTGGAGTAGCATTATTCCTAACTACTATGCACAAAATCTTGGTGTTATGCATTTATTTACCGGTAGGGTGGCGGTCAAATCATGGTTTAACGACCGCCAACAACCTCCCCAAGCTTAAACTTTGCTCGTCCCGAGCAAACTCAACTCAGGGAACCGGCGGATCAGGAGTTACAAAGAAGCGCCCCATGGGTAATAAAGATGCAACAACATACTCCCTAAACAGTGGTAAGTTTACGAGAGCACAAAATATTCATGAGTGTTGCAGAAATCGTGGGGCTTATATGTCACACCTTGTCATGCAGCATTGAAGACTAGAATGACACTTTTGGACAAGTAAACAACTCTAGCAGGTATGCATCCAGAGTTTTTATGTGATGCAAGGTAAGGTGTAAAAATTCTCCTTCGTTTTGGGTGGCACTTCTCTTACCACTCCGATGTGAGTCTTATTCCTACAAGCTTCACTCATCCTACCTTCTACCAAATGAGGCTTTGTATGTGGAGCTTGGTATGGAACGCACAAGTGCCATGCATATATTGTAAAGCTAAAGAATGAGTCTCAATCAACATAGCAACTCCATTTATTTTGGTCATTAGAGATAATGTGATGGAGGGGGAGAAAATGAACTCACGCTTGTGGAAGGGGGTTTTGAAAAACATTGGTCCTTTATTTTGCTCAAGATGTTTATGATAAGAACCATATAGCCTTTGACTTTTGTCATGCAACCATGGAGTTTTTTTTTTTTTTGACTACTCCATGGTGCAAAGGGCCATAATTTTTTGCATGGTTCAAAGGAAACATTTTGAAATATTCTTGAGCTTTTTTGGATGGACCAAAAGTTTTGCAAACTCTGAAAAAATGTTTGGTTGATTTATCCAAACATTCCCCTTTTTATTTGGTGGAAGGAAATTTTCGAAAACACACGCGAAGGAATTATGACCAAAATTAGGAGTGCTTAGTTTCAAGAGTACATCAAACCTTAACAAAACTCAATACATAAGCAAATGGCTATGAGTGGGGCTGTTTCGAATATTATGATATGGCTCTGGTAGGTAAATAAATCCTCACACTAAGAGAAGTGTGCCAAAACAGAAGGGTTTTAGGTACTTGCAGCAATTCAAGAAAAACATCTCTGGATGAAACCATACTAAGAGATTGCAACAAGTCCTAATCATGCCATATCACAATCCACAATGCTCGGACTTGGTGTAACAAATGCAACCCACGGAAATATGCAAGACTCATGATGTGATCATGCTCAAGCAAAAATAACACATATGTCAGGAGTAGAGGTTTGTTGGCGGTCGTTAAACCATGATTTGACCGCTACCCTACCGGTAAATAATGCATAACACCAAGATTTTGTGCATAGTAGATAGGAATAATGCTACTCCACAAGTTTTGGTGAGTATTTGGATGCAGGAGTGAATAATGGAGAAAAGTGGGCCCAGCCAGGGAATTTCCCTGGCCGGCCGGCCCCACCCTAGGCCGGCCGGCCCCACCTGGTGGCCGCAGGCCCCGGGCTTCCTCTAGTGGGCTGGAAACTAATCCACAATGTAGAATCAAGAGCCCGTTCAGAAGAATTCCACCGACGTTCTAGAAGGTGGGCTGTTTGGGCCTCAACTTGGCCCTCACTCCTCTTCTGCCGCCCCCACGAAGCCACCGACTGGACAACCGTCATCAGGAGCAAATCTAGAGCGTCCAGGATCGAGGCGGTGGCGAACCGCCACAATGGGCGGCCGGCCGGCCCCCCTACTTGGCCGGCCGGCCTACCTTGGCGGGCCCGGCTCTCCAGCTTCGGCCATATATCTTCCACCGCCATGGAGAAGCTATAAATAGAGGTGGCCGGCTCCATTTCAACTCGCACCATCACACTTGAGAAGAGAAGATCCAATGTAGGGTCACGCTCTTTCTCATGGAAGATCATTCCACTTGTGTAGTTTAGAGTAGGCTAGTTGGTCATGGGAGTTAGAGTAGAAGTGAGAGCTTCCCTCGGAGTTCCGGAGTTTTCTTCGGATATTGGGTAAAGCTCTCTTGTATCTTTTCTTTTTGATATTAGTTAATATAATTATTTTTCCTATTTATTTATTTTCTCATTTATTTATTTTAGTTTTTTTTAGTTTACATTTATTTATTTAAGTGATAATTATAGAGAAATTCTTGTGTTGGTTCCACGTCTGTGTATGATAGGTCTATCTGCATGGGTTGTTTGCACCGCGAATGCTTACACAATCCACATAGATTTGTTATGCATGGTTGGCTTGCTCTTTTACGTTAGAGTAAGTTATCTAGGATAGTTGCTTGTATGGTTCAAGGAATTATTCCTAGGCGTGAGTGTGCACCCAACCCACGGAGGATGGTAGCCGCGAGTGTATGTGACAGCTACACCGGTCTCTGTAATCCACCACGTCCGGGTTGGACAGGTAGGGCCTAGACGCGGTCCGTTGCCTGGATACGTTGAACTTAGTTTCCGAGTTGCGTGTCTTGGCGGCGGCCGTGCCCCGATGCACTTGAATGTATCTGTAATGAAAGCTTAAGTAAATAGTTGTAACCCCTAGACGGATACCCTTCTTCTCGTTGTCCTCCCAGCTGACTAGTACTATCTCTTTATTTTCATATGGAATCCTTATGTGTGTTTGCCACCCTATCATCACTCATCTTTACCCCTGCTTTGGTTTAGTTTGCAAGTTATAAATAATAGATGTTTCTTTGTCAATTCACGATATTCTTATCCCTGCTTCCCTGTGGAAAATATAAATACGATACCCTTGGAATACTCCTGGGTGAAATGCTACAACGGTGTTCCGTGCGCTTGCGGAGTTGATATTTATCTCTGTGCGTAAGAAACGCCAACAAGGTTGCATCTATGCGACACATGGGAAGCTAATTTGTAACTCGATCATCATTTCCCTTAAGCGTAGCATAACACCAAGATTCTAGCATTTATTCGAAACAGGGAGTTTATTTATTTATTAAGAAAGTTAGAAATACTTACCTGGGGGTCCTCCCCAAGCTTGAGTCTTTGCAAGACTCGAGCTAGTGTTGAACTCCTTCTTACCTGGGGGCTCTCCCCAAGCTTGAGTCTTTGTAAGACTTAAGCTTGATTCAGGCTCTTCCTCCTCCTTCTTGACCTGCAAAAAAGAGTGAGGATGATACAAGTGGCTAGCCCCTAATGAGCATCGCCGGGAATCCTATTATTTTTGTTGTTTTTAATTTTTCATATTTTTATTTTGTTTTTATAGTTTATGAAAGAAAAAACAAGTGCTAGGCCTAGCTAGGATAACGATTGGGATGGCCTCCCCAATCGGAGGGCTCTCATTTTTACATCTTTGAGCTAGACGTTCTCCATGTCTTCAACTTGTTTGGACCTCGCTCGCTGGAGAATCTGGCGAGGTAGAGGTTCCTTCTTTCTTCCGCCACACTTTGGTTGTCTTCTTTGTGTTGGTGGCGGCGACCTTTTCTTTAATAGGCGCCTTTGTTGTACTCTCATCGGTCGATACCGTAGCTGCCTTCTTCTTCCTTGAGCGCCTTGCTCTCCTCTCTTAGGCGATTGTGACTCGCCTACTCCTTCTTGCGGGGGAGGAGTAAGAGGGGCTTGAGGTGTGTTTGGCGACTGAGGCATCCTCCTTGGAGTCCTCCAATATTTTGCTAGCCTTCTTGCATTCTCTCTTTCCAGATAGTCTCTCATGTATGCAATAAGCTTGTCTGGCTGTGGCATGGGTGGAGTAATCTCAATCTTCTCCACTCTCCTTGGGTCCTTTCCATATATGACCCTCACTTGCTTGCATTGTTCAACCTTAGGCTTGAAGCTGAATGTCCCTTCCCTGCCGTTGAAGTCCAAGTGGATCTCTCCTGCCCCCACGTCGATGTTGGCGTTGGTGGTGCTCAAGAACGGTCTCTCGAGGATGAGAGGGGTCTTGTCATCGACTTCCATGTCGAGCACAACGAAATCGACGGGGACGAAGAGATTTCTGATCTGTACGGGGACTTCTTCGACAATCCCCAAGGGCAGACGTAGTGACCCCTCTGCAAGCTGGAGCTTCATGATCGTTGGGGACAACGGGTGGTTTAACCCATCGTACATCGCCTTCGGCATGATGCTCACACTTGCTCCTAAGTCACATAGTGCCTGAGCGAAGCACCTGTCGTTGACCAAACACGGAATGGTTGGCCATCCGGGATCTTTTCTGACCACATCCTTGGGGAGTGCAGCATCCAAGTCGCTCTCTTCACACCTGATGGTTATTGCATTCACACTCTCCTTGGGATTAACTTCTGGTTGCCCAGGAAGTTTACCCGCACGAGGAGACTGCACAGCTGAAGCTATTTGCGCAATTTGCGTTTCTAGCATTTTGTTATGGCTTAGCTGATTCTGCAGAGCAGTGCTGAATGACTCTAGCTTGGCATCTATACTCTCTAAAGCCTTGTCGGTAGTAAGAAACTTCTTACTGATGCTATCATTAATCTTGACCTGGCCGAGAACTAGATCCTTGATAGAGGGCTCAAAGCGGGGAAGATTACCATTGTTACCTCCCTGATTTTTGTTGAAGGAGAGGTCGGGCCTGGAATTCCAGCCGTAGTTGTTCTGGGAGCGGTACCAATTGCCATTGTTGAGGAAATTGCGTTCCTCACTTGCATTCGGGCAATTGCTACCCATATGCCCTGTGTTGCCGCACTCTTCACAAGTCATGCGGGAGTCCGCAACTTGCAGGTCCTGCGGAGATTCCACCTTGCGGAGTAGCTGATCGAGCTTGATGGCGAGCATGTCCATCGTCTCCACTTGGTGTACTCCACGGGTCTTGGTGCTCGCCGCTTGGCGTTCACCATGAGTCTGGTTGGCCGCCACCTTCTCAATCAACTTCTTAGCGTTCTTCACGCTAAGAGAGAAGAAAGAGCCGCCTGCTGCGGCGTCGATGTGCTCTTGAGCGGACGGCCTCAAACCGTGGTAGAAACTCTGTATAAGGAGCCATTCCTCCATGCCATGGTGTGGGCATGAGAGAACGTACTCCTGCATCCTGTCCCAGGCTTCCGCGGTCGACTCTTCTGCGAGCTGTTGGAAGCCCGATATCTTGTTCCGCAGGGCAGTCGTCTTGCCCAGCGGGAAGAACTTGGCGAGGAAGGCATTGGAGCATGCCGTCCACGTGTCGAGGGACTCTTGGTTCGCGTAGAACCACTGGAGAGCCTTCCCCAACAGAGAGAATGGGAAAAGCTGTAGTCGGATGGCGTCCTGAGGTGCATCCTTTATGACGAAGGTGTTGCACGTCATCAGGAACCTTTGGAGGTGAGCATTTGCATCCTCCGACGGCTTCCCACAGAAAGGACTGGCCAAGATCATGTTGATCAAGGCTGGCTTGAGCTCGTAGTCCTTGTTGGTGATGCGCGGGTTGGGGCCCACGCGGATGTTCTCCGTTGTTGGCGCGGAGAAGTCATTGATCGTCTTCTCGACTGGATCACCCATGTTGTTGTTCGTTGATGAAGATGGAGGGTGCTCGACAGTCGTCGGAAGGGATCCTTCAAGAGCCAGAACTTTCGATCGAGCGTGGGTGGGAGGAGGGGTAAGCCTGGCCCTCACCCTTCTCAAGAAGTGTTCCGGATCTGGGTGGAAGTTTTCTGATAGGTCGAAACCAGTCATGCACAGTCCTGTTTCAAATTTCCACAACAAAGAAAGACAGGACAAGGGTAAGCCCGCAAAAGTAAGTGATAATTATTCTTCTCACAAACTTCAGTGCATTTATTCAGTTCCTAGCTGCTACTTCCCCGGCAACGGCGCCAGAAATGCTTGTTGGCGGTTCTTATGCGATAAAATTAAATTCATTAATTCCGCAAGCGCACGGATCACCATTGTAGCATTTCACCTTGGAGTATTCCAGGGTTATCGTATTTATATTTCCGCAGGGAAGTAGAGCAAAAGGGAGCTGAATAATAGCAATGCACTGGATAATTTGGAGAAAGACATAATGTATCAACTATACTTGAGACGGGGGTAAGATAGGCATGATATATATGGGTGGCACACACATCCTAAATCCAAGGTAATAAAAGAAAAACTGTAGTATATATTTGGGAGAGCAACGAGATAGAGCTAAGGCTACCTGTATGTTTACCTAGTATTTACTCTTTCTAGTAGTCTAATCTACAAAGGTTATCTACTCTAGTTAAGATCACACACATACAAGTCATGTCGTTTCGGGGCACACACGTGCTAGGTCAACCGATGATGCTAGTTCAAACCTAGGGAACCGTATGCTATAATTAAGACCCTACTGAGTCCAACCCGGACGTGGTGGATTACAGAGACCGGTGCAGCTGTCACATACACTCGCGGCTACCATCCTCCGTGGGGCTGGGTGCCAAACGTGCATAGGCCAAGATCTAAGCGCCACGCTTACAACCCACCTAGAGGAACTACTCTTGATCAACGGAGCAGTCCTATCTAAGAATAAACAAGCACAAATTTCACACGACGTCATCTCGACGAAGGCACTCTCTCGTACTTGCGTACTCCAACAATCACGAATCCCAGAACAAGACTTCTACGAGCACTTACTTAACAGAATAAATAAACTAAATAGAAAAGAATTACTAAAAGAAATAAATAAAGATAAAACTAATTATTGAATAAAATAATATCTCAAAAGAGTAAGGATACAAAGAACTATACCGAACTCCGAGAATACTCCGGAAGCCCGAGAGAGCTCTCACTCTACTCTACTCTACTCTAACTCCCAAAGCTACTACTAAACTAATGAACACTTGGATGAAGTGTGATGGTGCGAGTTGCTTCGGAGGCCGAGGGGTCCAATTTATAGCTTGTGAAGGCGGTGGGAGCACCCTGGCCGAAGCTGGAGAGGCGGTGGCGACAAAGTCGGCCGGCCGGCCTAGGGGGGTGGCCGGCCGGCCGTCCCCTGTGGCGGTTTGCCACCGACTTGCTCCTGGACGCTCCAGATCACTCCCTGAAGGCGGTCTGAAGGTCGGTTCCTTGCTGGGGTCGGCAGAATTGCAGTGAGGGCCAAGTTAAGGCCCAAATGGCCCACCTTCTAGAATGACGGTGGAATTCTGCTGGGCTGGTCCTGAATTGTGCGTTGTGGATTAGTTTCCAGCCCACTGGAGGAAGTCTGGGGCCTGCGGCCACCAGGTGGGGCCGGCCGGCCTAGGGTGGGGCCGGCCGGCCAGGGATTTTCCCTGGCTGGGCCCACTTTTCTCCATTATTCACTCCTGCATCCAAATATCCACCAAAACCTGTGGAGTAGCATTATTCCTAACTGCTATGCACAAAATCTTGGTGTTATGCATTTATTTACCGGTAGGGTGGCGGTCAAATCATGGTTTAACAACCGCCAACACCTCTTCAACGTCAGACAGCAAAAATGAGAAGAGTTATAGTTGAAAATTTGTCGAGGAGAAAAAGTGATCGAAGTCGAGATTGGTTACCTCACCTGATGGGTCGGAAAGTTGAAGATTGGAGACATAGGATGCTGTGTTGTTGCTTTGGAGGTGTTTTGACCATTCTGCCCACCATTGTCTGAAAAGCCTTGTACAAGAAGGAGCCAAGACCAAATTGTCGATGTAACCGATGGGCAGGTTGTCGGTCAGACCAAATAACCAAGGATACTCCAACGCTGATGTGATAACCGCACGGGCTTTGACCTTGTCGGCGAAAAAGAGACTGGGAGGAAGCTGGCCGAGACCCATTTGCCTTGCGGCAAATGAAGGATTGTAGAACTCATATGATGGGTTTAATTGACCCGATGCATTCAGTCCTGTCGGCAAAATGCAAGGTTTGACGCAAGTTATGAAGATGGTTGCCGATACTGCATTCTGAAGGGGATTGTCAGCCCGGAAGGTGAAAGGGATCTCGAAGTGTTCCATAATCTCAGAATTTCCATATAGGAACCACTTGAGATGATCATTGTTGATGCCTCTGTAGAAGGCTTTGAAGTATGAAGCCAAGTGATCGGCATCCATACCAAGTCCATCTATCGACACCAAGGCTTCTCCCAGTGAAGTGCATCGGTGCCCGACTTGGTTGGGGGTTGGAAAACTGTATAAATGCAAATCTTGAAGTTGCATAGCCTTGTAGGAGTGCAGGGTGAGCCACATTTGAAGGAACCACCATGGACCACCAATATTGCCGATCGGGGTATTGTGCCAGAGCTTCTCTGCAACCTGATGAAGTGAAGAGTAGAGGGCACCAAGCAGGTATTTGCCGATGGGCATTTCAGTGCCAGCTGCCAATCTTTCTGCTAAATTCTGCAGATTGGACACGGGGTTGAGTTGGGCTTCACAGAAAAAGAAATGCTTGCCACATCATCAGGAAGGCTGTATGCTCTTTATCTGATACTGGTCCTGTGCCTCGGAAGGTAGTAATATATTTTTTCCATCCGCCGATGTTTCTGACATCAAACCGATGTTGAGGCTTGACTTTCAGACTTTGGAGGCTTGCATTAGTTGATATGTCCAGATCGGCAAGCATCTTAACATCCATAAGGGTGGGAGTCATTGGTCCATGGCCGAAAAGGAAGGCATTCAGTTGATCGGACCAAAAGTAGCAGGATGCCGATAGTATTGGCTCATTTTTCTTCATATCGGCAACAGAGAGTTCTAAACAGTGATCTATGCCGAGCCTTGATTCTGAGGAACCACTCACGCCAGCCTGGGATGATAGTGGCCCATGATCTGAAGCTGCCTACCCATGTTTCTAGGGTAACTGGTGACCTCTTGAAAGGCATCCTAAGGGTTTCGCTGCAAATGAAAGTTATTGGATCTGGATCGCCCATAGGTCCCAAGAAACGGTGTGTGGCGAGCTCTGTAGGGATCAAGATCTGGTTTTGCAGTTCCTAGAAATAATGGAAATAAATCTAATCAAGCAATGCAGCAAGAGATCTAAAGAGGAACAGAGATGGCTTATGAACGAAGGGATCTACAGTACACCTCAAGAACCGGTAGATATATTCAAGAACAGGGATGGAGCGGAAGGCTATTAACTGGGAAACAGCGGTGGAGGAAGCGGTGAGCTACGCCATTGCTGTGGGAAGGTGATCCCGTAGAGCTTCTGTTTCTTCGTCCTCCAAAGGGATTGATCGCCGGAGTTGATGGAGAGAGAGAAAATGGGAAGATGAGGAGACGCACCGGCGAAAGGAGAAAGAAGAAGTGGTGTGGTAGATGGCGTCTATTTATAAGATGGGACGTGCTGCAGGCGGCGCGAGATACGAAGGGGCACTGCAGGTGTGTTGAGTACGGCGCGAGAAACGAGGAGGCGCGAGAAATGAGGAAGCAATCCGGCGCATGGAGATTCCATACCCCGGCTTGGGGGGCATGTGTTGACACCGAATTTTGGTTTGGGCCCATTGTCAGTGCCTATGGTATACGTGCCGGATGTAGAAAAGGTTTTGTGCACAAAGTGGTGGCCCACCGGAGATCATGAAGCCGAAGAAAACGTGCGTGCGTACGTGTGGGTCCGTTTTTCTTTTTAGTTTCTTTCCTTTTTCTAAGTTAAGAAAGAATTGACCGAGTTGTGGTCGAGTAGGAGTCGTGTTTGTTTCCAAGTCGGTTGCCTCGGGTGTATAAATATAAACCCAGGTGCTTGTAAAAAAGATATCAATCAATACAATCAACTTTCAGCGCATCGCCACAATTTCTCGACGAGATCTCCGTCGACATCGGCGTCCATCGGGGCTCCGGTTTCGACTTGGATTTCGTCAGGTAAGCGCATCGATCTTCGTTATGTTGACTTGTCCATGATTAAGATTGATGTGGCTGCTAGTTATCCGGTAATTTAGATCAATCTAGGGTTTACATTATGCATCGACTACATGGAATTGTTTAAAACCTAGTCCAGTTCTTCGTTACGGTTAGTCGACTTGTCCTAGCCGCGACCTTGTTTGCCGATTGCTGATGTCGATCTCCCGTTTGATCTGGTTATTCGAGTCACGGTTAAGGTGCTTAGTCGATTAGATCTGCTCTTGGTGATTGGGTAAGCAGTTTGACTTGTCCTGTCTGCTTCGCTTAGTTGACGTGTCCTCGGCGAAACAGTTGCTAAGAGTTAGATCTAATTTACTGAGTACCTGGGACTGGTAGTTGCCGATTATACTTGTACCTGCTGATCGTGTAGAACAGTTTGACGTGTCCTGTTTTACTTCACTTAGTTGACGTGTCCTCGGTGAAGCGATCGTTAGATTATGGGTATAATTGGTGGCTATTGGTTTAATCGTTCTTTCAGGGTGTTTAGCCGATTGTTTACCACGTTCAGATCTATGCTTGTGTGCTGTTAAATATCCTTTTGTTCCTGTTCAAGTGTAGGTTTGAACCATATTTGTCGATGTCGACTCACTTCACTATAATGCTTGCCGATAAATTTTGCCGATTGCATGCTTTGCCGATTGCCGATTCTGATGCATGTCGTTGCTTTATTTATCGCGCGAGTATTTTACTATTGCGACATGTCGATTCGTTTCTAGCCGACAGCCGAGCATTTATTTTATTATCTTTTATTCACTAACATCGGCTGCGGTTACGCATCGGCCTGTCCGGGGCCGATAGCCCAGGAATTTTACACGCTTTCTTGTCTTTGTCGATTTGCAGGGAAAATCGACTCGCACACTCCAGAATTCACCGCGTTCCAAGTTTGGTCCTGAACAGAGTGAAGCAAATCTCTCAGGCCACGTGTGTCAGCGGTAGAATACACATTTTACTGCCAACACCTACCTTCCTATGGCGGTTCACAACCGACCTCCTGAGGTCGGTTCCCCCTGCAATCAATGCCATCAATGCAGGGAACTGCCTCAATTCCACCGTCATTGGAAGGCTATATAAGGAGGGATACCCCCCTCCTTTCAACACACACCAACACAAGAGGCTCATTCCCTCCTCCTCACGCTAGAGCTAGAGGCTTTCTAGGTAGTGCTAGGCTGAGTAGTGGGCTGCCCTTTTGCTCCCGAGTCCCTTGGAGAATTGGGTATAGCTCTTGTATCCTTCTCTTGTAAGACTTGTGCTTTATAATGGAATATCATCTTTTATGTAGTTGTTATGTGCTTATGCTTTGTTCTTTAGCGTTCTTGCATGAACGTTCTTCGTTCATTCATGTTTGTTCATCGTTCATTCATCGTTCATCGATGATCGTACATCGTTCGTTCATGTTCGTTCGTCGTTCGTTCATACTTGATCGTCGATTATCAAGGCTTGTTCTTAATCGTTCATCGTTTGTCGCTCGTTCTTAAGCGATGAACGATTATTCATAACTTAGTGCTAGATTTGATCTTTTGTCTAGTTTATGCTAGTTAGACTAATTGTTCTCTGTCTAGACATTGGGTCCAATGTCCTGCAAAGGTGCTCTAGGTTTGTCACCTTGCGAGGTGCCTCGAGGGATCTAGAGTTGTGGTTAGTGATGCTAGCATGGTGCTAGGGTTCTCTCTCCACCCTTGGATGTGAACGTGTCCCACGGTTTGTAGAGGTAGGCGGCAGGTGGTGACAGCCCTGTCCGTCCGTGTAATCCTCCACGTTTGGGCACGGCATAGGAGTATATATGAAAAGGCCGACGTCGCGGGGCAGACTCTGCGTAAACCGGATCTCCCGATGGTGTCTATGCATAGGCTGGTTTGTCCTAACTTGTGTGAGCCTGGCAATAGGTAGAACCTAGTGCGCTACATGATGGTGTACATTAGGAGTACCAACCCTTTGCTTTTCCTTCCTGTGCTTAGATTTGCTAGTTGCCTCTCGCCTATTTCTTATGACACACTAGAAATATCACCATAGGCTGGTCAGGCCTGAAGTGAATATCCCGGGCATGGCGCCAGAAATACCATGGGTTGGTCACTTGCATAATAGTACTAGATAATCCACAACTAGCAACAAGTGCTAGAAATGTATTATTGATATTCATGACAAAAGATAATCCGCAAGCGCACGGATAACCCGTTGTAGTATTACAGGGTATCGTTATTTATATTTTTCCAAAGGAAGACATGGTTGACAAGAGCGTACTCATGCTCATGTGATTACAAATGATAGGGAAGAACCACATTCCAATGCAGGGGTAAGGATAGATAGATAGTTGGATAGTCTGACACACACATAAGGCATTCCACTCTCTTGATAAAAGGCGAGAGGCAAATCTAAGTAGAACAAGACTAAGCAAAGGGTTGCTACTCCTATTGTACATCATCATGTAGCACACTAGGTTCTACCTATTGCCAGGCTCACACAAGTCAGGACTAAGCAGCCTATGCATAGACACCATCGGGAGATCCGGTTTACGCAGAGTCTGCCCCGCGACGCCGGCCTTTTCATATATACTCCTATGCCATGCCCGAACGTGGAGGATTATAAGGGACGGACAGGGCTGTCACCACCTGCCGCCTATGATGAGGACTAGGCCCGATCTTCCGAGAGGTAGAGGTAAACTCGATAATTGGAGAACTCGACGTTGACGATCCGGCTTCAAATCAACCCGATTCGAACCCTGCAACTGCTACACCACTGCTCTGTTGGTTATCAACCAAGCACAACTTGATTGACCTCGCTGATAAGGCTTTTCCTGCAGATGAATCGAGAACGCAAGCAAGAAAGTGTAAACACGCAATCTGAAATTGCAAATATGAATTTGAAGCGAATCATAAGAGAGGTTCAAACACTCGATTCGAAAGGACTAATCGACACAGTCGAGGAGAGTAAGAACAGGGGCCCTGGATCAATGTATAAGGACTTGTCGCCACAGATACAACGATGAACTCAAGTTTCTCGATGGAAAACTCAACTAAACAAAACCCAAATCCTAATGTGGCGGCGGCTACTGATAATATAGAGTTTAGGGTCGTGCAAAACCCTAAGGACGCGCCCCTAATGGGCCAAGACACGATACATGGCCCAAAGGCCAAAAACGGTGACGCAGCACCGAAATAGTTTCTGGATGCTGACTTGTTTTGATGATTCCCGTCGACTCAGATGGAATTTGGATGTGTGACTGGATCCGTTGGAAAGCTTATCTTCTTAGCTTTCCATCCATATGAAGAACGTCCCAATCGGAGTCCGTATGTGACCGGGGCGCCCGTTTTAGTAGAAGATGCTCCTGGAATCCGAATCCAACTCGAAGGGCAACTTGGTGACGACTTGAAACTCGGTGGTGAGACCCGTTCGTGCGTGTCTAGCATGGTGATGTCCTCATCAGCCTACCTCTACAAACCGTGGGACACGTTCACATCCAAGGGTGGAGAGAGAACCCTAGCACCATGCTAGCATCACTAACCACAACTCTAGATCCCTCGAGGCACCTCGCAAGGCGACAAACCTAAAGCACCTTTGCAGGACAATGGACCCGATGTCTAGACAGAGAACAACTAGTCTAACTAGCATAAACTAGCCAAATGATCAAATCTAGTACTAAGTTACGCATAAACGTTCATCGCTCAAGAGTGAGCGGCGGAGGATGAACATTTAAGAACGATCCTCGCTAATCGATGATCAAGTATGAACGAACGACGAATGAATGATGAACGCTGAACGGATGATGAACAAACACGAATAAACGATGAATGTTCATACAAGAACGCCGACGAATGATGAACGAACAGCACAAGCTCATAACAACTACATGAGAAATGTTAATTCATTATGAAGAACAAGTCTTAGAAGAGAAGGATACAAGAGCTATACCCAATTCTCCAAGGGACTTGGGAGCAAAAGGGCAGCCCACTACTCAGCCCTAATCTACCTTTAGAGCCTCCAGACTCTAATGTGAGGAGGAGGGAATGAGCCTATTGTGTTGGTGTGTGTTGAAAGAGGGGGGGTACCCCTCCTTATATAGCCTAGAAGGTCGGTGGAGAGGCGATTCCCATCATTGATGGCATTGATTGCAGGGGGAACCGACCTCAGGAGGTCGGTTGTGAACCGCCATAATAAGGTGGGGCCGAGGGGCCACCGTGCCAGGTCGGCCGACGTGGCAGGGCGGGTCAGCCGACCCAGGTCCAGCCCCTCCTGGGCTGGGCCTTGGTGGGTTGGCTCCCTGTTGGTATTTCTTACACCACGAATAAATCCGCAAGCGCACGGAATACCGTTGTAGCACTTCACCCGGGAATATTCCAAGGTATCGTATTTGTTTTCCCCAAGGAACGGTGATAATCTGCAGCAAGGTTAGTTTTACCCAAGGACAACAAGAATGGTAGTAGTATAGGATTGAGAGGATGAATAAAGATCTAGTTGTCCCGCAGGACGATCGCACTCAAGTTCTACTTGTTTATTTCGGGCACTGGTATAGACCTGGTCTGCCAAGTCACGCCAGCCTGTAGCTCTACGACGAACCCGAACGTGGAGGATTACAAGGGACGGACAGGGCTGTCACCACCTGCCGCCTACCTCTACAAACCGTGGGGCACGCTGCAAACAAAGGTAACCTCTAGCCAAGACACCATGTCTATGCCGTCGATTACTACTCTAACCCCGGTCCTAGTACCAATCTGGAAGGCTAGAGCACCCCTCGCGGAGGGATGATCCCGTAAACAAGTATAATAAGAATAACGACTAGTATGTAAAGCTCGCTAGATCAGTATCACCACGAATACTAATCTTATGAATAAGGACAACGATCGAACTATGAACGAATGACGAACGATGAACGAACGATGAATGAACTAAGAACGAACGACGAACCATGAACGAACGACGAACGAACTAAGAACGAACGATGAACGATGAACGAACGACGAACGAACGAAGAACGAACGATGAACTATTAATAAGATAAATATCCGCCAAGGTACAAGATAAGGAAATAACTAAAACAAAGCTATCCCTCTTGTAAGATCAATGAACCTAGAGCATGGTTCATAGGTTTTGGTGATTGATGTCAACATGGTCAATGGGACTAACAATGTTTGCTAGTTTGCAAGATGTTTAGTCTCATGGATGTAGTGGCACACTATTGGAGTGCCAACACCTCAATAGTTGCAAGGAAGATGGTAAAGATGAGAAGTGAACATGAGGACTACTCTACGAGGTACTACTACGCACATGAGGTAAGAGACAAGGTGAGTATGTCATGTGTTCCTCTATGTATCTTATACCTTGACATACTCTTGATCATCATGTTGGTCTTGCCTTATATCATATGTCATGATGATCTTGTCTATTATGTGATGTTGTTCTTGTCTTATATCCTATGCACTTTATATGATGCTTCGATCGGGTTGTCCTTTGTGACAACTAGATCATTGTGACTAACATCTTTGGATGTAGGAAAGATGTTCATGCATATTCTTTAGGTCACAATGAAGAAGCTTCGTCGTTGAAGGAGTGCGCCAACCTATTCTCTATATCCCGGTGATTGGTTTCCTCGACGATGGATGACGACTAGGATCAAGGACTTGATGGAGGTCGCGGTTGAAGAAATGGATCAAGGCTAAGGACATGCTAGATCCAAGCGAGTGTTGCTTGGTTAGATGTTAGCTTGAGTCCATAGGAAAAACCGGACTATCAAGGGGGATCGAGTCGTTTCTCTTAGGTCACACTAGTGGTAGAGGTATGTGGATGATCAAAGAGTCTCTCTGGCACTAGGGTGGCAGCAGAGGAGAAGAGGAACCAAGAATGATGAAGTTGGAAGCAAGGATCAAGAAGTGGATCAAGTTTTCAGCTTATGCCGAAGAGATCGGACAGTACGGTCCTAGGGACCGTATGGTACGGTCTTCATTGAAGATCCAGACAGAGAAGTGAAGTCTCGGGATGCTGAGAAAATGAAGACCGGACAATGGACCGTATGGTACGGTCAAGGGGACCGGACAGTACGGTCATCAGAAGATTTCCAGACAGAGAAGATGGAGTTTCTGTAAGTGGAAGAAATGAAGACCGGACAATCGACCGGATGGTACGGTCCTAGGGATCGGACAGTACGGTCTTCATTGGAGATGAAGAAGAAGATGGAGATGCGCCTGGAAATAGAGACCGGACAATACGGTCTGGAAGAGACCGGATAGTACGGTCCTTTGTACGGTCTCTAGTTTCGCAGGGCACTTTTGGGCAACGGCTAGTTTTGGGTTGGTGGCCAATAAATAGCCGGTTGGTTGACCCTTTGAGGTGCCTTTGGCCATTGTTTTCAGTGGGGAAACACAGTGGGAGCCAAGAGGATGCAAGAGAAGCACATGGAGAGGCTTTAGAGAGAAATCTTGGTGCTTGAGAGAGAGGAGAAGCACATGGAGAAGATTTGGAGAAGAAAGCTTAGTGCTTGAGAGGGTTGAGAGCATCCATCCACCTCTAGGACTAGTGTGGTCATAGGGAGGCGGTCTTGGTTTGTTACCCTTGGTCTATGGCAAGGCCTAGACCGGTTAGGCGTCGGTGTTGAGCTTGCCAAAGAGAGTGTGGAAGCCGACACAAGTTTGTACACGGTCTTGGAGCTTCCCGTGCGAAAGAAGCATCACTAGTGGAGCGCCCTTTGGCACGCATCAAGTGCGGAGCCTTACCTTCGGAGGAGCACCCGGGAGAAGCCCGGCGGGACGTGCCCGCGACTTCACTCAAGAGCGGTGGATGGTCCCAAGAGGAGAGCATTGCCGGTGTGCGGCGGGGTGAAGCCCGTGACTTCACTCGAGGAGTGAAGCGTGCTCTTAGGGGACATCACCGGCTTAAAGGGTGGAGTGTGCTCTAGAGGGGATCGCCATCGAGCGGAGGGACGGGGTCGAGACTCCGGCGGGAGTGACCCAACGTGGAGTAGGGGAAGGCGCCATCCTTCCGAGACCACGGGAAAAATCGATGAGCAATCTCTTACTCTTACTCTCTACTACTTGCACTTACTATCTTGTTTATCCTATATGCATGTAGTAGATCTTGTGCTTATCATGTGATTGCTTAATGATTGTTTCCGTGTGCTAGCTCTATGTTATCTCTAGTGATATGCGCTTTCCTTATGTGTACTTACTTGCTCATAGCTCATACACTTGCTTGATATCATCTAGTGATCTTGTTATGCTTTATGTTGTATCTATCTTGTCATGATCACTAGCTTGAGCTTCCCAATGTGTTACTTGTATGCATGCTAGTTTATGTTCTATCTTATCTTATACACTAGCATGCATAGGACTTGCTTGAGCTTCCGTTTGTGTTACCC
Source organism: Eragrostis nindensis (assembly GCA_012490785.1). Taxonomy (NCBI): domain Eukaryota; kingdom Viridiplantae; phylum Streptophyta; class Magnoliopsida; order Poales; family Poaceae; genus Eragrostis; species Eragrostis nindensis. Next base: position 402,920 of record JAAXCT010000072.1, on the reverse strand, counting down.
TTATGCTTGCTAGAATGCTCGAGCGCCTTTACCTTATACACTAGCTTGTGTAGGACTTGTTGAGCTTATCTTGTATCATATGCTAGGTTGTTCTTATATGCTCATGTATGCCTTGCTCCTAGCATGTACAAGTCCTAGCACATGGTTATCCTTGCTTGATCACTATCACATAGTGCACATGTACTCTCTAGTTATGTATCCTTTACTTCCGCAATTAGAAAGAATAGCTAGAAGTGCAAAAAGTTTTAGTTCATGGTGTGCCCGATTCACCCCCCCCCCCCTCTCGGTTACACGATCCTTACAAGTGGTATCAGAGCCAAGTGCTCAATTTAGGGCTTAACCGCCTTTGAGATGTGACCGAATGAGTTTGGGTTTTCATCCCTTATGGGTTTGGACTTTGGACGTTGAAAGAATCGCTTGAATAGCTACCTTATGTCCATAGTTCCAAATGAATTGTGGGATACCATGAATAAATTCTCTAGCACTTTCACGGATAACCATGTTATCATGATGATCTTGTTGTTCTTGTTATATCTTGTGATGATCATGATTGTGTGCTTATAGTTCATGATGATATTGTTGCTAGTTTTTTTGTTGAGGAGTAATTTTGATAATCTTGCCTTATTATTTAATGAATCACTTACTTGTCTCTTCGCTTGGTTATGCTAGATAAGTGGATCGATTGATATGACAAGTGTAAGAGCTCAAGTGGTGAGGTTATCATGAAGATCTTGAAAGCACCTCCTCATTCAAGATTCGGCGACAACATTTTTGCACTTCAACATGAAGATCTTGCGAAGCTACAATTTGAAGAAGTCTTGCTCATGACTATCTCACATGATGAGCACTCAAGGAAATGTCTCATTTTGAGGACATGTCAATTGGTGATGGTGGTTCTATTGAAGATCAATCTACAACCGTGAGCAAGCTTCCATCACTTGAAAAGCGACCAATTGCGAAGAAGATTATGCAAGCTCGGGATACTCACTTTCTTGATCACTCAAGTGAATCTACATCTTCCTCGGAGAATGCAAAGATGACGGTATACCTAGAACCAAATTTCAATTCTTTATCTAACTCATCTTTGTGTCTCATTGATATCAAGGTGACTATGAACCGATGGTGAAGATTAAGTTGCTATTGATATCTTGATGAAAACTTCACCTCCTCCATCTCCACCCGTCTGCCTCATTGGAAGACATGACTTGCGGGTCATCGACAAGAAGAAGGTGGTGATGGAAGGATCAATGAGAGTGATGAAGAAAAAGATGATTCTAAGGCCAAATACAAGAAGTATGTGAGACAAGACCAAGGTCAAGAAGAAGGAGATGTCATCTCACAAAGGTTTTTCTTGTTGGTGAGAGGATTGCCAATAATGAAGACTATGAGAGTGACTCTTCTTCAAGAGCATATGCAAACATGTTGTTGGTCTTCATCTTCACATGCACCTCCAAAGTAAAGGAGGTAAGGAAAGAACGATATGGCCATATTTTGTGTTGGTGAGCTTGATGAGGAGCTCAAGGATCCCGTGTCATCTCATGAGGCTCTACATATGAGTTGAGGGCTCAAGTTGGATAACATTGAGCTTCATGAGAAGTATGAGAACCTTGAGATCTCTTATCGAGCAATCAACCTCATCTAGTTCTTTTCTTCTTCATCCACTACTCCTAGTTCATCTATCTCGCATTCGTTTACTATTTGTGATGAACTAACCCTCTCTTGTGAGAGCTCCTTCTCTTGAGTCTTTGTTTTGAAGGAATACCACAAGCTCAAGGAGAAGAGTGAGTCAATATGCAAGCATTCACAAGACTCACAAGAAGGAAGGAAGTGTACTTCTTCGGTGAACATAGAAGCCATTGGCAAGATGATGCCACACCAAGTGAAGAAGTACCGTTGACGGCCAATGATCACTATTGCAAGCATTGTTGCATAAGTGGCCATTCAACAAAAGATCGTTTGATTCCTAAAGCTCCTACATTTGCATTTGATTATTTACTTTACCTTGACAACACTCACTTTTTGTTATGAGATGTGAATGTAGTGTTGTGAAGGCAAAGTCCATAGGAGCTTTGGACAAGAGGAGAAAGATGAGGATGCTTTGGGTGCCCAAGAACTTAATGGACCGGATGAAGCCGGCCAATCACATGGAGGCGCCCAAGTACAACACTTGAGGTGATGGAGATGGTGGACCGAGTTCAATACATGGAGATCATTGAAGTCCACCACAAGTGTCAAGGGCATGAATGAGAACATCTACTCTTCAAGGAGGTATCTTGTATCTTAGTGTAGTTTCTTTTCGTTCTAGTTCCTTTGCTTTTAGTAGCTCCTTTGTGAACTAGTATGTTGTGCACTTTCATGCATCATGTAAAAACCTAAAAGAAACGCACAAAAATATTAGTTCGAGGTCTAACTTTCTCAAGATAGCTATGAGTATGGGGGATGCTTGAGTTGGTGGACCGATGGACTCAAGGCAAGGTTTGGCTCATAGTGAGTAAGCTTGAGACAGGTTCAAACTTGACCTTGAGTAGGTTTCCTTTATGCATTGTCTTTAATCTTGCATGCATTCATCATGGCATGTTTAAGTTTTTCCTTGCATTTGTATTATATGCTTGTTTCATGCATTGCATATAGGAAATCACAAAGGAGTCTTTCACTCGTGTGTTCTTTGTTTAGTTTCTATCATGAAGGTTCATAATGTCTTCTCTCCGAAAGGTATGCCTAGAACCGATCTATTTCAATTATCTTTTGTTCTAGCTACCATCCATAACATAGTTTAAACTACCCCATGTGTTTCACACAATGATATGCATATATCTTGCCATCCACTATAAGTATGCATAACTCTAGGGGGAGTTTAGCCTATGTTATGAGGCTTTCATGATCATGGTCCAAATGCCTTCCACTCAAAAGGACATGGTTCATGAAGCTCTTGTGTGCATTTGACGTTTGCCCTTCTTGTTCTTTTTCTCTATTGTAAGATCAATTGTAGGAACAAGGAGGAGGCACAAGAAAAAGGAGAGAACACGGTGACGACAATGAAGATCACCTCAAGGAGGAGTTTGCATTTGAAGATCATGTGATCATGATGATCGATCTTCACAACAATCTTGAGGTAAAGAAGATGATGATGATGACCACCTCAAGGAGGAGTTTGCATTTGAAGATCATGAGATCAAGATGATCGGTTTTTCTCACAATCTTGAGGTGGAGAAGAAGACGACGACCATCTCAAGGGGGAGTTAGCACAAAGGAAGGTCAAGTTGATCAAATTGATCGATCTTCCTCACATTCTTGAGATGGAAGCTTATGTCAATGGGGAGCGACACTCTACAAGGTAAGCATGAAGGTAATCTTCTTATACCCTTGTCATCTTAGCATTAGTGCTTGTCATAGCTTCTTGTGCTTTCATTCACTTGTGGTATGAGTTTTTACTCTAACTTGTGACATTTTATGAGCTATGACTTGCCTCGACCGGAACATAAAGGTAACATCTCCCCTTCATCCCATATTGTCTCTTGTATGTGCATCTCGTGATGATATGTTTGTGCTTGATTGCATATTGTTCTTTTTCATATCATCACTCCTTCATGCTTGTCATTTGCTCCATGTGCTTAGCTTTATCTTGTGGTACCCTTTGTTGCTTTATATTGCTTATCTTTCAAATGGTATCCTATCTTGAGCAATGACTTGCATGCTTGTCTTACTTACCATCACGTGTGTAGTGTCCTTATATTTCTCGCATGATGCCGTTTTGTGATTGAGTTGCTTTACCCTTGTTGTTTGCTTCATATCTATATGCTTTTACAAGTGGTAAAGCCTTGCATGCTTTCACTCATATCCTTTGCAAGTGGCATCTATTTATGCGCTCTTTTCATATCTCTCTATATGCCATGATCCGAGATATAGGTTAGTCTCCTTGACTTGTCTTTCTTGACAAAGTGCATGTGATGCACAACTTTAGGGGGAGACTATCCTATGTCTTGAGATTGTTGAGACTAATGTGTTTGCAAGTTTATCTTTCTAGTCTCTTGATAGGAATGATCATCCACTTTGAGGTGCCATGATTCTCATGTGACACATTCTTTATGGCATTGGAAAGCAATCACATCCCCGAAGGTACGCTAAGTTTTTTTCATTCTTGCAAGTAGGTAAGGTTTTCCTTCATTCTTGCATTATCTATCCAGCTACCTTCCATAACATAGCTTAAGGTCCCTCACTTGACTTAATTGTTAAATTGTGCATATACTTTGCCTTCCATCACATGTATGCACAATTCTAGGGGGAGTTTAGTCTATGTTATGAGGCTTCAAGATTTTGATCCACATCCCATCCACATCCAAAGGATCACTATCTATGAAGCTCCCTTGTGCTTTTAACGTTTGCCTTGTTTGTCCCTTTTCGGTGCTTGATGTCAAAGGGGGAGAAGTATATCCTCCAAAGCAAGTAGTTGCGGAATGAGAAGAGACATGAGGCACAAATAGGGAGAACATGTCAAAGGGGAGGAGTACTTGCAACCATGGAGTGAAGATTCAATCAAGGACATGAGGTATGAGTAAAGGTATTCTATGTTGTCAATACATCCGAGGCAAGTTGTTGTGCTTCATTCTATCTATTATCTCTTGCTTTGGTTGTGTTGCCATCAATCACCAAAAAGGGTGAGATTGTAAGATCAATGAACCTAGAGCATGGTTCATAGGTTTTGGTGATTGATGTCAACATGGTCAATGGGACTAACAATGTTTGCTAGTTTGCAAGATGTTTAGTCTCATGGATGTAGTGGCACACTATTGGAGTGCCAACACCTCAATAGTTGCAAGGAAGATGGTAAAGATGAGAAGTGAACATGAGGACTACTCTACGAGGTACTACTACGCACATGAGGTAAGAGACAAGGTGAGTATGTCATGTGTTCCTCTATGTATCTTATACCTTGACATACTCTTGATCATCATGTTGGTCTTGCCTTATATCATATGTCATGATGATCTTGTCTATTATGTGATGTTGTTCTTGTCTTATATCCTATGCACTTTATATGATGCTTCGATCGGGTTGTCCTTTGTGACAACTAGATCATTGTGACTAACATCTTTGGATGTAGGAAAGATGTTCATGCATATTCTTTAGGTCACAATGAAGAAGCTTCGTCGTTGAAGGAGTGCGCCAACCTATTCTCTATATCCCGGTGATTGGTTTCCTCGACGATGGATGACGACAAGGATCAAGGACTTGATGGAGCTCGCGGTTGAAGAAATGGATCAAGGCTAAGGGACATGCTAGATCCAAGCGAGTGTTGCTTGGTTAGATGTTAGCTTGAGTCCATAGGAAAAACCGGACTATCAAGGGGGATCGAGTCGTTTCTCTTAGGTCACACTAGTGGTAGAGGTATGTGGATGATCAAAGAGTCTCTCTGGCACTAGGGTGGCAGCAGAGGAGAAGAGGAACCAAGAATGATGAAGTTGGAAGCAAGGATCAAGAAGTGGATCAAGTTTTCAGCTTATGCCGAAGAGATCGGACAGTACGGTCCTAGGGACCGTATGGTACGGTCTTCATTGAAGATCCAGACAGAGAAGTGAAGTCTCGGGATGCTGAGAAAATGAAGACCGGACAATGGACCGTATGGTACGGTCAAGGGGACCGGACAGTACGGTCATCAGAAGATTTCCAGACAGAGAAGATGGAGTTTCTGTAAGTGGAAGAAATGAAGACCGGACAATCGACCGGATGGTACGGTCCTAGGGACCGGACAGTACGGTCTTCATTGGAGATGAAGAAGAAGATGGAGATGCGCTTGGAAATAGAGACCGGACAATACGGTCTGGAAGAGACCGGACAGTACGGTCCTTTGTACGGTCTATAGTTTCGCAGGGCACTTTTGGGCAACGGCTAGTTTTGGGTTGGTGGCCTATAAATAGCCGGTTGGTTGACCCTTTGAGGTGCCTTTGGCCATTGTTATCAGTGGGGAAACACAGTGGGAGCCAAGAGGATGCAAGAGAAGCACATGGAGAGGCTTTAGAGAGAAATCTTGATGCTTGAGAGAGAGGAGAAGCACATGGAGAAGATTTGGAGAAGAAAGCTTAGTGCTTGAGAGGGTTGAGAGCATCCATCAACCTCTAGGACTAGTGTGGTCATAGGGAGGCGGTCTTGGTTTGTTATCCTTGGTCTATGGCAAGGCCTAGACCGGTTAGGCGTCGGTGTTGAGCTTGCCAAAGAGAGTGTGGAAGCCGACACAAGTTTGTACACGGTCTTGGAGCTTCCCGTGCGAAAGAAGCATCACTAGTGGAGCGCCCTTTGGCACGCATCAAGTGCGGAGCCTTACCTTCGGAGGAGTACCCGGGAGAAGCCCGGCGGGACGTGCCCGCGACTTCACTCAAGAGCGGTGGATGGTCCCAAGAGGAGAGCATTGCCGGTGTGCGGCGGGGTGAAGCCCGTGACTTCACTCGAGGAGTGAAGCGTGCTCTTAGGGGACATCACCGGCTTAAAGGGTGGAGTGTGCTCTAGAGGGGATCGCCATCGAGCGGAGGGACGGGGTCGAGACTCCGGCGGGAGTGACCCAACGTGGAGTAGGGGAAGGCGCCATCCTTCCGAGACCATGGGAAAAATCGATGAGCAATCTCTTACTCTTACTCTCTACTACTTGCACTTACTATCTTGTTTATCCTATATGCATGTAGTAGATCTTGTGCTTATCATATGATTGCTTGATGATTGTTTCCGTGTGCTAGCTCTATGTTATCTCTAGTGATATGCGCTTTCCTTATGTGTACTTACTTGCTCATAGCTCATACACTTGCTTGATATCATCTAGTGATCTTGTTATGCTTTATGTTGTATCTATCTTGTCATGATCACTCGCTTGAGCTTCCCAATGTGTTACTTGTATGCATGCTAGTTTATGTTCTATCTTATCTTATACACTAGCATGCATAGGACTTGCTTGAGCTTCCGTTTGTGTTACCCTTATGCTTGCTAGAATGCTCGAGCGCCTTTACCTTATACACTAGCTTGTGTAGGACTTGTTGAGCTTATCTTGTATCATATGCTAGGTTGTTCTTATATGCTCATGTATGCCTTGCTTCTAGCATGTACAAGTCCTAGCACATGGTTATCCTTGCTTGATCACTATCACATAGTGCACATGTACTCTCTAGTTATGTATCCTTTACTTCCGCAATTAGAAAGAATAGCTAGAAGTGCAAAAAGTTTTAGTTCATGGTGTGCCCGATTCACCCCCCCCCCCCCCTCTCGGTCACACGATCCTTACACCTCTCTTGATCCTTGCCCTCTCCCCTATTCTACTACTGTACAAGAGGCTCTAGGCCTGAGATGTGGGAGTGGTGCTCTCCTCTTGGGATTCTTGTGATGTGTTTTGGAGGAGGGGGGTACCCCTTTATTTATAGCCTTGGAAGGTCGGCAACTTGAGACGGTTCCTGACTTTGGGGGCATTGATTGCAGGCTGAAACGACTTTGGTACGTCGGTTGTGAACCGCAATAGGAAGATGGGCCAGTGGGGCCACCACAGGGGGTCGGCCGACCTGTGGCTGCCCCTCTGGGCCTGGGCCTTCTCAGGTGGGATCCCCTGGTTGCCTTCTCCTCTGATCCACCTGCTATGGGTGGACTTGAAGCCTTTTTATTGGGAGTTGGGCTTTATTTGGATAATCCTTTATGTCGGGGAAAATTGGTGTTTCCAGGATGGGCCTTTTATGCTTCCTTTTCCCCGTTTTCATATGAAATGCATCTGCACTCACAGATTCACCAAGACTCGTGGAAATCATTAGTTTAAAGACCTAAGTCTACCTTTGGTGATGGATTTTAGGTAAAAGAGTGCAGATGGTTGACGGTTTATTTTAGGTCTAAGAGCCGTCAACAACTCCCCCACACTTAGCTCTTTGCTCGTCCTCGAGTAAAGTTGCGAGCTTAAGGCGGGAGATACTCTTCCTCATAAATGAGAGCCTGCACACAAGTTATTGCAAGCCACACTTCATACCTGTGAACTTTGAGGTGTCTAACATGTATTCCTTGGATGATTGATAAGTGGAACGGTCATGTCTCAAATCACCTCGCCTTCCCTGTCAAGTACCTTGGGATTTTTGCATAATTTTCAGAAATAAAAACATAGTTTCTGCTCCTCAAATGACTCTCTCAAGTCGCTCATGGTGTTTGTGTATTCTCCTCTCAAGGGCCATGATTTGCCCGTTCCCTCCTTGTATTTGATCAGGCTTTTGTGGAGCTCAAGGTAGGGTAAAGTGGAGCATACTAGTGTCTCTTTTATTGCTAAGTCAAAGACTGGATCCAATGGAGAAATCAAGTCATACAATCTGATCAAGATGCGCATGTGTGTGGTGGTATGAAATGGAATTGTTCTCCTTTTTATGATGTTACCTTCTCTCTCTTTTTTTTTTTTTTTGAATTTTTGAGGAGGACATGGCTATCATACTTTTTCTTCTTTTTCTTTTTCTCCATTTTTCTCATCATTTTTCTTCCCTTTTTCATCGTGCTCTACTTTTGTATGAGCAGGGATTATTCTTTTTCTTTTTGCATAGCCATGTCTCCAATAATGCTTTTGAGAGAGAAAGGCAACAAAGATTTTTGGAGTATTTATTTGGTGGATGGATGATGGAATGTTGCTCAACTTCCAGTGCAGAAGTGTAGCATGTGAGGTGGAGTGTACGTGATCTTGATCAAAAGAGTATGATAAGCTTCTCACTAGGGTCCAAGAATTTGACAAAGCTCAAATCGACAACTAGCAGCTTGTAGGCTATCAAGATATTCATGTAAAGTTCTTGGCCTTGGTAGAGAATATAAATCAAGTGAGGAGCATCATACTATGGAATTTTTTATTTTCATAAGATAAATTCCCAAGAACTTGAAGGTTAAGCAAAGATCATTTCGACAAACCATATCTCACATGCCAATTATCTAGGAAAAACATGGGTTCCTAATGATAAGGTATTCACAAGCATTCAGCAATGAAGCGAGAAATAACAAGTGTGCAAGTCCATGAATGTGAGAGGTAGAGATGTGGGCATAAGATAAATCAATTATGATTTTCCCAAAAGATTAGTGCGTCAACTTTTATTTAATTTTCAGATTATCAGAATAAACTTGACGGTGTAGCAGGCAAAAAGTAGAAGTGTGGTACAAACTCAGGAGGCAGGAGGAAGCTGGGCCCTGGTGGGGACCACCAGGGGTCGGCCGACCCTCCTGTGGGGTCGGCCGACCTAGCCTGGACCCCACAAGTGCTGTGTTTTCGCGTGTTGGACGTTCTTGAGTTGCCTCGTATGGTTCTGGATGATTTGGTCGTGATTGTTCCAGATATGGCGATGTTTCCCCCCCACACTTGCCTTTTTGCCTGTTTACTTCAAAAATGACAAAAATATGGAAACACAAATATTGCTCTACCGGTATGCAAGCCCGGGGAGCACTAATTTCATTGAGATTCAAACTGATAGGCGCATTACAATTGAAGGGAAAATAATTGGTAAAGGGAAATAAACAAAAGAAAATGAATGCGCCTATTCTTATTCTATTTATTCTTTATTGTTTCTTTTCTTCCTCTATCTCTTCCCGGGCCAGATCAAACTGTGCCCATCCTCCCGTGAGGCAATCAGCGAGACGCTGTGCCTCTTTCCTTTCTGCCTTCGTCAGGGCGAGCGTTTGCTCAAGTCGGTTGATCCTAGCGCAAGCCCTTTTCCAAAGCCTTGATATACTTTTCCAGGCGCTCTTTGTAGGGGAGCTGTGCGATAGGGGGGTCTCCACTATTCCCTCCAAGGTTGAAGGAAAAGTTTGCAAAGCGACCTATGCTCATGATTATGGCGAAGGTTTTGGTTCAAGGAGTGGGGCTTGGAAGAGATGAATGGAGAGGGGTGCAAAGGGTTGTATTTATAGTGGTTTTACCCCCCCCCCCCCCCCCCCCGCTTGGCGAGGAAACAGAGGATTTATTTCCCAAGTATAGGTGAACAAGGAAGGGAAAGATTGGGTGGCGAGATGAGCGAAAGATGGAAGGCAGAGGCTGCCAAAGGGGGTCGGCCCACCCTGGTAGCCAGGTCGGCCGACCTGCCTTGGCAGGCTCTGGCCTTTCTATTTTTCGTGGAGCTTTGTTGGGAAAGGTATTTTGGGATACATAGGGTATAGAAGGATATTTCGATGCAGAGGTCAAGAAAAGATATTTAAATCAATTAAATGCATGACATCGAATTCCTTATTTGCTTCGGGTTCAAAATAAATTTTAAGACGCTGGCCATTTATCTTGAATACATCACCTCCGTCGTCTTGGAGTGTGATTGCTCCATGAGTCGACGTGTCGATGATGGTGTATGGTCCGTCCCATTTACTTCTTAATTTTCCATGCCCAAAGAGCTTTACCCTTGAGTTGAAAAGCAACACATTGTCTCCAACTTTGAACTCTTTTATTTCTATTCGCCGGTCATGCCAGCGCTTTGTACGCTCCTTGTAGATAGCTGAGTTGTGATATGCTTTGTCTCTCCATTCTTCCAACTCAGCTATCTCCATTTTTCTTCTCCACCCAGCTCCTTTCACACTACTACAGAAAAGGCTTTTAGCGACGGGGGTTTTGGCTTTTAGCGACGGAAAATGGCCATGTCGCTAATATTACGTCGCTAAAGGTCAACTTTTAGCGACGGGTTTTTACCCGTCGCTGTAGGCATTGGCGATGGTTTTTGCAGAACCCAGTCGCTGTCAGTATTGGCGACGCATTTAGCAAAACCCGTCGCTGTTGGTATTGGCGACGCTTTCCCCAAAACCCGTCGCTAATGGTGAATATAGAAATAAAAAAAATACAATTCCACCAGTGGTGCCTTTTTTTTCCAGCTGTAATGCCTGTTTTGTTTCCCCATTCCATGCTCTGGAATTCTTTCATGAAAATCCCAGATGTCACATGTAAATTAAAAATCTCACATGAACTCATCTGCTTAGAATAATAGCATTACAAAAAAGAATATTCCTCCACACACTACAATTGACAGTTGGCACAATTGTTCTTCATAAGTCACTTATACATCATCAACATAGTAGATTCTCATGCAAAGAAGCTATATCTTGAAAGTAAGCTATATTGATGAGTAGTTGTATTCAGAGTAACTATACCAATATACTAGCTGATGGTCAAAAGCATACTTATAAAATACACCATGTATTGGATATGAAACAAGAGTAGTAACATTGGCAGATAAACAGTACAATTCGGCATTGTCATTGATGTGAAGGTCAAGCATTCTTAACAGTTATGTGAGCTCATCCACTCAGCAATAATGTAAAGACAATAAGAGATGGGAGCAAAGATTTAGATTATCAGGCGGGCACTTCACCAAATGTAAGTACTTGAGCTCCCATGCCTCGTTAGTGATTCCCTGGTAAGCCAAAATGGAAAATGGTGATGTACTGAAAATCAATGAAAGGTAGCAGTGCAGTACATTTATAAAACCGGTGCCTATTTTTAAGTTAGATTCTTAACTGAGTAACTGCATATGTAAAGCAGAGGCGAACATTTAGTATGTTAATGATGAAAATAACATTGGTAGGTGATGCATGGATTTTACTCAAGGACTACAGTTTGATTAATACATCAATAGGTCACAGGCATCATGGTTACAGAAGGCTGGTGGTGGACAGAAATCAGCATAGCAGTGACATCAAACTAAGCATATGATCAATCTACTATCTCAAAATGTTGAGCATTGGTTTTCAGTCTAGACTCTAGAGTACAGACTGGTGACGTTCAGTTTTACTGTATTATCATTTGAGATTTGAAAAGACGAGATGTCTTTCCAGATCACCATGGCAAATGGATGCTTGAGCTCATATAAAATAAGACTGGCACTGTGCATATCAATCTGACAATCAACATAGATAAAGAGGTACGTAGAAGTATGACAATTTAGCATAATACAAAATCATGCTGGAATAGAACAGAAGGCAGTTTACTAACAGATGCGGGCTTTGCATAACAGCTACGAACATAATTACTAAACTGTTTAACCAATTCATCGGTGAAGTAATATTAAGACACTAACACTAGTATTACAAACAACCATGATAAATGTTTGGATGTTCAACTTTTAAGTTTTTGTGATCAGCTTACACAGGCAGAGTAGCAGTTGCACCTAGCTAGTTAAATTAACTATCATGATGACGAGCTCACCAAGAATGCTACAACAAAGTGCTACTCAAACAACGGGGTATAATTAAAAAATCATGATCACACGGCATGCAGCAAGAAAAAATCAACTAGCTGGTAAGAGTTGTGCTTGACCTGCTACAGAAGCAATCAACCAGTTTTATTTTTACCACTTGAGAAACAGATCAACTGGAGCCATGAAATCCGAAGCATGCATAGGAGCTCACAGCTTGTGGTACAAGATCTACAAGGCATAGCTGTTGTAAGAAAAAGAAATGTTTATGTTGCAAATTGATGAAAGGAAGTCTATTAGGCAGCTGTTATGTCGTCTCACAACAAAAAGAAGGGATTCGAGAAAAGACTGCAGAATTTCTAAACTACTAGTTCCAACAGATATATGAGACATGGAAAAAAAAAATGCCAAAGGGGTCTTGGTTGAGTGGCTAAGACTTCCGAGCGGCACTCCTCAGGTCCCGAGTTCGATTCCCGGTGGGAGCGAATTTCGGGCGGAGGTTAAAAAAATCCCCTCGCCCCTCCCCTGCGCAAAGCATAGGTCAAGATCCGGCCGGAGGTCGGGACTGGGTAACGGTGCGGCCCAACCTGGGGGTTGTGGCAGTGGTCGCCGGCCCATATCCAGGTCGATTCTCACTCAGTTACGGGTCCCTGTGTAGGCCGGGGGAGGGGGGTTCGGGGGTTTTCTCGACCTGTGTGAGTAGGTTGATCCCTATAGTATAAAGCCCGGGGGGGCGGTCAATACCCCCCGCAGGTCGAGACATGGAAAAAAAATAAGTAAATCACAACTTATCTAGCATATACACAAGAACATTTGCATATTTGGACCTTACAATTTTCAATCATAACAACTCTTACGATGCAAAGACACCGAATCTGAACAAATAACGAGATGGAAAGGCACAAAACATTAAGGGGCCAGGCACATTCAGTACCTATGTCCTATATGTCCTACCTGCCGGTCTGCTTGAGCATGTCAAGCATGTTGGTCTGGAAGACGTAATCGACGGCCTCAACGCTGACCCAGTCCCGTTCTGCAGCATGGCAAATTAATCTGAATGTAGTAGGCAAATATGGCTAATTGCCTCAGTCAATTCAGAGAAGCTAACATCGAGCATATATAGGAGAAACATTTCTCAGTTAATGATTCTAAGCTTAAAAACTAACTAATCTAGTGAACACTTTTTCGTGGCCAATTACTGCCATGCTCAAACACTTAACACCCAGCAGGCCGCTGAATGCTCATGTTGGAGGTCAGCGAGCTCACCTCTTATCAGATCTGGACCCTCCTCCCTTATCCTCGTCCTAGATCTTGTGCTAGCTAGGCTCATCGATTCAGTGGACTCCTGCAACAAACGGCTTCCATTGACAAATCCACTTCAGACTGCAAAAAACAGTGATCGAAGGAACTCAAATCTACACAGGATTAGATGAAGGGACCGGAGGAAAAATGATTGTGCTCTGATTCAAACTTGCCCGTAGATGAAGGGACTGGAGGAAAAGTCGCTCGAAGTACTAGACATACACGGCCTCCGACGACACCTTGAGAGGCGGTTCCAGTGCCAGCAGGCCGCTATCGAAGCTGCAGTCCGCGCTGCACTTGACGAGCTCCCGCTTCGACCTCGCCGTCGGCTTGCGTGGTGCCGAGGTGGTCCTGCTCCGCCGCACGCCGGAGCTCCATTCCGTGCGCTGTAGCCGCTGCTAGCGCCACGAGCGCGACGGTGGGGGCTGGTTCGACGGCCCTCCTCCACTGCCTGCTGCGGCCGTCGCACTCGGGGGAGGGGATGCCTAGCCTGCGCGTCGCCTAGCTTGGGGGAAGGGGAGGCGCTCGGAGGAGAGTGGATCCGGCGCCCCCACCATCGAGATCCAGCGCTTCGTCATCCAGATCCGGCGCCCTACCGTCGAGGTCCGGTCGAGCCTGCGCCGCCGCGCTCGGGGAGAGGAGGCTACGCGTTGTCTAGCATGGGGGAGGGGGGGCGCTCGATGGCAGGATCACAGGGAGGTGCTCGGGCGAGGGCGGCCATGCTTCTCGGGAGAAGGAAGAAATGAGAAGATAGAACGAGAGGGTGGCGGCAGGAGAGGGTAAAAGGCCGGCTAGGGTTATTGTCGTGATGGACATGATGAATGGGAAAAAAAAAATCAAAACAAATCGTGTGTCGCTGGATTCGAACTCGGGTCTTCTCGGAATAATAGATAGGCGTAACCAGTGCGCCACTTAACCAGCTCTGTCTAAATCCGTCGCTACAAAATTATATATTAGCGACGGGGATTCAAAACCCGTCCCAACCACTAGCGACGGGTTTTTAAATCAACGTCGCTGAAAGCTATTAGTACTAGCGACGGGTTTGTAAAAACACGTCGCTAAAAATATTACAGACGGGTTTTCCGAAACACGTCGCTAAAAAACATCCCAATAGCGACGGGTTTTGATTTTTCCGTCGTTTTTGATGGGCTCCCAGTGAAGTATAGTGACGTGTTTTTGAAAGACGTTGCTAATAACCCCTTTTGCTACGTGTTTTAAAAGACGTCGCTAATGTTCCTGTCGCTAAAAGCCTTTTATGTGGTAGTGTCATATCCATGTTCCAAGTCCTCATGGCCCAATAAGCTTTATGTTCCAACTCGACTGGCAAATGGCACGTTTTTCCATAGACGAGTTAGTATGGTGACATGCCTATGGGTATCTTGTAGGCTGTTCTATATGCCCATAGTGCATCGGGTAGCTTATTCTTCCATCCCTTCCCCATTTACAACACTGTTTTCTGCAGATCCGCTTGATTTGTTTGTTTGATGTTTCGGCCTGCCCATTTGTTTGAGGATGGTATGGAGTGGCAATGTTGTGCTTTGCTCCAAGCTCTCTTAGAAAGCTACGGAAAGTCTTATCAATGAAGTGAGACCCTCCGTTGCATATCACCATTCTCGGAGTTCCAAACCTTGGAAAGATAATTTCGTGGAATATCCGGTGAGCATGTTTGGAGTCTGCCACTTGGCATGGCATAGCTTCTACCCATTTGGACACGTAGTCCACCGCCACCAATATGTACTCACAATCTTGGGACTTCACGAATGGTCCCATGAAATCAATGCCCCATACGTCGAAGAGTTCGACTTGAAGGTTGTATGTGAGGGGCATTGCATCTCGTGCTGTGATGCCTCCAAATCTTGGCATTGCGGGCATCTTCTAATGAATTCTTTTGTATCTTCATACATGGTTGGCCAGAAGAATCCGCTTTGCCAGATCTTTGCTTGGGTACGGAAGGCACCATAGTGTCCACCGTATGGGGCTGCATGGCATTTCTCAATGATTTGTGTGCTCTCGGGAGTGGGCACACATCGCCTAAGCAGTCCATCAGCGCAGACACGGTAGACGTATGGCTCATTCCATAAGTGACGGCGACTCTCATATATCAATCTTCTTTTATCCGCCCCTGGTGGTACGTATCCTGTGGCGATGAAGTTCACAATGTCGGCGTTCCAAGGGTGCGAATCCGTCAGTTTTAGTAGCATGTCGTCGCGTAGGAAGTCATTTATGGGTAACTCCTACAAGTTAGTGAACTGCATACGCGACAAATGATCTGCTACAGAATTTTCTACTCCTTTCTTATCTTTAATTTCAAGATCAAATTCTTGGAGCAGAAGGATCATCTTATGAGACGAGGTTTAGCATCTTTCTTAGCAAGCAGTAATCTCAAAGCAGCATGATCAGTGTAAACGATAACTTTTGCTCCAGCTAAGTAAGATCTAAACTTGTCAAAAGCAAAAACAACGGCAAGGAGCTCTTTCTCAGTGGTAGTGTAATTCAACTGAGCTCCAGTCAAAGTTTTGCTAGCATAAGAAATTGCATGATGCTTTTTGTCTTTCATTTGACCAAGAACTGCCCCCACAGTATAATCACTAGCATCACACATTATTTCAAAAGTGGTCTTACTTTGATCATCAGGGTGGATGGGAATTTGATGATATCCCGAATACCCATCAAGGAAACAAAAGAAAGAATGATTTGCCAACTGTTCCAACATCTCATCGATGAAGGGCAGCGGAAAATGATCTTTCTTTGTGGCCTTGTTAAGTTTTCGGTAATCAATGCACATTCGCCACCCCGTGACTGTTCGTTGAGGAATAAGTTCATTTTTATCATTATGAACAACCGTCATGCCTCCTTTCTTGGGTACCACTTGTACGGGGCTCACCCAATCACTGTGAGGAACAGGATAGATGATCTCGGCGTATAATAGTTTCAAGACCTCTTTCTTCACAACTTCTCTCATCGCATTATTTAGCCTCCTTTGAG
Organism: Eragrostis nindensis; assembly: GCA_012490785.1. Lineage (NCBI taxonomy): Eukaryota > Viridiplantae > Streptophyta > Magnoliopsida > Poales > Poaceae > Eragrostis > Eragrostis nindensis. The sequence continues at coordinate 386,484 of JAAXCT010000072.1, read as the reverse complement.
GCTCCCTTGAAGGTGTACTTTCAGGATCCGTGGGAATGCGATGGGTGCAGAGAGCCGGGCTGATCCCTTTTAGGTCTTCAAGTGAGTAGCCAAGAACGAAGCAATGTTTTCCAAGCACGGCTATGAGTTTGGTGGTTCCTTCTTCCGAAAGCTTGTCACTTATGATGACGGGAGCTTGCGGATCTCCGTGCAAGAAGGCATAGCGCAAACCGGGAGGTAGTGCTTTGAGACCAATGGGAGGTCGCGGCGGTGTTGTGGTTTGTGGTAGCTCAAAAGTGTCCTCTGAGTCGGCTTCTTCTAAGATAAAATCTTGTGCATCTTCTTCTAAAGCCAACTCAGGGTCCATGTGAGGAAAAATGGCCATGACCTCCTCCACTTGATATTCCTCAAGTGGTTCATCGGAAAGAGTGTTTCGTGAAGTGGTAATTGGTACGGAGAATGACTCTTTTCCGAGGGTGAAGTCGAGGTTTCCAAATGATGGTGCATCAATGAGGAATTTTTCTATAAGATGCCTATCATTATGTCGACCAGGATAACCTCAAAGTCTTCATGATAGAGAGTTACATCGATGACAATCCCCAAACTCTCAAGAATATGGCCTAATGGGTGCTTGAGGAGTTTGTTTGTTGATGTCCATGGTCGGTTGCCAAAGATTGACAACGCATATGTGTCGGAGAGGATATTGGCACCAACAAAGGGGTTGTAGAGTGCATCCACCTTGATTCCTTTGATGGTGCAGGATATGTTGATTGAGGGAGGGTAGAGCCGAATGATATCCATGGATAGCTCATTCTCCCTCAACCATTCATCGCTCATGATTGAAGTAAGCTCCCGAACAGTCTCCACAAGATATTCTTTTTCAATTGTTTCGGGAGGTGGCAAAGGAACAGGCGGTCTCTTTTGAAACAAATAGTTCGAGGTGTTTCCAAAATCTTCAAAAATTTCTTCCTCGAACTCAAATGGGAACTCAAGAGGTTCATCGTCCTCTGTCATAGTTCGTGAATCAGATGACGACTCGGATGTTGGGTCTACCAAGGTAGACACCTTTTGTTGTGTTTCCACAATGAGTTCCTCATCTTTTGACTCCGGCTCCTCAGGTATTTCAGCAGAAAAAGGTGTATTTTCAACAATCTTTCTAGCAAATCTTTTGCTTCCGCTATGGTCTTATGAGAAAAAGAACCACGGCAGCCGTGTCAAGATAAAGTGCGGTGTCTTTGCTCAACCCCGAATAAAAATGTTGCAACAGGACGGGTTCTGGGAGCAATAACTCTGGACCGGAATCTGTTAATGAACAGAACCGTATCCATGCCGCACTAAGGGTTTCTTTCTCCTCTTGGCGAAAGTTAATTATTTCCGCGCGTAGAGCAGTGATACGAGATACGGGAAAAAATGCTAGACAAAATTTGTCTCGCAATTCTTTCCAATCACCGTTCACTCTCTTAGCGGTGTAAGTGTACCATTACTTCGCCTTCTCATTGAGAGAGAAGGAAAACAATTTCCACTTTAAAGTTTCATGTGTCATGCAATTGATCAATCGACATGCACACAATTGCTCAAACTCTCGCAAGTGTTCAAAAGGATTTCCATTTTTAAGACCAGAGAAAGAAAGTCCTTTGATCAAAGAAATAAAACTGGGGCAGAGCTCATAGCTTGTTGAAACAACAAGTTGAGATGAACATGGTGGCTCTAAGAGCTCGCCCCGTGGAGTGGAAAAAGATTGGATTGTGGGTGATGACTCCATGTGTGTATATTTTTTTTTCTAATTTAATTGAACAGGAAATGTAAAGATAAGTTACGAGGGCAAACCTGGTCTGCTACAGAATTAGCAACCGTTCCCCAGCAACGGCGCTTGAAATGCTTGTTGGTATTTCTTACACCACGAATAAATCTGCAAGCGCACGGAATACCGTTGTAGCACTTCACCTGGGAGTATTCCAAGGTATCCTATTTGTTTTTCCCAAGAAACGGTGATAATCTGCAGCAAGGTTAGTTTTACCCAAGGACAACAAGAATGGTAGTAGTATAGGATTGAGAGGATGAATAAAGATCTAGTTGTCCCGCAGGACGATCGCACTCAAGTTCTACTTGTTTACTTCGGGCACTGGTATAGACCTGGTCTGCCAAGTCACGCCAGCCTATAGCCCTACGACGAACCCGAACGTGGAGGATTACAAGGGACGGACAGGGCTGTCACCACCTGCCGCCTACCTCTACAAACCGTGGGGCACGCTGCAAACAAAGGTAACCTCTAGCCTAGACACCACGTCTATGCCGTCGATTACTACTCTAACCCTGGTCCTGGTACCAATCTGGAAGGCTAGAGCACCCCTCGCGGAGCGATGATCCCGTAAACAAGTATAACAAGAATAATGACTTGCATGTAAAGCTTGCTAGATCAATATCACCACGAATACTAATCATATGAATAAAGACACGATCGAACTATGAACGAACGACGAACGATGAACGAACTAAGAACGAATGACGAACGATGAACGAACGATGAACGAACTAAGAACGAATGACGAACGACGAATGAACGACGAACGAACTAAGAACAAACGATGAACGATGAACGAACGACGAACGAACGAAGAACGAACGATGAACTATTAATATGATAAATATCCGCCGAGGTACAAGATAAGGAAATAACTAAAACAAAGCTATTCTTCTCTTGATCCTTGCCCTCTCCCCTATTCTACTACTGTACAAGAGGCTCTAGGCCTGAGATGTGGGAGTGGTGCTCTCCTCTTGGGATTCTTGTGATGTGTTTTGGAGGAGGGGGGTACCCCTTTATTTATACCCTTGGAAGGTTGGTAACTTGAGGCGGTTCCTGACTTTGGGGGCATTGATTGCAGGCTGAACGGACCTTGGTACGTCGGTTGTGAACTGCCATAGGAAGATGGGCCAGTGGGGCCACCACAGGGGGTCGGCCGACCTAAGGTTTGGGGTCGGCCGACCTGTGGCTGGCCCCTCTGGGCCTGGGCCTTCTCAGGTGGGATCCCCCTGGTTGCCTTCTCCTCTGATCCACCTGCTAGGACCTGAAGCCTTTTTATTGGGAGTTGGGCTTTATTTGGATAATCCTTTATGTCGGGGAAAATTGGTGTTTCCAGGATGGGCCTTTTATGCTTTCTTTTCCCCGTTTTCATATGAAATGCACCTGCACTCACAAATTCACCAAGACTCGTGGAAATCATTAGTTGAAAGACCTAAGTCTACCTTTTGTGATGGATTTTAGGTAAAAGAGTGCAGATGGTTGACGGTTTATTTTGGGTCTAAGAGCCGTCAACACTCCCCTCGGACTCTTGACCTTTGATCCAGGTGCTATGGCCTTCAGTTGTTGGGTTTGTTGAATAATTGGCCTTTTATCCTTGAATTGCATTCCCGCGGCGATCGTCATTTTATGGAAGTGTTGATTCGTCACTTTAGGGCATGTGTACACCTGCACACTAAAATCTAGAGGTACATGTGGAAATAGGTTATTCATAAATAATATGCAGGAAAGAAGTGTTAGTTCTTCTTTATTTATTGAGCTATTTGACGGTCGAAATCGTGACTTAACGACCGTCAACAACTCCCCCAAGCTTTCCCCCTTGCTCGTCCCGAGCAAGAAGTGAGACTTTAGGTTGTTGATCAGGAGTTGCTGCAATGTTTCATATCTCAAAGGTACCATGTACACAACAAAATACTCTCCTTTGAGTTGAAAAAGTTGGCATGGTAACTCACCCTTCCCCTTACTCCTTATGGGGCTTATGGCTTTTCTCCTTGTCTTGGGTGGTTGAGAGATAGAACGGTTGTAACAGAGCACCATTCACTTGTTCTTTGTTTGACTTTTATTTTCCAGAGGTTTTCAAAGATTTTCAAGATAAAAACAAAGTTCCTCAAGTGATGCTCTCAAATCGCTCAATGTGTTTATTCCTCACCAAGGCATTATGTTGCCTCTTTTCATCCTACTTCTAAGGCTTGTATGTGGAGCTCAAGGTAGGGATGATATGAGGCATACATGCATCGCATATTTTGCCGAACCAAAAGAGTGGATCCATGGAGAATGCAAGTCATACAACCTTGATCAAGATGTGCAAGTGTGTATGGTGGTGGTGAGGTGGTAATTGTACTCCTTTTTGTGTTCCATTTCTCTCTGTTTTTTTTTTTGAATTTTTGAGGAGAACATGGCTATCATTCTTTCTTTCTTTTTCTTTTCTTTTTCTCGTCATCTCTTTTTTTTTCCATCATGCTCTACTTTTGTATGAGCAGGGATTATTCTTTCTTTTTGCATAGCCATGTCTCCAATGATAATTTGAGAGAGAAAGGTAACAATGTTTTTTTTGGAGTATTTATTTTGTGGATGGTTTGCTTAACTTCCAGTGTAGAAGTTTAGCATGCGCGGTGGAGTGTATGTGATCTTGATCATGAGAGTATGACAAGCTTCTCACTAGGGTCACACAATTTTGATAAAGCTCAATGTAATGACAAGCAGCATATGTGTAAGGTTTTGCAATGTATGAACAACATATGGCTTTGGTAGGAATTTTGATCATTGAGGAACTTTATCTTTTTAGCATTTTGTAAATAAAATTCCAGAAGTCAAGTCTTACTTTGAACAAGATCATAGCAGCCCTATTTGTACCATATCATATCTCACAACAACTTAGACTTAGATTAAGCACTATGCAGCCCACAAGTTTCAAGTTCTAGGTAAGTATGTAAGCCAAAAGTCTCAAAAACTTGGGAGAGCACTAAGTTGTGACTAGGTACAAATGATAGATAAAACAGAGCAACTATTCATCATCTCATCATAGGAAAAACTAGACACTCTTACTCGCATATGAAAAGAGAAACTACGAAAAACTAAGTACTAAAGCAAAGACTATTTTTGTTCTTTTTAGTTTTGTCATTTTTATTTTGTTTTCAGTTTTATAATTTTTTTTTTGTTTTTTATAGGAAACGCAAGAACAAGCAAAATAAAAGAAAGCAAAAAGGATACAAGTTGCGATACATGATACCTTAGCGGGGGTTATGGCATCCCCCCCCCCCCCCCCCCCCCCCCCCCCGGTCCCCCAAGCTTGTTCTTGCTCATGGGGCCTGTCGAGGATCGAACCCCGTGTGGCGAAAGTAAGCCAAAAGATTGGCTTGACCCTTCGCCGTCATGTTGGTGAGGTTGGTGAGCTGGGTGTTGGTGTTCTCTTGCCACTGATGGGTCTGTAGGATGTGCTGGTCGAGGGTGTACTGGATGTCTTCTTCCTTGCTCTTGAGGCGCCCTATTTGCTCTGTAAGGTCGTTCATTTGCTGCTCAAAGTAGTGATCTTGAGCTGCAAATGAACGGCGCCTACCGGCCATGGGTGGAGGTCCGGAGTCGGAGGAGGTGTCCTCCCAACACTGCCGTGAAGCATGTGTCCACGGGTCATACCCCGCACCCTGCTGCAATGAGCCACCGGCCTCAAATGGTGGCGGAGTCGTGTGCTTGAGACGATTGTCATGGAAATCTTCGCATCAAATGGCTGGCAATTTAGTAATAGACTTCCATTTGTTTGATCCACATCACTGGATGATGTGCAAACTTTTTGTTTTATTCCTATCTCGTTGCTTCGTGGTTGTTGCAGACTTTGTAATAATGGACAGCTATATGTATTGATCGATACAGAGGCTGGAATATTAATGCATATTGCCTTTTCTAAAAAAAAAAATTCGTTCCTTCTGAAATTGGTATTTTCAAGTGTCAATACTGAATTTTGAAATCTAGACAGGAATGGGGTATGCAGCTCATGTGGTTCAGCGTTACAGCTCAATGCTTTTGGTATTTGCAGCAATACTGTTTCTCTTGTGGCCTAAGGCTTTTTTACCATTGAACTCATGTAAAAATTTGTTGAACTATTGATCCTTTCCATGCAAATATCTGGACTGACCTGACAATATTAATAGTGATGATGTTCTTGAAGGCAGATGTCAATGCTTACTCTTTTCTATGATTTGCTAACACTAGCTATTTCTTTATTTGACCATTTATATATTTCTACCGGCTGCATCCAAAAAATCGTGGTTGATATCTGCATGAATACCAATTGCATTTATTCTGTGCATTTTTTTCTTTGCAGTGTCCCTTTTTTGCTAACAAATATTCATCCCTCTACAATTTGTGAGTTCCCTCGGGTGTATTTTCCTGCAATTTCAACCCCAAGATGCTCTTGCACTGAAGAAATGGATTCCAAGTGACCACGGCAGCAAGAACCAAAGAAATATATGAGGGAGGCGTGATTCTAATAGTGTTCCTGACATGAAGCAGCTTGGACGACTATGTGGAGAATGGGTAGTTGCAGAGCTGAGAAGAAGAATCTGAAAATGAGGAGTAACGTGGCCTAGATGAGCTGAAGAAACCTGACGGCAGCTGGATCCTGGATAACATCGTCTAAGAGAGATTCTAAGTCCAAAAACTGGAAGCTTCTGTTCTTGGTGACTGGTTATGTACCAGTAAATGGTGGACAAAACATTAAGCCAACAGAGTGAGGTCCACAGAAAGGCAGGAAGGAGACGTTAATCTGGATAGAAAAATATATTTTGTCGTCGAACTGTTTCTTAATGCCTATTTGGACTGTCTATAATATATATTAAATGTTGCATATCTGATGCCTGTTAAATGTTGAGTAATCAGCCTGTACAAAATACATTGTGTAGAGTCATTATGTACTCTTTCTACATGGCTGTGACTAAGTTATATACAGACTTGGATAGCCTTAAAATAGCAGCATATACGATGTGTATACTACAAGATATTGACATGAGAATAATGACTTGCCTTTTCATATTCTATATTAATGTACGCCATTTTTGTAATCAAAGCTGATACCTTCGTGATGGTTTCTGATTTGTTTACCAACAGGCCAAATCAAAGCAACTAGGACCTCAGGTGGCCACATGATAGAGACTGATTGACCAAGGTAATTGATTTTGCACGGAGTTTCCATTCTCCATCTTGATGGAGGGATCAGTAGCAACAAGATGATGAAGGTGTTATCTGACCGTTTGTGCATTCTCCATCCATCAGAAGAGTGTGATAGCCTGATACGAACTGTCCTTGCGTTCCCGAGGAGACAAGTGAAGAACATGTGAACAGACTAGGTGCTAACGATCTGAAATATGCTTTGTCAATTATGTATTTTCCGCAACCGCGCTTTGTTAAGAGCCAAAACATGTATGATACTAACCAAAATGTATTGATCAAGGAATTGTGTTAGTGCATATCAGAATGGGCTAAAACATTTTTACCTAAAGGGTTTAGGTATGTTTCCTTACCAGGTCCACCCAGCACAACGCACAAAGAGCATGCCGAGAACACATTTACGCAGCATGGGCCGGCGCCCTTTCAAAGTCATGGCTAGCACTTGCAATCTTCCTACCGGTAGGCACTTCCTGGCGACAGTAATAAAGCTGCATGCAGTGCGTACGACAATAGTGCTTTTCTTCTTTTTCTTTTCTGGCTTTAATTTTTCTTTTCCTTTTATAGTTTTTTTCTTTTGTCAAAACCGAAGTGACAATAGTGCTTTTGTTCTTTTTCTTTTCTAGCTTTAATTTTCTTTTCCTTTTATAATTTTTTTCTTTTGTCAAAACCGAAGTGACAATAGTGCTTTTGTTCTTTTTCTTTTCTGGCTTTAATTTTCTTTTCCTTTTATAATTTTTTCTTTTGTCAAAACCAAAGTGGCCAATGCGAGAGCGAGCTTTGCTTGAGAGTAGCGGCAACTGCAACAAATTAAAGGGCTCAGGCCCTCCAGCAAGAGCCTTGCTGCTGCTGCCGCCGCTGCTTCTTCTTCTTGTTCCACAGTGAGATCGATCGAGTTAGAGAGGGATAAGATCGACATGTCTCGCATCCGGCGTGCTGTACTGTGGTGGGATGTCTGGCAGCTGCGCATCCTCGTCCTCGGCAGCCTGGGCCTGCAGTGGTTCCTGCTGGTGGCTGCCCCCATGCGCAAATACACCATGCCACGCTGGTTTAGGACCTTCATCTGGCTGGCGTACATCAGCTGCGACGCCCTGGCGATCTACGCGCTGGCCACCCTCTTCAACCGGCACGCCCGGGCGAGCAGCCCCTGCGAGTACGGGGGCAAGGCCAGCACCCTGGAGGTCCTCTGGGCTCCCCTCCTCCTGGTCCACCTCGGCGGGCGTCAGGAGATCACTGCCTACAACATCGAGGACAATGAGCTGTGGACGCGGCACACCGTGACGCTGGTCTCCCAGGTCACGGTGGCCCTGTACGCCTTCTACAAGTCGTGGTGGCCCGGCAGCGGCGACTGGAAGCTGCTGCTGTCGGCGATCATGCTCTTCGTCAACGGGATCATCAACTTTTGCGAGAAGCCGTGGGCTCTCCGGAGTGCCAGCATCAACCGGCTGGTGGCCGTGTCATCCATGGTGGAGGGGGAAAGGCAGAGGCCCAGCCGGTGGCAGCGCTGCTTCATCGAGCTGGATGAAAGCTACAAGTGCTGGAAGAAGATGCCTCAGCAGCCCGCACCGATCCTGACGGAGATGGACCGAGTCCAGATGATACTTTCCGATATGTCGCTGCTGGCACTCACCAGGGAGCTCAAGGATCCCGATGAGGTGAAGCAGAAGCCGCAAAGCCAGTTCCTTTTGGAGCTGGACCCAAGCAGCAGGCCGGAGAGGCAACTCAGCCGCTGGCTGCGAAGAGCGTTCGAGCTCATCTACACCCGGGCCAATGTGATCTACTCCCCCGCGTACATGGCCTGCAACTTCATGCTGGTTCCGGCTCTGTACATCGCTGCCATCACGCTCTTCTCCGTGAGCCACAAGCAGGAGTACAACGCCACCGACATCAAGATGACGTACGTGCTCATGTGCTTCACGGCCGTGCTGGACGTGCTAGGGGTGCTGACCAGCACGCTGGTGTACAAGCTCCTGTCCAAGGCGAAGGTCCCCACGCTGTGCCAGACGCTCCCCGAGTACAACCTCATCGACTCGGTCCTCCGCCGGATGAAGCGCGGCACCGGCTGGCTGCTCGAGTGTGCCTCCAGCTTCGGCTACCAGGAGGACTACTTCCGTCACACCGGCGGCGACATCCACGTCAAGGTTGCCAGCTTCATCGTTACGGAGCTGATGAAGCTAGGCAAGACGGAAGGCCTTGATCTAGCCACTTACAGGCGCCTCCTCGGCGGCGACGACACCAAGAAGAAGAAGGAGAAGGAGGAGGAGGATGTCAATAACTGGGCTCTGGGCCAGGACCTGCTGCGAAGCTGCCTAAGTGGAGACAGTAACCCAAGCATGCAGCGCAGCCTGCGTGACGTCCCGTTCGACCAGAGCGTCCTCCTGTGGCACATAGCCACCGACCTGTGCTTCCGTGCCAAGCCGCCTAAGGACTTCCGCTGCAGGCCTCCCCGCGACGAGCTGCTCCGTGAGGTCTGCACCGAGGCCATATCCAACTACATGGCACACCTACTCCATTTCCGGCCTGAGATGTTGATGACCGGCAGCAGGAAGCATCTGTTCCACCGCGCCATGGACCGCCTCAAGGACCTGTTCCACGACGTGGAGAGGAACAAGGACAGCGGCAGTGGCGGCGATGGCGACATGGGCCAGCTGGCGGAGAGGGTCGGAGGTGGAGACCAGAACCAGGTGATGGAGATCGTCGAACAAGGGGCCAGAGTTGAGAACAAGGCCAAATACCCTCTCATCCACGAAGCTTGCAAGCTTGCCAAAGAGTTGATGGATCTGCCCGCCGATGGGGACGACGAGACGCGCTGGAAGCTGATGCACGGCGTATGGACGGGCATGCTGTGCTACTCCGCCAGCAGGTGTAGGGGCTACTTGCATGCCAAGAGCCTGGGCGAAGGCGGGGAGTTCCTCTCCTTCGTCTGGCTGGTCATCTCTCTCAGGGGGGCCAAGACCTTGGCCGACCAGCTCCAGATGTCAGAGCAGGCCCAGGTGGGGCTGGCCTCCCCGCCTGCCTCTGATGATGGTGAGGAGGAATTGCCTTGCCCCTAATAAGGGTGCCAACTGTTTGTTGTGTTGGTTTGTCTTTAGTAATTGCCGTCTTTTCTTGCTTTCTTGTAGTGTTCATTCGCGCCTTAATAAGGAGCTGAGACTGCCACACGATATTTTTATTTGACTAGATGAATACCGGTGTCTTGCCTCTGTCCTCTATCAGGCGGAGCGGCGCCCGCTACACGAGTGGCAAGGTGTCCTCGTCATTCTTCTCGTTCAACCTGAGCTCGGCGTCCGACAGTGGACACCTTGACCAAAATAGTTAGAAATTTTTTACTTTCATTGTAAGTTAGATCATTAGTCTTTTGTGAGTTGGTATTGAGTTACTTCATATGATAATGCGTTGATCATATAGAGCTTGCTAGGTGCCACTCCAAATATTGTAACACTCGAAAGCAACTCATTTGGATAAATAACAATTAACTCTCACTACGTGAGGCCGTATCCAAGAAATGAAATGAAATCGCGCATCTTGTACATAAAATGTGACCACGAGCCTGTGATCGAATTGTTATAAAATTGTATAAAATACAAATAATGTCCGAAATTCATGAGATTTGTCAGGATGTCATGATATCATACACTACGGGAAACCCCCAATTTGCCGTGTGCCTACGGGTTTGCCGAGCGCTTTCTCTCGGGCACACGGCAAAAACAATCTTCGCCGAGTGCCGCACTCGGCAAACCGCAGGCACACGGCATATAGTAGTTTGCCGTGTGCCACGTTACCGGCACACGGCAAAGATCACCCTTTGCCGTGTGCTACGTGGCCGACACACGGCAAACTTGCCGTCCAGCTCTCGGCAAAAAACCACACTCGGCAAACTTTGACGCCCGTTAGAATTTTTTTGACGGCCGTCGAGCGAGGTGGGCCTGGGTACTCGGCAAATACGAACACACAGCAAAATTTTTATTTTTTGCCGAGTGTGTCAGCTCGGCACTCGGCAAAGGACCCTCTTTGCCGTGTGCCACACGTCAGCACACGGCAAAATGGCCTCTTTGCCGAGTGTTCGCCCAACTACACTCGGCAAATATTATTTCAATGAATTTTTTGGGCCACTAAATTAATTCAAATAAAAAAGTTTTGAACTGCAAAGTTGTATATTTTGACAACATCTACACTTCTTATTTTGGTATTTTTTCATTCGACAAAGTGCTAGTAAATTTGTTCAAAAATCCTAGAGCTCCCGGATAGTTTTCCAAAACACGAAGAAGGATATTTGGAATATGTGGACAACGCGTATATATTTATTTTTGAAAAAAAAGATCAAAATAAAAGTTGTAGATCTGCATAAGTTACACATCTTTTCTGTTGAACACTTTTTTATTTGAATTCAAATTGTCAATAGAAAAATTGTTTGAATTTCTCAAATTTGAAAATTTGAATTTTGGAAACAATTTCGGATGGAGAAATACTAAAAATAAAAGTCGTAGATCTCGAGAAGTTATGAAACTGTCATGTTGACAACTTTTTTATTTGAAATCAAATTGTCGATTTTTGAAATTTGACGTAAAGTACGTTTGAATTTCTCAATTTTTGAAATTTGAATTTTTAAACAATCTCACAATCTCGGATGGCAAAATTGTGAAAATAAAAGTTGTAGATCTCGAAAAGTTATGAAAGTTTCATGTTGATAAAAGTTTTGTTTGAAATCATATTGTCCACCAAATAATTATCTAAATCCGAAAACTATGTGTTGTAAAAAAAAAGAAAATCAAATCTTTGCCGTGTGCCGCGTGGCGGGCACACGGCAAAGATTTGGGTTTGCCGTGCGCCGGATCGGGGGCACTCGGCAAACACTGAGAATTCACACTTAACGCCGCGCGCGGCTCTTCTCCCTCCTCTCTCATTTCGCATCGTGCTTCTCCCACCGCGCCGCCGCCGCCGCCCTCCCACCGCGCCTCGCCCGCCCACCGCGCCTCGCCCTCCCACCGCGCCCGCCGCCGCGCCCTCCCACCGCGCCTCGCCCGCCCACCGCGCCTCGCCCTCCCCCCGCGCCGCCGCCGCCGCCGCCGCCGCCCTCGTCCACCCCGCCGGACCCTCGGCCCTCCTCCACCGAGCCGCGTCCTCCTCCACTGGACGCCGTGGAGGGCCACCCGGCCGGCGACCCCGACGAGGCCGGCCTCCCCGTCGCGCTGCCCCTCCCCGTCGTGCTGCTGCCCCGGCCTCTCCTCCGACGAGCTGCTCCCCCAGCCCCTCCCGTCGACGAGCTGCCCCGACGAGGTGTCCTGCAGGTGCCTCGACGTCCGCGCCCCCGCCCCGTCGACCTGCCCCGGCGCCAACTCGTCTCCGACGTCCGTAGCTCGTCGTGCTGCTGCCCCCCTCTCCTCTGACGAGCTGCTGCCCCAGCCCCTCCCCGTCGACGAGCTACCCCGACGAGGTGTCCTGCTGGTTCCTTTTCTTTTCTGTTGTTGTGAAATGAAAATGTTGGACGGCAAATTCGTTTGAATTATGCAAATATGAATTGCTTGCAAATTGTGAAGTCGATCGGTAATTAAGTTTGCCTAGGCTGTAGTGTTGATAGCTCTAGCAGATCGACTTGTTCTTGGATGAGTTCGTAGGCAAGCAAAGAGTTCAGAAGAGTTTGTCTTGCTCTGTTCAGTAGATGGAGGCTGATAGTTTCACGTTGGAGTAAATCTGTATGGTCACCATGCTTGGATTGTTTGTCTCTGTGGCCACAGCCAATGCACACCTGCTATCACTTATCTCGGGTTTGATGAACGTTAGAGCAGCAGCTTGGTTATCAGTTTTTGGAGCAGATTCTGCCGTGTCTTGCCGCATGCTATGGTTACTAGAAAGGATTATTTCTTGCTGGCCCGTGTGCAGTGGATTCAAAGTTGCAGCGTGCTCGTCTGTCCTGTAGAAACCTGAAGCTTTGTGGCATCTCTTGCTAGTTCTGTCAAGCTGGTCGCTAGCTAGTTTATCCCTTGATTAATCGTTAATCTGTTCTGATCTGAAATCCCTTCTTAATCACGTTGTCCTTTAGATAATTCGTAAACAATTCGTTAATCGTTAATCGCTAGCTAGCTAGACTGGCTTGCTAGAAAGTGAAAACAAATCATCAGGAAGTAGCACATAGGTTAGTTAGATGATAGCAAGTGAAAAGGAGTTCACTCACATTCAATCTTCCTCCTATATCAATGAACTAGCAATGAATTGTGGCAACCAGATGATTGTTACTACTGTATACGCAACAATTTGAGTTTTTTTATTATTTAAACCATAAACATTGTCTTCACATGCTTGCTTCCAGTGTCCAACAGCATTCAACTATTGGGTTTCACACTCGCCAAATTATGTCACTGAGGCAATGTTTCACACTCGCCAAAAATGAACTTGAATATAGCTATTATATGCAAGTAATCATTCCTATGTCGAAATTTGGAATTAATTCTTATATATGTTCCGTTCTTTGCAGGAGAAGCTTGTGCACACCGTCTTCCACTCGACACTTTGCAGACAACAAGGTGAGACATAAAAGCCTCCTCTTTTTCCATTCATGTATGTAGGTCACACGTAACCTAGTTAGGCGTCTCCCGTTCGAAAGAGATACAGTTGGAGATATGTAGATCTTCGCATATTTGGACAGCCCGAGGATGCGTAGATGGGGTTAGTTTCCATGGTCCACTCCGGTCCGAGACAGAATTTCGGCAGCACCTCCCTGTTGTTCTCCGGATACACAATCTCCCTGTGGGGACGTGTATTTGGAGAACAGCGGGGAGGTGCTGTCGAAATTCTGTCTCGAACAGGAGTAGACCTTGGAAACTAACCGCATCTACGCATCCTCGGGTGGGATTAGGACCTATCTTCACCTATTAGACAGTTGGAACATCATGTAGATCGATGCAAATGAATTAACTTTATATTACTTGTTGATATATATCTGTTAAAGGATGGAAGACCGTGAGTGGATGTACACGGGCCGCTTAAGTCGGACTGAGTTTACCGACGAATGGATTGAGAAGTCAGAAGCTTTCATGGAACTAGCATTTGCCAAGGCTAAAGGAGCGAGTGCCACTTGGTGTCCCTGCAGCCGTTGTAACAACACGCGGCGAAAAACAAAGGATGTCATGGCTAAACATCTATGTCTGAATGGATTTACGCCAGGCTATACTCGGTGGTTATACCATGGTGAAGCCGAACGTGTGAGAGACGACGTCGTGAGACAACGCGTCGATGATTATGATGCTGATGGTGGGGTAGAAGACATGTTACATGACTACCATGAAGCACATTTCAATGTGGATGAAGAACGTAGAGAGGAGGAGCCAGAGGAGACCGCAAAGGTGTATTACGACATGTTGTCTTCTTCACAGCGACCTCTTCACATGCATTCCAAGGTTTCTCAGCTGGATGCCATTGCACGCCTAATGGCCGTGAAGTCCCAGTTCAGCTTGAGTCGAAACGCCTTCGATGTTATGTTGACAGTTATTGGCACCTTGCTTCCGGAAGGTCACATTCTGCCAAAGAACATGTATGAGGCACAGAAACTCCTTCGTGCACTTAAGATGCCATATGAGCAGATACATGCGTGTCCGATGGGATGCATCTTATTTAGGAAAGAACACGCGGAAGCAAAATACTATCCAAAGTGTGGATCCTCTAGGTTCATGGAGGTAGACGCTGCTGATGGCCAAAAGAGGCAGCTCGCGGTCCCCGCGAAAATCCTACGGTACCTTCCGTTCATACCGAGGATCCAACGCCTTTACATGACCGAGGAATCCGCGAAACAGATGACATGGCACAAAGATGGAGTCCGATACAATCCCGATAAGCTTGTACATCCATCTGATGGTGAAGCCTGGAAACGTTTTGATGAGATTCACGACATAAAAGCTCTGGAGGCTCGTAATGTACGCGTGGCGTTGGCAACAGATGGGTTCAATCCTTATGGAATGGGAGCTGCCCCGTACAGTTGTTGGCCCGTTTTCGTTATACCCCTGAATCTCCCCCCGGCGTCCTCTTTCAACGACAGAACATATTCTTGTCGCTGATAATTCCTGAAAACCCGAGGAAAAATATGTCTGTGTACATGGAGCCTCTGATCGATGATTTGGTCCGTGCTTGGGAGGAAGGGGTATGGACATACGATAAATCAAGAAAGGAAAACTTCAGAATGTATGTTAATTACCACTACTCTCTGCATGACCTGCCGGCGTATGGGACATTCTGCGGCCATGGTGTTCACTCCAAGTTCCCATGCCCAGTATGCAAGACAATTGTGAGGTTCATTTGGTTGAAGAAGGGTGGCAAGTTTTCTTCGTTCGACCAACACCGTCAATTCCTCCCTCCTGACCATCCATTCAGAAGAGACAAAAAGAATTTCACGAAAGGTGTCGCAGTGCCCCACTAGGCACGGCCGTTCATGACTGGTGCCGAGGTGCGTGCTCAGTTAGATGCTCTCGTGGTTGATGAACAAGAAGGTGGTTTTGTGGGATATGGTGAGCTACATGCCTTCACTCAGATCTGCAGCTTGTGGAGGCTTTCCTATATGGAAGACCTTCTTCTTCCACATAACATTGACCTAATGCACACTGAACATGGCATTGGCGTTCCACTTTTCGGAACAATCATGGACATTCCTGATAAGACAAGGGACAACGTGAAGGCAAGAGTCGATCAAGCAGCGTTATGCGATAGACCTAAGCTAGACATGGCGCCTCCTAAATCCGGCAAGTCACGGAGGAAGCCTCCGGCCGATTTCGTCCTTACGAGGCCTCAAAGGAGGGAAGTACTAGAATGGTTCAAAACGTTAATGTTCCCTGATGGGTTTGCAGCGAATCTGAGTAGAGGGGTGAACTTAACAACTATGCGAATCAACGGGGCAAAGAGTCATGACTACCACATGTGGCTTGAGCGGCTTCTTCCGGTGATGGTTCGAGGCTATCTCCCTGATCATGTGTGGCTAGTGCTGGCAGAGTTGAGCTATTTCTTCCGCCAGCTTTGTGCTAAGGAGGTATCTAAGACCGTGATTGCAGACATGGAAAAAATGGCGCCTGTGTTGCTCTGTAAGTTGGAGAAGATATTTCCACCCGGCATGTTCACTCCGATGTTTCATATGATTTTGCACCTCCCGTATGAGGCACGAATGGGGGGGCCTGCGCAGAACCGTTGGTGCTATTCAATTGAGAGGTGTCAAAAGGTTCTTCGAACGAAATGCAAGAATAAATGCAAAATTGAAGCTTCCATTGCAGAGGCTTACGTTCTGGAGGAGGTGTCAAACTTCACATCAAAATACTATTCAGACAACCTTCCGAGCGTGCATTATCCAGCTCCTCGTTACAATGGTGGCGAAAACGAATCGAAGCTCAGCCTTTTCCTAGGGCAACACGGAACTGCAAGTGAAGGGACCAACAAGACCTTGAAACATGAAGAGTGGCGCACTATCATGCTATATGTGTTGACCAACCTTTCCGAAGTCTTGCCGTACATGCAGTAAGTTACTATCCAATTTTTTTTCCTAGTATTGAATATTCCGCGTCCAACCAACTTGTTCCTTGTTGGTACAGGGAGTTTCTTCATGAATTCTGGCGTGGATCAAGAGAACCAACCGCACAGGAAGTTGATATCCTTATTTCAAAGGGTGCGGGAAATGAAATACCTGATTTCATTTCTTGGTTCAAACAAAAGGTATTTAGCATTTTTTCGTATCGCTTACAAGTTGCTCGTACGTGCGAATAATATAACTAACGATCCTGCTTGAACTTGCAGAGCCAAACTGATGCGTCTATGAGTGCCGATCTAAGACAGGTTGCCGATGGCTGTGCCTATAGGGTTAGGTCATTTCGAAGCTATGACGTTAATGGGTACCGCTTTCACACAACAAGCTACGAGCAGAGTCGGCCCAATCGAAGAACCACCAATACCGGAGTTTTTACGCCGGGGGACGATGGGGTCGAGTATTACGGAAGAGTTGAAGAAATATACGAACTCAAGTTTCATGGGTCCAAGCCTCTTACTCCTGTCATATTCAAATGCCATTGGTTTGATCCTCAAGCAGTGAGACAGACCCCTAATATTGGCCTAGTCGAAATTCGGCAGCCATCAGTGTACCCAGGAGACGATGTATACATTGTGGCGCAACAGGCCACACAAGTTTATTATAGCTCATACCCGTGCCAAACCGACGACCGTATCAGAGGTTGGGATGTTGTGTACAAGGTAGCGCCACACGACAAACTACCTGTCCCAAACAATGAAGATTACAATATAGTGCCAAACCCAGACGACGGAGAGTTCTTTCAAGAACATGGGCAAGAAGAGGGTTTTCAGATAGACTTAACCGAAGAGATCGGAATGGAAGTAGAGAATGAAACGGTTAGTGACGACGATGCCGGAGATGAGGTTCATAATTTGAACGATTTGAAATTACTTGGGCGGTTACATTTAAACATTGAGGACGAAGGCGACATTCCTCCTCCGACGAATGTGCAAAATGATATCGACATGCCTGATAGTGATGATGAGGCATATGATGAAGCTAATCCCGATTATGATGATTATTTCTGATACATGTATGGTCTTTTTAAATTACTTTCATATTTCCAATAATATATATATGTTACTTTCTAATTATATATGTTTTATTTGTTTTGCATCTATTTGGAAGTACTGATGGATTTCTTCTTTTCAATTGCAGGTGATTGATCGAAGATGGTGGGCAGAGGTGGTGTGTTGAGGTCGGTGTCGTCGCTTTACAAGAGAGCGACTGGGAAGGGGAAGAGGTCCGATGAAGCTGAGGGGTCCGGGAAGGGACGAGGGAAGGGGCGAGGGAAGGGGCGAGGCAGAGGTGGAGGAGCTGGAGGCAGGGGTCGAGGAGGCAGGAGGGACCCGTCGCCTACACCTTCCGCGCACGAGGAGGAGGAGGAGCACCAGGAGGAGTCCGAGGAGGAGGAGGAGCACCAGAGAGAGGAGGAGGAGGAAGAGGAGGAGTTGCCTTCTGCTCACGGCTCTGAGGAGGAGGAGGACGAGGAGGGGGAGGCAGAGGGGTCCGGTTCCGCTTCCGAGGACTTGCAGAGTGTGTGGTTGCGAGGTCCCTCACAGCTCCCGACTCGGCCGATTCCTCCTAACAGACGGCCGATGATTCGACCCATACCGCCTAGGTACGTAATTTTCTAATTTTTATCGCTAACTTCTCATTTCATATGTTCAAAATCACAATAACATCTATTATTTTGTCTCATTCATTTGGGCAGGGGTTGGGAGGTGATCGAGGCAGGTGATCACAAGCGCATTCCCAATGGCATCCTGGGTCTTTTGTGCAGGCTACACTTCCCTGGCATGGTGCTCTACGCCGGCAAGCAGGTGCCGGCCTTGACGTGGGACCACTACAGAAACGCCGCCGATCTCCCAGATTGTGACAACAGGGTTTTTCAGCACAAGGCGGAGAGGGTGATGGAAGAGCTGTGGGTAAGTCTTCGTTGCACTGCATTGGTCAATACATCGCATTCATTGGATATTATTCAAATAATGACAGTGTATACATTGCGTCTTGATGCAGGATTTCTACAGATGCGAGCCTGGGCAGGAGGCGTTGGCGGTTCGTGTGACAAACAATGCATGTCGTAAACTCGTCAGAGACATGCATTACGAGTCGCGCGTCCAGGCCGTCATAACTTACTACGCTACTGTCCAAAAATTGAAGGTGGAAAAAAAGGAGGCACGAACCATTGAGCTTACCCGAGAGCAATACATGCTGGTAAACACGAATACCGAACTCCTATGAGATTAAGTACGCTTAATTTGATCTTCTCATATTTCTATACTTGATGACGTGCAGGTGCCTCCGTGGTGGTGCGCCTCCCATTTCACGGCCTGGTCCTATATTGTCAACAAATGGTGCGAGCCCCAGTGGCATGAGACACACAACGCTTGCTGGGAGCGGCGCTTGATGATGCCTGGGGCACCACACCATCAAGGCAACCTTACCCTTTCCCAGTACGCTGCTAGATGGGTACGTGAACTCAACTTCTTTATTTAAACACTTAATATTCTCCATAACTTCTAATCATCTTTCTATTTTCCTTGCAGTCGGCGGCACATGGTGGCCAGCCTTGCGGGCAGTTGAAGGCCTTTGCTCTGTCCCACAAGGGCAAGGCGACGGCTGACATCGACTACAACCCAGAGGACCTGCCCGAGGTGTACAGCAACGCTACCGTCCACAGCCGCCTCAGTGAGTACACCTCGGCGGCAAAGGAGGTCCATGGGCCAGAGTGGGATCCGAGCACCGAGCCCCTTGATGGAGAGGTCGTGATGAGGGTGGGTGGAGGTAAGAAGCATGGCCGGTACTGGATTGGCGACAGCACAATCGACACGGCCTCTACTCCCACCCTCTCCGAGATCCGAGCAAGGAGCACGGGCTCAGCTCCGCCCATAAGCCCTAGCGCTACACAGATCCAGATTGAGCAAATGCAGGTAATCTTGGTTTAATTCGTTGTTCATTGATTTGTATATGGTATTGCCTTGCATTGTAATATTGGGATCGATGAAATATTGTAGGCCCAGATGGATGCGAAGTTGGAGCAAGAGCGGCAGAGGATGCAGGCCGAGATGGATGCGAAGCTGGAGGCAGAGCGGCAGAGTAATGACCAGCGGATGGCGCAGATGTTCCTTTACATGCAGACTCATGGTACGGTGCCACAGCCAGGGCAACTCCCTCTTCTACCACTACCTCCTCCTTACGGCGGTCCTCCTCCCTTCGGCGTTTCTCCTCCCTTCGGCGTTCCTCCTCCCTTCAGCGTTCCTCCTACTTTCGGTGGTACTTCTCCTGGCACTCCTTCTGCAGGCACTCCGGTGAGTCACTTCAAATCTTTTGTACTTTAATTTCTTACCTTCAAGTATGATATAGTGAAGTAATTGAAGGGTTAGCTATGCTAGCTTGTAACCAATATTTTGTCACTTCTATTACATTTTAGTTTATATGCTTCTAACATACACATTTTAGCTTATATGCTTCTAACCTACAATTTAAATACTTGTATTGCTTTACTCGTGCAGAATCAATCGGCGGGATCCAACAATCCCTCTCCGCAGAATGCTTGGTCGCCGTGGCCACCTCGTCAATAAACCTGTAATTGTATTTCAACTTCTATAACTATGTGTCGTGATCGTGTGAGACTTTGTGATGACGGTGTTGGTGCACTATGTGTTTGTGATGATCGTGGACCTCTATGTGATGTGTTTGTGGTGACGGTTGATCGTGGACCTCTGTGTGATGTTTGTGATGATGGTGGAGCTTTTTATGTGATATGTTGAGTTTGTGATGATGGTGGAGCATATTTATGTGATATGTTGATATGTGATGATGATTTGGCTCATATTGATGTATGATGTTTTTTCGTGATTGTGGTCCAGGTTGTAGTCGATTTGAAATGTTTATTGCAATCTGGAACAATTTTTTGCCGAGTGTTTTAACCCTTTGCCGAGTGCCAGGACTAGACACTCGGCAAAGAAGCCATTCTTTGCCGTGTGCCTGACGTGGCACACGGCAAAGAGTCCATGCTTTGCCGAGTGCCGGGGGCCCACGGCACTCGGCAAAGATGCCAAGCTTTGCCGTGTGCCTAGGCCCACGGCACTCGGCAAAGTTGGGGTTGACGGCTGACGGACGTCAACCCTTTTTTTTTGCCGAGCGCCACGTGGGGCACACGGCAAAGTGTTTGCCGTGTGCCCGACAAACGGCACTCGGCAAAGTACTGTTTGCCGGTACCTGTTTGCCGTGTGCCATTTGCCGAGTGTTGCACACGGCAAACCCTTTGCCGTGTGCTTTTGGCCCTTTGCCGTGTGCCCTGGGCACACGGCAAACGGGGGATTTCCCGTAGTGATACATAAAGGTTGTGGTAAATAGTTGAGAAGGTTTCGCACAAGTTGTCACGTACGTTGTTTACAAAACGGAGAATCTCCGAAGAAGAACCATAGAGTTTAGAATGGGTCGTTAAGATTTGGAGTGAAATTGTTTTCGAATTTCATTTTGACTTCAAATCTTTATTTATAGGCAATAGATCATACAAATCCACCCATGTCAAGTTTTGGTTATTTTTTGAATTAATTTGCTAATTTTAAATTTTTTCAAATTACACATTTTGATGTTTGCCGAGTGTCCTAGGGAGACACTCGGCAAATACTCCCTTTGTCGAATGTCCTAGGGAGACACTCGGCAAATACTTTATTTGCCGAATGCCCTAGGGCGACACTCGGCAAACACGGCCTTTGCCGAGTGCCCATGCTCGGCACTCGGCAAACTAATCGGTACTTGACCGTTTTTGGCTCGCTCTCGGTCCCCTCTCTCTCTCTCTCTCTCTCTCTCTCTCTCTCTCTCTCTCTCTCGCTCATCTCTTCTCTCTCGTCGCTCGCGCCGCCGCCCACCGCCCCGCACCGCCGCCGCCGGCCCAGGCCTCCCCGCCCGCGGCCGCCGCCGCCCCGGCCCTTGGCGCCCGCCGACCCCGTCCCCTGCCCCGGCGCCCGCGGCCGCCTCCGGCTCCCGGCGCGCCGCGCCGCCACTCCCCGGCCCCGCCGCCGCCCAGGTATACCGACTGTTGTCGCTGTTGTTGTTGAAGCCATGTTGTCTGCCATCTATGTTGAAATGGATGAATACCTGTTGATGTGGAGGGAAGAACTGAAATGCTGGATGAAATGCAATTGCTCAAATAGATTAGAGATAGGCTAGTTTGAAGTGGATGTGGTTGTCGGCCATCGTGCCGTTTGTTGGTTTGTTGCAGGTGTTGGAAACCTCACCGTGCAGGGGAGGTGCTGCCGAAATTTATAATTGACACTATTATGTTCTTTTTTTTTCAGGTAGAGGCTGTTGCACCGTCTTAGACTCGTCCTCGACTTGTCACTTTGCAGGATAGCAAGGTGAGACATAAAAGACCCTCTTTTCCATTCATGTTCTACTCGTCACCTAGCTAGGCGTCTCCCGTTCGAAAGAGATACGGTTGAAAATATGCAGATCTTTGCATATCTATAACCGTATCTGTTTCGAATTGTCCACATTTTTTGGACAGCCCGAGGATGTGTAGATGGTTTAGTTTTCATGCTCTACTCCTATCCGAGACAGAGTTTCGGCGTCATCTCTTCTCCGGATACACGATCTCCTTGTCAGGACGTGTATTTGGAGAATAGCGGGGAGGTGCTGGCGAAATTCTATCTCGGATAGGAGTAGAGCATGAGAACTAACCTCATCTACACATCCTCAGGTAGGATTAGGACCTATCTTCACCTATTAGACGGTATAAATGTACGGTAGATGCGATTGATTTTTCTATAACTCGGTGATATGTTAGAGGATGGATGACCGTGAGTGGATGTACAAGGGCCGCCCAAGCAAGAATTCCTTGACTAAGGAATGGATTACAAAGACTCAAGCTTTCTTGAACCAAGCATTTGCCAATGTTGAAGGGGCGTCTCGGACTTTCTGTCCCATGTACAGCTTGTGAGAACCGTAAACGACAAACAAAGGAGGATATGGGTAAACATCTCGTGAAGAATGGATTCATGGAAAACTATACACGGTGGACCCACCATGGTGAGGCCGTTCGTGTGAGAGAGGAGGTCGTGAGACCACGCATCGATGAGGCTTTTGATGCTGATGCCGGGGTAGGAAACATGTTAAATGACTATCATGAGGCACACTTCGATGAAGGGCGTAGGGAGGAGGAGCCAAAGCCAACTGCAAAGGCGTATTATGAAATGTTGTCTGCGGTATAGCAACCCCTTCACGGGCATACCAAGGTTTCTCAACTGGATGCAATTGCGCGCCTAATGGCCGTAAACTCCCAGTTTAACCTGAGTCACTGCGCCTTCGATGTTATGTTGATAGTCATTAGCAGCCTGCTTCCGGAAGGTCACATTCTGCCAAAGAGCATGTATGAGGCACATAAACTACTTTGTGCACTTAAGATGCCATATGAGCAGATACATGCTTGTCTGAAAGGATGCATCTTATTTAGGAACGAACATGCAGAAGCAAAGTACTGTCCAAAGTGTTCATCCTCTAGGTACCTGGAGGTAGACTCTGGTGATGGTCAAAAGAGGCAGCTCACGGTCCCTGTGAAAATCCTACGGTACCTCCCGTTCCTACCGAGGATCCAGCATCTTCACATGACCGAGGAGACCGCGAAACAGATGACATGGCACAAAAAAGGAGTTCGATACCATCCTGAGAAGCTTGTACATCCATCCGATGGTGAATCCTGGACACATTTTGATGGGATTCATCGTGAGAAAATAGAAGAGGCTCGTAATGTACGTGTGGCACTGGCAACAGATAGGTTCAATCCGTATGGAATGGGGGTTGCCCCATACACTTGTTAGCCCGTCCATTCAGAAGAGACATAAAGAACTTTACGAAACACCGACAATTTCTCCCTCTTGACCATCCATTCAGAAGAGACATAAAGAACTTTACGAAAGGTGTCGAAGTTAACGACCCTCCAGCGTAGATCATGATAGGTGCCGCTGTTCGTGCCGAGTTAGATGCTCTCAAGTTCAATGCACAAAAGATGGTTTTGAGGGATATGGTGAGCTACATGCCTGGGTTCATATCTCGGGCTTGTACAGGCTTTCCTATATGGATGACATTCTTCTTCCACATAACCTTGACCCAATGCACACTGAAAAAAATATCGGGGAGACGGCTTTCTATACAATCATGGGCTATCCTGACAAGTCAAGGGACAACGTGAAGGCAAGAGTGGATCAAGCAACCTTATGCGATAGACCTAAGCTTGACATGGCGCCACCTAAAGCCGGCAACAAGTCATGGATAAAGGCTAAGGCCGATTTCGTTGTGACTTGGGCCTAAAGGAGGGAAGTACTTGAAAGGTTCCAAACGTTAATGTTCCCTGATGAGTTTGCAGCGAATCTGAGGAGGGGAGTGAACTTATCTACTATGCGAATCAGTGGGGTCAAGAGTCATGACTACCACGTCTAGCTTGAGCTGCTTCTTCCGGTGATGGTTCAAGGCTATGTCCCTGATCATGTGTGGCAAGTGTTGGCAGAGTTGAGCTATTTCACTACAAGAATTTTGACCTTCTATGACAATCGAGTTTTGTCACAAAAATTAGATTTTATGTCATCGTGAACACTTTGTGACGATGCAATGACGAATATGCGTTTGTCATGTATCATGTGTTTATGATCATGATTTATGACAAAAACATATTACTTCGTCATAAATCTTTATGACTTTTTTTCTGTCGTCACAAACAAAAACGTCATAACATAGAACTTGGCCCAGCAAAAACCCATGAGCTGACAAGCCTTTTGTGGGCTAAGCCCAATATGTTATGGGCCGAATCCCAAGTACGGGCCTTTTTATTTTACAGATATTGGCATTTTAAGCAAAATTTGTTACAGGCTAATCATTCATGGGTACAGGTCCAAATCTTCATATCGGCCCAATCTATAGTGGACTGCAATCAGTACATGCTCCATCGAGGCTTATTTTCATGTCGGCCCAATCTAAAGTGTACCATTCATGCAAGCCAAATTGTGGGCTGGGCCTAAACACACAGCAACTGACAGAATATCAAAAGCATTATAATCAGATGCATTACAGTTATGGTTGATGACCCATTGTCAGTTACAGTTATGGTCTAGCCAATAACACATGTCAACTACCAAAATAACGTTGACAATTTCCAACCGATTAGCAAATAAAGTAGATCATGAAGGATTCATTTCCTTTACAACAGTGCAGTGCCAACAAGCCCCCTATAGCCCCTTCCTGCAGCATTACAAGAGAATCAGTTAAAACAGGATTACAGATAGCTTATTTTGGCATGAACAACATAACAGAAATCAAAATAGCATATTTCAGTGCTGTTCAAAAAAACATCTCCATGGAATAACAATACAGGATGCTTACTTCAGCTTGCACCACATGTAGCTTTTACACCATGGAAATCGGTGCTCATTGTAAATTCTACTTGTGAGCCTTGAGTACAATTGTAGCATATGCAAGGAGCGTGGCTGATACTCCAACTGGCAGTAGATATTTGTTTTTGTTGAATCTGTACAAGCATAAACAAGGTTAAAAACAGGAACAATTTTATACAGGAGCTAGTCAGTGCAAAATGACAACTCAAGTAAAACAATACAAAATTTTATGGCTACTAGCTGATTTTACAAGGTTGAAACAACCAAAAAAACTGGGCCACACAGGAAGAGCTAACAAGGTCCAATTCGCCCATCAATATTCAGAGAAAGATCAACAAAAGCTGACAAAAAAAACATATGGCAACTGTAACAAGCTTTTACAGGTGCTAGTCAATCAGAAAGATTGAAATGCCCAGATGCGCCTAAGTAACAAATAACGTGCAAATGTAGCATGTGCTGCATTTTCAATTATGTTTATCCACTAACAAACAATGCATGCAATTTTCTCAATCCAAGACAATAAACCTATCAATTTTCTGAAAACATATTATATACTTATTCAGATCTTAGGAGAGAAATGTATCTCAGTTTCATTGCACGAGCACCCAAACAAGTACTCCTAAATCAGAAGAATGAAAGAGCATGAGACTTAAATTACATCAGTTTGAGGCGAGCCATGTGGCCACCTAGAAGAAATTCACGGCAAGATCTACCTAGCGGCCTCATCATTTTTCAGCAAAGCACGCCAGTCAGATAAGAGTTCTAGATGGTGCTACGTAACAAATCAAAAGCCGACGAGAAAGGTGCTAGCAGGGAAAAATTAAGCCATGGCAAACAACGGACTGAAGCAGAGCAGAGTTGCTGCGGTATTTAATCGAACAAGTAGAGGAAGCTCCGAAGAGCGAGCCCGAAAAGAAGAGAGGGGATGCAGGGACAGATCGGTGCTCACCACGAGGAGGTGGGCGAAGAAGACGCAGCCGTGCTGTGACGGGTTACCAAAGCTGAGCTTGACGAATAGCAGGATGTCTTGACGGAGTAGCGGCCGGACCGCACAGATGCCGCCTTTGGATCGGCTGCGTGGCGCTGTTGCGGGCATGGGGCGTGCCGGTGCTGGTGCCGCCCGCCATACGCTCAGTCAGGATCTGCGATGCTCGTCCGTCTCGCGTCTACGGCACCGCACGGAACCGGGAACACCTCCGCGTCCAGAGGAGGCCGAGAGGTATCACGCCGCCGTAGGCAAGGACGAGCCCGCGCAGGCAGCGACCATGAATCGTGCCAGGCCGCACCCGCGCCCTCGCGAGCAGCCGCTGGGCTACGTTGCCGTCTCCGGCGCCGAAGCACCACCATCATCTCGACCGCCGTAGAGAGGAGAGGGAGAGAGGAGGAAATGACCTAGGGTTTGGAATCGGGAGTTGACCGGCCTTGGTTTTATTACCTGCGGACGGCACATGAACCGTCCGATCAAAGCCGACGGCTAGCAGAGGTCAAGGATAGAACAGGCCGTGTAACCTGGCTACATTAGGCCCAACATTAGAAAATTTCTGTTTTTCTTTTTACCAAAAAAAGATTTAAAGTTTATGTTTCTCTTTTCTGTATATCCGAAAATATGTTGAATTTTTGACTCAAATTTGTTTTGAGGCATTAAGTAGTCCAATCCCACATCCGTTAATGTTTTGGAAATTTTTCGACAAACTTTGAACCATGTAAGTGTATTGAAAGTAAACTTATATGACAACAAAGTTTTTAAATGGACATGGATCAGTATTTTTTAAAAATGCTAAAACTTTTACTGTAGGTATAGGTGGCTATGCTAGATATGTCCACCAATTTTCAAGTCCAATATCATCTTATGTCGAGAGGTACAAAAAAGACAAAGAAATAGAATTTTTTTCTTTTTTATATCTTTTTTATCTCTTAAATTATATTTATTTATGAGCTCAAATGTGTTGTGAGCATGTTTTATGTCCATTACAACCTCTGTAATTATTTTGTGATATTTTTAAGACTATCAAGAATATAAGTCCAATGGAAGCCATGATTCTGGCATCTATCATATGAAGTTTAGAAGGAAATTTGGTGCCAAGTGAACACCCACTAGTTTCAGAGCTTCCTAAAAATTCATGGAAAAGTGTGTATGTAGATATATGTAAGACGTACATGTTCGCAAAAAATCATTCTCAAAATCAAAAGTTGTGGAGAGTTATAAAAAAGTGAAACAGCTAGTGAATAGTGATCATTAATGATTCAACGTAGAAGTGCAAAATGTAACACAATCATCAAGATGTAGATGAATCCATATGATAGATCGTGATTTTAGAAAAAATGGAAAAAAAGAATCAATTCATTTGGACAAGATATGTGGAAATTATACAAGTTTAAAATTTAAATTGCGAATCAAAAGAAAAAAATTGGTGCGCAGCAAGAACTAGAGCATGAACAGGCAGGATCCATATGTCAGTGGCCGGAACTTGTGGGTTCCGTATGCCAGTGGCTCAGGGCACCTACACGCGGAATCAAGTTTGTTTAGACTATCCGCACTGGTGGACCTCTATTTCCAACCTCTAAAAGGAATATTCTGTCCTAGTCATCAAGATTCTCTACTCTATATCAACTTCTCCCGCAGCGGTGAACCTCTATATCTCAACCTCTATACCAACTAAATTATATTTTATTCAACTTTCCCCTCCCCCTCTCTCTCTAGAACTCTCTCCGTCTCTCTCGCTCTCTCCGTCTCTCCTCGCGCGCCGCCACCCCACCTCCCTCCCCTCGCGCGCCGCCGGCTCCTCTCCCCCTCCTCCTGCTCCTCTCCCCCTCCTCCTCTGCCGCCGCCACAGCAGGCGCGGGAGGACACCGCCGCTCCTCTCCTCTCCCCCTCCTTCTCTGTTCCCGTCTCTCTCTAGCGCGCCGCCGCCGGCCCCGTCCTCTCCTCCAC
This sequence comes from Eragrostis nindensis, assembly GCA_012490785.1. NCBI lineage: Eukaryota > Viridiplantae > Streptophyta > Magnoliopsida > Poales > Poaceae > Eragrostis > Eragrostis nindensis. The sequence goes on along the minus strand of JAAXCT010000072.1, from coordinate 358,690 downwards.
TCGCGCGCCGCCGCCCCTCCTCCCTCCCCCTCCTCCCGCCGCGGCATCTCCCACGCCGGCAACCACGCGGTCCTCGGCGTCGTCGATGGAGCTTCAGCGGAGGAGCGGGTGGCGTCATCGGCGAGGAGCACCCGGTGCTCGTCGAGGGCGACGGCGACGGGGTCGTCGAGATGTCGAGGGCGACGGCGACGGGGCTCCGGGGGGCGATGGCGCCTCCTCCTCCTCCGCCGCCACCGCCTCCGCCTGCTCCCTCGACGAGCTCGTCAAGGACGCCGGCGGCTCGCGCGCCTCCCCTCCCTCACCTCGCGGCTCGCGCGCCTCCGCCTCCGCCCATCGCCGCCTCCGCCTCCGCGGTCGAACGCCTCGGCGCGGTGGACGACAAGCTCGTCGCCGAGGTTGCGGTCACGAGATCTCGCGCCCTCGGCGAGCGCGGCGCTAGTGGCCATGGCGGGCGGAGCGCCGACGCCGAGGGGAGCAGCGTGGAGTTGAGCTGGAGGAGGCCCGTCCCGCTCGCCGCCGCTGCGGGTCTCCTCTCTCCCCTCGTCCCGCTCGCCGCCGCTGCGGGTCTCCTCTCCCTCCCCGTGCCAGCCTTCCGCCGCGCGCGCACCAGGTTGGTGGGGCCCGCGGATCAGGGTAGCGGGGGATCGCTACCCCGCCATAGATAGCGGTCCCGGGAGCGACCGCTACCCTCCAGGTCGCTTTAGCGTGCGCCGCTGCAGCCCTTTTTTACGCTAAAGCGACCTGGAGGTCGGGATACAGGCGCCCAGTGCAGATAGTCTTAGACTATCCGCAGCGGCTCCTGGTACAGCGATCTGCAGGTCGCGTATAGCGTTTTTTTGGCTGCAGCGGCTCCCGCTAAAACGAACGCAAGCGTAGCGATCGCCCGGCCGGCCGCCAAACTGAGCGATTTCGCGTTTGATCGGTAAAGGGAGAGAGAGAGAAAGGTGAGAGAGGGAAATGCGGGCTCCACTGTTTCAACGAACTAAAAAATGTTATAAATCACAAACCACAAAACCAAATCAAATTCCGATTACACCATTAAATTCGTTTCAATAAATCCTTCAAAACAAGATCTCAGATGGATATATTTTGATAAAATTACAAATAGGCCCCACTGATGGTAGTTGAAGATGGTTGAATAAAATATAGATTAGTTGGTATAGAGGTTGAGATATAGAGGTTGACGGATGCGGAAGAAGTTGGTATAGAGATGGGAATCTCGATGACTAGGCAGGAATATTCTGTTTTAGAGGTGGGGATAGAGGTCAACCAGTGCGGATAGTCTTAGACCCCGCACTTTCTTTCCAAATATATTAATAAAAGTTGCGCAAACAAGTACGAATGACTTGGTGGTGGTGTGGAAGGCTGCTCTATCCGCTTGCATGGGTTGCTGGGTTCGAATCCCAGCCATGTGCAGCTGCTAATGAAGCCACCCTTTTTTTCTTTTTTGCGCGCGGGTGAGGGAAATCAAACATCCGAATGGGCTGGCCTCGCGGCCCAGCAGTGCACAGCGGATGAGCCGAAAATACGATTAATCAGCCCAACCTTTCTTTTTTTGCTATGGGAAATCAGCCCAATGCTGATGTGTTTATTTTATCGCTGAAAATATTTTTATTTTTAAACTAAAGAAGGTTCAGTGGTATGCTTGTTGGACCGTTGGTTTGCAGCTCGCAGGTTGGGGCTTCGAGCTGGCAATGAATAATTGCAGGAGAGAGCTGGATTCGATTCAACTGAAATAGGTTATAAAATATGTTCTAAATAAATTAATATTAAAAAATAGACGTTAGTCATTTGGAAATGCAATGCTTTGTGAGTTTACTACTACTAGGTTGTGGGTTTTATTCCTGATAGAAGCCATGTTTTCTTTCTTTTTGTACTTGTACTAACATTACCTACGGGACCCACAATGGAAACTAGTGAAATAAATATTAATGACGAAAATTTAAAGTTGTGACGATTTATCACCGGCAAACATTCGTCACAATATAGCTTGGTCGTTGTTTGTGACGTTTTTTGTTCGTATTTTATGACGCGCTTCTAATTTTCGTCACCAAACTCATATGACCTATACAAATCGTCATAAAACAGAATGACTTGTGACATTTTGATCAATCGTCACTTCGTAATCGTCACAGAAGGCTAAATTTCTTGTAGTGTTTCTTCCGCCAGCTTTGTGCGAAGGAGGTATCTCGGACCGTGATTGCAGACATGGAAAGAATGGCGCATGTGTCGCTCTGTAAGTTGGAGAAGATCTTTCCACCCGGCTTCTTCACTTCGATGCAGCATATGATTTTGCACCTCCCGTATGAGGCACGAATGGGTGGGCCTGTTCAGAACCATTGGTGCTATTCAATTGAGAGATGTCTAAAGGTTCTTCGAACTAAATGTAAAAATAAATGCAAAATTGAAGCTTCTGTGGCAGAGGCATACATTCTTGAGGAGTGTCAAACTTCACAACAAAGTACTATGCTGACAACCCCTTCGTTACAATAATGGCGAAGATGAATTAAACCTCAGCCTTCTCCGAGGGCAACACGGAAGTGCAAGTGGTGCGACCCACAAGACCTTGAAACATGAAGAGTGGCGCACGATCATGCTATATTTGTTGACCAACCTTGATGAAGTCGAGCCGTACATGCGGTACGTTCTCAACAAACTTCTTCTCGAGTAGTTACTCTTCTGCATCCAACCCCCTAATCTTGTTCGTTGTTGGTACAGGGAATTTCATCATCAATTTTGGTGTCAATCAAGGGCACCTACACCGAATGAAACCGAGACCCTACTTAGACAGGGCGTGGGAAATGGAAAGCCCGATTTCATTTCTTGGTTCAAACAGAAGGTACTGTTCGATTTATCTCGTACTTAGTTTGACATTACAAGTTGCTCGTAAGTAATAACCTATCCTTCTCTAACTTGCAGGGCCAAACTGATGCGTCCATGACTGCTGAGTTGAGACAAGTTGCCAACGGCTATGCCTATTGTAAGCTTCATGACCATTGGAGTTCGGAAACCCCAAAGGTATGAATGTTTTGGTGATTGGGTGACCATATTGATGTGACTAACATTTCCTTGTAGGATATTCAAATGGTCATGTCAATGAAGTGTCATCTCACATACTCTATCTATCGACGACTTGGTGATTGGTTGCCTCGACAATTCGGATCGAGAACTTGATGGAGTCAAGGTTGAAGATGGATCAAGGCTAAGGACATGATAGACCAAGCAAGTGTTGGCTTGGTAGATGTTAGCTTGAGTCCATAGGAAAAACTGGACTATCAAGAGGGATCGAATTGGTTCTCTTAGCGCACACTAGGTTAGAGATCATATGGATGCATAGTGAGTCTCTCGAGGGCTAGGGTGGCTGAAGAGAAGAAGAGGAACCAAGAATGAAGAAGTTGGAAGCAAGGATCAAGAGTGGATCAAGTTTTCAGCTTATCCGGTAGAGACCGGACAGTACGGTCCTAGGGACCGTATGGTACGGTCTTCATTGAAGATCCAGACAGAGAAGTGAAGTCTCGGGATGCTGAGAAAATGAAGACCGGACAATGGGACCGTATGGTACGGTCAAGGAGACCGGACAGTACGGTCATCAGAGAATTTCCAGACAGAGAAGTTGAAGTTTCTGGAAGTGGAAGAAATGAAGACCGGACAATCGACCGGATGGTACGGTCCTAGGGACCGGACAGTACGATCTTCATTGGAGATGAAGAAGAAGATGGAGATGCGCCTGGAAATAGAGACCGGACAGTACGGTCTGGAAGAGACCGGACAGTACGGTCCTATTGTACGGTCTCTAGTTTCGCAGGGTACTTTTGGGCAACGGCTAGTTTTGGGTTGGTAGCCTATATATAGTTGGTTGCCCGCCCCTTGAGGGGTCTCTTGGCCATTGTTGGAGTGCAGGAAACTCAGAGGAAGCCAAGAGTAAGAGAGAGAAGCACTTGTGAAGGATTTGGAGTGATCCTAGTGCTTGAGAGAGTAGCAATTGCATCCACTTGATCTCTAGGCTAGTGTGAGCTTGAGAGAGTCACTTCGGTTTGTTACTCTTGGTCTATGGCAAGGCCTAGACCGGTTAGGCGTCGGTGTTGAGCTGTCCAAGGAGATTGTGGAAGCTAACACAAGTTTGTACACGGTCTTGGAGCTTCCCGTGCGAAAGAAGCATCACGAGTGGAGCGCCCTTTGGCACGCATCACGTGCGGAGCCTTACCTCCGGAAGAGTACTCGGGATCGAGCCCGGCGGGACGTGCCCGCGACTTCACTCGGAGGGTGAAGTGTGCTCTAGGAGGGATCGCCATCGAGCGGAGGGACGGGGTCGAGACTCCGGCGGGAGTGACCCAACGTGGAGTAGGGGAAGGCGCCATCCTTCCGAGACCACGGGAAAAATCATGAGCATTCCTATCCTTATCTCCTTTACTTACTAGCATTTACGTTTCCGCATTTACCTTATGTGCTAGTAGAATTGCATGATAGGTTGTCTCTTTACTACTTGGTAGAATTGCTTATTAGGGTGTTGCTTGTTGCATAGACTAGATTGTGTGCGCGCATCGCTTGCTTTTGTTATCACCATATCTAGTCTTGCTAGCTTCACGCCTAAAGTACGTTTGGGAGAAATTGTTGACACACCGATTCACCCCCCCCTCTCGGTGCCCTTGATCCTTTCAAGTGGTATCAGAGCCTCGTTGCTGAAATAGGGCTTAACCGCCTTGAGTAAGGATGCCGAGAGATCATGGACCGCCCCCGTTCGATGGGACCGACTATGCCTATTGGAAAGTTCGCATGCAAGCTTACCTCGAGGCTCTCGACCCTATCGCATGGGAGGTGACAAGTTCCGGTGTCTCTCTAAGGACTCCCATTGGTACTCTTGATGTGAATCTCGCAAAGGCAAATGCTAAAGCTAAAAATGCCTTGTTTGAAGCTATCACTAAAGAGGTCTTTGCTCGAGTCAAGTCCGCGGGTACCGCTCATGAAGTATGGACACAAATTCGACAAATTCATGAGGGTTCCACGGACGTGAAAGAGGAAAGATACTATGTGCTAAAGAACAAATATGATGACTTTGCCATGTCTTCAAATGAGCTAATCAATGACACTTACTCTCGCTTGAATGTGCTTGTAGAGGATATCAACTCTCTCGGTGTGAAGGACAAGATTGATGATGGTGACCTTGTGCGGAAGATCATGAGGATTCTCCCAAGGGAGAAATATGGAGCACTCATCACATGCCTCTTCAACACCGACATGCGAGACCTCACCACCCACAAGCTACTTGGGAAGATCACCGCCTTCGTGAGCTACAACCTTGACAAGAAGCTTGATGAGAAGCCCTCCAAGAATCTTGCTTTTGCATCCGAGGGGTCAAGCAAGAAGATGAAGAAGGTGGTGACTCAAGATTCAAGTGATGAAGAGCTTGAAGAAGACGTTGAAGACTTGTTGCAACTTCATCCTAATGATCTAGCACTCCTCATGAAGAGAAGCAACTTCTTCAAGAGAAGATTCATCAACAAGAAAGATGCCGAGTGCTACAATTGTGGGGAGAAGGGTCACTTTGCCAAGGAATGCCCGAAGCCAATCAAGAAGAGCAAGAAGAAGACTCAAGAGTCGAGCGATGATGAAGAAGAAGACCCTAGAAGCAAGTACAAGGCAAGGAAGAGGTTTGTCAAGAAGGAAAGCTCTAGAGGCAAAGACAAGAGAAGATCATCTCGCAAGGGACTCTTTGTTGGAGAGTGGGTCACGGATGATGATAGTGAAGAAGAAGAAAGTGATGACTCATCCTCCAAGGGAAAGAAGATGGCCAGCATTGCTCTCACAAACATATCCGAGACTCTACCTCCACCACCTACTTGCTTGATGGCCAAAGATGATGATAGTAGTGAAGATGAGAAGAGCGAGTCCGATGAAGAGTTTGGTGAGGAGGATAAGCCCACATATGAGGAACTCTTGGATAGCATTCTCCTAACCGGCAAGATGATCAAGAAGAGGACAAGACCATTGCTCGGTTGGAGAAGGAACATGAAGTGGCCGCTTTCCGAGTTCGTCAACTTGAGGGTGAACTTAGGGACTTATCCATCTCTCACAAGGCTCTTGATGAAGACTATGACAAGCTTGAGAAAGACCACATGAAGCTCAAGGAGAAGTCCAAGTTACTAGAGGATGAGCTCAAGCACCTTTCCACCTCTCTCATAACCTTGGATGAGAGCTATGACAAGCTCAAGGTTGATCACAAGAGGCTCAACGACAAGTTCAAGGTTCTTGAGGAGGAACACCAATCCATCCCCGAAAAGAGTAACACTTCTTCTTCTAGTTCATCTATTTCCGATTCTTCATATATTACTTGTGATGGACTAACTCCCTCTCTTGAGAGCATCTCTCTTGATGAGAAAATCTTGAAGGAATATCATCAACTCAAGGAGGAGAGAGCTTCGGTGATGGACGGCTTCGAGAGGCTCACAAGGGGAAGGACCATCCATAAGGAGATACTTGGTCGGAACCTTGTGAACAACCCCGGGCACAAGGGACTCGGCTCCTACCCCGCCGCCATCAACCTCATCGGCAAGGACGAGGACATTCCACCTTGGGTAGTTCCCCTCATGGCGGACGACTACTATTGTGAGAAGTGTTGCCGTGACGGGCACACTAGCAAGAATTGTCCCAAGGTGAGAAGTTCCAAAGTTTTGCCCAACGCTAACTTGTTCCATGAGAATACACACTACAAGCTCTTTAGGGACAAGAAAGGAAGGGTGAAGGCAAAGGCTCTTGGATCACCCGACAAGAGGAGGATGATGAGGAAGATTTGGGTGCCCAAATGCATAGTTGACCTTGAGAGGCCGACCAAGTGCGAGTGGGCTCCCAAGACCAAGACCTAGAAGGGTGATGGGTGGTGTGCGCCGCAACGTTAACTCATGAACGTCCACCACAAGCTTCGAGTGCTTCATCGACAAATCTACTCTTCAAGGAGGTAACTTGTATCATAGTAGTTTCTTTTCTTGCATTGCTTGCATGGTAGCTAGGTGCTCCTTTGTGAACTAGTATGTTTGCATCCATGCATATGTAAATAACTAAAAGAAAAGAACAAAAAAAAATTAGTTCAAGGTCTAACTTTCTCAAGATAGCTATGAGCATGGGGGATGCTTGAGTTGGTGGTCCGATGGACTCAAGGCAAGGTTTGGCTCATAGTGAGTAAGCTTGAGAGAGGCTCAAACTTGACCTTGAGTAGGTTTCCTTTATGCGTTGTCTTAACTTTGCTTGCATATCACATGGCATATTTACTTTCTCTTGCATTTTGTATGATATGCTTGTCTCATGCATTGCATATAGGAAATCACAAAGGAGTGGTCACACTATGAGGAAGTGCTTCATTCGCAATATGATCTCACATCTCATAGAAGTGTGACTAAAGAAAAGAATTGTGCTTCATGCCCATTGAGTCTTGCTAAATGATCCTCAAGGTTAAATCTACTTGCACGGATCATAGGCAAAGGGCTCATACATACCCCTCCTTTGGTTTTATCTCTTTTGGTTCTTATTTGGTTGCTTCCTATTTGCCGATTGAAAAATTACTATAAGCCTATGCGCAACCTATATTGATCTATTTTCAAAGGAGTGTTTGAGAGTTCCCCTTCCAGTCCATGTTTGGTGTTTATTTGGTTCTTGTGCGAGAAACTTGGACTTAGAAGGAAATTCCTTGAAAATCAGCTTTTCTGGACTGGACCGTACAATACGGTCATAGGGACCGTACAATACAGTGTGCTTTTGCACGAGATCCTTAAAACCTGAGGCAGAATGGAGATCGTACAATACGGTCATGATGACCATACAATACGGTCTCTAAAGAGTAACTGTCAGGGTTAAAGGAGACCGTACAATACGATCCTGAAGACCGTACAATACGGTCTGGTTGATTTCATCGCGAGAATGTTCCAATCTCATCCGTTGATTCCGTTTTGGATCGATCTGGACCATCCGTTCAAACTTACCCTAATCCTAACGGATCGCATCGAGTTACTGTGCATCTTCCTCTCCATTACGGCCGCCGTTCACCGCGCTCATGCTCCCGCCTCGCCGCTTCCCGCGCGCGCCCTCGCCGTCGACCAGCCGCCGCCGTCGTGCCTCACGCCGACGTGCTCCAGCACCCTCTGCGCGCCGCTGAGCTCCACTGCTTCCACGCCTCGCGAACCCTAGCGCCGTGCTGCGCCTTCGCCGAGCCGCCGCTCCACCGCCCGCGCGCCGCCTATTGCCGAGGACGACGACCTCGCCGTCGACGTGCTCCAGGGTAAGGAGCTCCACCCTCACGCAAGATTAACTGCGAGCTGCTTCTTCCATCTCGCGCGCGACGAGTTCCTCCCTGGCGCCTCACTGGACCGCTGTCTCACCGACGATCACCATCACTTTGAATACTCCGGTGAGCCTCGCCGTCTTCAAATTGCACAGTAGCCTCGATTACGATTCCTATTCTAGGGTTTGAGCCTTTCATCCTTCATCGATCAAAAATCCCTAGAATTTTCAATCAAAATCAAACCTTTGTTGCGAATTGGTATGCATTGCTATGAACTGCTTCGCAATCTAGGTCGATTTGGTCAGCGTGTCATAGTGTTCGAGTCGTATACTTCATTTATCTATGACATGTTGGTAGTTGATCGCTTTGTGTCGATTTCCGATTCCATAACATACACTAGCTCGACACTAGCATTTCCTCGATTAGTGGTACATTGTGTCTATTGCATATGATCTATGTACACTAGTCGATCTCCACCCATAATCGACAATGCCGTAGTTCCCCTTTGCATATTTGCCGGCATTGTATCCTTTACCTCTGCGCTAGGACTTCATCTAGATTTACGCGCTTACCTACGATTCTTGCTTGTAGATTATAGTAGGTTATTCTATACTCATATACCCTGTCTATTCCTATCGTGCAGTGGCAGTTGTCAGCAGGCAGTGGGCAGTTGACAGCAGAGCAGAGACAGTGGACAGATTGAGGGCCAAGCCCTTAGTCCTATCTTTGGCAGTCAGCCGTCAGTGGACGGGTTGGTGAGCCAAGCTCACTCGCCCTATCTTGTCTGCAGCCCAGTCAGCAGCTATGGCAGGTTCTGGCAGAGGCAGAGGCAGGGGCAGAGGTGACCGTGATAAGGGCAAGGCCAAGGCTCCAGATCCATAGCCCAAGAGGAAGAAGCAGAGGACAGGTGATCCAGAGTGGGATCGGGCTCTCAGGACAGCTGAGGTGGACCTTCCTACCGGCAGAGACACAGGGTTCCGGATCAGGGACTCACCTGCTGGAGGACAGGGGGAGACTCTGAGGAGGTCTTCCAGAGCTAGAGCCACAGTGCAGCGGACTCCGTCCACCCGCGGGGTTGGTACGTCGAGGACCGCGCAGGAGCAGCAGCTCAGTCAGAGGAGGAGGAGAGCTCTTTCAGCTCCCGTGACGAGGTCACAGAGGGTGACAGGCAGAGGATGGCTGCCAAGTTCTGTGCACTCGACAGGACTGCTTCACTCAGGGACGTGCTTGCTGAGGACGCTCTCAGGCTTCCAGGCCCCGTCCTCAAGAAGTTCAGGAGAGTCTCCGAGGAGACCTGGGTACCTGCCAGGAGAGACCCACAGGCAGGAGGTCGCTTCTGGACCTTACTACAGCAGAGGATAGCAGCTGGACTGAGGAGCAGACTGCGTACTGGTGGAGCTGATAAGCTCTTTGTCACTCACCAGCACTGCAGCATACAGGCTGCCAGCAGAGGTGCCGGGACAGATTTCACACAGCACTTGTCCTATATCCCGGGCCTCGAGGAGATCATCACCACACAGATGAGATGGGACTACGATATAGTGATGGACTTCTACGCTTCCTTGTGGATTGCTCAGGATCGCTCAGCGATATGGTTCATGCTCAGAGGGCAGCCCCACAGAGTGACGAGGGAGGACCTCGTAGCGGCCCTTGAGACTGTTCAGTACGAGACCAGGGTGTTCCCTCTTGCTCACCCAGGGATGGAGCCTCCCCGCAGACCTCTTGGGGGACACCTACCGTCAGACGAGGATATGAGCATTGCTTTTCCTCCACCTCACCCGGAGAACTTCAGCCGAGCTCACACCAGACTTACTCACGAGGGCAGAGTTCTCAGGAGCATTCTTAGCAAGACCATTGTGCCGAGGAGTGGATACAGGGATCAGTTTTCTATACTCTCACAGTGGGTCGTCATGCTGATACTGAGGCACAGAGGTTTTGACCTGGTGGATCTTATACTGAGCCAGATGGAGGACGTCATTGCAGAGAGCATAGCTGCTAGACACTTAGCCTTCGCTCCACTGATTTGCTATATTCTGAGGAGGCTACAGTTGTTGTCTCAGGAGGACTACGATGAGTTGCCCAAGAAGACTACAGCGTACACTCCCTTACCTGCCTCCGACAGACGGGTTGCTACCCGGGAGTCAGCTTCACAGGAGAGTTCCTCACAGGGCCTAGGAGACACGGCTACCGAGACTGAGCAGCATATTCACACTGGTAGCCAGATGGAGTCCATTCCTAAGGACGTGACTCCGGACTCTAGAGCAGGACCTTCAGGCTCAGCTACAGCTCCAGCTCAGACAGATTCAGTACTACGTGCAGAGCTTGCAGCGATCCGTAGAGAGCTCCAGAGTCAGCGAGAGGATAGGGAGAGAGACCGACAGATGCTAGACAGCGTGGTTCTCACTCAGAGGGAGATGGCCTCTGGCTTGTCGTCGCTGTTCACAGGCTTTGATGCGATTGCACAGACTCTTCGTCTTTTTGGACAGGCACTGCCAGGTCTCCCGTCGTTCCCTCCTATCACTTTCCCAGGTGTGCTACCACCAGATACAGTACAGTTTCAGCAGCTACAGCAGCAGCAGCACCAGTTTGCCCAGGCACAGGCAGGACAGTCAGCCAGCCAGGGACAGTACTTCAGTTCCTTACTCACGGCTCCCATCTCACCTTCTGGTGCACCTATGGTGGGGCCGTCGTCGTCCACGTTTGCTGGTTTGGCAGGAGAGGCAGGACCTTCACACCAGTACCGTTCTTCACCAGGCCTCTCCATGACACCGTCAGCGCTTCTTGCTTCTACAGCTCCGAGCTTCTCACCGCTCCAGCTGACGAGTCCTTTCTTCGTGTCACCATTGCCTGCTCGCACACTTGATTTTGACATAGTAGCACAGACCACCTCAGTACAGACAGACTCAGTTCTTACAGCTTCACAGGCAGAGGTCGTGACTACTACACCTGAGACAGCAGCAGTGGATCTCACAGATTTCGGGTACACCCGTGAGGAGGTAGATGAGGCTCTTGCTACAGGACAGGATCCACCATCCAGGGCAGTCTCACCTACTGGCAGTTTCTCTTGGACCCCCAGTCGCTCACCCTCTCCTTCAGTCCACTCAGCTTCAGACTCAGAGGCAGTCCAGTACGCAGGGCAGCTTGAGCAGACACTCCTTCAGACAGACTCTCCTGGGATAGCTCACAGGCAGCTTGTGCCGTACACACCACTCTTTCAGCCTCAGGAGACTTTGGGGATGCCGCGGACTTGGACTTGGACACCTCCAGTGCCACCTTCTCAGCAGCAGCAGGACAGTGCTCAGCCTACCAGTTCTTCAGCACCTGCTGCCACTGCACCTCCTCCAGCCTCCGACGCGTAGGACAGCTGTTTTTCTCTTTTCCTTCTTTCTCTTTTTGGTCATTGGTGCCAAAGGGGGAGAGAGTTAGAGAGATCTTGTACAGGTCTAGGGGGAGTAGCAGAGTGATCTTGTGTCCAGGGGGAGTGTGAGACAGTTTTTGTCCAGGGGGAGACCATTTGTGACTTCATTTGTATATTCTTTTGGTACTTCGTGGTTCTTGTTGAGCTTGATTTGCTTTTGCTGGTGTTTAGCTCATCAAGAATGCACTTGGTTTCGTTTCATACACTTGCTCGTTATCTATATATCTTGTATATTGCTCTGAGTTTGTGTATGCTATCCTGGATGTGCTTATTTGTATTTATCTTGCCAGGTTTCCTCTTTTTGTGATGATATGCGCACTCACTTGCTTTTGCAGGATTATCTTATAAACTTATCATCACAAGTGTTGTGGTCATAGCTCTTGTTTTATTCCTATATATCACCCATGTGCTCTAACTCTATTTTGCAGGTGATACCTTTTGAGCTATGACTACCTTGTTCTCCGTTTTACTTGTTCTTCATGCTTATCTAATCTTCTCGATCACTCTTACGCATTCCATTCTTTATCTTTTGATATGTGTTGTCACCAATCACCAAAAAGGGGGAGATTGTAAGCTTCATGACCATTGGAGTTCGGAAACCCCAAAGGTATGAATGTTTTGGTGATTGGGTGACCATATTGATGTGACTAACATTTCCTTGTAGGATATTCAAATGGTCATGTCAATGAAGTGTCGTCTCACATACTCTATCTATCGACGACTTGGTGATTGGTTGCCTCGACAATTCGGATCAAGAACTTGATGGAGTCAAGGTTGAAGATGGATCAAGGCTAAGGACATGATAGACCAAGCAAGTGTTGGCTTGGTAGATGTTAGCTTGAGTCCATAGGAAAAACCGGACTATCAAGAGGGATCGAATTGGTTCTCTTAGCGCACACTAGGTTAGAGATCATATGGATGCATAGTGAGTCTCTCGAGGGCTAGGGTGGCTGAAGAGAAGAAGAGGAACCAAGAATGAAGAAGTTGGAAGCAAGGATCAAGAGTGGATCAAGTTTTCAGCTTATCCGGTAGAGACCGGACAGTACGGTCCTAGGGACCGTATGGTACGGTCTTCATTGAAGATCCAGACAGAGAAGTGAAGTCTCGGGATGCTGAGAAAATGAAGACCGGACAATGGGACCGTATGGTACGGTCAAGGAGACCGGACAGTACGGTCATCAGAGGATTTCCAGACAGAGAAGTTGAAGTTTCTGGAAGTGGAAGAAATGAAGACCGGACAATCGACCGGATGGTACGGTCCTAGGGACCGGACAGTACGGTCTTCATTGGAGATGAAGAAGAAGATGGAGATGCGCCTGGAAATAGAGACCGGACAGTACGGTCTGGAAGAGACCGGACAGTACGGTCCTATTGTACGGTCTCTAGTTCGCAGGGCACTTTTGGGCAACGGCTAGTTTGGGTTGGTAGCCTATATATAGTTGGTTGCCCGCCCCTTGAGGGGTCTCTTGGCCATTGTTGGAGTGCAGGAAACTCAGAGGAAGCCAAGAGCAAGAGAGAGAAGCACTTGTGAAGGATTTGGAGTGATCCTAGTGCTTGAGAGAGTAGCAATTGCATCCACTTGATCTCTAGGCTAGTGTGAGCTTGAGAGAGTCACTTCGGTTTGTTACTCTTGGTCTATGGCAAGGCCTAGACCGGTTAGGCGTCGGTGTTGAGCTGTCCAAGGAGATTGTGGAAGCTAACACAAGTTTGTACACGGTCTTGGAGCTTCCCGTGCGAAAGAAGCATCACTACGCATCACGTGCGGAGCCTTACCTCCGGAAGAGTACCCGGGATCGAGCCCGGCGGGACGTGCCCGCGACTTCACTCGGAGGGTGAAGTGTGCTCTAGGAGGGATCGCCATCGAGCGGAGGGACGGGGTCGAGACTCCGGCGGGAGTGACCCAACGTGGAGTAGGGGAAGGCGCCATCCTTCCGAGACCACGGGAAAAATCATGAGCATTCCTATCCTTATCTCCTTTACTTACTAGCATTTACGTTTCCGCATTTACCTTATGTGCTAGTAGAATTGCATGATAGGTTGTCTCTTTACTACTTGGTAGAATTGCTTGTTAGGGTGTTGCTTGTTGCATAGACTAGATTGTGTGCGCGCATCGCTTGCTTTTGTTATCACCATATCTAGTCTTGCTAGCTTCACGCCTAAAGTACGTTTGGGAGAAATTGTTGACACACCGATTCCCCCCCCCCCCCCCTCTCGGTGCCCTTGATCCTTTCACCTATAGGTTCAGGTCATTTAACGGTTATGACATCAACGGATATCGCTTTCACACAACAAGTACGAGCAGAGTCGTCCCAATCGAAGAACCACAAATACCGGAGTCTTTACGCCCGGCCTTGATGGTGTCGAGTATTATGGAAGAATTGAAGACATATACGAACTCTCGTTTGGTGGTTGCGAACCTCTTAATCCTGTCATTTTCAAATGCCATTGGTTTGACTCGGAAGTAGTGAGACGGACTCCTAATCTTGAGCTAGTCAAAATTTGACAATCATCCGTCTTACCAGGAGACGATGTCTATATCGTGGCTCAACAGGCCACGCAAGTTTAATATGTCTCATACCCGTGCCAAACCGACGACCGTCTCGAAGGTTGGGATGTTGTGTACAAGGTATCGCCACACGGTAAACTACCTGTCCCAAACGATGCTGATTACAACTTAGACCCAAACACAAATGACGGCGATGACTTCTTTCAAGACGATGGCCTAGATGGGAGTTTTGAGATAGACTTAACCGAAGTGTTCGGAATGGAAGTAGACAATGAGGACGCTGGAGATGATGTTGATAATCCGAAGGACTTAAAATTACTCGAGCGATTACATCTGGACAGTGATGACGACATTCCTCCTTCGGAGCACGGACATGATTATGTCGACATGCGTGATACTGATGATGAGACAAATGATCCACCTAATCCCGACGATGATGATTATTTCTAATACATGTATGATCCGTACTAATTAAATTCCTATATAATTAGTTTACTTGTTATAATACTATGTTATTTTGATTTCTGTTTTGTTTAATTTGCATCTCTTTTAAAGTATGCTGATTGGTTTACTTGTTTTAATTGCATGTGATTGGAGAACAATGGTGGGCGGCAGTTTGAATAAGCCCTTTGTTGACGGTCGTTAAGTCATGATTTCGACCATCAAATAGCTCAATAAATGAGGAAGAACCAACACTTCTTACATGCATATTGTTTATGAATAACCTATTTCCACATATACCTCTAGATTTTAGTGTGCAGGTGGAAAACAGGGAAAATCCAGGTGTACACATGCCCCAAAGCGACGAATCAACACTTCCATAAAATGACGATCGCCGCGGGAATTCAAATCAAAGACAAAAGGCCAAATATTCAACAAATCCAACAAAGGCCATAGCATCTGATTGGAGGCCAAGAGGCCGAGGGGGAGCCACCTGCCAAGGCCCAGCCCAGGAGGGGCTGGACCTGGGTCAGCCGACCCCCTCTGCCAGGTCGGCCGACCTGGTAGGTAGGCCCCTCGGCCCCACCTTCCTATGGCGGTTCATAACCGACCTCCTGAGGTCGCTTCCCCCTGCAATCAATGGCATCAATGCCGGGAACCGCCTCAATTCCACCGTCATTTGAAGGCTATATAAGAAGGGGTACCCCCCTCCTTTCAACACACACCAACACAAGAGGCTCATTCCCGCCTCCACACACTAGAACTAAAGGCTTTCTAGGTAGTGCTAGGCTGAGTAGTAGGCTGCCCTTTTGCTCTCAAGTCCCTTGGAGAACTGGGTATAGCTCATGTATCCTTCTCTTGTAAGACTTGTGCTTTATAATGGAATATCATCTTTTATGTAGTTATTATGTGCTTATGCTTTGTTCTTTAGCGTTCTTGCATGAACATTCTTCGTTCGTTCATGTTCATTCGTCGTTCGTTCATCGTTCATCAATGATCGTTCATCGTTCGTTCACGTTCGTTCGTCGTTCGTTCATACTTGATCGCCGATTATCAAGGTTTGCTCTTAATCGTTCATCGTTCATCGCTCGTTCTTAAGCGACGAACGCTTATTCATAACTTAGTGCTAGATTTGATCCTTTGTCTAGTTTATGCTAGTTAGACTAGTTGTTCTCTGTCTAGAGATCGGGTCCAATGTCCTGCAAAGTTGCTCTAGGTTTGTCGCCTTGCCAGGTGCCTCGAGGGATCTAGAGTTGTGGTTAGTAACGCTAGCAGGGTGCTGGGGTTCTCTCTCCACCCTTGGATGTGAACGTGTCTCACAGTTTGTAGAGGTAGGTGGCAGGTGGTGACAGCCCTGTCCGTCCCGTGTAATCCTCCACGTTTGGGCACGGCATAGGAGTATATATGAAAAGGCCGGCGTCGCGGGGCAGACTCTACGTGAACCGGATCTCCCGATGGTGTCTATGCATGGGCTGCTTAGTCCTAACTTGTGTGAGCCTGGTAATAGGTAGAAGCTTAGCACGCTACATGATGATGTACATTAGGAGTAGCAACCCTTTGCTTTGTCTTTCTCTGCTTAGATTCGCCTCTCCCCTTTTATTAAGAGAGTGAATGCCTTCTGTGTGTGTCACACTATCTATCAAACTATCTATCCTTAACCCTGCATTGGAATGTGGTTATATCCTATCATTTGTAACCTCATGAGCATGAGTACACTCTTGTAAACCATGTCTTCCTTTGGGAAAATATAAATAACTATACCCTGGAATACTCTCAGGTGAAATGCTACAACGGGTTATCCGTGCGCTTGCGGATTATCTTTTATCATAAATTACCAATAAGACATTTCTAGCACTTGTTGCTAGTTGTGGATTATTGGTATAGTGAGCAAGTGACTAACCCATGGTATTTCTGGCGCCATGCCAGGAATATTTACTTTAGGCCTAACCAGCCTATGGTGATATTTCTAGCGTGTCGTAAGAAATACCAACAAGCATTTCTGGCGCTGTTGCCGGGGAAGACATTGGTTAACAAGAATACTATGAATGCTCATGATTACACTTGATGTGATGAAACCATTGTCCATTGCAGGCTAACCTTGATCTGTTTTATCTTTGATGTGAAAACAGGATAGTGTATGCGTGGATTCAACTTGCCGCAAAACTTCGTCGATAATCCAGAGTCACTTGTAAGGAAAGTTCGACCCCGTGTCGAAACTCCTCCCCAAGAACTCGCGACAAGCGAACCCGCATCTTCTGCACCATCATCTCCGATCGCTATGGCTGAACAAAGGACCCTTCGTGACTACTCTGCTCCCTCCCTCGCCAATGTGCCCATTGGGCCCAATGTTAAAACGCTGGGGAGGCAGGATTTGAGATCAAGTCCAGCCTTATCACTATGGTGCAAGCCATTCCCTTCTGTGGAAAGGCCTCCGAGGACGCTACTTCTCATCTCCAACAGTTCCTGAAAATATGCAATACTTCAGCCACTGCGAGAGTCAACCAAGTCGCCATTCGACTCCGCTTGTTTCCCCTATCCCTCCTTGGGAAGGCGAAACAATAGTGTATGCGTGGAATCAACTTGCCGGAAAACTTCGTTGATAATCCAGAGTCGCTTGTAAGGAAAGTCCGACCCCGCGTCGACTCTCCCGCACAAGCAACACTCCCGACAGACGAACCCACATCATCCGCACCATCAACACTTATTGACATGGCTGATCAGAGGACCCTCCGTGAATACTTTGCTCCCTCTGTTGCCAATGTGCCCGTTGGGCCCAATGTCAACGCCGGTAACGCAGGGTTTGAAGTCAAATCAAGCCTAATCACTATGGTGCAGGCCATTCCCTTTTATGGAAAGGCCACGGAGGACGCCAACATTCATCTCCAGCAATTCCTTGAGATATGCAACACATCGGCAACTGCCGGAGTCAACCAAGATGCTATCAGACTCCGTCTGTTTCCCCTCTCCCTCCTTGGGAAGGCGAAACAATGGTTCTATGCCAATCGTGCCAATATTGACACTTGGGATCGCTGTTCTACCGCGTTCCTCGCAAAGTTTTTCCCGTTGGGCAAAACCAATGCCCTTCGTGAAAGAATTTCAAGCTTCCAGCAAGCCAATAATGAAACCATCGCCGAGGCGTGGGATAGGCTCCAAGATTACATATCCGTCTGCCAACACCACGGGATGGAAGAATGGCTCATTCTTCAACATTTCTACAACGGGTTGACACCAACAACCCGTGGACATATGGATGCCGCTGCTGGAGGAGCCTTCTTCTCAATGACCGTTGCTCAAGCTAAAGAACTTATTGAGAAGATGGTCTCCAATCAAGGATGGAGCGATGAACGTCTCCAACCACGCTCTAAAGGCGTACACCCTATCAAGGACGTGGACTTATTGTCCGCCAAGCTCGACCTCGTCATGAAGCGCTTGGACGACTTCAACACGCATGGTAGTGTTCGTTTACTTGACTCACGCATGACGTGTGAGGAATGTGGCAACACCGGCCATATGGGGAAGGATTGCCCCAACCATACCCATGAAGAAATATTCTACATGAACAACAACAATGGGTATCGTCCAAGTGGAGGTCAAGGTTTTAACCAAAACCGTCAATCTTATCAAGGAGGTAATAATTTCTCTGGTTTTAATAATAATCAGCCTTCTTTGAAAGATTTGGTTTATGGCCAAGCTAAAATCAACGAATCAATCAACAAAAAGCTTGCTGCCAATGATCAGAGTTTAGAGAGTTTAAATTCAAAAATAGAAGGTCTTTCTTCCGCTGTTAAAAATCAGTTGAGCTTTAATAAAATGATAGAAACTCAAATAGCTCAGCTTGCTGCTCTTGTTCCTTCTGCTAATTCTGGGCAGATTCCTGGGCAACCAGAATCTCCCATTGAAAAAGTTAATGTTATCACTACGAGAGGAGAAATGTTCTCTCGTAGGACTAACCATGCAGGGGAGAACAGGAAAATAAGAGAACCTTCTACAATAAGAACTGATCCAGGCTTTCCAGTAATTTCTTGTTCAATCAAGAGATTCCACTTCAACTACGCACTGTGTGACCTTGGGGTTAGCGTGAGCATTATGCCCAAGGCAATCTTCGAGCAATTAAAATACAGATTCCTCACGCCAACGGCGATGCGGCTGCAATTGGCCGACTCATCCTTTCGCTTTCCAATGGGAATTGCGGAAGATGTACCGGTATTCATAAGAGGCCACATCGTCCTGCTGAACTTCGTGGTGCTTGACACGGACATTGACAAGGAAACGCCCCTCATCTTGGGACGTCCGTTCCTTAGCACCATGAAGGCCCAAATTGATGTTGGAGTTGGAGAAATCCGCCTCTACATCAATGGGAAGGAGGAGAAGTTCAAGTTTCAACCTCGGAAAGAACAATGCTCGATGATCAAGGTCAAGTATGGGCCAAACACCTCCAACATTCAAGAAGTTGAAGTGACAGCCAGGAAGATGGACAGCCTCATTGCTCTATGGAAGAGTTTAGCAAAGATCGAAAATCCATCGCAGTTTCAACCAAAGAAACCTGCGACCAAGAGGCCGGGACTATGGGCTAAGAAGCCAGTCCCAAAGTCCGAGAAGCCACCTACACCGCCAAAGATGAAACAAGTGTGGCAAGTCAAGGCGCAGCCCTCCACGTCCTCATCTCCAAGGACAGGGTCCGCGCCACCAAGCTAAACCCGTTGGAGAAGTCTTAGCCTGTCGGACTTTAAACGACACCGGCATTATCATTTGGTTTGATTCGCCCTTTCTTTTTGATTTTTTTTCCACCACATTTGCATTTGGATTTTTTCCAACCCACCTTGCATATTTTTATTTCCTCCACCAAAAATTTATTTGAATTTTTCCGCCAGCATATTTGAATTTTTCCCTCGCCATGCATTTAAAATTCAAAATTTCCAAAAAGAAACTTTTACGTCCAAATTTTCTCATCTTCCATAGAAAATTTTGGACAACCCTTGTATCCCTCTATAAAAACCAAAAAAATTTTTTGAAAAATTTTGAATTCGAGGCAACCTTTTATTTGGAAATCTATTTGAGCAAATAATTTTGAGGATTTTCTGGACATAGCAACCGTGGTCATCATCAATATGGCCGTTGGAAGTCATGGGCCAAGAGGGAGACCAGGTGGACCCCATAGGGGGTCGGCCGACCCCATATGGCAGGTCGGGCCGAGGTCGGCCGACCCATTGTGGCCGTTGGGCGCGCTCCTCTTTGCCCCAACGGTCACATGTCCTCTCCTCTTTTCAAAAATGGCCGTTGTGCTTTGATTATAAGAGGAGGTGGCCGGCCACAAGCCCTCTCCCTCTCACACTCACATTTCCACTCCTCAACACTCTTCACTCCATTGCTCTCAAGTTTTCCTTGTGCTCACTTAGTTCTTGCCTCAAAATTCTGCAAAAAATATTTCTCTCTTGGTTTGCTTTTCGGGTTTTAGTTGGTTTGATTTTTCGAGTTGCATTTTCTTGCTCGCAAGAACACCGACGGTTTCATCGATTGGTTTTCACTCTCGTAACCCGTTCGGAGTTTTCGTTCTTGCATTCTTGCTCAACCTCGCTGCAGCGTGAAGCGCGCAGAGAAGGCCGTCGCCTCGCTGTTCCGGTCCGGGAGCTCAAGCTCGGGCTCATCTCGACCTTGCACTCTCGCCCGCACCGCAACCGAGCTAGTGTCAAGCCCTCAACATGAAGCAGCAGCGGATGATCAAGCCAACACTGAGCATCATCTTCTAGTCGACACCGACCTCGACTTGGTGGACGACGACGAGAGGAGCGCCTACGAAGCCCTCCGACTCCGTACATTTGCTCCTACGCGAGCATTTGATACGGGACTGCTGCAAAAGATTGGTATGGATGCTGAATTTTCTCGAGTATTTAAAGCAATAGGGTGGGATAAGTTTGCATGTGTAGATGAGCAGGGTTCCCGCTTACTTACACTACAGTTTTTATGCACCCTACGCGTGGTAGATGACGGTATTACCTTTCGGTTTTTTCGGGAGGAATATCATTTGACATGGAAAAATCTTAGTCAATGCCTCGGCTTTAATACTCGCTGCACCATTGATGTTGATAGTTCGATTCCGGATTACTCAAGCTTTTTGGCAAAGAATTTCTGCATCTCCTACTTGTGAGAAACCACGAACTAGTCATATCCATCATCCTACCTTGCGCTTTTTGCACATGTGGCTTGGCATTACCTTGTTTCCTAGAAGTGATATTAGGATTGTGCGCGAGGATGATTTGAAAATTCTTTATGCTATGGTTGAGAAAATAAAGATTGCTCCTGTTGTTTTCATGATTGCTCAGTGGTTAGAAAATTTTAGAATGACTGGACCGATTGAGTGCACCTTGTTGATTACATGTATTGCTGCGGGTATTGGTGCTTTGCATGATGCTAATGTTCCTTATTGTTGACATTTGTTAAGTCACACAAAATAAACCATCTCTGACAGTGATGTCAGAAATGATCTACAAGTGTGTCTTAATGATGTTTAGGTAAAATCCGCAAGCGCACGGAGAATACCGTTGTAGCATTTCACCATTGGGTTACAATGGCTGTCATTTATAGTTCTCCCAAGGGAAGGCGGCGGTTTATGAGATAGCATGTTCACAATCATATAACTAATAATATACCAAGGTCTAAACAGGGGTAAGGATACAGTGTATGGATAGGGTGACACACAGAGCAATCCAATCTAACATCAGTACAAAGCCTAGGTTAAGCGGGGTTAAGAGGAGGTCGAGCTGGGCCCCTATGTACTCCTTGTATTCCTGTCTATGGGTCATACATGCATCACATACAAACCTAAGTTCTATGTTAACCTGGAACAGAGAGGATGAAGCACAGCAGGGCTGTCACCACCTACTGGCAACCCTCTACGAGGACATGTGACACTAGGGCTGTCACCACCTACTGCCAGTCCTATGCCTGTTCATAGAGATAACCAAACACCCAAAGCTATTTACCAATCTAAGCACCACGCTTACATTGCTAAACAATACTCTCCACTCCCATGGGACTCTGACCCTTCGGATCATCAAGTCGGGAGCAAGAGTACACCTAACCTTGACCCAACGGATCAACAGATCAAGTGCTAAAGCATGCATAACTCTGACCCTACAGATCATCAAGTCAAGAGGTCGGACATGCGTAACTTTAACCCTACGGATTAACAAGTTACAAACTATGGCACAGAGAACCCTAACCCTACGGATTAACAAGTCAAGGGCCAAAGCATGTCCAACCTCATTATGCATAGAACGAGTGTAAAGGCATGGATGAACTAGTATAAGTATGTGAATCATATATGAACCAAACATGACTAGACAATAACCACATAGAAGGTACATGGCTATCACACTAGTGCAATCACAAGGCATAAGGAATAAAGGAGTAAATGCTATAGATAAATGATACAAGTCTTACAAGAGGGGAATGGAGAAGATCCACCCCCAAACTCTCCAAGACTAGGTCAAGGACCTCTAATCAGCTCTCTACTCCCCTCTACTCTACTCTGGCCTGGAGGCTAAGCCTAATGCTAGAGAATGAATCCCTCTTGGTGTGTGTGTTGAGAGGAGGGGGGGTACCCCTTGCTTTATAGTCCTCAAAGGCGGTTCCTGGAGTCGGTGGTGGAGTAAATGCAGGCAGAACCGACTTAAGAAAGGCGGCAACTTCATTCACCAGAAAGATGGGCACCAGGGGGGTACCCACAGGTCGGCCGACCTACAATGTGGGGTCGGCCGACCTGGTGGGGTCACCTCTGGTGCCGCCTCTTCGTATGTCGGTTTATGGTGTCATTAAGTCTTGCAAATCACCGACTATCCATTTAATTGAGGCGGTTTGCTCTGCTTGTGGGCCTTTGGAAGATTTCTTCAATGGAGGATATGCGGAAAAGGATCTTCTTGATGTTGTCTTGAAATTTTCCTTCTTTATGGGATTTTGGGAAGATAACTTTATTCCGGGGAAATCTGGTGTTTACAAAGTCCATGTTTTATGCTTCCTTTTCCCCGTTTTCCTACGAAATGCACCTGCACTCACAAAATCACCAAGACTTGTGGAATTCGTTAGTTTCGAGTCCTACTTCTATGTTTGGTGATTACTTTGACTTCATTTGTGCAGGTAGTTGACGGTAAAATTCTTGCTCTAAGGACCGTCAACAACTCCCCCACACTTAGCCTTTGCTCGTCCTCGAGTAAAGAATGAAGGACTAAGGTGAAACATAACTTCCTAGGTATGATGCTAGCATACAAGTTATTCCAAGCCATACCTGCACCCGTGAACTTTGATGTGTCTACCTTGTCATCTTGGGCGGTTGAGGAATGGAACGGTCTTGATTCAAGTCATCATCACTCCTCTGTTGAGTAACTTGGGTTTTTGATAGATTTTCAAAGTAAAAACATAGCTTGTACTCCTCAAATGATAACTCTCAGATCGCTCAATGTGTATGATTCCTCACCAAGGCTTTTGGCATGCCTCTTTTCATCCTACATCTACAAATGGCTTTATGTGGAGCTTGGTAGGGAATGAAAAGGAGCATACTTGCATCACTTATATTGCTAAGTCAAAGAGTGGATCCAAGGAGAAAACAAGTCATACAAACTGATCAAGAATGTGCACGTGTGTGGATATGTGTATGAAAAATGGAATGAGATGGATACTCCTTGATGTGGTGATGTCTCTCTCTTGATTGATTTTCGATAGAGAACATGGCTATCAATTCTTTTCTCTTTCTTTATTTTTTCTCGATCATGCTCATCATGTTTGAGCATTTCTTTCTTTTATTCATGCCCATGCATAAAAGCACTCTTTCTTTCTTCTCAATTTTTTTTCTCTTTTTTTTTCAACGTCTCTTTCTCTCCCTTTTTTTTTCGATAGCCATGTCTCTTTTGCAAGAATATTTGGAGAGAGACATCAACAACAAGTGATGGAGTATTTATTTTGGTGGATGGGTGGATGGAAATGGCGTTGCTAACTTCCAGTGTAGAAGTTTAGCATGCTTTTGTGGTGGTGGTGTATGTGTACGTGATCTTGATCATGAAAGTATGAGAAGCATCTCACAAGGGTCACAACAATTTGACAAAGCTCAAAGCAATAACAAGTAGCATTTTGTAGAGGTTTTCAATGTGATCATCATATTTGGCTCTGGTGGGAATATAAGATCATCGAGGAGTGCAAAGCTATGGATTTTAAATTTTGCAAGATAAATTCCCAAGCACTCAAAACAGAAGAAGCAAGATTCCTCTCATCTAACCATATCACATTCGCCAACAACTTAGATAAACACGGGGTCCTAAGAGATTGGTGTTCACAAGCAACAGGTGTATGATGCGAGGAATAAAGAGTATGCAGGCCAACCAAAAAGAAGTATGTTTGTTGAGGGTTCATTTTATCTTTGAGTTAAATTTTAGCAAATAACCATCAAAGATTGTCTTAACTCATGAATTAGGGAGCAGGGGGTAGGATGTGCAAACCATCGCCATAGATGAAGTGGAGATCAAGTGGGACCTTGGGATGTTTGATCGAACCGGAGGGTTCAACCATACTCTGTTCTCTTGTACCTAATGGCTCCACTCCTTAGCGTGTTGATCGGTGCGATGTTGTGCATCATGTTGGTGGGAGATCTCGAGTGTGTGTGTGATGAAGAACGAGAGATCTCCCCCACACTTGTTCTTGTACCTAGACCTTTTTATTCAAAACAAACAAAAGGATATGGAAATAAAAAGGACTCTACCGGGGTTAAAGACCGGTGAGCCTAAGTTTATTGAATTTGGAAAAGCAAACTCAAGGCGCATTGTATGTTTGAAAAGGGAAGTAAAAGCGCCAAGTTTATTCAAATATGTTTGCACTATTTTATTTCTTTATTTGACTTTGGATTCTTTTTCAACTTTTTATTTATCATGTATGATGAAAGCAAAAGATACAAGTTGTGATACAAGTTACCTTAGTAGGGGAGGGAACCTCCCCCACACTTGTTCTTTGCTCAAAGCCCTGGATTGGGGTGGAATCCCATGCAATGGAAGTTGGTCATGAGATTGACCGGGCTTTGTTGCAGCGTGCTGGCGAATAGGTCTTTGGTGGATTCCTGCCATCGAGTGTCACAACGAACCTCCAGCCTCATATGGTTCTAGGGGTTGATCCCAACCAAGTGCATACCCAGTTGTTTCCTTCCCCCTACATATTCATAAAGCTAGGGGCTGCGGTTGTGGCACGACCATGGCTGCACCCTTGGCCTTCTATTTTATCATCCCTGCCAAAAGCACTACTCCTGTAAGCAATCCCAATCCGACTTGGAGAGGGATGGTTAGCTCTCGGACCATATATAAATAAAGTCTCGGTTAGGTAACGGGATTTCATTTGTATAGCCGAGGAAGAGAAACACAAGTGGATCTGGACCAAGTTTGAGTGTAACCATGACAAGATAATCCTTGTTGATAAAAGCTCAGGGCTTAGTGATGTATGAAACGTAAGCATGGTCTAAAGCCCCGACTCTTGAAGCGATGAAATCAATCAACGAGGTGCACTCAACAAGGTTCACTCAAACGGACCTACTCACTTGGGAAGTTCTAACCATTGCACATGCATAGCACATGAGAGATTTTGGTATTGTAAACCATGGCATAAGGGATACAAAGCTCATCCTCATAGATAGGTCTAAGATTACCATGAGGAGCACAAGTCATAGCAAGCCAATCACTCATCAAGCATAAGGTTGGATGTGATACTTTTGCCAAAGAGCGTGCTTGTGAAGATCAGGAGTTGTTGGTTCAAGTCTAACAAGCAAAGCTTATGAAAGCCTAGTAGTAGACTAAGGTCATTCCATGAAAGCAGTTGATACTCATTCTGGAAGAACCGAAGAGTAAAAATCATTGTCTACTACTAGCAGGGTGCATAAAAACTGTGTGGTAAGTAGGAGAGAACCGTCCCTACCACACAAGCAAAACCATCTCACCCTATGGCTTCTCATTGTTGGCAAAGTTGACATTCATACCTGTCTTGTGCAGTTATTTCCGGTCATGCTCTCACGTGTGACATAGACACGGTTCCCTAAGTGTTGTAGGCTTGCATTTCCTCATCGCACACCAAGATGGGTTGGTGTCGAAGAGGAGTCTTGACGTGTTGTTTTGATTTTGGTCCATCTCCGTGGGGTCTTCTTGAAGCTCTTCATGCCAACCATCTCAAGCTAGGCATGAGCTCGATGGAGAGGTACGGATATGTGTCACGTCGAGAGTGACTTGGTTTTGAGCTTGTCGCCTTCTTCAACACATCTTTGAGCTACCTGTCGGCCCCTTCTCATAGCTGCACACAAGAGCAAGAACACAAGAGCAAACTCGAGAACGGGTTACATTAGTGTAAACAACAATGGATCTCCCGTTGGTTGCTCTTGCAAAGATTTCTTTTTATCACAACTCAATAAAGCAAATAAAATCAAAAGAAGAAGAGAAAAAGGAAAAAAAATTCTTAAATTCGAGACAAAATGCCAAAGGGTTTGTCTCAAATTTATTTCTCTCTTTTTTTTTTTGAGAATGATTTTCAAAGAAGAAAAAGAAGGGTTGGAGGAAATCCGACATGCAGGAGAATTATTTTGGAAACCCAACAATGCAAATGGAAGAAACAAAAGAAGATTGAAATATTTTTCTTGAACTTGAGACACATTCCAATGAAACTTTGGAGAAATGTGTGAGCAAGAATTTTGTTGTGAGGGTGCTTGAGTAGAAAAAGAAATAAAATTGAAGAGTTCAAGCATCCTTGCTCCAAATATGAAGAAATGAAGTCCAATTTGGTCCACAACTCCCTAATGGCTATGAAAAAAAGGTCAATGGGAGTTGTGCCAAGATTCCAATAAAATTTTGCTCAAAACATTTTTCAACAAAAGGTTGTCTTAAATTCATTTTCCAAATTTATTTTAAAAGAAATAAAATGTTTTCTTTTTAATTTAAAAAGTTTTGAAAACTCCCAAACAAAATTTTGGAAAAATTCAAACATGCAAGAATGCGAGTGGAAAATCAAATATGCAGGGATGCATTTTTGTGGAAAAAGCAAATATGCATGTGGAGGAAAAGTTCAAATATGCAAAATGCATGATGACGGGAAATGCAAATATGCATGCGAGGAAGCAAATATGAGATAACTACCAATTTACCTTTGGCAAGGGCTCACAAATTTTGAGTCCAATGAGCGGGACTTCCAATGTTGTGTATTTCCTCGACCGGTCATGGCCAGAGGTACACTATCCTGTTTTCACATAAAGAGAAAACAAAGAAAAGGTAGGCCTATCTAGACAATGGCAATTAGAAGATATATAATTATAAACAATGCTAGTGATTCTCTTCAACCAGTGCCTTCCCCGGCAACGGCGTCTGAAATGCCAATGTTGACATTTGTTAAGTCACACAAAATAAACCATCTCTGACAGTGATGTCAGAAATGATCTACAATGTGTCTTAATGATGTTTAGGTAAAATCCGCAAGCGCACGGAGAATACCGTTGTAGCATTTCACCATTGGGTTACAATGGCTGTCATTTATAGTTCTCCCAAGGGAAGGCGGCGGTTTATGAGATAGCATGTTCACAATCATATAACTAATAATATACCAAGGTCTAAACAGGGGTAAGGATACAGTGTATGGATAGGGTGACACACAGAGCAATCCAATCTAACATCAGTACAAAGCCTAGGTTAAGCGGGGTTAAGAGGAGGTCGAGCTGGGCCCCTATGTACTCCTTGTATTCCTGTCTATGGGTCATACATGCATCACATACAAACCTAAGTTCTATGTTAACCTGGAACAGAGAGGATGAAGCACAGCAGGGCTGTCACCACCTACTGGCAACCCTCTACGAGGACATGTGACACTAGGGCTGTCACCACCTACTGCCAGTCCTATGCCTGTTCATAGAGACAACCAAACACTCAAAGCTATTTACCAATCTAAGCACCACGCTTACATTGCTAAACAATACTCTCCACTCCCATGGGACTCTGACCCTTCGGATCATCAAGTCGGGAGCAAGAGTACACCTAACCTTGACCCGACGGATCAACAGATCAAGTGCTAAACCATGCATAACTCTGACCCTACGGATCATCAAGTCAAGAGGTCGGACATGCGTAACTTTAACCCTACGGATTAACAAGTTACAAACTATGGCACAGAGAACCCTAACCCTACGGATTAACAAGTCAGGGGCCAAAGCATGTCCAACCTCATTATGGGGTAAGTTAGCCATTGTTGGTCGTTTGTACGCACCCACTTATATACCGCAAGAGGACGGTGTACAGTTGTAGCACTTTTTCCCTTAGAGTATTCCAAGGTTTAATATCGAACCACAGAGAACAAGCGGGACTTAAACTATTATTTAAACTACTAAATTAATATAGCAAAAGATGTGTGTGGAAAGAAAGATTAACAACTAGAGATGAAAGAGCCTGCGGTTGTAACAAGGTTATGAAGGGATTCTCTCCTATGGTTTGGGGCACTGGCATGCAACTCTAATTAATGGTCGATTGATAGGTTTAGTATTCTACAAGACATGGTGGTTTCGTTCTCCTCTCGCCCTGTCACGACAAGGGTTAATAGTTCCCCACTGGTTTCTTGCACTATGTGATAATAACGTATTGATCAGATACGAAATAGAAGCATCACATAGACCGAACACATCAAAAGAGTATTGTAAGTGTGAGAGTTACATAACCAGATTTCCCTTGCCACGGAGAGAATATGAGATCTACTCACGCATCATACTGCAACACATGAACATGGCTACAATAGGACGCGGAATTTTGGTGTGGTCCCACAGGTGCCGATCGGCACGGCAGTGTGCCGGTCGGCACAATCTTCCTTTTTGGTGGTGATGATCGGTGATCGCCGTCTTCGCCGCCACAACCTTCAACCTAGGTCAAAACCTCCATGTTTCCCCGTCTCCCTTTTCGCGACCCCCGATCTTCTCTTTTATAGTTCCTTTCGATTGTGGGCTTGATTTCACCGCCTCCGACTCTGATATTTCTTCTGGGCTTCATATTCTCCGAGTGGGCTTCATGCTTGGGCTCGATCTCCGTGGTGCCGGTCGGCACAAGGCCGTGCCGACCGGCACGGTCTCCAATTTCTCCGTTCTTCGGGCCTCCGGCAGCTCTTTATCCGTAGTCTCTCAATTTTCACCTATTTCCTGCAAATCCTTCCGAATACACAGAAACTACGCATATATATAATAATGGGGGTTAATTGTTAGCAATAATGACATAATAAGGTATTAAAAACACCATATTTGTCATATAAAATGGGTACCTAGAAAGCACCAACAGCTCCCCCACACTCAAATCATTGCTAGTCCTCGAGCAATTAAAACCATGAAAATCATCACCGTGCTTTCATCATGCTAAGAGGCAAAAACTCTCACAAATCTTCAACTTAGCTATTGTCAATCATCTCGTCGAATTAGTATCCCTCCACAAGACTTTCTCTCAATTTTGAAAACAATTTCACCTCAAAACTTGAGTCGACCAAATCAATCACAAGGCTTATCAAACAAATATTTTTGTCTCCCTTCATATCACGTAAGAAGAATGCAAAAGCTTCAGACTTCACTCAATCGCTCAAATGTATTTCCTTCCCTCTCCTATTCTATAGCATAAGGCTCTTTCGTGGATCTCGGATAGTAATATAACCAAATTGAATCGAAAGAACAACTAAGTCAACAATTCGCTCAATCATGCCTTCTAAAAGGGAGTTTTCATTATGAGAATACAGAATATAAGCACAAGGATCAATGGTAATACGAAGTAGATGAGAATGAACGAGATAGAATTAGGATAGGATCAAGCTTGAAGTATATACAGATCCCTGAAAATTTTAACTCTTTCTGCAGTCTGCTTCCTCTGATATTCATTTTTTTTTCTTTCTCTTTTCGGCCTTTTTTCCTTTATTTTTTCTTCCGTGCCGATCGGCACAGTATTGTGCCGGTCGGCACCTCACCAATTTAATTCTTTTTCTTCTTTTTCTTCCTTTATTTCATTGCAGACTGCTATCAGAGCATGTTTTGAATCGAAATCTGTCTAAACTTCACATTTGCTTGTAGGTTGTATCAAGGAGGAGGGAGAAACAATGAAGTATCGGTTTATGGATAGAAAGAATTTGATGATAGATGGCTAGCAAACTGAGATGAACAAATGAAACTTCTCCCTTCTAGCTTAGTCGTAATCAAGAGCAAAGAGTTGACAAAGATGCTTTCTTATCAAAAGGTTTATGTGTAGGCTTCTCTCATCTCGTTTGGCTTAGTGTAATAGGTACAAAATCAAATCCTTAGCTAAATGCTTCCACTATGATGATAGAAGGGGTTTTCGAAAAGTGGATATATAAAGCCAAGCGATTATTCAATGAACTCAAGTAGATTGGCAAAACGATCGTCAAAAACAAAATCAAGAATATGGGGTAACACATCGATTCGACAACTAACACTAACTTTATTCAAGACATTGCAATAATTCTTGACCTCGAAGCTTGACTAAGCACACCATCTCAAAGAAAACTCTCACACTTTCACACACTAACTCAAACCATACTAAATCAAAGCAAACGACCTTAAGAAGTGTAAGGGCGAATCCCCCACACTCAAACCTTGCAATGTCCCTATTGCAAAAGAAAAACAACTAGACCAACCTAATCTGAAATGCCATGCCTCCTCAACATGCTAAAGATGCTTCGAATGTTCCGCATGAGAAAAGAGTAATCCGCCGCGGCCATGCTCTCCATGTCGTCAATTCGTATATCAATGTCCCGATGATGCCTATAGCATCTCTCCATATCATAATAAAGACGTTCGATGTTTATTCTGCAGATTGGGCAACAGTTGGCGGGACGATCATGACGCTCATCTCGCAGGGGCGAGTTTGTGTTAAAACCCCTCTGTGCCGATCGGCACATGCACCGTGCCGGTCGGCACGAGACACCATTTGCTTGATAACGCGTCCCCGCACTTCCTTGAGCTCCTGCAAGACTTCCTGTAGCTCCTTCTGCACTGGGTGGTTCGGCATCAGTAGGTTCTGGCTCGCCTTCCATCGGTTCCTCCTCGGGATCTTCTTCCGGATCCTCCTCGGGATCTTCTTCCGGATCCTCCTCGGGATCTTCTTCATCCTTTGCAACAAGATTAGCTAATGGGTGTTCATGCGCAGGGGATGTCTCTATATAGCTCACTGATTCCGAGGTGTATCTTGCTCGTGGCTTTGAAGAAAGACGAGTGGAACGCCGAACTCCCTCTATTTCCTTTGATCTCTTTGGTTGCGGCTCATCATCAGAGGAATCATCAGATATTTCAACGAAATTCACAACCTTGACGTCGTGCCGATCGGCACAACAACCGTGCCGGTCGGCACGCCTGCCGTTCCTTGCAAAATATGCTTCTAGATCCGCAAGGTTGCGTGTTCTCCTCTTTGCAGCATTGTCCCTGTCAATACGCCTCTGAATTTCATCATTGATCTCTTTAGGGTCATGCGCCCTTTAGCAATGGGAAAGCCATCATCAAAGACGAAAGTCGCAGGGATGCATTCAGGATCAGCTAGATAATTCTCAATCTGCCTCTGATGTTCTTTCAGACAGTAAAAACACTTACATCCAAAACCTCTGGTGTTCTTGTGTAGAATCTTCTCTTGGAGATCGTCCCAGACGGTCAGGACGCGTGGGAGCGCAGTGTGCCGATCGGCACCAGGTGTGTGCCGGTCGGCACCTGCATCAGAAGTCCTCCCATCGTTCAGCCGGGACCTATGGATGGTCAGGAAGCAGTCTCTGTCTAACTCTTCCCTCTCGCTATCAGTAAGGATCGATTCAAAGGTGATAAGATCATCATATGTCAAAGGACGTTCCATAGCGAGAAGTCGATCCATTGTGTACCTATCGGAGACCGGTGTGCTATCATCAATCTTGGATTTACCTTTGCGTACTAGCACCTCTCTGACCTTCTTCCGAAGGGCTTCATCCATCTCCTTCTTCTCTCTATTGAACGCATCCGCTTCACTCTTCAACATCCATCGTTGCTTCAAGTGCGACCAGACTATTGGATCGTCCTCGGTGGGGTTAAGGCTCCTATTGCTCTCCCATGGCAGAGTTGGGCTCATTGGCGAAAGTCCACCGCTGCGCCGATCGGCACTGTTCCCGTGCCGGTCGGCACCGCTGTCGCGCCGATCGGCACCGTCTCCTCCGCTGCCGATTCCGCCGCCTTGCATTGCCTAGGGTATGGTATGGTGGAAACTCTGGCGGCGCTCGATTTTTGATGATGAGATCCGAGACAACTCCTTCATATATATATCCTTAATTCTCATGATCGAACCGGACTCTATCTCTTAAATTTGGAAGTCATCGAAGCATGTCTTGGAGGAGGGGCAAAAACTCGACTCAAAAACGACACGGACTCCCGCGTGCCGATCGGCACGGGACCGTGCCGGTCGGCACGGTGGCAATTTTGCCTCCCACGACTCAATAAAATCAAAGAAACACAAAACACACAGAAAAACAGCAAAAACAACAGTGCTTTTGTTTTACGTCGTTAAGCTCGACCACCCAATCACTTAATCCACATAATATATATCAAATGACTTTAACTCAAAAGTGTCGGGTTCAAGATATACCTTTAGTCGTTGGCCATTCACCGTGTATGTATTTTGCTTTCCATCCATGATTACAACAGCTCCGGAAGGAAGAACTTTATGAACAAGATACGGTCCATCCCATTTGCTTTTCAATTTTCCTTTTCCGAACAACCGAAATCTTGAATTGAATAGGAGCACTCTATCTCCTTCGTGAAATTCCTTTTTCAATAGCTTCTTATCATACCACTTCTTTGTTTTCTCTTTATAAATGGCTGCATTCTCGTAAGCCTTTAAGCGCATTTCCTCGAGTTCACTGATTTGAATCTTTCTTTTCACCCCAGCAGCATCTAAATCCAAATTCATCTCTTTGATCGCCTAATATGCTCTATGTTCTAACTCCACAGGCAAATGACAAGTCTTTCCGTAGACGAATTGATAGGGTGTCATACCTATTGGCGTCTTGAATGCTGTGCGATAAGCCCAAAGTGCGCCATTCAACTTGTTTGACCAATCCTTTCCTTCTCTTGTAACAATTTTCTGCAGAATTCCTTTCAACTGCTTATTAGAAGTTTCTGCTTGACCATTGGTCTGCGGATGATAGGCTGTTCCAATTCGATGCTCAATACCCATCTTTTTCAAGGTTTTAGTAAACTCTAGGAACACCATATCTTGGAAATATGCACTCATTCAACATCTGCTTGGATTCATGAGTTGTACTGACTCTGCATGGTATTGCTTCTACCCACTTTGAGACATAATCCACAGCAACCAAAATATATTCATAGCCATGAGAATTAACAAACGGTCCCATAAAATCCATGCCCCAAACATCGAATATATCAACTTGCAAATTATACTTCAAAGGCATAGCATTACGAGCATTAACATTTCCAATTCTTTGGCATTGGGGGCATCTAGCAACATACCTCTTTGCGTCTTCATGCATCGTAGGCCAATAAAATCCACTAGCCCATACCTTTGCTTGTGTTCGAAAATGCCCATAATGTCCACCATACTCAGATGAGTGGCACTTTTCCAATATGCTTCCGCGTTCGTCACGAGGTACGCACCTTCGAACGGCTCCATCTTCACAATATCGGTATAAATAAGGATCATCCCATATGAACTTCCTCATTTCACTGGCAATCCTCCGTCTTGAATTCTTGCTATAATTATTCAAGTTCCTTGTGAACCCATTTACGATGTCTTGCATCCATGATTCTCGGTGGTCCTTGACTTGAAATAGCTGCTCTTGCGCCATTGCATCACCAATGCATCCTTCCTTGTTCTCAAGCGTCAAACGAGATAGATGGTCTGCTACTGAATTCTCAATCCCTTTCTTGTCTCTAATCTCCAAATCAAATTCTTGCAACATCAAAACCCAACGAAGCAATCTAGGTTTCGACTCCTTTTTAGAGACAAGATATCTAATAGCAGCATGATCCGTATAAACAATAACCTTAGAGTTGAGGATGTAGGATCTAAATTTCTCAAAAGCAAATATAACAGCTAGCATCTCCTTCTCTGTTGTTGTATAATTAATCTGGGCTTCATTAAGAGTTTTACTAGCATAGTAGATAGCATGCACTTTACCTTCCTTTCGTTGTCCAAGAACCGCTCCTACTGCATAATCACTTGCATCGCACATAATCTCAAAAGGTAAATTCCAATCCGGAGGTTGCATAATAGGTGCAGAACATAATGCTTCTTTCAACTTCCGAAAAGCAGTAAGTCTTTCATCATTCATCTCAAATTCAACGTCCTTTTGCAGCAATTCCGTCAATGGCTTGGCAATCTTTGAATAGTCCTTGACAAATCTGCGATAAAAATTTGCATGTCCAAGAAAACTTCGCAGCGTCTTAAGATCAGTAGGTGGTGGCAACCTTTCCACTGTGGATATTTTAGCTTTGTCTACTTCAATGCCTCGGTTAGAAATAACATGCCCCAAGACAATCCCTTCGGTTACCATGAAGTGACATTTCTCCCAATTAAGAACTAAATCAACTTCTACGCATCTCTTTAGTACTTTATCTAAATTTGCTAAGCAGTGATCAAAATCAGTACCATGAACAGAGAAATCATCCATAAATACCTCCATAATTTCTTCAATGAATTCAGCAAATATAGCATTCATGCATCTCTGAAATGTAGCCGGTGCGTTGCAAAGGCCGAATGGCACTCGTCAATAAGCATAAGTTCCATAAGGACAAGTGAAAGTGGTCTTATGCTGATCTTCAGGTCTAACAGGAATTTGAAAGAAACCACTATAACCATCGAGGTAGCAAAAATAAGAGTTTTTGGCTAACCTTTCAAGCATCTCATCGATGAACGGTAGTGGATAATGGTCTTTCTTTGTAGCGGTATTCAGTTTCCTGTAATCAATGCACATTCGCCATCCTGTAACTGTTCGTTGAGGGATCAACTCATTATTCTCATTAGGCACAACTGTGAGTCCTCCTTTCTTTGGTACGCAATGCACCGGACTCACCCATTCACTATCAGCAACAGGATAAATCATTCCTGCATTAAGAAGTCTCAGTACTTCTTTTTTCACAATTTCCTTCATGCCTTCCTTCAATCGTCGCATGCCTTCAACGACTGGCTTGGCTGATTCTTCAAGATTGATCTTATGTGTGCAAAAAGCCGGCTTATTCCTTTGATATCATCAGACAATATCCGATCGCTTTCTTGTATTTTCTCAGGACAGCAAGCAATCGTTTTGTCTCTTCTTCTGATGAGACATCACCATGCTAGACACGCACGAACGGGTCTCACCACCGAGTTTCAAGTCGTCATCCAGTTGCCCTTCGAGTTGGATGGATTCCAGGAGCACCTTCCACTAAAACGGGCGCCCCGGTCACATACGGACTCCGATTGGGACGTTCTTCATATGGATGGAAAGCTAAGAAGATAATCTTTCCAACGGATCCAGTCGCACATCCAAATTCCATCTGAGTCGACAGGAATCATCGAAACAAGTCAGCATCCAGAAACTGTTTTTGGTGCTGCGTCACCGTTTTTGGCCTTTGGGCCATGTATCGTGTCTTGGCCCATTAGGGGCGCGTCCTAGGGTTTTGCACGACCCTAAACTCTATATTATCAGTAGCCGCCGCCACATTAGGATTTGGGTTTTGTTTAGTTGAGTTTTCCATCGAGAAACTTGTGTTCATCGTTGTATCTGTGGCGACAAGTCCTTATACATTGATCCAGGACCCGTGTTCTTACTCTCCTCGACTGTGTCGATTAGTCCTTTCGAATCGAGTGTTTGAACCTCTCTTGTGATTCGCTTCAAATTCATATTTGCAATTTCAGATTGCGTGTTTACACTTTCTTGCTTGCGTTCTCGATTCGTCTGCAGGAAAAGCCTTATCGGCGAGGTCAATCAGTTGTGCTTGGTTGATCACCACGGAGCAGTGGTGTAGCGTTGCAGGGTTCGAATCGGTTGATTTGAAGCCGGATCGTCAACGTCGAGTTCTCATTATCGAGTTTACCTCTACCTCTCGGAGATCGGCCTAGTCCTCATCATCTTCATTCAAAGCACAATTGACGATGACGGGATAAGTTTTATCTTTGCCTAAGTATTCTACCTTAGACCGTCAGGAGTGGCTTTGGTTCGACTTCTGGTGCTGCACCAGGATTAGATTACCCAAAGCTCAAATTGAGGATTTTCGCCTCGTTCCGTTCGGCACCGTCACTATGCCGATCGCACATGGAGCGTGCCGGTCGGCACAATCTTGGATCTCG
The DNA here is from genome assembly GCA_012490785.1 of Eragrostis nindensis. Classification (NCBI taxonomy): domain Eukaryota; kingdom Viridiplantae; phylum Streptophyta; class Magnoliopsida; order Poales; family Poaceae; genus Eragrostis; species Eragrostis nindensis. The sequence continues at coordinate 322,721 of JAAXCT010000072.1, read as the reverse complement.
GCCCCTTCTCTATCTGACTCTTCAAACAGTTTATTCAATCGGATCTGAGTATCCTGGACTGATTTCTTCATCCTTTTCTTTAAGAATTCTTGAGAGAGGGTGGGTCTTCACTTTCTTGAACGACGGGTGGGTCTTCGAATCAAAGAGGACTTCCTCTCCGCCCAGAGTCAATTTTAGGTGACCTTTTCCAGCATCGATACGGCTTGTACAAGCTTTAAGAAAGGTCTTCCCAAAATAATCTTCACTCCCACTTCACCTTTATCAAGAACAAAAATATCCACGGGTATAGCATTCTTTTGTACCTCAATGTTCAATCCTTGATAACTCCCAGTGGTTTAGTTCTCCTTCCATCCGCCATAATTAACTCAAGCTCGGTTCCTAGCAATCTTCCTTTTATGTCATAAGGCATATCCATGAATGCTTCATACGTCATCAAACTGACGCGGGAACCAAAATCACTAGTGCTTTAGGAAAGCTTCTATGTCCGATCTCGCACGGTATGTAAGGATCACTTCCGTTCGTTCCGTAAGGCCAACTGCATATCCTGCATAATCCTTCATACGGCGCGGAACAAAACAACTATCAAATAGCTTCTTTGCTGTTGATACCCTCCATCTTGTCAATTTCCATATCATCCTTATAACTTCCCTAATACTTCACCAAGATGACATTGTCCAGTATTTCCGAAGTTCTAGTGTTTTTTGGGAAGTTATACTGAACTTCCTGTGGTAGAGGCATACCTTGGTTCATATGTTCCCTCATACTTAGCAATTGGAGCTGAAATCTATAGGAACCCAATCCAACGGTTTCAAACTCGTCCAACGGTTTAGCGTTGCTCAAGTTGGATCTCCTACTGGTCTTGGAAATTTATTCACGAAGCTGTTTTCATTCATGCCCTCTAATATTGCAGCTTCGGTCTTTGAAATTCCTTTAACAGCAGGCACCGCGCCGTCGCACAGAGCTGTGCCGGTCGGCACGGAGGGCTCAAGTGTGCGATCGGCACAGAAGCTGTGCGGTCGGCACCTCCTCCAGTCTGGTCTTTTCAGATCACCTTGCGCTGGTTCTTCTGTTCTTACTGATAATTCGACTTCAGATACTGTACAGCTTTCCACTTCAGCTTTCAAATCCAAAGAACCTTTTGCTAGCGTCGACCTTTCAGGGGGGATTGGATCTTTTTGGAATTCTTCCCAATGCCTATGCATAGCTTCAGTCTTCGATATCTTACTCAAAAGATCCAGACCTGCAGTAGCAGCAAGTCGAGGAAACTCCCTCCACCAGCCGAACTATCCAAATGCATCCTTGAGGTTCCTTCAAGAGACATGTAGAATGTCTGAGCAGTCAAGTTATCATCCATGCCCAAATCAGGGCCTTGCTTCAATAAAGATTTAAAGCGTAACCATGCTTGCGTGAGGGTTTCTTCTTCTTTCAATTGCTCAAAGTTACCACCTCTCTTCTCAGTTTCTGCACCTCGGAAGCGGGAAGAAATGCAAACAAAATTTCCCACAAGCTTATCCCAGTTTCCTTTAGCTTCTCGGGCTGTAGATTTATACCAATCCTTGGCTCTTCCATCTAGAGAAAATGGAAATAGCAACCATCTGTACCAATTCTGAGGCACTCCTCATGCTTAAAGGTCTGACAGAGAACTTCTAGATCTTGCAGATTGTGTACGGATTCTCGTCCTTCGTCCCAGAGAATTTGCTGTTCTCGACCATACTGATGATGGTCTGTTGAGAACGTATGACGAAGCAGTAACTTTCTCATCAGAAGTTTTTTATGGAATCAGCAATCCCGGAACGGTAGTGAATGCTCCCTAACCGTATGAGTCGCCTCAAGAGTACCCATCCTGAAAACACAGAAGGAAAACACAAAAAACAAACTAGAAAAGAGAGGATTAGAGGTTAGTAGAATAAATAAATAGTAAAAGAACTGGCTTGTTCCCCGGCAACGGCGCCAGAAAACGTGCTTGTTGGTCGTTTGTACGCACCCACTTATATACCGCAAGAGGACGGTGTACAGTTGTAGCACTTTTTCCTTAGAGTATTCCAAGGTTTAATATCGAACCACAGAGAACAAGCGGGACTTAAACTATTATTTAAACTACTAAATTAATATAGCAAAAGATATGTGTGGAAACGATAACAACTAGAGATGAAAGAGCCTGCGGTTGTAACAAGGTTATGAAGGGATTCTCTCCTATGGTTTGGGGCACTGGCATGCAACTCTAATTAATGGTCGATTGATAGGTTTAGTATTCTACAAGACATGGGGTTTCGTTCTCCTCTCGCCCTGTCACGACAAGGGTTAATAGTTCCCCACTGGTTTCTTGCACTATGTGATAATAACGTATTGGTCAGATACGAAATAGAAGCATCACATAGACTGAACACGTCAAAAGAGTATTGTAAGTGTGAGAGTTACATAACCAGATTTCCCTCGCCACGGAGAGAATATGAGATCTACTCACGCATCATACTGCAACACATGAACATGGCTACAATAGGACGCGGATTTTGTGTGGTCCCCACAGGTGCCGATCGGCACGGCAGTGTGCCGGTCGGCACAATCTTCTTTTTGGTGGTGATGATCGGTGATCGCCGTCTTCGCCGCCAACAACCTTCAACCTAGGTCAAAACCTCCGTATTTTCCCCGTCTCCTTTTCGCGACCCCCGATCTTCTCTTTTAAGTTCCTTTCGATTGTGGGCTGATTTCACCGCCTCCGACTCTGATATCTCTTCTGGCTTCATATTCTCCGAGTGGGCTTCATGCTTGGGCTCGATCTCCGTGGTGCCGGTCGGCACAAGGCCGTGCCGACCGGCACGGTCTCCAATTTCTCTTTCTTCGGGCCTCCGGCAGCTCTTTATCCGTAGTCTCTCAATTTTCACCTATTTCCTGCAAATCCTTCCGAATACACAGAAACTACGCATATATATAATAATGGGGTTAATGTTAGCATAATGACATAATAAGGTATTAAAAACACCATATTTGTCATATAATGGGTACCTAGAAAGCACCAACATGCATAGAACGAGTGTAAGGCAAGGATGAACTAGTATAAGTATGTGAATCATATATGAACCAAACATGACTAGACAATAACCACATAGAAGTACATGGCTATCACACTAGTGCAATCACAAGGCATAAGGAATAAAGGAGTAAATGCATAGATAATGGTACAAGTCTTACAGAGGGGAATGGAGAAGATCCACCCCCAAACTCTCCAAGACTAGGTCAAGGACCTCTAATCAGCTCTCTACTCCCCTCTACTCTACTCTGGCCTGGAGGCTAAGCCTAATGCTAGAGAATGAATCCCTCTGGTGTGTGTGTTGAGAGGAGGGGGGGTACCCCTTGCTTTATAGTCCCTCAAAGGCGGTTCCTGGAGTCGGTGGTGAAGTAAATGCAGGCAGACCGACTTAAGAAAGGCGGCAACTTCATTCACCCAGAAAGATGGGCACCAGGGGGGTACCCACGGGTCGGCCGACCTGCAATGTGGGGTCGGCCGACCTGGTGGGGTCACCTCTGGTGCCGCCTCTTCGTATGTCGTTATGGTGTCATTAAGTCTTGCAAATCACCGACTATCCATTTAATTGAGGCGGTTTGCTCTGCTTGTGGGCCTTTGGAAGATTTCTTCAATGGAGGATCTCCGGAAAAGGATCTTCTTGATGTTGTCTTGATATTTTCCTTCTTTATGGGATTTTGGGAAGATAACTTTATTCTGGGGAAATCTGGTGTTTACAAAGTCCATTTTTATATGCTTCCTTTCCCCGTTTTCCTACGAAATGCACCTGCACTCACAAAATCACCAAGACTTGTGGAATTCGTTAGTTTCGAGTCCTACTTCTATTTTGGTGATTACTTTGACTTCATTTGCGCAGGTAGATGACGGTAAATTCTTGCTCTAAGGACCGTCAACACTTATATTGATGCAACCCGCTCTCTTATCACCGAGGATTATCTTATTCAGGTCATACATACACTTAAGTATGGTCCAAATAATTCTCTCATGTTTATTATGTCGGTTATACAAATGAATTCCCGTTACCTAACCGGAGACTTCGTTTGTATGACTGCCAAAATCTAACCACCAATCTCCAAGAGCCGAGGTTGCACGCGGAGTAACTTCTTCTCGCATGAGGACACGCAGGCCGAAGCCACTCGCCGACACCGGGATGCCTGCACCGCAGCCCTGGCCTATGCATGGGCCGGGTTACGGTCACGCCGGGTACGGTCCCGGTGGATACACCACTCTACCACCATTTGAGACCAGCGGTTCGTCGCAGCACGGTGCGGGCCAAGCCCAATGGACGCACCCTCCACGCGCGCAATGGGAGGAAATCTCCTCCGGGCGACGTCCTACTCACCAACGACCGGTAGGCGGCGTTCGTCTGCAGCTCGTGATCCATATCTTGAGCAGCAGATGAATGCGCTCACCGAGCAAATGGGACGGTGTTGACGGCCATTACATCATAAAATGACCGTCAACTTATCGGTGAATAAAAGGTATGCACCAATGTTTATGCATTGAACTAATAAAGTTCCACAAGTTTTGGATGTGATCTTGTTTTGCAAGGTACATAGGAATATTGGTGCAATTGTGCTTACAATCATGGATAAAAGCAAATATACAAAAGCACAAGATAAACAAGGTCCTGCTCCGACATCTCAACGACATTCGACGCAAGAAATAAGGAATGACTTGGACATCAAGAAATAATTATTCAAATCACAAATTTGATCCCTCCATGTCAAAGCCCTCGTCAAGATAGTCAAAATGGGCTTTTGGATCACCCAATTCGGAGTTCGGGAGCAGGAGTTATGCCTCGCGCAAGATTGGAGGAAAATCAGAAAAAAGCTGGCCGGCCGGCCCAAACACCTGGCCGGCCGGCCCAACTTAATCTCCAACCGCCTCAATCTTCCTCCAGTCGGTTCCAGAGTCGGTGACAAGCCACTTGACGCGCCGGCCAAGCCAGGGGACGTCGGCAAGAAGGGAATATTCTACGAAATGCTCCAAGACCTTCTCCACTCTCCCAAGGCAACTCCACTATAAATAGAGGACCCCTCCCCTCACTCCAACCTGCACCATCACACTTGAGAAGAGAAGATCCAATGTAGGGTCACGCTCTTTCTCATGGAAGATCATTCCACTTGTGTAGTTCAGTAGGCTAGTTGGTCATGGGAGTTAGAGTAGAAGTGAGAGCTTCCCTCGGAGTTCTGGAGTTTTCTTCGGATATTGGGTAAAGCTCTCTTGTATCTTTTCTTTTTGATATTAGTTAATATAATTATTTTTCCTATTTATTTATTTTCTCATTTATTTATTTTAGTTTTTCTTTTAGTTTATATTTATTTATTTAAGTGATAATTATAGAGAAATTCTTGTGTTGGTTCCACGTCTGTGTATGATAGGTCTATCTGCATGGGTTGTTTGCACCGCAAATGCTTACACAATCCACATAGATTTGTTATGCATGGTTGGCTTGCTCTTTTACGTTGGAGTAAGTTATCTAGGATAGTTGCTTGTATGGTTCAAGGAATTATTCCTAGGCGTGAGTGTGCACCCAACCCCACAGAGGATGGTAGCCGCGAGTGTATGTGACAGCTACACCGGTCTCTGTAATCCACCACGTCCGGGTTGGACAGGTAGGGCCTAGACGCGGTCCGTTGCCTGGATACGTTGAACTTAGTTTCCGAGTTGCGTGTCTTGGCGGCGGCCGTGCCCCGATGCACTTGAATGTATCTGTAATGAAAGCTTAAATAGATATTTGTAACCCCTAGGCTGATACCCTTCTTCTCGTTGTCCTCCCAGTTGACTAGTTCTATCTCTTTATCTTCATATGGAATCCTTGCGTGTGTTTGGTTGCCACCCGTCATATCTTCCATCTTTACCCATGTTTTGGTCTAGTTTGCAAGTTATAAATAATAGATGTTTCCTTGTTAATTCATGATATTCTTATCCCTGCTTCCCTGTGGAAAATATAAATACGATAACCTTGGAATACTCCAGGGTGAAATGCTACAATGGTGTTCCGTGCGCTTGCGGAAATTGAATTTAATCTTTTTGCGTAAGAAACGCCAACAAGCATTTCTGGCGCCGTTGCCGGGGAAGCAATGGTTTAAGATATCTTTGATTGACATCGACTATCTGTTATGTTAATTTGCTGCTAGACTAAGCATCCACCTGCATTTTGTTTGAGCATATCACCATCACATCTGCATTGTTTTTCTTTTCAAACCATCTGCATGTTTAATTCCCCTCCATCCCACCCCGCTGCATTAAAAAAAAAAAAACTCGAGTGCCCAATCATAGGCCTCGGGCTTTCAAAAAAAACAAAAAAAAACTTAAAAAAAAAGAGAACCCCGAGTGCCCAATCGTAGGCGTAGGGATTTTGAAAAAAAAAAAAAAACCCCGAGTGCCCAATCATAGGCCAGGGATTTTGCAAAAAAGGCTGGATTTTTATAACAGAAGAAGAAACATATGTGGCGGATCCAAGACGTTCAATGCAGAAATCTGAAAGTTTAGCCTTGCATTCGATTGCAAAGGCTAAAGCTTGGGGAGGTACCGCCAGGTAAGCATACGCAATTATTCCTTGTTTTTCTTGTCATATATCCTCTCCTTTCATAAAAAAATAAAAAAATAATGCTGCCTGAATGATTCTTTGCCTTATCAATGCGAAGTACATTGAGTTGCTCTTTGATGAAAATATACTGCATCTTTTTGACCGTACCCCTGCTCTTGAAGTTTCTTTTCATAGATGGGTGTTGGTTGAAATGTTAGTCATGCATCAATCGCCTGCTTCTTCTTCTGTTGCTTGGGTGCGGCACTTCTGTGTCTATGGTCTTCTTAGATTATGCCCGGTGTCCGTCTGAACAACAGAAAAACACATGCCTCTATGATACTTCATGATAGAAGGAGAGTATACTAGCTCTGCTCTTCTTACACAATTGATCGAATTAGACATGGTGTCTAGGTTGATCAATGGAACTATAGAGATATGTGCAATGTAGCCGAATGGATTTGCACTAACCAATGCAGGATCTTTATGAGAGCAATCAAAAGTCTATCAGGCAACATGAAAGGCACAAAATTCAAGAAGAAACCAACAAGGCGGGCCCAGTGCTTCCAAATGAAAGATTTAATCGCTTAGCTTTGCACATAGTTGCAAGAGCTAAGCTTGGGGAGGGACCGCCAGGTAAGTACTTCTGTATACGATATTATACTCTTCTTGAATTGTGCCCTTTCCTTAAAAAAAATATTAGGTTCTCGGCAAAGCCCAATAGGGGCTAGCCACCTGTATCACCCTCATTCTTTTTGCAGACACAAGAAGAATGGAGGAAGCGGCCTATTCAAGCTTAAGTCTTGCAAAGACTCAAGCTTGGGGAGGATCCCCAGGTAAGTATCTCTATCGATCAATAAAATACTCCCTGTTTCAAATAAAATGCTAGAATATTGGTGAATGCTGCTCTTAAAGGAAATGATGATTAGTTACATGATAGCTCCCCTTGTGTCGCATTGATGCAACCTCTACTCCTGACATGTGTGTTATTTATACTCGAGCATAGTCACATCACTAGTGTTGCTACATTTTTGTGGTTGCATACATCACACCACCAATCTAAGCATTGTGGATTATGATATGGCATGATTAGGACTTGTTGCAATTTCTTAGCATGGTGAAAGTTCAGAGATGTTTTCATTTTAATTGCTGCAAGTACCTAAAAACCCTTTCGTTTTGGAACACTTCCCCTGTGAGGACTTATTTACCTACCAGAGCCATATCATGACAATATTCGAAAAAGCCCCACTCATAGCCATTTGCTCATGCGTTGAGTTTAGTTAAGGTTTAAATGCTTTTGAGAGTAAGCACTCCTTTTTCCGGTCATAAACTCCTTCGCGTGTGCTCTTGTTTTTCTTTCCAAAAAAAAAAGGGAAATGTTTGGAAAATCGACCAAGCATCTTCCTACATTTGCAAAACTTTTGGTCCATTAAAAAAAAAAGAAGGCTCAAGAATATTTCAAAATGTTTTTACGGACCATGCAAAAGTTATAGCCTCATGCACCATGGAGTATATCAAAAAAAAAAAATCCATGGTTGCATCCCAAAATAAAAGGCTACATGGTTCTTATCATAAACATCTTGAGCAGAATAAAAGGACCAAAGTTTTCAAAACCCCCTTCCATAAGTGTGAGTTCATCTTCTCCCCCTCCATCACAATTTTCCCTATGGCCGGAATACAAGGAGTTGCTATGTCTCTTAAGATTTATTCTTTAGCTTTACAACATATGCATGACATTTGTGCATTCCTTACCAAGCTCCATATAAAAGCCTTATCTAGTAGAAGGTAGGAATGAGTGAAGCTTTGTAGGAATAGCCTCATAAGAGGGAGAGGGGAAGTGTGAACCAAACAAAGGAGAATTTTTTTTACCTTGTCTTGCAGCACATAAAAACTCTGGACATACACCTGTTAAAAATTGTTTGACTCGTCCAAAAGTGCTGTTCTAATCTTCAATGCTATATGACAAGGTGAAGCATACACGCGCCCACACATGTGCAACACTCGTGAATATTCCGTGCTCTTGTATACTTACCACCATTTAGGGAGTACGTTGTTGCATCCTTATTACCCATGGGGCGCTTTCTTTGTAACTACTGATCCGCCGATACTTAAGTTTTGAGTTTGCTCGGGACGAGCAAAGTTTAAGCTTGGGGAGGTGTTGACGGCCATTAAATCATAAAATGACCGTCAACTTATCGGCGAATAAAAGGTATGCACCAATGTTTTATGCATTAAACTAATAAAGTTCCACAAGTTTTGGATGTGATCTTGTTTTGCAAGGTACATAGGAATATTGGTGCAATTGTGCTTACAATCATGGATAAAAAGCAAATATACAAAAAGCACAAGATAAACAAGGTCCTGCTCCGACATCTCGACGACATTCGACGCAAGAAATAAGGAATGACTTGGACATCAAGAAATAATTATTCAAATCACAAATTTGATCCCTCCATGTCAAAGCCCTCGTCAAGATAGTCAAAATGGGCTTTTGGATCACCCAATTCGGAGTTCGGGAGCAGGAGTTATGCCTCGCGCAAGATTGGAGGAAAATCAGAAAAAAGCTGGCCGGCCGGCCCAAACACCTGGCCGGCCGGCCCAACTTAATCTCCAACCGCCTCAATCTTCCTCCAGTCGGTTCCAGAGTCGGTGACAAGCCACTTGACGCGCCGGCCAAGCCAGGTGACGTCGGCAAGAAGGGAATATTCCACGAAATGCTCCAAGACCTTCTCCACTCTCCCAAGGCAACTCCACTATAAAATAGAGGACCCCTCCCCTCACTCCAACCTGCACCATCACACTTGAGAAGAGAAGATCCAATGTAGGGTCACGCTCTTTCTCATGGAAGATCATTCCACTTGTGTAGTTTAGAGTAAGCTAGTTGGTCATGGGAGTTAGAGTAGAAGTGAGAGCTTCCCTCGGAGTTCCGGAGTTTTCTTCGGATATTGGGTAAAGCTCTCTTGTATCTTTTCTTTTTGATATTAGTTAATATAATTATTTTTCCTATTTATTTATTTTCTCATTTATTATTTTAGTTTTTCTTTTAGTTTACATTTATTTATTTAAGTGATAATTATAGAGAAATTCTTGTGTTGGTTCCACGTCTGTGTATGATGGGTCTATCTGCATGGGTTGTTTGCACCGCAAATGCTTACACAATCCACATAGATTTGTTATGCATGGTTGGCTTGCTCTTTTACGTTGGAGTAAGTTATCTAGGATAGTTGCTTGTATGGTTCAAGGAATTATTCCTAGGCGTGAGTGTGCACCCAACCCCACGGAGGATGGTAGCCGCGAGTGTATGTGACAGCTACACCGGTCTCTGTAATCCACCACGTCCGGGTTGGACAGGTAGGGCCTAGACGCGGTCCGTTGCCTGGATACGTTGAACTTAGTTTCCGAGTTACGTGTCTTGGCGGCGGCCGTGCCCCGATGCGCTTGAATGTATCTGTAATGAAAGCTTAAATAGATATTTGTAACCCCTAGGCTGATACCCTTCTTCTCGTTGTCCTCCCAGTTGACTAGTTCTATCTCTTTATCTTCATATGGAATCCTTGCGTGTGTTTGGTTGCCACCCATCATATCTTCCATCTTTACCCATGTTTTGGTCTAGTTTGCAAGTTATAAATAATAGATGTTTCCTTGTCAATTCACGATATTCTTATCCCTGCTTCCCTGTGAAAAATATAAATACGATAACCTTGGAATACTCCCGGGTGAAATGCTACAATGGTGTTCCGTGCGCTTGCGGAAATTGAATTTAATCTTTTTGCGTAAGAAACGCCAACACTTACTACACACCTGAATCCCATAGATAGATAGAGTAGAATACCTTACTTCATTGCTCAATAAATAATCTCCTTACATGTTACCCGGCCTGGAAGACTAGGGGAACTACTCCCAGGAGGAGCACATACCCGAAGCTTCGAAGAAGAAGAGTCCCGACATCCTCCGGAACTTCCACTCTTCTCTTGCCTCTCACTCACTCCCTACTTATAAACTAACTCGACAGAGCTTCGTTTCTGAAAATGTATCTCAACTCAAGTGTGAAGGGTGCGAGTCGCTTCGAAGCTAGCGGGGGGTATTTATAGCATCCTCAGGACATGGGAGTTCATATAGCCGAAGATGGAGTGGCGGGGCCACCAAGTCTGGCCGGCCGGCCAAGTAGGGTAGCCGGCCGGCCATTGATTTTGGCGGTTCGCCACCGTCTTTTGCGTGGACGTCTCAGATTTGCTCCTGATGTCGGTTCGGAGGTCGGCTACTTGATGGGGGCGGCAGAAATGGAGTAACCGTCAAGTTTAGGCCCAAAAGCCCACTTCTAGATGTCGGTTTCTTTCCACCTGGGTTGGGCCTTGATTTGTTGTGTGGATGACGTGTGCAACCCACTGGAGGAAGATTGGGCTGTTTGGAGAAAAACATAGGCCAGCCGGTCTAGGTTGTAGGCCAGCCAGCGGGCTTTTTCCTGCGATTGCCACGAATTTTTGTGGGTCGGCCTCTTATGACGTGCCCAACATGATCCACAGTCTGGCTATGTGATAGGATATGTGTTTGAGTGGGTAATAAGCTTGTTTTCTCCTATATTTCTCCTGCAATCAAATAATTCACCAAAACTCGTGGAAAGCCATTAGTCCATAAAAATATTCATTTTATTCTTGTTTGATGGCTTTTTATAAACTGGTGTTGGCGGTAAAAGTGATCGTTAAGCACCGCAAACAGGTACACTTCAGGCAATCTTAGTACATGATGGAAATCTGAGTTGACGCTCTTTATTTGCCACGATGATGCTGATAACGAAGCTGTTCCTCAAGTTGTGCAATCTGGTACAGTTGTTGAAGTTGTGGGCATCGAGTCACCCTCCAAGGTGTGCTCCAATTGTTTACAAGAGCTTCTGGCTGAAGTTCTGTCAACTAAAGAAGGCTCACTTCGACGACTGATGGATAAGCAGCAGCAAAAGTTGGCAACGTTGAAGGAGGCACAAGAAGGAGAAGCAGCAATGTCACACCCCAAAATTTCAGTTTTGGGATGTGAACCCTTTTTCAACTTTAAAGAGCAATTTTCTCTAATTTTAAAGGTTTTTCCTCAATTGTTGAATATTTTATTTTTTTCAAAAAGAATTTATTTATTCTTATAAAAATGGTTGTATTTTGTTTTCTTAAGTTGACTTTGACTTGCTTTTATAAAGCTTGCTTTTCATGAAATAAGTTGAAGTTTAAAGTAAATCAAAAGGATTTGATTTGGATTGTATAATTTTAAACAAAAGAAACAATCTATTTTTGAATTTAAATTTTGTAAATTAAAAAGGATAATGTATAAACCTTTTGCACTTTATTTTGATTTCATTTGATTTTACCTAAATTTGTAAGTAGTTTTGAATTTAAAATAAAATAGGGAAAAACCCCTCTCTTAAATGGAACCAAATCCCACCTAAGCCTAAAACACCAGCCCAATAAAACTTAAGGCCTTTCGGCCTGCTTTCTTTCCCTCTCGGGCCGATCCCATTTTTCCCCTCTCCCTCCCCACTCGCGCCCAGCCCACCATACCGACCCACCCCAGCCAGCCCAGCCGCCCCCACCCTTCTCCCTCCTCCCACCACCGCCGCCACCGGCAATCTCCCCCGGATGCCGCCGCCGCCGCATGAATGCCGCACCCTCCCGCGCGCAACAACACCTCCACAACCTCCCTCCTTCACTCCCCTGCCATTTTCCCCACTTCGCCCTCACTTAATTCCCAGATTGAAACGCTCCGGCCATTAATGGCCATAACTCGCCGGCGACCTCCGCGCCCGGCCACCTCCCCTCGCCCCCGGCCCTATAAAAGGCGACCCCGCGCCCTCTCGACCCCCTTTCGCTCTCCCATCAGTCGCCGCTCATGAATCCTCGCCCAAGCGCCGTCGCCGCCACCGTCTTCTTGACCTCCGGTGAACCGCGCAGCCGCGCACCGTCCGCCATCGCTGAGCCGCCTCCTCCCCTTCTGACCCTCCCTCGTGTGCACAGGACCTCAAGGAGCCGTGACGAACCCTGGGAGACGAGCTCCGGCCACCGGAACACCCTCCACACCGAGCTTCATCGGCCACCGCCACCACTCGTCGTCTACGGCCACATCCCGGCCTCTTCCGACGACGCGCGACCTCCTAGGTGAGCGCGCCTTGGTCCCCTCTCCCTCTCGCGCCTCTCGCGGCGAGCTTCAGAGCTCGGGAGTACCGCCACGGCCCCACTCCGGCGAGCTTCGCCGTGCCTGAGCGGTGGCGCCGCCCTGACCCGGCCACCCGGTCCACCATGGACCAGTGGACCGCGACCTCTTTCCGGTCCACAGGATGTGTGGACTAGGTCCACGGATTTTCCCGTTCAAAAATAATTCTAATGAAATCCAGAAAATGTGCCGTTTACAATTTAGCCCCTGTGGTTTCATCTTATCAACCCGCAATTCTTTCAGCCCTTATATTGCGCATAAGCCCCTGGAATTCAGTTTGTATCTCATTTTAGTCTCATAACCTTTGTTTAACCATATCTCTTGATCCGTAACTCCAAATTAAGTGATCCTTGCGCTCAAATTCTCGTGACGAACTAATCTATCCAACAATAGCCCTTGTTAAACCATTTTATTATTGTTTCTCCCCTGCATTATGTATTTATTGTATGCTTGCATTGTTTTTCATGTTTGTGCGGATAGGAATACGCACTCGGGAATCACATGAAGATCTAGAAACAAGATCATTGAGCAGCAATATCTCTAAAGGCAAGTGTCCTTGACGCATTTTGTATCCAAGTTTATAAATGTTTTTGTTTACGAAAATGCATGCTTGAGTCAATATGCTATCGAACCTATATGTAGGGTTTACTAGAATTTCCATATCATTCCTCGTCGCTCTAGTTTTCTTTACCTGTTTATGAGTAGAACTGCTTAGCCTTGCTCTGTGTCGGGTTGGGAAGGATATAACTTGATTAATTGAACTACTGTCACATGAGGGTTGAAGGGTAATTCTTTAGCAACATGAATGGAGCTTAGGGATTTGGGTGACTGGTATGGGAGCTGTGCTGGGGTTACCGGCAGCTCGGGGATTGTTTGGGGTTACCGGCAGTCCCTTGGTTTGTTGATCACCTAAATCTAAGGACCGGTTCGTGGAGCGACCACCCATGAATACCGTACAGCCACGAGTCCAAGTATGGGCGCGGCCTGGCCTATTAAATAGTGGAGACTAGTTCTGTGCGTGCCAAATGGCGGTGCAAGGAAGGCGGGTTACGCCGGAATCGTCGGGAGAGAGATGTGTGGGGACAGGAGGGTTACTCCTCGGAACCATATGGCACAAGAGGGGGCCTCTAGGGTGAAGGGTATACTTCCCCTATCGGTGGAACCTAAGTGGGCACGTACAAGCTGGAGGAAACTACGGAAAAGCCATGTTGTGATCTCCTGGCCGCACACCTAAGGAAGTGTGCATGTGCTTGGCCGGCATGGCATAAAGGAGACTTTAGTCCACCTGGCAACAAGGGACGAAATCACAAACTCGTGGGGAAATTTGTACAACCTCTGCAGAGTGTAAAACTGTCATGACAGCCATGCTCACGGTCAAGAGCGGCATGGACCCTCACACGATTAGCTGGAAATGGTGGTTCTGGAAGAGCAATCACAGTAGGGTAACTGTGATCAGGTGGTGTAACCCGTATATGTACAGGTGGAGTAACCTGTAGAGATGTACAGGGTGGTTGGAACCTTTGATCTTGGCAAGGTAGAGTAACCTTGGCCGTCTGGAGATATATAACACATAGTAAATAGGAGCTGCTTTTATGACATGATTTACTCAACTGCATTTATGCAAATAAACCCTTATAAGCCTTTCTTGTTATTAGCCAACATGTCATACTTTCCCCCACTTGCTGAGTACTCTATGTACTCATGTGAACCATATACCGTTTTCTGTTTGCTGCTCAGTGAACGAAGCTGCCGAGAAATGCCTCAAGGATGAGAAGTGGAGATCTAGGCCTGCAAATCTTTCGGTCGACTGCCTGTGGAGTTGAAGGATGCCAATGCTTAGATTTATCCCGCTGCAGTGTAATCTTTTCGTTTAGACCAATTGGTCATTCTTGTAATAAAGTTATTGATTTCATAAAGATATCATTCTTTTATCACATAAGTTGTCCTGTGTGCGTGAAAACTTGATCCTGGGCACGCATACACATGCATTCGGTTTTGGTCTTTAAAACCGGGTGTGACAAGCAATGAAATCTCTGTCCGATGAGATTGAATGTTTGATGAAGCAAACTGAAGCTGACATTGCCCGCCTGGAGGAACTGCTGAAGCTCCATCACTTGCCGCGTCCTGGGCAAACTGTACACTGAAATCTTAAGTATACTCTCCTTACCCTTTGGACGTGCGATGGATGTAGTTTTGTTTGTTATTTGGGATTATGTCTCGCGATACATGTTTATGAACCGTCAAGAAGAAGCTTGTATCTATATTCTATCGTTCATGTTCTGTGATCTGTGTAACTTCTGTTACAATTCAAATGACTTTCGGGATCGTAATTGGACAAAGAAATGGGCCAGCAAAATGGGATCCCGGCCCCGCTACTCTATGAACGGAAACCAATTACGTCTATGGGCTATAAACACGACGGCCCAATAATACGCTGGGCTTCTTCCGGACTCTATTTGGACCGTGCAACAATCTGTGACGAAATGCGCACTGACATGTGGGTCCGATCCAGCCAGCCCACGAACAAACAGTAAGAAGACGACCCACCTTGTGGTGGGACCCACCTTCGTTATTTGGCTTGGAAGTGGGCCACAACTATCCCCTAGCCCACGAGCTACGACGAAAAAGCCCAACAAAACACGGGCCATCGATTTCGGAAGCCCAGCTGAAATTGGGCCATAAGCGAGCTAAATCACGATTTATAACGAAAATGGGCGATGCCATGCCAGCAGCCACGTCGGATCGCTATCCAATGTGGCCAGTGGCTATGTTCGACTTAGTTTATGACAAACGAAGAACCATCACCATCCTGTGGTCTGCACCTAAAAAAGGTCATAAATCACGACTGGCCACGCTTGACTGCTGACGGACCCCAAATAGTCATAAATCACGATTTATGACGAAATTTTCGCACTAGCAGCAGTCGGTGACACCTTAATTTCGTCATAAATCAGCACATTTGTTCTAGTGAATATAAAGGCAAAAATGATGTATTGTCAGGATCCAGGAAGGGACTTATACCTCATTGATCTTATTTTTGGAGTTGGTCAGCTGGCTTCGTGCTGTCAAGTTCATGCCAGAGTATTAAACATGAGAAATATCAGATGAGTACTCATGATACTCTTTGAACCATGAAGTCTGAAGAAGCTTTGGCGAACTTTCTAATAGGAATTCAAAGAAAGATACTTGTAAAAATTATGTCCCATGTGGTGAGTCTTCGACTCAACAGTACTGGTGTTACATTTATGATTAGTTATTTTTCAGCGATAGAGGACTTCCCTATCGATCATGAGGTGTCTATGTGATGATTTCGTGAATTTCAAGATCAGTCAAGCCAATCTCCCGTAGGCATTCATACGTGTATGGTGCGCGTGTGTGCATGTTCATAGGGTGAGTACTTGTACATGCATATCGTGAGTGTCAATTGTGTATTTTCACAAAAAGGGACTTGTACAATCAAAATTTTATATCTCGTATTCAAATTTGCATAAAGAAGTTGACTAAGGAAATGAATAGGTTTCGAGAGGATAGCTCCATGGTCTATGGACACAACATCAATGGACATTGGTTGGAGCTTACAGATGATAAGGACGGAAATGCTTTGTGGAAGCGCCGCAAACAAAGGTTGTGGACGGAGACGTGCAGTAATCTTATATTTACTAATTAGAGGCTCCTTTTGGAGCCTTCACGTTAATCATGGTAAAAGTCCTAAAAATTATCACAAAAAAGCAAAACATCTGACCGTCTATTTCAATGTTTAGCAAAGCGTAACCATTAGATCTACATAATCTCCCTAGCCAAGGGCATCCACGGCAACGTGCACACGTATAGGAAAAGGACTCCCATGCAATCAATAACAGCTGGCCGCTACGGGCAACTTATGTATAAAAAGTAGACTTTCTGAACAAACTAAGGAAAGATAAAAGTCGTGAAGGCCGCGACTTTTGTATGCCATACCAATGATAATTAGTCTTTGAATTGGGGCTGGGCATAAAACCCGAGCCCGAAGACCGAACCCGAAATTACCCGATCCCAAACCCGATCTACCCGAAATTGAAAACCCGAGCTCTAATTTCGGGTTCTAAGCTTCAAAACCCGAAATAGAACTGTTTAATCGGTTTCCCCTTCCAGTACCCGAAATGCCCGAAATACCCGAATAATCATCTGACCCTTCACTTTCAGCCCAGTCCAACTTCTTCCCATAGGCCGAGCTCTCCAACCATCATGGCCAAGCCCACAAATCGTGCATATAAGACACAAAACCTAGCAGCCAGCCACCACATCTTGCGTAATCCCGTAGCCAGCCGCCACACATACGCACCCCTCCCCTTCGAGCCTTCCCTGCGATGGCGGTGGCGCACGCACGCGGCGATGGTGGCCTGCAGTGGCATGTGCGCGTGGAGATGGTGGCCTGCTGGGGGCACGCGCGCCGGGCATGGTGATGGGAAGCTTGCTGGGACGCACGGCGCGGTGATGCTGACAGGAAGGGGCGCACGCAGTGTGGCGACGGTTTGGAGATCGGGCAGTTCGGGATTACCCGAACCCGAACCCAAAATAACGGGTACCCGAACTGTCGGGTCTCTCCTCCTTTCGGGTAAATTTCGGGTGTCATATTTGAAAACCCGAAATTTGAAAAACCCGATTAACCCGACCCGAAATGTCGGGTAAACCCGAACGCCCAGCCCTACTTGAATGGAACAAGAGAAGGCTAGTCCTTATAATAGTCTCCGCGACGCATCCTTTTTTTCCTTCTGACTTTTTTTTTTCTTTTCGATGAAAGAAGAGAAGCTGGCGGCCGCGGCGCTTGGGGGATGTTAACGGTAATTCTTTTCCTTGCAGTGTAGAGATTTTTTTCCCTTGCTGCTAGAGAGGAGAAGCTACAAGTCCCATGTTTTTTTCCCCTGCTGATATAGAGAGGAGAAGCTAGAAGTCCCATGTGCTTTGCCGTCATCGCTCTCACTCCCACCATCTCTGCGCAACCCAAAACGTCACCGTCAAAGGTCGAGTCGCCGAGTCGGCCCGCCCTAATCAGTTTTGAGTTGCGGCTGCTGTCAACGCTTCGGCGGGTGCTGCGGTCGTCACGCCAAGCGGCCGCGGCACTAGCGAACCTACGCCCTCGCCTCGCCCCATCGTCCTAGCCGGAGGCGCGCGAGCACGCGGCGGGGCGCTGTGCCGTCGCTCCTCGACATCCTCGCAGGCGGCCGCGATAGCGCCCCTTCCCCACGCACGCTGCGACGCTGGGACAGCGCTGTACCACCTCTCCCTCACCGCCGTCAACCAATCTAAGCTCGCGTGCGCCCCGGGCGCCACCTAGACCCTGCTCGCCATCGCGGCCGACGCCGCCGAGCTGGTGCAGTTCCGCAGGCTGGTGCTCATGGTGGCATGTGTTGGCGCTTTCTAGGTACCTATTTTATATGACAAATATGGTATTTTTAATACCTTATTATGTCATTATTGCTAACAATTAACCCCATTATTATATATATGCGTAGTTTCTGTGTATTTGGAAAGATTTGCAGAAAACAGGTGGAAATTGAGAAACTACGGATAAAGAGCTGCCGGAGGCCCGAAGAACGAGAAATTGGAGGCCGTGCCGGTCGGCACAGCCACCGTGCCGACCGGCACAACAGGAGTCGAGCCTGAACATGAAGCCCACTCGGAGAATATGAAGCCCAGATAAAATATCAGAGTCAGAGTCGGTGAAGTCCAGCCCATAATCGAAAGGAACTATAAAGAGGAGATCTTGGTCGCGAAACAAGAGAGACGAGGAGACAGATAGAAGTTTTGACCTAGGTTGAAGGTTGTGGCGGCGAAGACGGCGATCACCGATCATCACCACCAAAAAGGAAGATCGTGCCGACCGGCACACTGCCGTGCCGATCGGCACCTGTGGGTTCACGCCAAAATCCCGCGTCCTATTGTAGCAATGTTCATGTGTTGCAGTATGATGCGTGAGTAGATCTCATATTCTCTCCGTGGCGAGGGAAATCTGGTTATGTAACTCACACACTTACAATACTCTTTTGATGTGTTCGGTCTAGGTGATGCTTTTATTTCGTATCTGATCAATACGTGATTATCACATAGTGCAAGAAACCAGTGGGGAGCTATTAACCCTTGTCGTGACAGGATCGGGGCGATCGAAACCACCATGTCTTGTAGAATACTAAACCTATCAATTGAACAACAATCCGAGTTGCATGCCAGTACCCCAAACCATAAGAGAGAATCCTTTTCATAACCTTGTTACAACCGCAGATACTTTCACCTCTAAGTTGTTAATCATCCTCTTCGCACACACATCTTTGCTATATTAATTTAGTAGTTTAAATAATAGTTTAAGTCCCGCTTGTTCTCTGTGGTTCGATATTAAACCTTGGAATACTCTAAGGGGAAGTGCTACAACTGTACACCGTTCACTTGCGGTATATAAGTTAGGTGCGTACAAACGACCAACAAGCTCTTTCTGGCGCCATTGCCGGGGAGCAAGCCAGTTCTTTTACTATTTGTTTATTCTACTAACCTCTAATCCTCGCTTTTCTAGTTTGTTTTTGTGTTTTCTTTCTGTGTTTTCAGGATGGGTACTCCTGAACCGGCTCATACGGTTAGGGAGCATTCACTACCGTCTCCAGGATTACTGATTCCACAAACTTCTGATGAGAAAGTCACTGCTTCGTCATACGTTCTCAACCCGACCATCATCAGTATGGTTGAGAACAGCAAATTCTCTGGGACGAAGGACGAGAACCCGTACACACATCTGCAAGATCTAGAAGTTCTCTGTCAGACCTTTAAGCATGAAGGAGTGCCTCAGAATTGGTACAGATGGTTGCTATTTCCATTTTCTCTAGATGGAAGAGCCAAGGATTGGTATAAATCTGCAGCCCGTGAAGCTAAAGGAAACTGGGATAAGCTTGTAGGAATATCTGTTAGCATTTCTTCCCGCTTCCGAAGGTGCAGAAACTGAGAAGGGAAGTGGTTAACTTTGAGCAAATGAAAGAAGAAACCCTCACGCAAGCATGGTTGCGCTTCCAATCTTTATTGAAGCAAGGGCCTGATTTGGGCATGGATGATAACTTGACTGCGCAGACATTCTACATGTCTCTCGAAGGAACCTCCAGGATGCATCTGGATAGTTCGGCTGGAGGGAGTTTCCTCGACTTAACTGCCACTGCAGGTCTGGATCTTTTGGGTAAGATATCGAAGACTGAAGCTATGCATAGGCATTGGGAAGAATTCCAAGAAGATCCAATTCCTCTTGAAAGGTCGATGCTAGCAAAAGGTTCTTTTGGACCAAAAGCCGAAGCGGAAAGCTGTACAGTATCCGAAGTCGAATTAACAGTAAGGACAGAAGAACCAGTGCAAGATGATCTGAAAAGACCAAAATCTGAAGAGGTGCCGACCAGCACAGTTTCTGTGCCGATCGGCACACATGAGCCCTGTGTGCCGACCGGCACAATCCTCGAGCCGACCGGCACGAATCCTTCTGTTAAAGGGATTTCCAAAACTGAAGCTGTAATATTAGAGGAGCATGAAAACAACTTCGTGAATAAATTCCCAAGACCAGTAGGAGATCCAACCTTGAGTAATGCTAAACCGTTGGACGAGTTTGAACCGTTGGATTGGATTCCTATAGATTTCAGCTCAAATCTGCTAAGTATGAGGAGAACATATGACCCAAGGTATGTCTCTACTACAGGAGTTCAGTATAACTTCCCTAAAAACACTAGAACTTCAGAAATACTGGACAATGTCATCATTGGTGAAGTATTGGGGAAGTTGTATAAGGATGATATGAAAATTGATCAGATCGAGGTTCAACAAGCAAAAAAGCTGTTTGATAGTTGTTTTGTCCCGTCGCCGTATGAAGGATTATGCGGAGTATATGCAGTTGGCCTTACAAAAGGAACAGAAGTTGATCCGTACATACCGTGCGAAATCGGGCATAGAAGCTTTCCTAAAGCACTATGTGATTTTGGTTCCCGCGTCAGTTTGATGACGTATGAAGCATTCATGGATATGCCTTATAACATAAAAGGAAGATTGCTAGGAACCGAGCTTGACTAATCATGGCGGATGGAAGGAGAACTAAACCACTGGGAGTTATCAAGGATATGAATGTTGAGGTGAAAAGGAACGCTATACCAGTGGATATTTTTGTTCTTGATAAAGGTGAAGTTGGAGTTGAAGATATTATTTTGGGAAGACCTTTCTTGAAGCTTGTACAAGCTGTTATTGATGCCGGAAAAGGTCACCTAAAATTGACTCTGGGTGGAGAGGAAGTCCTCTTTGAATTCAAAGACCCACCCGTCGTTCAAGAAAGTGAAGACCCACCCTCTCTTCAAGAATTCTTTACAGAAAAGGATGAAGAAATCAGTACAGGATACTCAGATCCGTTGAATAAACTGTTTGAAGAATCAGATAGGGAAGAGGTCGAGATCCAAGATGGTGCCAACCAGCACACAGGCTGTGCCGATCGGCACAGTGGTGGTGCCGACCGGCACAGCATCGAAAAGCCTCAATTTGAGCCTTTGGGTAATCTGGATCCTGGTGCAGCACCAGAAGTGGAACTGAAGCCACTTCCTGACGGTCTGAGGTATGAATACTTAGGCAAGGATAAAACTTATCCTGTCATCGTCAATAGTGTTTTGACTAAAGAAGAAACAGAACGATTGCTTGGTGTTCTAAGGAAATACAAGAAAGCCATAGGATATAGTATTGATGATATCAAAGGAATAAGCCCAGCTTTTTGCACACATAAGATCAATCTTGAACAATCAGCCAAGCCAGTTCTTGAAGGCACGCGACGATTGAAGGAAGGCATGAAGGAAGTTGTAAAGAAAGAAGTGCTGAGACTTCTTAATGCAGGAATGATTTATCCTGTTGTTGATAGTGAATGGGTGAGTCCAGTGCATTGTGTACCAAAGAAGGGAGGACTGACAGTTGTGCCTAATGAGAATAACGAGTTGATCCCTCAACGAACAATTACAGGATGGCGAATGTGCATTGATTACAGGAAATTGAATACCGCTACAAAGAAAGACCATTATCCATTACCATTCATTGATGAGATGCTTGAAAGGTTAGCCAAAAACTCTTATTTTTGCTACCTCGATGGTTATAGTGGTTTCTTTCAAATTCCTGTTAGACCCGAAGATCAGCGTAAGACCACTTTCACTTGTCCTTATGGAACTTATGCTTATCGACGAATGCCATTCGGTCTTTGCAACACACCAGCCACATTTCAGAGATGCATGAATGCTATATTTGCTGAATTCATTGAAGACATTATGGAGGTATTTATGGATGACTTCTCTGTTCATGGTATTGATTTTGATCATTGCTTAGCAAATTTAGAGAAAGTACTAAAGAGGTGCGTAGAAGTTGATTTAGTTCTTAATTGGGAGAAATGTCACTTCATGGTAACCGAAGGGATTGTCTTGGGGCATCTTATTTCTAACCGGGGCATTGAAGTAGACAAAGCTAAGATATCCACAGTTGAAAGGTTGCCACCACCTACTGATCTTAAGACTCTACAAAGTTTTCTTGGACATGCAAATTTTTATCGCAGATTTGTCAAGGTTTATTCAAAGATTGCTAAGCCGTTGACGGAATTGCTGCAAAAGGACGTTGAATTTGAGATGAATGATGAAAGACTTACCGCATTTCGGAAGTTGAAAGAAGCCTTATGCTCTGCACCTATTATGCAACCTCCGGATTGGAATTTACCTTTTGAGATTATGTGCGGTGCAAGTGACTATGCAGTAGGAGCGGTTCTTGGACAGCGAAAGAAAGGTAAAGTACATGCTATCTACTATGCTAGTAAAACTCTTAATGAAGCCCAGATTAACTATACAACAACAGAGAAAGAAATGCTAGCTGCCATATTTGCATTTGAGAAATTTAGATCCTACATCCTCAACTCTAAGGTCATTGTCTATACGGATCATGCTGCTATTAGATATCTTGTCTCTAAAAAGGAGTCGAAACCTAGATTACTTCGTTGGGTTTTGATGTTGCAAGAATTTGATTTGGAGATTAGAGACAAGAAAGGGATTGAGAATTCAGTAGCAGATCATCTATCTCGTTTGGTGATTGAGGACAAGGAAGGATGCATTGGTGATGCCATGGCACAAGAGCAATTATTTAGAGTTAAGGATTATCGAGAATCATGGATGCAAGACATCATAAATGGATTCACAGGGAAGCTGACTGATTGTAGCAAGAATTCAAGAAAGAGGATTGTCAGTGAAATGAGGAAATTCATATGGGATGATCCTTATTTATACAGATATTGTGAAGATGGAGCTGTTCGAAGGTGCGTACCTCGCGATGAACGCGAAAGCATATCGGAAAAGTGTCATTCATCTGAGTATGGTGGACATTATGGGCACTTTCGAACACAAGCAAAGGTATGGGCTAGTGGATTTTATTGGCCTTCGATGCATGAAGATGCAAAAAGGTATGTTGCTAGATGCCCCTAATGCCAAAGAATTGGAAATGTTAATGCTCGTAATGCTATGCCTTTGAAGTATAACTTGCAAGTTGATATATTCGATGTTTGGGGCATGGATTTCATAGGACCGTTTGTTAATTCTCATGGCTATGAATATATTTTGGTTGCTGTGGACTATGTGTCAAAGTGGGTAGAAGCAATACCATACCGAGCTAGTACAACTAATGAATCCAAGACGATGTTGAATGAGTACATATTTCCAAGATATGGTGTTCCTAGAGTTATTATAACGGATGGTCGAACTCATTTTACTGGACATGAGTTTACTAAAACTTTGAAGAAGATGGGTATTGAGCATCGAGTTGGAACAGCCTATCATCCACAGACCAATGGTCAAGCAGAAACTTCTAATAAGCAGTTGAAAGGAATTCTCCAGAAAATTGTTACAAGAGAAGGAAATGATTGGTCAAATAAGTTGAATGGCACACTTTGGGCTTATCGCACAGCATTCAAAACACCAATAGGTATGACACCCTACCAATTCGTCTATGGAAAGACTTGTCATTTGCCCGTGGAGTTAGAACATAGGGCATATTGGGCGATCAAAGAGATGAATTTGGATTTGGATGCTGCTGCGGTGAAGAGAAAGATTCAAATTAGTGAACTCGAGGAAATGCGTTTAAAAGCTTATGAAAATGCAGCTATCTATAAAGAGAAAACAAAGAACTGGTATGATAAGAAGCTATTGAAAAAGGAATTTTACGAAGGAGATAGAGTGCTATTATTCAATTCAAGATTTCGGTTGTTCGGTAAAGGCAAATTGAAAAGCAAATGGGATGGACCGTATCTTGTTCATAAAGTTCTTCCTTCCAGAGCTGTTGTCATCATGGATGGAAAGCAAAATAAATACCCGGTGAATGGCCAACGACTAAAGGTATATTTTGAACCCGACACTTTTGAGTTAAAGTCATTTGATATATATTATGTGGATTAAGTGATTGGGTGGTCGAGCTTAACGATGTAAAACAAAAGCACTGTTGTTTTTGCTGTTTTCCGTGTATTTTCTGTTTCTTTGATTTTATTGAGTCGTGCGAGGCAAAATTGCCTGTGTGCCGACCGGCACAAGCTCGTGCCGACCGGCACAAGAGAGTCCGTGTCGTTTTCGAGTCAAGTTTTTGCCTTTTCTCCAAGACATGCTTCGATGACTTCCAAATTTAAGAGATAGAGTCCGTTTGGATCAAGAGAATTATGGATATATATATGAAGGAGTCGTCTCGGATCTCCGCATCAAAAATCGAGCGCCGCCAGAGTTCCAATCAAACCCTAGAACAGAGAGCAATGCAAGACGGCGGAATCGGCAGCGGAGGCGACAATGCCGATCGGCACGATGGTGGTGCCGACCGGCACGGAGGTGCCGACCGGCTCGGAGGCGATGCCGATCGGCGCAGCGGTCGCCAATGAGCCTGACTCTGCCATGGGAGGGCAACAGGAACCTTAACCCCACCGAGAACGATCCGATTGTCTGGTCACACTTGAAGCAGCGATGGATGTACAAGAGTGAAGCGGATGCGTTCAATAGAGAGGAGAAAGAGCTGGATGAAGCCCTTCAGAAGAAGGTCCGGGAAGTGCTAGTACGCAAAGGTAAATCCAAGGTAATTGATGATAGCACACCAGTCTCCGGTAGGTACACAATGGATCGACTTCTCGCTATGGAATGCCCTTTGACATATGATGATCTTATCGCCTTTGAATCAATACTTACTGATAGTGAGAAGGAAGAGTTGGACAAAGATTACTTTCTGACCATCCATAGGTCTCGGCTTAACGATGGGAGGACTTCTGATGGTGGTGCCGACCGGCACGCAGCTGGTGCCGATCGGCATGGTATGCTTCCACGCGTCCTGACTGTCTGGGAAGACGAGAAGATGATACACAAGAACACCAGAGGTTTTGGGTGTAAGTGGCTTTACTGTCAGAAAGACCATCAGAGGCAGATTGAGAATTATCTAGCTGATCCTGAATGCATCCCTGCGACTTTCGTCTTTGATGATGGATTCCCCGTTGCTAAAGGACGCATGACCCCTAAAGAGATCAATGACGAAATTCAGAGGCGTATTGACAGGGACAATGCTGCACGGAGAAGAGCACGCAATCTTGCAGATTTAGAAGCATATTTTGCAAAAGGCATCCGTGCCGACCGGCACGACGCTTGTGCCGATCGGCACGACCTCAAGGTTGTGGACTTTGTTGAGATATCTGATGAATCCTCTGATGATGAGCCAGAACCGAAGAGATCAAAGGAAGTAGAGGGAGTTCGGCGTTCCGCTCGTCTTTCTTCAAAGCCACGAGCAAGATATACCTCGGAATCGGTGTGCTATATAGAGACATCACCGGAGCATGAACCCCCATTAGCTAATCTTGTTGGGAAGGATGAAGACGATCCCGAGGAGGATCTGGAAGAAGATCCCGAGGAACCAATGGAAAACGAGCCAGAACCTGCTGATGCCGAACCACCTAGTGCAGAAGGAGCTACAGGAAGCCTTGCAGGAGCTCAAGGAAGTGCAGAGCCGCGTAATCAGGTGAATGGTGCCTTGTGCCGACCGGCACGAGGACCGTGCCGACCGGCACCTAGGGGTTTTAACAGAAACTCGCCCCTGCGAGATGAGCGTCATGATCGTCCTGCCAACTGTTGCCCAATCTGCAGAAGAAACATCGAACGTCTTTATTATGACGTGGAAAGATGCCATAGGTACCAACGGGACATTGATATACGAATTGAAGATATGAAAAGCTTGGCTGCGGCGGATTACTCTTTTCTCATGCGGAACATTCGAAATCTTTAGCATGTTGAGGAGGCATGGCATGTCAGATTAGGTTGGTCTAGTTGTCTTTCTTTTGCAATAGGGACATTGCAAGGTTTGAGTGTGGGGGATTCGCCCTTACATTTCTTAAGGTCGTTTGCTTCGATTTAGTATAGTTTGAGTTAGTGTGTGAAAGTGTGAGAGTTTTCTTAGTTTTCTTAGAGAGGTTTGAGATGGTGTGCTTAGTTAAGCTTCGAGGTCAAGAATGATTGCAATGTCTTGAATAAAGTTGGTGTTAGTTGTCGAATCGATGCGTTACCCCATATTCTTGATTTTATTTTTGACGATCGTTTTGCCAATCTACTTGAGTTTATTGAATAATCGCTTGGCTTCGTATACCAACTTTTCGAAAACCCCTTCTATCATCATAGTTGAAGCATTTAGCTAAGGAATTGATTTTATTCCTATTACACTAAGCCAAATGAGATGAGAGAAGCCTACACATAAGCCTTTTGATAGGAAGACGTCTTTGTCAACTCTTTGCTTTTGATTACGACTAGGCTAGAAGGGAGAAGTTTCATTTGTTCATCTCAGGTTGCTAGCCATCTATCATCAAATTCTTTCTATCCAAAAACCAATACTTCATTATTTCTCCCTCCTCCTTGATACAACCTACAAGCAAAGTGAAGTTTGAACAGATTTCTTTTCAAAACGTGCTCTGATAGCAGTCTGCAATAAAATTAAAAAAAAGATGAGAAGAAAAACAAGGAAAAAGAGAAAATAAAGAAGGTGCCGACCGGCACGTGTCTGTGCCGATCGGCGCACAAGAAAAATAAAGAAAAAAAGAGAGGTCAAAAGGAAGAGAAAAATGAATATCAGAGGAAGCAGACTGCAGGAAGAGTTAAAATTTTAAAAGATCTGCATATACTTCAAGTTGATCCCATCTTAATTCTATTCCATTCATTCTCGGTCGTTTTCTTTTACCCTTGATCCTTGTGCTTATATTTTCTCATGATGAAAACTCCCTTTTAGAAGGCATGATTGAGCAGATTGTTGACTTAGTTGTTCTTTCGATTCAATTTGGTTATACTACTCTCCGAGATCCACAAAAGAGCTTTAAACTATAGAATAGGAGAGGGAAGGAAACACTTTTGAGCGATGAGTGAGATCTCAAGCTTTTTGCATTCATCTTATGTGATATAAAGGGAGACAAAAATATTAGTTTGAGATAAGCCTTGTGATTGATTTGGTTGACTCAAGTTTCGAGGTGAAATTGTTTTCAAAATTGAGAGAAAGTCTTGTGGAGGAATACTAATTCGATGAGATGATTAACATTAGTTAAGTTGAAGATTTGTGAGAGTTTTTGCCTCTTAGCATGATGAAAGCACGGTGATGATTTTCTTGGTTTGTATTGCTCGAGGACTAGCAATGATTTGAGTGTGGGGGAGCCGTTGGCGCTTTCTAGGTACCCATTTTATATGACAAATATGGTATTTTTAATACCTTATTATGTCATTATTGCTAACAATTAACCCTATTATTATATATATGCGTAGTTTCTGTGTATTTGGAAAGATTTGCAGAAAACAGGTGGAAATTGAGAAACTACGGGTAAAGAGCTGCCGGAGGCCCGAAGAACGAGAAATTGGAGGCCGTGCCGGTCGGCACAGCCATCGTACCGACCGGCACAACAGGAGTCGAGCCTGAACATGAAGCCCACTCGGAGAATATGATGCCCAGATAAAATATCAGAGTCGGAGTCGGTGAAGTCCAGCCCATAATCGAAAGGAACTATAAAGAGGAGATCTTGGTCGCGAAACAAGAGAGACGAGGATACAGATAGAAGTTTGACCTAGGTTGAAGGTTGTGGCGGCGAAGACGGCGATCACCGATCATCACCCCCAAAAAGGAAGATCGTGCCGACCGGCACACTGCCGTGCCGATCGGCACCTGTGGGTCCACGCCAAAATCCCGCGTCCTATTGTAGCCATGTTCATGTGTTGCAGTATGATGCGTGAGTAGATCTCATATTCTCTCCGTGGCAAGGGAAATCTGGTTATGTAACTCTCACACTTACAATACTCTTTTGATGTGTTCGGTCTATGTGATGCTTTTATTTCGTATCTGATCAATAAGTGATTATCACATAGTGCAAGAAACCAGTGGGAAGCTATTAACCCTTGTCGTGACAGGATTTGGGCGAACGAAACCACCATGTCTTGTAGAATACTAAACATATCAATTGAACAATAATCCGAGTTGCATGCCAGTACCCCAAACCATAGGAGAGAATCCTTTTCATAACCTTGTTACAACCGCAGGTTCTTTCACCTCTAAGTTGTTAATCATCCTCTTCGCACACACATCTTTGCTATATTAATTTAGTAGTTTAAATAATAGTTTAAGTCCCGCTTGTTCTTTGTGGTTCGATATTAAACCTTGGAATACTCTAAGAGGTAGTGCTACAACTGTACACCGTCCACTTGCGGTATATAAGTTAGGTGCGTACAAACGACCAACAGTCTGCAACGTGGCCGCCCGCACGGAGGGCCGCGCCGCGCTGATGGATGCCGGCGCCGTGGCGGTGGTGTCCGCCATCCTCTTCCACGACGCTGCTCCCAGCTCCGACCGGCGGCAATGGTGCATAGTGGCGCTGTACGGCATGAGCAGGGGGAGCGTGCAGTTCTGTGGGCTCGCGACTCGCTAGAGCAACACGAAGGCGGGCAGGTCCAAAACGCGAAGAACGCGAGGACAAGGATATGGTGCGCCGCAATCAGCCAGATCAGGAAGAATACGAAATAGCGCTCCAAAATGCAAGTAGCCGTGACCAGAATGCGGCAACCGGATATCCTCTGCTGAAACGACACCCTGCCGTGAGGGTCACTAGCAGTGGCCCCGTGCTCATGCCTGCTCTGCATGTCAGTGACTGCACGGCATGGCAGCACGGCAGAGGAGCCGGCCAGGAAAAAAAAAAAGATGGCGCATCTCAGGTTGTTTTGCGCGGATCAACGCTTTTCACTCCCGAGCCGGCTCGCCCTTACTGAATTATCTCTAAATAATCTTATATTAATTATGCAATCAATCTCATAAATTCAACATATTTTTGCTAATTTTATGTAGTTCATGTGTTATCCTGGTAAGCCACCATGCATAATGAATCTTTCGTGTCCCGTAGCAACGCACGGGCAAATTGCTAGTAATAGTCTAATTTTATCTCTTATTCTTTCATCTTCTACATCGATGTTGTCCTGCCGGAAGCATATATACATCGATCAAATGTTATCTATTTTGTCTCTTATCCTTCCATCTACTTTTCTTTTGACAGGTGCTTCATTTTTCTATACTAGTAAAAATGCACGTGCGCCACCCACGTGTCCGTTCAAATGACATCACTTGGCAGGACTTTATCATACAAAGAAAATAATATGATGTACCGTGTATGTATCATAAAAAAACACACTTCTCACACATCATTGCATTTAAGTACCATAACGACATTAACACGATAAGCTCAAGAATCTGATAAAATAACGACATTGTTTGAATTTAAAGACACTAATTGATTTCGAGACATAAAAGACATGACGTGGCGCATAGCTCTTATTCATTGTCGGTAACGATAGCTACCATATTTATTTGAGAGTCTTTATTTTCATGCACCCTCAAAGCACATTCATATCTTCCAGGCGGTCACGGCCAAGCTGACGTGCTTTATTAGGCGCATTTGTTAGACGCCTTTGAAATCCTACAATTTAATGAAGTAAAATCAACGCCAATTCAGATGTAGGTTACAAAAAATGAAATGGACCAGAACACATTTTTGCTATATTTACCTCTCATTGCCTCAGCTTCTGGCCTGTCGGGCTCAAAAATAATTTTGCTATATCGAGTAGTGACAAGAACACCTGCATTTAAATAATTTGAGGATATGAGAGGTAAGAAGGCAATGGTGAGAACATATTGTGTTCATTTCAAAATATGTCTTCATTCGATACCTCTTCTTGTGTTCATTTGCACATAGAGTGCAGCAATGGTGTTAAAATATTGTGCCGCGGTCGCCATTCTCCAGCGTGGCGCAAAATATGTGGACTGCGGACATAGATGACGAGAATCTGCATACTGCGCATCAAATAATCACATTATATTTAACGAGAAAGGCGTGTATCTATTTTAAATAATTACATACACAACGTACCACATGTTCATTGTGGCGACATGCCTGCTTGGTCGTCTCCAGGTGCGTTTTGTGTCATGGACATCAGATATATAGACAACCACGCCAATAACATCTGTAGGAAGAGTTATGACATATGTTAGAGAAGCAATACCCAGTTTTATTACTAAACTAACAAAGGTGACAAGCATACCAGTCAAGTTTTTATGTGCCCCAAAATGCTTGACTTGATGAAATGAGCTGAATGTTCGTGGGAACAAAGGATATGCTATCGGTCTTCTAGAGTTAGAAACCCTGCTTTCAGAAGTAATGCTTGCAAAGAATTCGGCGCCATATACATGAAACACATTGAGAAAGTTTAAATCATGTCTGTATCCAACAACGACATCAATGAAATTATATGGATATCCTTCAACGATTGTTCGAGCCAGATCCAAACAAGTCCTGCCAAATGCCAATGCCTCCATCCTAGTTCCCTGCAACAAAAAATCCATCCCACATTATATTTGCATCACTGAACCTCTATGCATCGAAAGAGGTGATGCAAATAATTGTACAGTAAAATATCTAATGCACCTAAATTGAGATGATATTACCTCCTCATCAACCAATATAAGTCTTATGTAATTTCCATCCTTGTGCAAGCTTATATTTGCTTTAAAGTAGACCTTTGCACTGAAATTAATTTTGCTGGTGATGAGATCCAGGTTAATATCAAGGAAAAGTATCATTCTGCAAATGAGAAACACGTGGACGTGAGCACCAGTGTGCAGGGTTCATCAACATGCAAACATAGGCAAAAAATGAAAACCGGTAAAAAATATCAGCTGCAGGTTCCACAAACTCACTAATAACCGTACCACAGAAAAAAAAAAGAAAAGAACTTTCAACTTGGCACATGCTATGCAATGCCATCACAAAATTAACTGGACGCATTCATACTACGTACTACAAAATTAAGTCTTAGAAGCGAACCCCCGTTAACCAACTCGTAGACTGCAAGTTATTCATGCAGTTAATACAAGAGCACAGCAGTTTCACTGCTAGAGTAAGTATTTTGCAGAGTAGTTTCCGTGCGACAGCTGATCTAGGCGGTGATATATCTGACCCTGGATCCTAAATGTATAGATCCCAGTTCCTGCTGCGGTCGCATATCGCCGGTCGAGTTTGACACCCATGCTAGTGAACGAAAAATGAGAAGTGAAGTAGCGGATATTCTTCCTGAACCACTTTGCATCTCTGTTAGTTTGGTTTGTGAAAAGTCTTCCCATCTCTGCAGGTACATCTGGAATATGAATATGAACCATTCCCTCCCTACAACAGAATGCCGCTCCTTCACCAGGGAACCTCTTGGCGCCACAGTGTTCGCAGTCCGCTGCTTTACCCAAAACATGATTTTTTTTGGGAGATTGTGATAAACATAGTCATAGGGATCGGATCTGCCTTCAGCACGTCCATCTTGCCCATTAACTCGATATGACTTGTATTGCACGTCTAGCAAAAGAAACAATGAAAAGATTGAAGTTAGAACAGCAATACGAGAGCCAATTCAATTTTAACATGAAGGTAGTGTACATACCAGGCCGCCTAAAAACCCGTCCCTCGTCATCAGCAAAGGCGTCATCGATGTCATCATCTAGCGGCTTATGAGTCTCCAAGTTCTCCTCATCTGGGTTTTATATATATGAAAAAATCAGATTCGCAACAACATGTAATTGCAGCTTTATTTACAAAAGAAAAGGACATGTTAGATCAGCTTACCGAATCTGAGGCCTCCTGATGCAAAGGGATCCCAAATACCAGAATCATACACGCCATCAATAACATGATTATGGTCCCCCGTACCCAGCGAAGGATTGATATTTCCCGACGGAGCAACTGGCAACAAAAAGATATCTTGTAATATACGAATATTCAATTCAACAATGTAATAAAGCAAAACAGTCTAATATTTGTCCCCGCCAGAGTGCATCACAATTTTTGTGTAGATTAATTAGTGTTAAGCCAATGCTGCACCACATTATATTCATTCAGACAGATGGTAACTTCCAACAATGACGTACCAGATCTGGCTAGTAATGTATTTGTCTGCTCAAGTCCGTTTATTGATGAATTCCGAAGACGATACCGTTTCACACACTCTCAATGCTTTGCCAGTTTTGTGGCGTGTGCTTGTAACAACTTATCGGCATCAATATCTATTGGTATTTTGGCACCTGCATGTTTTATTGGAACATCACATATTATTATATATAGCTTCAAATAATTTAATTATGAGAAATTATGAAAAGGAAAAGCCTGCAAAAAAGAAATTCAGCGTTGGACATGTCACTGACCATTTTGAATCTGACGTGCGAAGGCCAACTCCTTTTTTTTCCGCTGCCGATACTGTTTATTGTACTCGCGACATTTAGCCTTTTGCAATTCTTCTGGTGTAGCAGATTGGCCAACCCCACCATCAAGATTACCTCCATCACGGCGAAGAATTAGAGTGGATGGCTGCCAATTATCGTTCCTATGCAGCCAGTTTTCATCCTCGTCATCATTAAGATTACCTCCATCGTCACCATTTAACAGAAAATTTAGTTTCGCAGACAAACAATGAGAAAAATACTCAAATCAAATTTTGTGAATTTAATTTTTATATGTTGATTCCCAAATCATGTCAACCAATCTCACGGATTACACCCAAAAATTATTCTTTTATGCAAAAGTGTAAATCGTAAGCTCTAAACAGAGATTAAGTCCATATAATATTCTAAATAGTGAATATGTAAAAAAAAGAACACACCAGCAGCTTCGATGTTCGTGATATCATGTAGGGTTCGTTTGGTTGACTTTGCCATCCTTGCCTCTTTAATATTTCCAGTAAAAACAGATAGCTGCGATGGTTGAGATGTGCCATGATTGCGCTCCCCGAAAATTCCTGAACAATGCCATTCAAGAGGTTTTTGGGTCAACTTTATATTACTGAAAATATATAAAAACACCTGTTATTAACAAGTTTCGCCAATCCCGCCCTGTTAACATCTAACAACATCTTCATCTTACTCTATACCATAGTACCTTTTTTCTGCCTCTTGATCCCTTTGTTTCCATGCATCTCGACAGCCTGGTTCTCCTTGCCACCTGGAACAATCAAGTCCAATTTAACAATCAATTACAAAGAGATCAGCTGTAATTTACTCTAAGCTGTAATAAGTTGGAACAAATAAAAATACATTGAAACACAGTGTGGATTAAGCATTTTACTTTGTTCATTCCGTGTGCACAGATCGACGATGGATCCTGAACCCAATGTAGGGTTGACAAGTGTGTCCCTCATCGCCTCAGCTTCAAAATAAATATGATCGATTGGATGGCTCAGAATAGATGTATAGCACATATAAAAATAACACATATAAAAAAAACCTGAAAACCAAAAATCAGAGCTATTTACAAGAAATACACCTGCAGGGTTCGAGACCGGGGTCGATATTTGGCTACACCAGGAGGGTGTGGTGGTATTGGAACCTAAACCCAATGTTGGGTTTGTCACAACAGACTGCAGTAGGACCTAACCACAATTGAATATTTGTTTTCACATATATATAAGAATGTGTAACCTCTCTTCAACAGTGACTAAAAAACAGTATGCGTCAAACTGAAAAAAAAACCAAAATATTTATGACAGTGATCCCAATGAACCTGTATGGAGAGTGAATGGTGTAGCATTTAGGTGATTCCTCAACGCCGCTTCTTCAATGGTACACCCTGCGGAGACAACATTGACGCCTAAGTTTTTGACAAGTAGTAATTAACATCTGCGTATGAACCAATTATTTTCTAAAATAAGGGGGAACAAATGGTACCTGCTACATTTGTCATTGATGATTCACGAACTGACATGGGCAAAGAATTATCCAATTCGGCCTTTTTTCGTGCGCGATACTGACGTTTCCTTTCAGCTTCTCTTTTACGTTTGGCAGCGAGCTCTTCACCAACCCGGCCTCTTTTTGGGTCTAGAAAAAAAGGGACACATGTTTGTTACCCACCAAAATTGTGTAACAATGGAAAAAAAAATTATTCCGCCATGATGGGAAAAAAGGAAGTTACCAACCATTCGAAAGGACATTCGTGCAATCAGCGAATGGTCGACGCCTGGCTGGTTTGTTAGGAGATTTACCAGAAGAAGAAATCCGAACTTCATGTTGACCTCCATGAGCACCTGAAAACAATCGACAGTGTCCGGCACCATTGTCAATCCTAATGTGTAGGTGGACAGTTGAAGAGAGCACAATAGCAGGTTTACACATCTGACCATTTTCGTCGATATTATTAAAGTCTCATAGTGGTGGGGATTCATCATCCAAAGGACCGGGTTTACGCTTGGTCATAATGACTGAAATGAAACCATGTCCACAAAATTAGATTGATATAATAGATGGTATTTCAAATCAATGAAACCACGTTCACAAAATTAGTACATTGATAGTATGTTCAAATCGCTGATAGTAATAGGACCAAGAACAGCAGGGACAATGTCGACTGGATTCCTAATCAATCATCATATTCCAAGAACAGCAGTTGTATAAACAGCTGTTGTTTAAAAGAATGCCTCTGGCCTTGCACCAATCAATGGGGTGAGCCGGCAGACAGATAGACAAGAAGTCAGCCTACAAAATCAACTGAATCCACTACTGTAGCGCATACGAAAAATTGAGGTGCACGACGACCTATGGAACGCGACGACGCAAGTGAAGTCGGGCGCCAACCTGCCGTCCCTAGTGGCATAGGCAATCGAGCGGGGGCATGGCCTTGGACGCGCAGCCTGCCATCCCCAGTGGCGCATGGTCGCGCGGACAGTGGAGGGATGCAGCATGGAAGCACGCGTCGCAGAGGCACGGCAAGGGTGAACGATGCTCGTCGCGGCGGTGCTGCAGGGGTTGGGCGGCGGCACGTCGCGGCAGGGGCTAAGCCACACTTCCGTCGATGAAGATGTAGCTCTCAGTGCAAGGGAGGGTCACGGAGAGGGGCTCAGAAAGGAAAACGAGGAGAGGAGGTGCGGAGGGGGCCAGCAGGAAAACGAGGAGAGAGCTCAGCAACGGGCACAGACGTCACCTGATCTAGACGACCGGGAGGGTGCGCAAAGACGCCGCAGCGACGTCCCCGACTCCAACTTCCCCGAATCCGACGTCCCCGACTCCGACGTGCCCCCACAACGGCTCTGGCACCGACGCCGCGAGACGACCACCGTCCCCGACGACGACGATGATGGGAGGAAAAATTGGAAGAAGAAACCTTCCTAATCAGTCTATTAGCAAGAAGAAACTTTCACGTATAATGGTGTCATTAGGAAGAAGAAACCTTCTTAATCAGTCTATTGCGTTGGGATGTAATTGTATTCAAATTTCACGTATAAAGGGAAAGAACTTTATTGACGGAATAATGGGAGGTGGGTTGGAGGCCGGGGGTGGTGGGATTGCGTGAGTAACAAAAATATTACGATCCCTTGAGCAATTGTACTGAGCGTGATGCAATGTCCCATGGTTTGTCCCCTCTTCCGCGGACCCGGGCCCATTATGGTAGGATCTGATGGTAGATCAAAAGACTTCAGTTTTGATCAACGGTTAATATACAGGTGGGGTAGATTTTGGCAGGTCAAAACTATTTTTGTCCCAACTAGTTCTTTAAGGGTTTAGATAGATTAGATAGATAGAGATTAGAGAAGAGAGAGAGATAGAGATCTGTCACGCAAGGGCTCTCATTATATTGATCGAACCTGCCAAATTCCATCCGTTACTGGTGTAAACGACAGGGATATGAACCATGACGAGCTGTTGGTGTCCATGCGGCTGCAGGCAGGGGGGATCCATGATCCATGCTAGGGAGGGAAGGCAGTCAGTGCTCATACATGGCATAGTTGGCATAACCGCTACCGATGTCAGTCGCGGTTTCTCGATCAAGCATCACACAACGACAACTTTATTTGGTGCGGTGAGTTAAGTTTTAATTATGTTTCCTTTCAAGTGGGTTTAGTTCCTTGGAAGATTGATTAGATCTGATTCAGATCACGTACATGCATGAATAACAAATTGATGCGGTGGGTAATCTGACTTTTTTTTATAACATACATGTGACCCCGCGCGGGGGGGGGGGGGGGGGGGGGGGGGGGGGGGGGGGGGGGGGGGGGGGGGGACGCTAGGTTGCGAAGTATTATCTATCTTGACTATAAGCTCACCTGGCCTGGAATCTACAGGAGATCGGCAACAAATAATATCAAGGATGCATGCATAACAATCGAACCATACATTATTATTGTTGATGGGTGATGGTGTCCAACCGTATATATACGTACACAGGTAACAAGGCATATCCGAAATTCCTACTGTACTATATAAGTTAGCTCTTATAAAGTGTATGGCCAGATGATACTCCTGAACATTATTGATATATACTTTAATTTCACAGTTCGGACAAACCCAATTGGCCTATATACTTTAATTTCACAGTTCTATAGCTGGTCTTGCGTCGTGTATGGACTAACTGTCCCACGCAACTTGCAGAAGAAGCAATTTATTCCGCTTGTGTCCTTGTTAGCCTGTGTAGTTTTCAACCCTATACAGTCCGTCGACGTCGACGACATTAGCTTATCGTTCATGTTGGCTATAAAACCAGCAGGTTTATGGTAGCAACTCATTTTTTTTCAGAAAAAGGAAATAGTTTCCCGGCTCTGCGTTTCCGCACTTAGCGTTCGGATTTATTACAAAACTTTCAGCTCCCTAGCTGATCTCAAAGGAAATGATTTAAAGACAAATTCTATTATTAAATTTCCACCCGCCTTTCGCGAAGAAATCCATAGCAACAATCTCCATAGTTAAACTTATTGAATGGAGTGTCTCCTTTGTCCCATCATGCTGCAGCAAAGCCCAGAACCGCAGCCAGTTCATTCCAATGAAAACAACCTGCATAAAGGAGGAATATTATTTTTCTCATGACGGCAAATCAGTACAACCGGGATAACTTGGCATGCCTGATAGGAAGGTTCGTACTTGTGCTAACTTTTTTTTAAAATTACACAGTACAACTCAGACGCTCACAATGCACGCACACTCACCTCCTATAAACGCACATACGCAAACCTTACCCATATGAGCATCTTCGAAGTTGAGCCGGCAAATCCTCGAGATTGACGAAGTCACCACTGGCGCCTCGCTGTCGACGGCCACGTCGCCAACGCCGTTAAATCCTAGAAAATTCGCTCCCACAGTGAGTCGAACCCAGGACCTCAGGTGCTACTGAGGCTCTTGTAACCACTAGGCTACAGGCCTTTTTGCGTACTTGTGCTAACTTATGAGCAGACCAGTTAATTATAGCCAGATGCCACTGCGTTAAACTAACATCAAGACTTCAAAACCATTTATTAATGCTTCGAATCCAAACAATCATGAGAGAGCTACAACAAACTGATGAAGGGAGATCGATATAATATGACACCTTTGGCAAAACTAGCTAGCCTAATTTTTACATAGATGATTGTATCTATTAACGGTCGAGTCAACAATGTCTGGCAATTAGCATTGTGGCAGGTCAGCTGGAGGCGGAGGCACCGACGTTTCCGCAGTTGGTCCGTCCTCGACTTCAAATACCATTCCCAGCCCCAGGTCGAGATGTGCATCAAAATGGCAGTGCATAAACCACATCCCTGCAAATTGATACAATAATATTCAACAACTCATATTGCCACATGTAGCTATCAACAATTAATCTCCTAATTAAGTAAGGCTAGCTACGCCTGATCAATATATAACAGATAAAGGACATCACTATATATATAAGAAGAAAAAAATGTGAGTGGTAGAACAGTAATGAGTCGATCATTACCGGGAATGTTCGCCACGAATCGAATGACAGCCCATCCACCGGTGGGCACGGCGATGGTGTTGCGCTCCTGCGGGTTGACGAGGTTGAACCGCGGCACGGCCGTGGCCGCGTCGTAGTTGCCGAAGCCCTGCGCGAGCACGAAGAAGTTGAATCCGTGGAGGTGCATGGGGTGGCTCTCCTTGGCGATGAGCCTCGTGTTCTGCAGCACCATCTCCACCGTCTCGTTGTACCGCAGCATCCTCACCTTGGTGGACTTGGCCGTGTACTGCATCGTCGCGTTGTCGCTGGCGTCGGCGGTGTAGTCGAAGATCACCGGCGGCGCGTCGGGGAAGTCGCGCGTGTACACGCCGGCCGACGACGAGTTCCCGTGGTAGTAGTGCGCCTGCAGCATGGAGACGGATTTGGGGAGCACGAAAGAGGCGTTGTTCATGCTCGACGAGAAGTGCGTCGTGCTTCGGTTGCAGAGCAGCTGGTCCGGCTGGCAGTCGGAGACGCCGAGCCCGACGGTGACGAACATGCGGACCCCGACGGCGAGCGGCGGCGCCGTCGGCTTTCCCGGGCGCACCAGCGCCGTCAGGTTGGAGAAGAAGCGGAACGCGGTGGGCGTGTCGTTGTACGCCGGCATCGGCGGGAGCAGCGGCGGGTCTGTTGCGGCGGAGCCGGCGTACTCGACGACGGCCGTGGCGGTGGTCATGCTGAACGGCGGGCCCTGCGGGACGGCGCTGTCGTACGGCGAGGCCGCCATGTAGTAGCGCCCTCCGGCGGCGGCGGTGGCGCCGGCGACCATGAGCGCGTCCACGGTCTGCCCCGGCGCGACCACCACCACGTCGGTGTCGTACGGCGTCGTGTAGGCGGCGTCGGCGCCGACTACGGTGAAGCTGTGGTTGGCCACCTTGAGGAACAGCGGCGTGTTCAGCGCCGCGTTGATGATCCGGAGCAGGACCCTCTCGCCACGCCGCACCTGGAACTTGTACGTCTCTGCATAGATGCGAAAACAAACATTTATACTTACTAGATTATGAGATTCGCTAGTTCTCGGCCGACTGAGATAGACATAGCATTCTGTTTCAAGATAGTACAAAGGAGATCGAAGGGTTACAATAACTTACGGTTTGCGGCGGAGCAGTTGTAGAAGTCCCCCGGCTTGCCGTTGATGGTGTAGGCGTCAGCGTGCACGGCCGGGATGGCTGTGAGGAACGCCATGCGCTCCAGGTCGTAGACGTTGGCGTTCCACCACTCGCCGAGGATAACGGTCTCCTCCCTGTGGGGCTTGGGGAAAGGGTAGGAGGCCTTCGCGCCGCCGCGCGGGCGGATGAGGAGCGCGCCGTACACCGTGGCGCGGAGAAACGAGATGTGGGCGTGCCACCACAGCGTGCCCTCCTGCCCCGTCACGTTGAACCGGTACGTGTAGTTGCCGCCGGGCTTCACCGGGCACTGCGTCACCATCGCCGGGCCGTCCGCCCATGGCGTGCCGCGCTGGAACACGCCGTGCCTGCTCGTACGAGTCAAAAGAAGAACAAACTTTCAACTTTGTCATGATCGATACATATTATTCCAAGCTCACAAAGCACATATTCTTTCAGCAGCAAGAAAAGTAAGTATTAGGAAGTTTATTCTGAATAGCAATTTACCAGTGGATGGTCATGTTGTAGGGTGAGAGATTAACTAGGTGAACGACGACCGTGTCACCCTCCCGGGCTTGGATCGTCGGCCCGGGTAGTTGGCCGTTCACAGCCGTGATGATCCTCGCCGGCTGGCACAGTTGGCTTATAGACAGGTTACCAACCTGATGTAACATGAAACAATAGCTATAGTTAGCAAATCGTACGTAGGTACCCGGACTGATGGACTGATATATACTATGTTGTGTACTATACATAGAGGCATGAGTTCGTAGATGACTTTACGGTTACTGTATATAACTAACTATATATGAATGAAGAGAAACATATCGATGCATGCATGAAGCAAGCTGCATGTGAACGTCTAACATATGAGGTCATCTATATATGCAACACTATTTGTCAATCTAATCATACATGCTGAATGAAACTATAGGATCGAGTGACAAATCCGTAAACATGAATTATCACTCAGATTACATTGAAAGTGTGCTCCACGATAGCAGCATCAGCAACAGAAGCGAGAAGCGCTACGAGACCAAAAGGCAGTAACCAAGGCCGAGCCATGGCCTTGGGCATGTATGACTAAGAAGTCAGGGACTAGGAAATGATGGCAAAGAAGATTTGCGAGGTTTGTTAGAAGAAAACTGTTAAGAGCGTGTGATTTTGGATGAGATTTGCATGAGAGAGCTAACGGCCAAGGTGTCTATATATAGGGGGAGATGACGACTAAGCTGACTGATACATTAGTCATTCATTTGGAACACGCAACGTAGCCCTTGAGTGGAAAGACAGAATGCTTCTCAACTATGTTGAAGGGTCCACGTCGTATTTCTTCTAAGACAAGGAACATCGCAGGAGCGGAGAACAGATGCTGGTTTGCTTTAAATAGATTTTTTTCTTTGTCATGCTTGCATTGCTGATTGCTGTGTATTACTACATCTCGCTATAGTCCATAGGCCGTCAGATAGTCATAATCTATGATATACTAAAGTGGTACAATATCTCCCAATGCTTACCAAAAGGTTTCTGCTATGATGTTTTGCGTCCATCAAAACGTATAAAGATTGTTTCTGCTTTCAAAAGTGTTGCTATAAAAATGCATCCTTTTAAAGATTTATATCATAGGAAAATATGTTTGGTGGTTATATTGAAGAACTTGACTACTGGCAGAGGACTTTTCTTGATTGTGAAACAGATTCCCATAAGTCTTATACATGACGAGTACTTGACAAAAATCATTTGGACATCCATAGGTTTGATGTCTTCGGGTCATTCTCAGATGCTTCCCTGACTACTTTGTCGTTAATTTCTTGTTAGAGTAAAGTGAAGAAATGTCTTACTAGGAACATTTTGTCTAAAGTATAGGTTGGCTGAATGTCTCCAATTTTAGTTGCTTCCTACTATAGTTGAAGACAAACTAAGGTATATAGGTTGGAGTTCTGGACCAAAACATATCTTTTCTTGTTCAGCAGTCAGCGTCATACATGCTTAGAGTGTCTGGTAGGACTGTACCTCAATCTGAATGCTAGTTTTCCCTGCAGTCGCAAAATATTCCTTTTTTCTGTTATGGGGATAGTGACAATCAAACTAGTTTCCTGATAATATATCATTATGGATATTTGGATGGACATACAAGAAAGTAATTTATGTAGGTTTGTCTCAAATAGTTACTCTAGAATGCATTCGGACAATGTCCTCTTTAAATTTTTTTTTTTTTTGTGACTACATAGATCCATGTAGTCGTCGCATTCCGACACCAGCTGCCATGTACGATCTATCATAATTTTTTCAATTAATATAACAAAAATGGCTACTGTAAAGGACAATGATTGCGCATAGTTTATCTAGACCTTATACTCAAGTAATGGAAATGGATAAAATATAAAAATACAGATAAAAATAATAAAGTGCATATATCTATGTTAATATAAGCTAGGACTGAGTAAAGCCATATGTTTTCCTTAACCATTTTCTAGTGAAGATATGGTCTTCTTATGGGACTTCTTTTACTTACCTGCTATCGTTTCCGTGTTTCTTTTATCTTCAAGTCGACAATGCAACAGAAAGAAGGTAGATTTTTTTTTTTTGGCTCCTCTTCTACATGATATTTGATGCGTGGACCTGGTAAACACAAATCTGTAATATTTCATATATTATACCGAAGTGCGGCAAAATATCCAATGCTTACTGTATTTTCTGATATAGTGTTTGCATGCATCTACACTAGATTTCAAGGTTAATTGAGCTTAACAAATGGATTCAATAAAATGCATATTTTCCTGTAGGAAGTTTGTCCTCTGCAGAAGACAAACAACTCTGATCAAGAAATCGGCCATTCACTCCAAAAGTTAGGCTAGTGACGCTAGTCCCAATATTATAATTCATTTTGTTGTTTCCATGACGCCACATCATGTAATTGGCTTTCATACAATCAAAGAAACAGCTCCCTACAATGGTAAGTTTCACTTTTATGATTTCATAAGCAAACCATAGCATTTTATTATTTTTTATGACTTATTTTATCAATAGATATACTTTGAGTATTACTTATTTATTTTTATATTTTCACAAATATTTTGAATCAGACAAATCGTCAAATATGATGTCTGAATGTCAGCAAGTCCTTATATTTATGGACAGAGGGAGTAATGCCCTCTAGTAGGAGGGTACCAACCAGGGCTCAAATCTTATGTCTCAGCACCAAATAAGTCGCTCAGTTGTTTCACCCAAAAGGATATGTTAAGAATCAACTGGCTTTCTCGGTCCTGGTTTCAGGTGCTCCTTCTTACTTGCAATACCTAGGGGGAGGTCTTTCCCATTGGGGCGGAGTTCTTTGTTAGGAAGTAGATTCCCATAAAGATTATGGTGAATGTGATAATATTACTGAAATCATTAATCAGGCCGTCTATAGGTTCGGTTTTATGTTGCCTTTTTTCCCTCGTATGCTTCCCTGCTTTGCCTATCTTCACTTGAATTTACAGAGAGAATAAAGTGAGGAAATGTCTTGCCATGAACCTTTTGTCCAAAACACCTAGCATTTGCCTGATTTAATGGGACCTCAAGTTCTCCAATTTTCCTCTAGATGGTGCCTACTATGATAAAGACAAACTAAGGTCACAGGGTGGAGTCTTGAATGAAACGTATCGTTCTTTGTGAAGCAGTAAGCCTCATCCATAGTTAGATTTTCTGGTATACCTCCCTCTGGAATCTGGATGGTATGTTTTTCTCTCAAGTTGCAGTTTTCTTTTGTACGGATATTGACAATCAAACTAATTACATTTCGGATAATCTCATTTATGATATATCATTGGGCATTCATGAATATAATATATATAGCTAGCTTTATCACATAAAAACACTGTAGAATGCTTAAGAATAATGTTCTCTTTCAAAACTTTTTCGTTTGTTATTACTTAGTGTCATGTAGTCATATTTTGACACCTGCCATGTACGATGTATCATAATTTTCACAATTAATATAACTGAATGGCTACTGTAATAAATATTTGGATGCCATTTTGTCAGAGCTTGTAATCAGAAATGGATAAAATATAGGAATACTGATGAGAACAAGCTACCAAAATAAAGTCCATATATATCTGTGTAACACAGTGCCTTGACCAGATTCCTTTCATGGTATGGTTTTCTTATGGGACTCCTTTTACTTACCTGGTGTCATTGCGATGTTACTTTTAGCTTCAAGTCGAGGATGGAACAGTTGACCGAAAGCTACAATGACACAGGAGGTAGCTTTTTTTTCCCTTGTCTATATCATATTTGATGCCTGGACCTGGTAAAGCAAATCTGTAGTAAAGTGACATAACTAATTAAAGGGAAGATAAATCTGTCGTAAAGTGACATAAATAATTAAAGTGAAGACATTATGTGGATAAAAAGCACTGCCTGCTTTGTGTCTTTGTATCGTAAAACTTGGCTTTTGCAAGTTCTGTTGCTTATGTAGGCCAATAACTTGTAAAATTTTGCAAGTTATATATACCTTTCTAGATGCCACACTTTTCTTCGCTGCATCAGTTCGGAATACTTATCCAGCTGGCTGGGACAAGTTAGAATGCCCTTCTGGTCAAAATCTTACGAACTAATCTAGATTGTGAGTTATTCAACATATGATTAAAGGATTAGGTACGCAGTCATTGTATCGAAATGAAAGGGACCTTCTTGCGTAACGAAGATTATAAACTGCAGGTGCACGTGTTTCTTTAGCTTGATATTAGGTAGGTCCGTACCTGTTACTGCAGTTATTCAATTCGCTTTCTGTGGTTCGCTTTGTAGAACACGAACTGGTATGTTTGTTTTCCAGTTCGGGGAAGTTCGGTTAGAATGGACGGCTGGCAACTGGGAGAACCTCCTTCACTGTAGCTCAGAAGTCGGCTAGCCTGCTTGGGGATCGATGGATGCGTGGGGGCACCTCCTTTGCTGTAAGTCAAAAGTCGAACAATCGCAAGCTTCCACAAGAAAAGATATCCACGTTTTGTTTTCTCGTTGTTACACGTCAAAGCTGTAAGCTGCTGATAGAGTTAGAGGCAGGTTTAGACGAGTACTTGTTTCAGCAGTGAGCAGAGGAGAACGAAGTTTCAGCTCTAAATAAGCAGCCTCACGTGTAAGAAATTAATATGCCACGAGGTGCAGGTAGCACCTAGAAGTATTTTGGGACTTACATAAGAAACTAATAGGAAGATAGAGAGCTCTCCAAAGTCTGGACGGACATACCACGAAAATCTCAGTCAAGCATCGAAAATTCAGCAAGGCGATTTCGTTCTGGAGACAGTACGCACCGGAGCTCCGCATAGAATTTTCT
Source organism: Eragrostis nindensis (assembly GCA_012490785.1). NCBI lineage: Eukaryota > Viridiplantae > Streptophyta > Magnoliopsida > Poales > Poaceae > Eragrostis > Eragrostis nindensis. The sequence goes on along the minus strand of JAAXCT010000072.1, from coordinate 278,243 downwards.
TCTGTTCGTTCTAACCCAGATCGCCTTCTCTATTCGAAAAGTCTAATGCGCTTCCAGTCGCGCTATCTCGTGAGCGCGCGTCCTATTGTCTGGCTAAGGTGGCATTCTCTTGTTGGTTCATTTATTTGATAGCAGCCTGAGACATCACAAAGGAGCGCAGATGGCCGGATGGGTTTAGAGGAAAGAAAAAGATCAGCTTACGTAAGCGCATTTATTACACTGGATGAAAACTTTAAAATGCTATATCTCTTGCATATGGTGTCCGTTTTCAATTTGGTTTTCACCGTTCCATTCTATGCGATGAGACGATCAAAACTAGATCCCACTTGATATGTTTTAAATATTTTTTTTCATGCGTTAAGATACCACAAAAGTTGCTACTAGGTTTATAACATAAGTTGCTATCACGTAAGTTTGAAAAACTAGAGCAACTTATATAGTACAAATAGTAGAAACTCATGTTACATGTTATATTTCGTGTAGCAAGCTATATATCTAGCGTTTTGGATCTAGTAGCAAGTTCAGTTAATATATCAATGAGTTGAGACAATGCAGTAGTTTCAACTTATTATTTACAAAGATTTCAACATAGAATCAATTTTAGTATATGTATTTTGGTAGCAAACAAAAAATTACTCAAATGGTATCTAAACTAGTAACTATCAATCTAATTTATTGTAAATTTTTATAGATGTTGCTACAGATCAAGTTATAAAAGAATTTTAGTCCACATAATAGTAAATATTGTGTAGTAACTTAAGCTTTATTTATGATTTTAACTTATGAAACATACATGATAGTAACTTATGTCATGAATAAAACTGGATTTGTGCTAATTGTCATATAAAATTAATTACAACTTCTCGTTCGATAATTTTAAAAGTTTTATGGTAGTAATTTCTGTTTCATATATGGTAGTAACTTTTGTTACGTACATGATAGTAACTTTGTTGATATTCTATCTTTAAAAAAATATATAAAATATATGCAAGTGTGATCTAGTTTTGTTCGTCTCGTCGCATAGAATGCAACTGTGAAAACCAAATCGAAAACGGACACCGTATGCAAGAGTTATCACATTTTAAAGTTTTCACTCGGTGTAATAAATGCGTTCACACCAACAGAAGATTGATTCACACTTTTTCCTTTTTCTACCGCGGGATGTTCCTTTGTTGCTCTGAGTTTAAGAGACGCGGCACGTATATATAGGTTGATCTGTGTCTTGGGACACGTGTCGGAATTTGAGAAGGGACGCGCGATCGGGTAACGCGCGACGGTACGCGCATTAACCTCTCCCTTCTCTATTCTGTTGGTCCACCATACCCATAGCTCATAGCCTCCGTTCCAAAATTTTCTATTTAAAAAAATTGGCTAGGGGGACAGATAGCCACTCTAGCATTAGAGGAGTTTTACTATCCAAAATAATGGCCATTAGTTTGACAAAACTAATGGCCATTAGTTCAAGGGTATATTTGTAATTTACACTATAATTAAGCGAAATTTATGTTTTATGTCACGAAAGATAGCTACCACGTCATACAAAATAATAATAATGATGAACAAATTATTTACTATATTAATAAGCATTAGGAATTAATTAGATTACGAGTTTGACTTTATTTATAAAAATATTATTGCGTATTACAAGTCTACCATTCTTTTTATTTCCGATATTACCCTCAATTTGATAAAATAATGGCCATTAGTAGTTGATCTTTAAGATCAGATATAGACCGTCGGATCAAACTAATGGCCATTAGTTGGGAAAAACTAATGGCCATTATTTTGGACATTAAGGCTCCTCCTAGCATTAACATGTAGACGTCGAAGCCTGACTGAACGATATTGCAAGTGCTGAAGTCTGATGTACGGCAAGGTGGTGAGTTAGGTGGTCTTCTCCTTTCTTTGCAGTAATGAGTTACGTGTGGTCGCTGCTCAATTGTTGCGAAGAACAAGATGCATATGTGAAAGATTTCAAGGCACATGATGTACTGATGGCTTGGTTTTTTTTCTTTTGGAGAGGAGTTGGATAAGATGGTGTGATAGGTTATGTGACCTGTTACTTGATCAGGCGAAACTTACATGGTTGACTGGTGGAGTTATGTGGTGGTTCAGTATTGGCCTGGGATATTCAGAGGAGGAACGGCTCTGCTTGCAAGTTGCTGAAGAATTTTTCCGAGAATGAGCCAACAGCCCAGATGTTAATTAGGACCAATATGCAGATGTGAGAAGAAGGCTTTTGGCGTTGGACAGGGCTTTATACGATGGTGATTCAATGAAGGAGTCCGAGTCTTATTGGAGATAATGGTGTGCCTGAGTTTTAGGAATAAGTTATTAGCTAGAATATTCAGTAGTTACGATTTTGGGAATTTGTCCAAATCGGTTTGGAGTCAGAATAGAGTCTGTTATTGTAACTATCGGTCTTTATATACGTACAGGGTCAGGCTAGCGAGGACAGCCAGAAGAACAATCGACACTTTCGTTTACTTTTGCATCTGTTATTTCTTTTTTCTGTTCCTTTGGTACTTTGCAGAGAAAAGTACTCGGTCTTCCTTGCGAAAGTAGGAATTTTTTTTCCTGGTTTGCCGAGTAGACCAGTCGCTACTGTTGCGAAAGTATAGTACCTATCTAATTGTTGCCTGACAAAATTTGTTTGAGCAACACCTCTAATTAACCAATTGATCTTTTTTTTGCGGTGGAATTTACAAATTGAAATCTCATAGAGTTTCTCCTCCAAATGTTGCTATTACATAGCAAGATGGATGTGGGCCTCTAGTGCTATTTAGAGAACGAAGTTTCAGATCTAAATAAAGAAAACTATTGTTTGGCTAGACCTAGGAAATTCACATTTTGACCTACGCTAAATGTGAGCCTGAATTAACCCAAAGGGAGGGTGGTCGAGCCAAACTAAACCAGCCGACGGAGAGGGAACCCCGAGAGTGGTACCTGCCATATGGCACTTGAGTGCCACATCGCCCGTGGGGCACTCGGCAAAGTAGAGCCAGCTGAAGAAGCCAGCCACACGTGACCCAGGTGAGGTCGTCGTGAATTTTGTTCCCAGCCATTAAGCCAATTGTTCCGCCACAACAAATAAAATGTACTTCTCCTAAAAAAAACAAAATGTACCGTTTCTCAAAAAAAATGTTTCATTTCTATAAAAAAACCATGCTTTGAACTCAATGTTCCAAGCGTTGAACGCAATTGTTCCAGCCTTCAGACGCAATTGTTCCGCTACAATAAATAAATTTTCCAAAGCTTCGAACACAATTGTTCCAACCTTAGAACACAAATGTTCCAGCCTTCAGACACAATTGTTCCAAGCATTAAACGTATTGTTCTAATTTCGGATCCATTTGTTCCATGGAATAAGCTCCACTGTTCCAGGTGCGACGGAGAAAAGGAATGGCAGAGCAAAGCTGAGTGGGAGCGGGGGCGGCGCGACGAGCGGAGAACGGCGCAGCGAGCTAGCTAGGAGAGGCACAGGCAGGGCTGGCGCGGCGAGGCAGCGGCAGGAGCGGGACGGGGCGGCGCACGCGGCGTGGCGAGCGGAGGCGGGCGCGGGTGGAGGTGGGTGCGGGCACGAGCGCGTGGAAGAAGACAACCGAGTGCTCGTTGGATGCGCTCACCACGAATCTCAAACACTAGGTGCCCCAGCGGCTGCGGGTACTCGAGTGTTGTATAGGAAATCCTACCCCGAGCGCCGCCTAGGGCCTTGGCCGCAGCTGGCCAGCCCGTCCCAGCCTTTGCCTTAATTAGAAGCAAGCATGTGGCTGTGTTTTAGTGCCCTCGTTGGGCTAACTTGCCACCAGGAAGGGGCCAGCCGCCAGAAGCCTTGTGGCCGACGCAGCGTGTAGGAGGAGGCGAGCGCCAACGTCGAAGCCGGCGCAATACCGTCAGAGCCATGGCTGAACTGGGCCGTTGTGTACGTAGATGGGAGCAACAGCCATCGTCATGACCAACTGTTGTCGGGCGCAATAGCCGTCGATAGGTGGTTGTGGAGCCAGATAGTGGTCGTCTATACGGAGCCGTTGCACCCCCTAATCCATGTGGGATGGGGCCGGCTTTGCCGCCGTTGTTGGTTTGTCACTGCCACGCGGGTTGGATTTGGCAAGGCCGCCGTGTGTGCGGGCACCGCAATCCGTCAGCCACTTCGTAACGGCGTTCGTTGCACGTGTAGCCGTTTGAGATGTGCCGTACCTCCATGTGCCCGCAAAACATCCGCGTTGATCATGTGAGGCCATGCGCGCACTTGTGGCTACAAGTTGAATGAAGAATACTATCCGGTCAGAGGGCCGTGAAATGCTGAGCCTCGCCATTAATGGAAGGGCGCATGAACAAGTAGTTTGACGCCAGTAACGAAAACGGCGTTAACAATTAAACAATGTAATTTATCCTCATCTTTCTTACCATGGATGGGATCTTAAGCAATTGCATATAATCAATTCACCTTATCATCTTGTTCTTGATATGGTGAACGAACCGTACATGGTTCTTCATTGCAGGAAGAAGATGTTTAAGAACATGGTTGTGGGATTTCCATCTCAACGTAGGGTAGATGATTTCCGTAGTGTTCTTGATAGTACAGAGGATATGGTGTGTGTTTCTTGCAGCCATGAACAGAGGATAGTTGTTTTGTCTCATTTTATTTGCTCCTTTTTCCCTAAGTTTGTGTGCTATCCATAGAGCGATGCCCGCATATTTACCAAGAATTAAGGAATGGCTACAAGCCTTAGCATAGCTTTTTTCCTTTCCTTTTGGTTTGTCTTTGGTTTTTCTTGTTCAGTTTCCGTAAGTTGTATAACTTTTATAATTTAAAATATAATCAGTAGGGGATTTTCCCCTCCTGTTGCTTCAAAAAAAGAGTTTGTGTGCTATCAAGAATGGAGCTTTTCCCCCATCTTTGTAACTAGATGAGTACCCCGTGCGTTGCTGCGGGAATGGTATGTGTACAACTTGGTAATTTGAACAGAAGAGAGTTATATATGTGCATATAATTGGAAATTTTGAAGAGAAGAAGAGAAAGGGGCATGTGCAGACTTGGATTACTTGAAGAGAAGAGAAACAGAGCTATGCGCAAAGTAGGATAACTTCAACAGGAGAGAAAGAGAAAAGAAATTCCGGCCAGCTTGAAGAAGAATTTTCTAAGCCATATCACAGGAGGAAGCAGAAAGTGAAAGGCTAGAGAAAACACTAGTTTTAAACAATACAATTTTCCGGTTGAAACATTGAAAGTAAAGAACTGATAGATACACATTCTATAAAACAGGAAAGGTAGCAACCAAATGTTGGGTTATCTCACCTGCAGTTCTGTTCTACTATACATGATTTAGCGAGAAGATTCAGTCATAGCGTCACTTGTCAAACATCTCCTATCATGTCTGCTCAAAATAACACAATCAAAATGGTAAATTAACCAAAAAAATGTTCACGTATAATGAGGAGTAGTAATGCTATCCTCAACTACTTTAATTATGCTCCATTAGTCAGTGATCAAGTTTTAAATAATCAGTTTTCCCATATGACAGATCCATAAATTATCTTACCCGACATTATATTTCAGAACAGTGTGAGCACCAATCCTCTCATTGGAAGAAAACCAAAATTCAGTTCATGTAATGCCGTCAATAGGAATGACAATATTTTATTTCGTGTAATTCTTGACTTGTCTAGAGGACATAATGGTAGGCCGGCGTTGGGTTGCTATTGATTGACCAATCTGTACGAAAAGATAAAATGTTGCCATGAAAATGCATTTCATATAACCAAAGAAAGATGCAACATTTATCAAATAAGAAAAACAAAACGAACCTATCCTGTCCCAGCATTCTGCGTGTAGCATGTGAACGGATCAATCACGGATGCCCCAATCACCATGAATGTTAGACAGCAAGCCAACGGGACACTGCCGCCATGTATTGCGAGCTATCCATGTTCGGTTGATACAATGCCTAGCATGGACGTTCTGTGCTGAAACAACAGTCATGGCAGTGGAGGAATGGAATGGTGGGCAAACTGTTTTTCCGGGGGAGGAGAAGGAAGCCCACGAGAATGTTCTTTTGTAGTAAAGGGAATAAGAGACCTAAACACAAACGGATGAATGGAATAAAAGCCATCTCAATGGCTCAGCTAATGTTGCCAGTAACTGCCGAGAGCAAATGAAAATGAATTAACCATTAAAGCGGTGGTGGGTAAGAAATCACAGGGTGTAATTTTAGCTACTGATGGTGACATTATGAGCTCATGGAATTGGTGAAGAGTCACCTATTGGTGAAGGAACGTCTATTGGTGAATAGACACCTACTAGTGAATGGACGTCTATGGGTGAAAGGATGCCCATTGGATGGTTGAGATGACCTAACTAAATTCTTCTAACAGTTTGGTTGTTATGCAAAAAAAAAAAACACCAAAACAAATATCAAAATATGGCATGAGAGGCAAGTAAAGATATAAAATTACTGATAATCCTCTGAAGCATATAATAAAAGGGTATATCAAGGCCCATATATATACTGTAGGCCCATATAGACCATGAAGAATTACATCTATCAATTCTATCTAATCTAATCTAAACTAATAAAGAACCAGTTTTGAGAAAAATTAGTTTTACCTTGCCATACTATCTACCCTGCCATCTGAACCGTCCTGCCATATCGTGAGGCCAAAATCCAAGGCACCAAATTGTTTCAACCTTTCCCGGGCGTAACGCTCTCCACCCCTCTGACGCGAATCAAGTTGTTTTTTCCCTCAGCGTTACGGTCGTTCTCCTGTTTTTTTTCACGTTTGCCTAATCGTACCCGCACTACCGTCCTGAGAATTCCTCGGACCTTTCCATCCATTTCTTATCGCGCTGATAATTGATTTCCTTCCTTCCATACCATCGTCCATTCCATCATCATTGCCAGATTGATTACTTCCTCCTCCTGGTGGCCAAGCGCTATGGATCGAGCAGGGGCCAGCGCAGCGGCGGATGGAGCAGGTACGGCGCAGCGGCCACGACATTGTTGCTCAACAAATTCGCCGAGCAACAGCAAGATAAACACCGTATTTACGCAACGGCGAAGCGACTGATTTCCTCGGCAAACCAGCAAAGATTCTCACTTTCGTAGAGAAATACGAGTGTTTTTCACGACAAAACACCAAAGAAAAGGAAAACGAAAATAGTAGATTGAAACATAATGAGTATGTTGATTGTATTCTGGCTTCTCTCTCTCGCCAACAGACTTGTTTATATAAGGACAAGCCCTTCATGGAAGCAACAAATCCTATCTGAATAAGGAAACTAATCTAAACTGAATCCTCAAATCAAATCTGCTACAAACTCTAACTAACCAAACCTTAAAATCCTTCCTAGCTACGTATTATCTCCTGGATAGCACCACGACAGACCTCAACCCTGGAAGTTCTTCATGTGTACGTCTTGCACGAACTCAACCTCTACGTAGACTCCTGACTCACCATGCATAAACACTATCCTCATAATTCTTCATAATCATGCCCTGCATCATTTAGCCAAGCCTTGCGCCATCTTTGCAAAATACAAAATCCACCTGCCAAATTTCACCACTAACACATGCCCCCCTGCCCTTTTGACAAACATGTTGATTGTCAAAAGGCACTTTCGGCGCTAACCTCCTTCAAGCAATTTGCCATTCATAAGCGTGTACTTCAATACTTGCCGCCGAAGCTTCCTATCCCTCGTGTTCTCAGGACTCTGCAAGCAATGGGTTAATGGTGTACTCCAATCTTGCTTACTTTCACTCACTGTTAACCCAGCCTGACGACTTATATGGCCTGGATTATCACCTGGACTTGTTTCACGCAATAGCCCGGTCACCTGCATATCCTGACCTGAACCATCGTCTTTACCTAATTTATGTGACGGCTCAGTCTCTTGCATACCCCGACCTAAACCACCCCTGCCAGTTTCTTCCCTGCCATCACCTTGATGCAACCCGGCCGCTTGCACATCTTGACCTGAATCGCCCTTTTCTGGCTCGGCTTGTAACGCACCCCGGCCTGAACCCAGCTCGATTGACCCCGGCAACAGCCCGGCCACCAGAGTACCCTGACCTGGACAACTGCCGTTTGGATCTCCGATCATCTCGCCAAGCAGCAACTCGGCCACAACTTTATTTAAACCTGAACCACCATACTTGCTTTTACCGATCTCAGCATCAGCTGTTAACAGCCCGGCCTGACTCATACATTGGCCTGGACTATTGCATCCATTTATGCCTGTATATATTTCATAAGAAAATCCCGACTGCTCGGCCTCGCGCATCCCGCAACCTGAACAACCGCCATTGCCTGACCCGAGCAGCCCGGCCCTGTACGTTCTGCGGCCTGGACAATTCTCATCATACGTACCTTGTTGCTCAGCTTCAAACATCCGACAGCCAGAACAACCATCACCATGGAGGTTCCATTGCTCGACCTTATGTGAACCACGGCCTGAACAATGGTTGCCCCCCGTGTCTTTCTCAGCAAACATGTCATGCAAACCATCCTGCACAAAAAAAACATACCTTTCTACTCGATACCGGAGGCTTGTTGTGCCAGAGTGTTAGCTTTCTTATTTTCACATTTAGGAACATATTTTATAGTAAATGTGTCAAACCCATTTATTATGTTAAAGCATTTATTCAAATATGATCTTAACATACCTTCTGGTTGAGTTCCAGGCGCAGTCCACCTGCCTCTCCGACCGTCCATGAGCTTCGGTACGTTCGCCGATTCCGAAACACGCGCACAATTCGCCCCTGCATCACGAGCCCGAAGACTAATCGCATGATCCGCGCCTTTTCTGTTTTATCCTGATGGCACTCGTTCTGCCCGACAAGGGCATGCCCCGCTCGTCGTTACCTTTCATCATCAACCCTACTGGCCCATAGTTAGACACCAACCCTGGTCCGACTACTCGCCGCTTAGCAATCAACTCTCGTCGGGCCGCCCTCTCTGGTGTGTCGTCCTCCCAGCACTTACTCCTTGGTCTCTTACATTCACCTCTCAGTTCAATGCCTGGTGCGTCCTCGTACTCACGGCTTGGCTCCGTCATCACTTGGCAAAATATTTGCCCCACCACTATACCCTCGCGTGATCCATCGCTATGCACTAATATTGACGGCTCCTCATCCCGAGTCATAACCAGCTCGCCCCCGAGTCCGACTGCCCTACATCGGCCAACTTTTTGTTGTCAACACGACGCCAGAACGTACTCCGCCGCTGCTGCGCCGTATATTTTTCCAAGTAATTAGCAGTAACTTTAATTATCGGCCGACGTTGCCTACCCTCGTTCCTTTTCCACGCACCAACCGCTGCACCCTTGGGCTTAATCATTTTAGCTTCAATTTCCCGATTTATCACTACGTTTTTTCCTTCTAAAGATCTATTCACCAGATCAGAACGTAACAACACTCGCTTCCCCTCGAACTCAATCACATTGATAGGAGAAACATCCCCTTTTACTTTGTCATAAGCGGATTCGACTGATAATTCATCTATCTCTCGACCAGTCTTAATACTAGCCGAATTCTCTACATGTTCGGCTATATCAAGTGTTGATTTAGCACGAAATTCAGATGGTAAAATAAAAGGCTCCTTCTGATCCTTAGCAAACATAGCCGACTCTTCCTTTTCTAAAACAATGTCCGCCCTTTGCCCACTACTACTTTCTCTTAGTGTTTTGGTCAATTGCTCCCTAAACTCAGGATATTTTCTCGCATAAATTTCTTTTACTTGGCTAATAAAATCACTTTCAACCACTGCTGAAGTACTTACATTAGGCGTACTAAGTGACGCAAATACCTTCGTTGCAGAGACGCTTGCCGTGTCCGCCTTCTTGACGATGCCGCTCCGGGTCTTTCGGTAGCTCTCTATCTTCCTCCTCCGGAATTCTTCCATCTCCTGCTGGATCTCGCTCTCGATGTTCATCCTATCCTCCTCTGATAAATCCTCCAACGTGACCTCACTCACGTTGTTGGAATCAAGATCTGCAGCATCACCTCCACAGGCCATCATATCTTCCTCTTCTTGATCCACCATAGGTATTTGATATCTCAGTTTGGCCTTCAAGCTCGGCGGCAGATCATCAACCCAGCTAGGAAGACAAATCAATTTGATACGGCAATGATCTCTCAGCCTGTCTTGACCCCCTGCAACATTCACTGCCTTTCCCGCCATGTTCACTCCAGCCGACGATGAAGTCGCCAGCCTCTCCGCACGCGCCGCAGCAACCTTGCCGCGATCGTCGATCCCCAGCGGAGTCGCCAATTTGTTGCTCAACAAATTCGCCGAGCAACAGCAAGATAAACACCGTATTTACGCAACGGCGAAGCGACTGATTTCCTCGGCAAACCAGCAAAGATTCTCACTTTCGTAGAGAAATACGAGTGTTTTTCACGACAAAACACCAAAGAAAAGGAAAACGAAAATAGTAGATTGAAACATAATGAGTATGTTGATTGTATTCTGGCTTCTCTCTCTCGCCAACAGACTTGTTTATATAAGGACAAGCCCTTCACGGAAGCAACAAATCCTATCTGAATAAGGAAACTAATCTAAACTGAATCCTCAAATCAAATCTGCTACAAACTCTAACTAACCAAACCTTAAAATCCTTCCTAGCTACGTATTATCTCCTGGATAGCACCACGACAGACCTCAACCCTGGAAGTTCTTCATGTGTACGTCTTGCACGAACTCAACCTCTACGTAGACTCCTGACTCACCATGCACAAACACTATCCTCATAATTCTTCATAATCATGCCCTGCATAATTTAGCCAAGCCTTGCGCCATCTTTGCAAAATACAAAATCCACCTGCCAAATTTCACCACTAACAGACATCAACTTCCCTTCCTTCCTCCCACCTTGGCTGCTAGGACGGCGACGGCAGGGCTTGCATCGCCGTCCCCAAGGTGCCTCCTGACGAAGCCGAGGCGCCAGGGCTCGTGCGGAGGGCCGCGGCGACGTGCTCCCAGCCTCCCAGGTCAGGATCTCAGCCTTCATCGCGTAGACGGAGTCCGATCGGTGAACTTCGAGGGAAAGGGGCTTCCCCTAACCGCCGCCTGGGTGGCCCCCTATTGCCGACTTGAAGCTGCAGCAGGACGCCGACCCAGACGAGCTGTCAGTCGCTCCCCGCCGCCGCCGCGCAGCCTCGCACCACTTCTGTTTCGTTCGTTCCAGGAGGAATCACTCCAGAGGTTCGTTGCCACCACCGCCTGTGGCACCTGCAAGTCGACTGGTGCTCCGACGGCTCTGGTTTCCTCTCCGTGTTTGCGACTGGTTTGTCTCGTGGTCCGTCACCGCCAAGTACCTTATCGATCTGCTTCTTTGTTGTTCGTTTCCTCATCTATCTAATACAGATTGATTAGATTACTGCATTATTTTGTTCGCATGGCACATGCTTCTATTTGGTCATAATATTTTTTAGGCCTATCCGATACTTCTATTTTTTTTTTTCGAAATGAGATACTTCTATTGTTGTATGCTTGTTAGCATAAACCATTGGCATAATTGTAGATGGCTTGCTCGGCTGATTGGTCTGATGAAGACTATTCTGATGAAATAATATATTCTGCATTATTAAACTGCGGAATTACCTTTTGGGCTGGTCTTCTGCAAGTGTGGTACCTGTACTTCAAGGCCCTAACAATATCAAGTATTTACATGGGAATGAACATATGGGGGATACATTACATGTTAACGATTCTGGCTTTGATTGAACCTTTTATCTTTCTGGGAAGTTCAGCTTCATCCTAGAATAGAGGTAAGTTGATGCAACACTGGAGCTGATTTGAGCAAAATTCTTGCTTTCTCTCTCTTGCAAAGTTTACATAGTCGAGTATATTTATTTTCCCGTTCACTTTATGCATTAATGTAGTGTTCCTAAAATATAGATAAGAATTTGATGGCCATGTGGAGGAACAACCAACTGTATAAAGCCAAGATAAATGTAGTTGTATGCTCCGAGCTGGTGTGATAAAATATTCAGAAGTTACTCTGAATATTCACAGTAGCATGTATGTCGAATAGACCATGTAGTACTACATGCTATGCTTCCCTTCTTGTTCCAACTATTTTGATGTTATGCCTGATGTAACATGTACTCTGGTTATGATGGAGATAATGTCCCTACCTGCAAAAAACTGTTAGGCAGCAGTAGTAATTTTAGGAACTGGTATGTAATTTTAGAAATTGTGTAAATCTACATGATTTCATTCAAAATAAATGATATGCGGCCAGCAGCCCAAAAACTATTGTTTCAATCTACACGATTTCTTTCAACTATTCTAATCTTCTAACACAAATTCATGATCGTGTTCCTAAAATATAGATAAGAATTGAGATTCATTTTTTTTTTTCTAATGGTTGATTTCAGATGTCCATTCTCCCGACACATTTTGGATCTGCAATGGCGAGCTAGATCATTTTGGGAACATAATTTCTTGACATGATTTTGAATGTGTATAGGATCTTTCATTGAATTTGATTAAATCAAATTTTATCACATTGACCGCCGGTTTCATCTCGAGGGTACGGTTGCTCCCACCCTTTCCTCTCATCCTCTGCAATGCTCTGTTTCCCTGTTATCCGTCTCTGGTTTGTTCTTTTGGGTTCCTCTGTTTCTTCAAATGATCCTCGATCGGTGCGGTTTGGCAGCGAGCTCACCGTGCACCCTGGCGTCGCCTACCCCAAGCTTGTCATCGTGACAAGGGATACATATACTTCAACAAGGCGGCAGCATTCTTGTTGAACTATTCTGGTAATTATAAGGGGTAACTTGACCGTGTGGACATCTTACATTTTTCGACGTCGTGGGTTGCTGATTCTGGGTACGTGCTTTCTCCCCCATTTTTTCCCATTTGATCGCCTGAATATAAATGTTAATCTGACTAGGTATTAACAGTGTATTCAACATTTAGATATATCTGATGGTTGGTGGAAGTGTGAGGTCGTATTTTTTTTCCAGTTTCATAAAAGATTGGTTGACTGGCGATAATAGATACAGTAACTGTGATTTTTTTGACGTTATAAGTTACTGCAATTATTTGTTCATTGTTATGAATGTTCAGTTTCAGCAATTATTTGTTGAATAGCGTATGTTCTGTATACAAAAAAAAAACCCACAAATCCTTGAGCTGTGTTGTTACTAACGGCTTTCTACAGATGAGCACCAGCTATTGGCTGTAGAAGCTGTGAAGTTTGTTTATTTGCCAATTATTATGGATTGCCTTCCTTTTGTTCTTCTCGATAATCATATTTGTTTTCAATCTCTAATTCCATGAAGCATGTATTTCCCCGTTCTGTGTGCTAGCAAATTAGCTGTCAGCTGATCATGCATATTCTTATAATATTAATTGTAGACTTCCAACCTTTACTGATATTTCTCATGCAAATATTTTTATTTTTGGTACCCATAGGCAACTGAGATTTTTGAAGCTATTGTTCGTCCATCAATCAACAAAAATCTTCTTAGTGTAGCGTTAGAGAGGCATTCTTCATAATGTATGCATTTGACAGATATATAGAGGTGATCCTTGATATTACAAGTTCGTTTATACCAGGTGTCACTCCGCCCAGCAGATTTAAATGTTGTACATCTCTTTATTTGTACCGTTGTACATTTGTTTAAACACAAATTTGTCCTGCAGGATTTTGGTACCCTTATTCTCTCCACAGGTATTTAGCATGTCTAGCAGGCTACGAGCATCTTATATGTTACAAACTGTACCCTTTTGATGAATTGATCTCTGTAACATGAATTACCCAGAATGTATAGTTTTTTGCTCCTATCCTTGGTGGCATATAGGCAATCTAAACTGTACCCTTGGTAACATGATATAAACCACAGTACACATTTGCCTTACTTCCACACCCTGCCGTTGCTATTGTATACAATGAAGAGAATAATATGTTTTGTGCAACCAAGTGTTCCAATGCCTTAATTTTGTCATACCCCATTTCTGGAATATGTTGTGCATCCTGTATCAGTCCCTGGATCAGTAGCTGATACGCACAAGAACACAGATATGATAATCAAAAGCATACTTCGAATAGGTAAAAGAGTAAGATACCTGATATAAGACCCTTAGTGGTGACACGACAAGGATTTATACCGATCCAAGTCTATCCAACCAACTAACGGTGAAGCAGACAGCGGAAGACCTTGGCCCAAAGCCACAAGCAAACCTGAGAAGTAGAACCGAAAACCAAAGCGTCGTCGTCTTCTACGAAGTTTTCTCCTACTAAACCAACAATCGCAAACGCGTGAGTACATAAGGTACTCAGCAAGCCCTACACTACACAAGAGTATATATACATGCATATTTGGTTTTAGCAAGGAACAGGCTGCATGGTTCATTTGCAGTAAGTAAGCTTTTTGCAGGGTTCACTAAAGCAAGTGAAGGATTCTTAGATAAAACAGATATTTGATTGTCAATATTTTAGTTGTTTGGCCCTGGGGGAGTATCAAGCATTCCCGCCAGTTCCTAAGTTTTAGTTGGGCCTTCTGACCTCAATGGTCATACAAACCCGGCATCCAAACCACACTTCCAAACCTCAATGGTTTTCTTTAAGCCAATCTGCGAACTTGAAAAGCTTTCATATGTGCAATAAGTACTTCATGCTAGGATTGATTCGTTAGACGACGTAGAAGACCTTACACGGTTCTCTTGCTGATCGTTGTGGATTCGATATAAACCTTGGAATACTCTGAGGGAAAAAGCTACAATGTACACCGTCCATTTGCGGTATATAAATGGGTGCGTATAAACGACCAACAGGCTTGGATTATCCGGCTCATCCTTGAAGCTTGGATCTTCTCGGTCTTCCTTGAATTCTTCAGACTCCTCCTCGAATCTCGCATAAGCTAGCGCATAAAACTATATCGTATAAACAAACTACCGTAAAAGAAATAAAGATCGAAAAGAGCCAAATAAGATCCAACTGAACTCCAAATAAGAACCGATATGATTACAAATCATGTATCATGCAATAGGTTTTACTTTAGGAAGATTTTATTATCTTAAGACTATTAGGAGTGATGCCTCACGCACTAGGGCTTTTGATGTGGTTGAGAGATGCTAAACCATGAGAAGTGCATGCTTGAAAGTGAAGGTGGAAGCGAGCGTGTGTACGTGTTGTTCATAACGCTTGCGGCACTAAGGCTCTATATAAGTCGTGACCTATACAGAGGTTCATGCCGCGAGTGTACAAGTGCAAGGTGCATCACTTTAATTACTTACCTATAAATTATGGTATTACCTAACGGTGATTAGCTACTATATTATCTATTGGATTAATTACTAAGACTAAGCTACAAGTTATTTGTCATGAGCTAAGCGCATGACGATGGTACGTGCACGTGATCATGCAAGGTATGAATGCATTGTTGCAATTCAAATACAAGGATCAATCGATTAAGATCAACTAGATATTAAAATAGCAATGAACAATAACTCCAATAAATTGCAAATAACACCATATATAAACGAGAATGGTAAATCGATCAAGCTTGGTAGGGCTGGTGGCAACATTGGATTAAGATTGATTGAATAATGGTTGAGCTAGGTTAGGGTTGGAGCTATGTGACGATGAGGTTGCTACACTTTGATGCGGGATGATACAATAAGATGGGTTAGGTTTGGCGATAAAAGGTGAACGAGCATTCGTGACATGCGAGATCGACGTCGCATGATTCCTCAAAATGGAATCAGGAGAGTGTGGGATTTTAAGATATTGATGGCTCATCGATATAATCTGGAGCTTCAAGATTAGTACCAAAGGGTTCTACGCGTTTCTACGAACGCGTGAGCGCAAGAATCGCTCAAAACGGAGCTAAGGTTTAGAAGATACGGGGGTTTAAAGATTCTAGGGGCTTATGAGTGATTACAGAAAGGTTCTAGGGACTTAACTGTAAGAACAGAAAGTTCTAGGGTCCTATCTATAATTACAGAAAAGTTTAGGGGCCTTGCTGTAAATAGATAGGGTCCAAAAGGTAATTACAGAAAAGTATAGGGTTGTTTCTGTAAAGCCCAGTACCTAAACAGAATTACTACCTGTAAAAGTACAAGGGTTGGGTATTTCCTGGAATCTGGATTTATTTTCGTACTGGAAAACTATGGACCGAGTCCACGAAGTATGTGGACTGGGACTATGGCTCGGGTTCACGACGGACCAGATCCATCTGAGCCGTTGGATGGGTGTTGGAGGGCCAGGATTTAATGAAATCGAAGAGGTATGCGGGATCTAATCCGAGCCGTTGGCTGCGAGATGGATGGCCCTGGTTTACCCGGCGAGCTGGGCGGCGGCCGGAGTCGACGGGGGCGGCGGCGCCATTGGCGGCTCGCCGGAGCTCGCCGTTTCGACGCTCCGGTGGCCCAACTCGAACGGGAGACGGTCCGGGAGAGATAGGAGGGGAGCGCGATCTCACCGGGGGGGGGGGGGGGGGGGGGGGGGTCGCGCGAGGTTAGAGAGCGTCGGAGGAGGCTAGCGACGGCGAGACGCGGAGCGCGACGGCGACGCTCGACAAGATGGGGCTTCGGTGGCGAAGCGGGATGGAGAAGATGGCCGGGAGGCGCGGCGCGTCGACGCGGAGCTAGGCGGCGAGGTCGCGTCGGCGGAAGAGGCCGAGACGCGGAGCTCGGCGACGAGGACGGGCGCAGCGACCGTGCTCGGTGGCGGAGCGAGGTGAAGAGGACGAGGGAGTGTGGCGGCGGCGTCTTTGCGTGGGTCGGGGAGGCGTGCAGCGATGCGGCGAAGCACGGCGACGTGTTGTCGTCGATGGAGGAGGTGGGGACGCGCTTCGACGAGGACGGGGCGCGGAGCACGGCGACGGCGACGGCGCGCACGGGGAAGAAGGTCCGGCGCGGCGCGTCGGGTTCTTGTGGGCCGGCGAGGTGCGCTGCGACGCGTCCGAACTGTCACGCACTCGAAGAGGGTGATGGAGAGCTTGTAGCAATGGATCGAGCGGTTGCCAGCGGTGAGAGGGAGATGGGGAAAAAGGAAAAATTGAAGCTTCCTGCTCGATGAGGGGAAAAGAGAGCTGGGCGAGGAGGAGGAGCTCTGCGTGCGCTCGTTTTATAGGCGGATGGGGGCAAGGAAGCTTCGCGGAAGCTCGCCCGAGTTAAGGCGTCGCAGGGGACGCGGCATACAGCGGCTCCGCAAGTGGTCGGACGAGCTCGTGTGCACTACGGAGCGAATGGGAGTGGAGGAGGAGTTAAGAGGCCGGCATGGGCGGAGAGGAGGAGCAATGGGGGCACGACACGCGCGTACGGCGGCACGAACCGGCGGTCCGATGGCGGCGACGGCGGTCTTTGCCCAACGGTCGCGAGGATGAAGAAAGAGGGAGACGGGCCGGCTGGGCCGTGGTGTTGGGCCGAAGGAGAGGGGATTCGGCCCATGGACGAAATTCCGGGAAAAAGAAAATGAATAGAGATGTTGGGCTGGGCCGGCTGGAGAGGGAAAGAGAGAAGAGACCCAGAGAGGTTTTAGGAAAAAGAAAAGGTTTATTCTTTTCTGGAATTTAAAAAGGAACTCGAATTTGAATGGAACTTCAAATTTGACTGAGAACAAAATCAAACGAACACTCAAATAAAACAAGCAAGCCGAAAATGCATATGGTGACATTTGTGCAAGTTTTAAATTCAAAGGTTTTAAATTCGAGATGAATTTCCTGGAGTTTAACATACAATTATTTTAGTTTGTTGTAAATTCAAAAGTTCAAACTTTTAGTGAATTTTAAATGGAAGCAAACATTTGAGCACTAGTTTTAATATTTCAAAAATTTCACACTTAAGCTAGTTTTAAATTATCTTAGTGAATTTTATTTTGAAAATTCTTGGCAAGGTAAGAGTTAGACAAAAATTTAAATTTGGAGTGATTTTTATTCCTTTTTGCTTTGCTCTGAAATTTGGGGTGTTACAGATCTACCCCACTTAAAAGGAATCTCATCCTCGAGATTCGAACGATCTTCGGGTGGCGTAGAACTTCTCTTGCGTCTTCTTGCGTCACGGTGATAACATCCAAAAGTTTCGTCGGGTACTTCTTGATTTCGCAGGCATCTTCTTGATCTTCAGCACTGCAGATCGATGTAGCAGAGGTCCTTTTTTCATGGTTGCCGGTGGGGTCCTACCCCAATTAAAAGATTTTAACTTGCGGTGCCATACCAAGGATGACGTTCTCATGGCGGTGGGAACTCCCTGGCCGAAACTGGAGTGGCGGTGCCGCTAAGGTCGGCCGGTCGGCCAGCCAGGGGGGCCGGCCGGCCGTCCATAGTGTCGGTTCGCGACCGCCTTCTCTCTGGACACTCCTGATTGCTTGGTGGAGTCGGTCCCGAGGTCGGTTTTCTCCTGGAGTCGGCAGAAATGGAGTAAGGGCCAAGTTTAGGCCCATTGTAGCCCATCTTCTATAATGTTTGCTATTTCTTCACTTGGGGTTTAATTATTCTCGGTGCTAGACGTCTTCAGAACCCATTGGTCGAAGATCAACAGCAGCAGGGGCCAAGCGTGGCCGGCCGGCCTATGATTGGGCCGGCCGGCCTGTGTTTCTCTCCACAGGTGCCCATTTCTTCTGCATTTACTCCTGCACTCATAAATCATCCAAAACTCGTGGAACTTTATTAATAAAGTAAACCATTGCCGAATTTTGGTGATTTACCCTTTTATTTACCGATATGTTGACGGTAATTTAATGACTTAAACACCGTCAACAAACCCCCCCAAGCTTAAACTTTGCTCGTCCCCGAGCAAAATAAAAACTTAGGCAATTGGCGGATCAGGAGTTGTATCAATATTAATTTCCTGCAGGTGTCTGATATACAGCAGCATACTCCAAGACAGCAAGTAATCCATAAACCAGCACAATCTATTCATCAAGCATGCATACATCCGGTGGGGCTTATTGATTACTTTGTCATGTGACATTGAAAAGCAGAACGCATTATTAGGTTTTTGTTAAACACATTCTGCAAATAACAAGTCCAGAGTTTTTGTTTGCTGCATTAGAAAAATTTCAAGAATGCTCCTTTAAGTCTTTTGCACTTCCCTTTTTTGTCTCTCTTTTGTGGAAGCTATTTCCTACAAAACATCGCTCACAACCTAATGCTACATAAGATGGTCATTCTGGTGGAGCTTGGTTTGGATGTGCATATCCTTCACATATGTTTTGTAAGGTTAAAGGATGATCTCAAGGAAACAGAGCAACTCCTTATAATCAGTCCAATGATAAATGTGAGAAGAGAAATCACTCATAAATTTTTCTGTCTTCTTGGCTCAAGAGAAATTTTGAGGATGGCCACCACCCCTTTAAAAATCTTTACTGCGCATCACGGGAGTTTTTTTTTTTTACTCCCGTAATGCAGCAGTGTGAAGAAGATTTTTAGATGGCCTAGACAATAAGTTTCGAATTTTCTTGAGCTCTTGAAGGAAGACAAAAGAATTTTGAAGGATGAGTGGTAACGAATTTCTCATATTCCCAGAAGAAGGATGACTGACATAAAGAGAGCAGTGTTCCGAGAGATCAAAATTTGACCCAACTCAATATATAAAAGATAGCTAAGAGCGAGGTTTGTTTTCATAAATTTTGCAATATATGGCTCTGGTAGGTAAATGATTCCTCACAGGGGAAGTGTAAGACATAAAGGGTTTTAAGTGCAGCATCTATAAAGATTAAAACATCTCTGGACTATTATTGCAGAAACATGCTAACTCAACCCAACGTAGCTATATCATGCAAGTCAATGCCTAGACTTGGTAAACCAGGTGCTACCCACACAGACATAGCAATACTAGAAGTGTGATCATGCTAGATTACATCTTACTTCAATATACAAGGAGTAGCGATTGCATAAAAGATACAAGCAGAAAACTAAAAGAGCAACTATTCATCATATCCTTTACGTGTGGGTAGAACGACCAAGATTCGGCAACAGAAAAACAAACCCAATTTTTTTTTTCATAATAAACAAACCAAACTGCAGGACGGACGAACGACTGATACAACAAACGGCAGCGAAGTCGGGCAAGGCGATACAACAGACAAGGCGGACAACCATCAGAGAACTCCGAAACTCTCTCCCCCCCCCCCCCCCCCCCCCCAAGCTTAGGCCTTTGCAAGGCGTAAGCTTGACCCAAGCCTAATGGAAAGAACCTGTCCAGGGGCCCCATTCCCCCTGGGAAGGCTGGTCAAAGAAGGGGACATGGCCAGGGTGCTGCTCAGGTGGTGGCTGTGCCTCAGGCTGTGGTACGGATTGAGGTTCGTACTG
Organism: Eragrostis nindensis; assembly: GCA_012490785.1. Classification (NCBI taxonomy): domain Eukaryota; kingdom Viridiplantae; phylum Streptophyta; class Magnoliopsida; order Poales; family Poaceae; genus Eragrostis; species Eragrostis nindensis. The sequence continues at coordinate 257,979 of JAAXCT010000072.1, read as the reverse complement.
CTGCTGCTGGGGCTGGGAAGTATTGATGTTCAGGCCTAAGGCGATTTGCTGGCAGAGGTTATACGTGTCATCTATCCTACCACCTTGGTAGTGGACCTGACCCTGGAGGTCGGTTACGATGTTGGCGGTGTCATGCATGGTCTCTTGCAGCTGAGCCACATCCTGGGAGAGGTACCAGTAGTTCCAGTTGGGCGCAAACCTAGCTGAGCGGGATGATCCCATGTGTGGGTCGCCCATGAATCGTGGAGCGTGAGAGCTCTGCTGGTATGGGCCAGGTTGAAACTGCATTCCCGGCTGAAACTGTACTCCCCCAGTGGCTGCATGGCCACCGGGAGGGTAGTGGAACTGGTGAATCCCCTGCACACCCTGTGGTGGCGGCCAAGCAGGCGAGTCGCTAAGCGTGTCGGGGTCACTTGAGTGATGCGACCCCGAACTCTCAGCTCTGGGTGCAGCAGAAGGTACGGCAGAGGGTCCGGCAGAGGGTCCAGCAGAGGGTCCAGCGGTGGTTCCTGCATTCCTAGCTCTCAGCCGGGTCACAGGTCCCACGGCTACGCTATGGCGGGCTGGCTCGGTGTTGGCGGTTCTTATGCGATAAAATTAAATTCATTAATTCCGCAAGCGCACGGATCACCATTGTAGCATTTCACCTTGGAGTATTCCAGGGTTATCGTATTTATATTTCCGCAGGGAAGTAGAGTAAAAGGGAGCTGAATAGTAGCAATGCACTGGATAATTTGGAGAAAGAAATAATGTATCAACTATACTTGAGACAGGGGTAAGATAGGCATGATATATATGGGTGGCACACACATCCTCAAATCCAAGGTAATAAAAGAAAACTGTAGTATACATTTGGGAGAGCAACGAGATAGAGCTAAGGCTACCTGTATGTTTACCTAGTATTTACTCTTTCTAGTAGTCTAATCTACAAAGGTTATCTACTCTAGTTAAGATCACACACATACAAGTCATGTCGTTTCGGGGCACACACGTGCTAGGTCAACCGATGATGCTAGTTCAAACCTAGCGAACCGTATGCTATAATTAAGACCCTGCTGAGTCCAACCCGGACGTGGTGGATTACAGAGACCGGTGCAGCTGTCACATACACTCGCGGCTACCATCCTCCGTGGGGCTGGGTGCCAAACGTGCATAGACCAAGATCTAAGCGCCACGCTTACAACCCGCCTAGAGGAACTACTCTTGATCAACGGAGCAGTCCTATCTAAGAATGAACAAGCACAGATTTCACACGACGTCATCTCCGACGAAGGCACTCTCTCGTACTTGCTATTCCAACAATCACGAATCCCACAACAAGACTTCTACGAGCACTTACTTAACAGAATAAATAAACTAAATAGAAAAGAATTACTAAAAGAAATAAATAAAGATAAAACTAATTATATATTGAATAAAATAATATCTCAAAAGAGTAACGATACAAGAACTATACCGAACTCCGAGAAGACTCCGGAAGCCGAGAGAGCTCTCACTCTACTCTACTCTACTCTAACTCCCAAAGCTACTACTAAACTAATGAACACTTGGATGAAGTGTGATGGTGCGAGTTGCTTCGGAGGCCGAGGGGTCCAATTTATAGCTTGTGAAGGCGGTGGGAGCACCCTGGCCGAAGCTGGAGAGGCGGTGGCGACAAAGTCGGCCGGCCGGCCTAGGGGGGTGGCCGGCCGGCCGTCCCTTCTGTCGGTTGGCCACCGTCTTCTGCCTCGACGCTCCAGATCATCTCCTGATGGCGGTCCGAAGGTCAGTTCCTTGCTGGGGTCGGCAGAATTGAAGTGAGGGCCAAGTAAAGGCCCAAATAGCCCACCTTCTAGAATGGCGGTGGAATTATGCTGGGCTGGCCTTCAATTATGCGTTGTGGATTAGTTTCCAGCCCACTGGAGGAAGTCTGGGGCCTGCGGCCACCAGGTGGGGCCGGCCGGCCTGGGGTGGGGCCGGCCAGCCAGGGATTTTCCCTGACTGGGCCCACTTTTCTCCATTATTCACTCCTGCATCCAAATATCCACCAAAACCTGTGGAGTAGCATTATTCCTAACTACTATGCACAAAATCTTGGTGTTATGCATTTATTTACCGGTAGGGTGGCGGTCAAATCATGGTTTAACGACCGCCAACAACCTCCCCAAGCTTAAACTTTGCTCGTCCCGAGCAAACTCAACTCAGGGTACCGGCGGATCAGGAGTTACAAAGAAGCGCCCCATGGGTAATAAAGATGCAACAACATACTCCCTAAACAGTGGTAAGTTTACGAGAGCACGAAATATTCATGAGTGTTGCAAAAATTGTGGGGCTTATATGTCACACCTTGTCATGCAGCATTGAAGACTAGAACGACACTTTTGGACAGGTAAACAATTCTAGCAGGTATGTATCCAGAGTTTTTATGTGCTGCAAGGTAAGGTGTAAAAATTCTCCTTCGTTTTGGGTGGCACTTCTCTTACCACTCTGATGTGAGTCTTATTCCTACAAGCTTCACACATCCTACCTTCTACCAAATGAGGCTTTGTATGTGGAGCTTGGTATGGAACGCACAAGTGCCATGCATATATTGTAAAGCTAAAGAATGAGTCTCAATCAACATAGCAACTCCATTTATTTTGGTCATAAGAGATGATGTGATGGAGGGGGAGAAAATGGACTCACACTTGTGGAAGGGGGTTTTGAAAACATTGGTCCTTTATTTTGCTCAAGATGTTTATGATAAGAACCATATAGCCATTGACTTTTGTCATGCAACCATGGAGTTTTTTTTGACTACTCCATGGTGCAAGGGGCCATAATTTTTGCATGGTTCAAAGGAAACATTTTGAAATATTCTTGAGCTTTTTGGATGGACCAAAAGTTTTGCAAACTTGAAAAATGTTTGGTTGATTTATCCAAACATGCCCTTTTTATTTGGTGGAAGGAAATTCTCGAAAACACACGCGAAGGAATTATGACCAAAATTAGGAGTGCTTAGTTTCAAGAGTACATCAAACCTTAACAAAACTCAATACATAAGCAAATGGCTATGAGTGGGGCTGTTTCGAATATTATGATATGGCTCTGGTAGGTAAATAAATCCTCACACTAAGAGAAGTGTGCCAAAACATAAGGGTTTTAGGTACTTGCAGCAATTCAAGAAAAACATCTCTGGATGAAACCATACTAAGAGATTGCCACAAGTCCTAATCATGCCATATCACAATCCACAATGCTCAGACTTGGTGTGACAAGTGCAACCCACCGAAATAAGCAATACTCATGATGTGATCATGCTCAAATAAAAATAACACATATGTCAGGAGTAGAAGTTGCATCTATGCGACACATGGGAAGCTAATTTGTAACTCGATCATCATTTCCCTTAAGCGTAGCATAACACCAAGATTCTAGCATTTATTCGAAACAGGGAGTTTATTTATTTATTAAGAAAGTTAGAAATACTTCCTGGGGGTCCTCCCCAAGCTTGAGTCTTTGCAAGACTCGAGCTAGTGTTGAACTCCGTCTCACCTGGGGGCCCTCCCCAAGCTTGAGTCTTTGCAAGACTTAAGCTTGATTTCAGGCTCTTCCTCCTCCTTCTTGACCTGCAAAAAAGAGTGAGGATGATACAAGTGGCTAGCCCCTAATGAGCATCGCCGGGAATCCTATTATTTTTGTTGTTTTTTTTAAATTTTTCAACTTTTTGTTTTGTTTTTATGATTTATGAAAAGAAAACAAGTGCTAGGCCTAGCTAGGATAACGATTGGGATGGCCTCCCCAATCGGAGGGCTCTCATTTTTACATCTTTGAGCTAGACGTTCTCCATGTCGTCAACTTGTTTGGACCTCGCTCGCTGGAGAATCTGTCGAGGTAGAGGTTCCTTCTTTCTTCCGCCACACTTTGGTTGTCTTCTTTGTGTTAGTGGCGGCGACCTTTTCTTTAATAGGCGCCTTTGTTGTACTCTCATCGGTCGATACCGTAGCTGCCTTCTTCTTCCTTGAGCGCCTTGCTCTCCTCTTCTTAGGCGATTGTGACTCGCCTACTCCTTCTTGTGGGGGAGGAGTAAGAGGGGCTTGAGGTGTGTTTGGCGGCTGAGGCATCCTCCTTGGAGTCCTCCAATATTTTGCTAGCCTTCTTGCATTCTCTTTTCCAGATAGTCTCTCATGTATGCAATGAGCTTGTCTGGCTGTGGCATGGGTGGAGTAATCTCGATCTTCTCCACTCTCCTTGGGTCCTTTCCATATATGACCCTCACTTGCTTGCATTGTTCAACCTTAGGCTTGAAGCTGAACGTCTCTTCCCTGCCGTTGAAGTCCAAGTGGATCTCTCCTGCCCCCACGTCGATGTTGGCGTTGGTGGTGCTCAAGAACGGCCTCCCAAGGATGAGAGGGGTGACATCCACTTCCATGTCAAGCACAACGAAGTCGACGGGGACGAAGAAGTTTCTGATCTGTACGGGGACGTCTTCGGCAATCCCCAAAGGCAGGCGTAGTGACCCGTCTGCAAGCTGGAGCTTCATGATCGTTGGGGACAATGGGTGGTTTAACCCATCGTACATCGCCTTCGGCATGATGCTCACGCTCGCCCCTAAGTCACATAGTGCCCGAGCGAAACACCGGTCGTTGACCAAACACGGAATGGTTGGCCATCCGGGATCTTTTCTGATCACATCCTTGGGAAGCGCGGTCTCCACGTCGCTCTCTTCACACCTGATGGTTATTGCATTCACACTCTCCTTGGGATTAACTTCTGGTTGCCCAGGAAGTTTACCCGCACGAGGAGACTGCACAGCTGAAGCTATTTGCGCTATTTGCGTTTCTAGCATCTTGTTATGGCTTAGCTGATTCTGCAGAGCAGTGCTGAACGACTCTAGCTTGGCATCTATGCTCTCTAAAGCCTTGTCCGTGTTAAGAAACTTCTTACTAATACTGTCATTGATCTTGACCTGGTCGAGAACTAGATCCTTGATAGAGGGCTCAAAGCGGGAAAGATTACCATTGTTACCTCCCTGATTTTTGTTGAAGGAGAGGTCGGGCCTGGAATTCCAGCCGTCGTTGTTCTGGGAGCGGTACCCATTGCCATTGTTGAGGAAATTGCATTCCTCTCTCGCATTCGGGCAATTGCTGCCCATATGCCCTGTGTTGCCGCACTCTTCACAAGTCATGCGGAAGTCCGCAGCTTGCAGGTCCTGTGGAGATTCCACCTTGCGGAGTAGCTGATCGAGCTTGATGGCGAGCATGTCCATCGTCTCCACTTGGTGTACTCCACAGGTCTTGGTGCTTGCCGCTTGGCGTTCACCGTGAGTCTGGTTGGCCGCCACCTTCTCAATCAACTTCTTAGCGTTCTTCACGCTAAGAGAGAAGAAAGAGCCGCCTGCTGCGGCGTTGAGGTGCTCTCGAGCGGACGGCCTCAAACCGTGGTAGAAACTCTGTATGAGGAGCCATTCCTCCATGCCATGGTGTGGGCATGAGAGAACGTACTCCTGCATCCTGTTCCAGGCTTCCGCGGTCGACTCATCTGCGAGCTGTTGGAAGCCCGATATCTTGTTCCGCAGGGCAGTCGTCTTGCCTGGCGGGAAGAGCATGCCGTCCACGTGTCGAGGGACTCTTGGTTCGCGTAGAACCACTGGAGAGCCTTCCCCAACAGAGAGAATGGGAAAAGCTGTAGTCGGATGGCGTCCTGAGGTGCATCCTTTATGACGAAGGTGTTGCACGTCATCAGGAACCTTTGGAGGTGAGCATTTGCATCCTCCGACGGCTTCCCACAGAAAGGACTAGCCAAGATCATGTTGATCAAGGCTGGCTTGAGCTCGTAGTCCTTGTTGGTGATGCGCGGGTTGGGACCCACGCGGATGTTCTCCGTAGTTGGTGCGGAGAAATCATTGATCGTCTTCTCGACTGGATCACCCATGTTGTTGTTCGTTGATGAAGATGGAAGGTGCTCGACAGTCGTCGGAAGGGATCCTTCAAGAGCCAGAACTTTCGATCGAGCGTGGGTGGGCGGAGGGGTAAGCCTGGCCCTCACCCTTCTCAAGAACTGTTCCGGATCTGGGTGGAAGTTTTCTGGTAGGTCGAAACCAGTCATGCACAGTCCTGTTTCAAATTTCCACAACAAAGAAAGACAGGACAAGGGTAAGCCCGCAAAAGTAAGTGATAATTATTCTTCTCACAAACTTCAATGCATTTATTCAGTTCCTAGCTGCTACTTCCCCGGCAACGGCGCCAGAAATGCTTGTTGGCGGTTCTTATGCGATAAAATTAAATTCATTAATTCCGCAAGCGCACGGATCACCATTGTAGCATTTCACCTTGGAGTATTTCAGGGTTATCGTATTTATATTTCCGCAGGGAAGTAGAGCAAAAGGGAGCTGAATAGTAGCAATGCACTGGATAATTTGGAGAAAGAAATAATGTATCAACTATACTTGAGACAGGGGTAAGATAGGCATGATATATATGGGTGGCACACACATCCTCAAATCCAAGGTAATAAAAGAAAACTGTAGTATACATTTGGGAGAGCAACGAGATAGAGCTAAGGCTGTATGTTTACCTAGTATTTACTCTTTCTAGTAGTCTAATCTACAAAGGTTATCTACTCTAGTTAAGATCACACACATACAAGTCATGTCGTTTCGGGGCACACACGTGCTAGGTCAACCGATGATGCTAGTTCAAACCTAGGGAACCGTATGCTATAATTAAGACCCTGCTGAGTCCAACCCGGACGTGGTGGATTACAGAGACCGGTGCAGCTGTCACATACACTCGCGGCTACCATCCTCCGTGGGGCTAGGTGCCAAACGTGCATAGGCCAAGATCTAAGCGCCACGCTTACAACCCGCCTAGAGGAACTACTCTTGATCAACGGAGCAGTCCTATCTCAGAATGAACAAGCACAGATTTCACACGACGTCATCTCCGACGAAGGCACTCTCTCGTACTTGCTATTCCAACAATCTTGAATCCCACAACAAGACTTCTACGAGCACTTACTTAACAGAATAAATAAACTAAATAGAAAAGAATTACTAAAAGAAATAAATAAAGATAAAACTAATTATATATTGAATAAAATAATATCTCAAAAGAGTAACGATACAAGAACTATACCGAACTCCGAGAAGACTCCGGAAGCCCGAGAGAGCTCTCACTCTACTCTACTCTACTCTAACTCCTAAAGCTACTACTAAACTAATGAACACTTGGATGAAGTGTGATGGTGCGAGTTGCTTCGGAGGCCGAGGGGTCCAATTTATAGCTTGTGAAGGCGGTGGGAGCACCCTGGCCGAAGCTGGAGAGGCGGTGGCGACAAAGTCGGCCGGCCGGCCTAGGGGGTGGCCGGCCGGCCGTCCCTTCTGTCGGTTGGCCACCGTCTTCTGCCTCGACGCTCCAGATCGTCTCCTGATGGCGGTCCGAAGGTCGGTTCCTTGCTGGGGTCGGCAGAATTGAAGTGAGGGCCAAGTAAAGGCCCAAATAGCCCACCTTCTAGAATGGCGGTGGAATTATGCTAGGCTGGCCTTCAATTATGCGTTGTGGATTAGTTTCCAGCCCACTGGAGGAAGTCTGGGGCCTGCGGCCACCAGGTGGGGCCGGCCGGCCTGGGGTGGGGCCGGCCGGCCAGGGATTTTCCCTGACTGGGCCCACTTTTCTCCATTATTCACTCCTGCATCCAAATATCCACCAAAACCTGTGGAGTAGCATTATTCCTAACTACTATGCATAAAATCTTGGTGTTATGCATTTATTTACCGGTAGGGTGGCGGTCAAATCATGGTTTAACGAACGCCAACACTCGGCTATCCTCAGGTCAATTGACAAGCTTTTGGTGCGGTAGAGTCCTAGCCTCGGCTCGGGCAACTCAATCTCTGTACTATACCCATGGTAAACCATGCGGTAGCGCCCCTCAGCTATTCTATTGATCATGTGGGCTTGGCGAAAATGATCGCCCCCAATCACTACTTGGGTGCCGGGCAAAAAGGCTACTCGTGCTTGGTGCAACAAACCTAAGCCTCGTGCAACTCTAGTGATGAAAGACGTGAACAGGATAGGAGCATTTGAAGTAAACGTCACACTCAACCAGTGATTAAGCACATAAAGCAGAGGATTGATTTTAGTTTTCTTTACCATGGCATACAGGTAGCACAGATCAACTCTGGTGACAGCTCTATTTTCATGACGGGGTGACAAAACGAAACCACACCAACGATGCAAAATTCTTAGGGAAGGGTTATGGAATTCGCCAGTGCGGCGGTGTACTCCATTTTCCCCAGATATTTTAATCCAGAATGTGTGTTCATTAAAGCCTTTAAGACTGTCTAGAGCTGTCTGCCCACTACGCTCGAAACCCAACAAATCACTCATGTCATAGAGAGACAAGTCAAACTCCTGATTAAACAAGCGAAATTTTATGCGTGTTCGTGCTATGATTTTATCAGGGACAATTTGCAGGGTGATCAAGAACTCAATAGAAAGCCATTTCGAACCTAGCTCAAATGTATTGGAGAAGTCAGTAAGACCTGTGTACCTGAGAGCTTGGTCGAAATCCTCTTTTATGCTGATGTCGGTGAGGAACTGGGGGTCGAAAACACGTGAGTGTTGAAACTCACGGTTTCGCAACCCGGCGATGCGGTTCCTCTCATCCTCGTTGTGCGCCACGATGTGCTGCTCGTGCTCCACAGACAGTGGCTCAGGTGGCTGCTGCCCTCCAGCATCTGACCCAGAGTGTGAGCTGCTGCCACGACTCTTGCCGCTAACCTTCCTCTTGAGCGAGGTGAAGAAGCTCATAGTGACCTGCGCAATTAATTAGACAGCAAATACCCGAAGGGAATAGCGAATAAAATATTAGCGGTTAGCTGTCCGGAGGTTAGTCGTTCAGAGGTTAGTCGTCCAATGGTGGGGTTATTAAGACCACCACTCAGCAGTAAAGAAACAGAAATACAAACATTTTTTTATTTTATTATTTTTATTACCTAATTATCACTAATTGCTTGATTCGGAGGTTTTAAACAAGGGAGGAAGAAGAGCTCGTCGAGCTGCGGTGCGAGGAAGCATGGAGGCCGAGGCCTCGTTTTATAGGCGCGCGCGGGCGCCGAGGCGAGGCCGGGCGTGGCCGGCCGGTGGACACGGCGGGCCGGCCGGCGGGCCCCGGCGTCACCTCGCGACGGGACGGCAGCGGTGGAGGAGTGGCGTCGGGTGGAGAGCCGTGGTGCGCCTTTCGGTGCACATGCTCGCACAGGGAGGAGGATGGGACGCCGTCCTCCATTATCGTCGATTTCTCCTCCGTTCACGCGAGTATCTGAGGCACTCGAACATGCTACGACGTAGGGGAGCAGGTGAAGCAGGCGTAGGGCGTCGGTGGCGCACGGCGGCGACCGGAGGCGGCCGGCCGGTGAGCCCGGCGGGCCGGCCGGCGGGGCCAAGCGCCCACTTTGGCTCGTCTTTTTTTTTCTGCGCGCGGTGCTCCACCTGTACGTCCCCTGCAGCTCCTTTGTCCAAAGCAACATGATGACAAGTGGGGTTGGCCGGGCCCGGAAGGATCCGGGTCAAGCCAAAAATCGTTTTCTTTTATGCGCAGCGCGTACAATTTATTAGAACGGGAAAGTAAATTTTATTCCATGGATAACGACGGTTTAAATCCTCCCGTCAGAGGTGTATTAGCGTCTAGGATTAAAATTATTTCGAATTTTCTAACGGTCTTGACGCTTCTACTTTTGTCCAACGATCGAACGCTGACATCTTGAAATTTTCCGTGTGGACAAAATCTTCCGCACTTTCTTAGCGAGAGCTGTCATAGGTTCCTTTTTCTTCGGGGCGGACTTCTTTGGCTCTCTCTTTTCCGGAGTACGGGTTTGCTTTGGTTTCTCCTCTTTCTTGGGGACCTCCTTGTTTACTTCGCCCATTATTGTCACTCTTCCATTCGTCAACTTCGGAGGGGCATACGGGGGTTTTTCGATGAATTGATAGCAGAAGGTATCTCCCCACTTGTTGGTCATTGTACCAACGCATATTCTTCCTTGAGGCACGGCAGGGGGTTTTGCAACCTTTGACTTCCCTGCGGGTGTTCCCTCTGGCCTCGCAACTTTCCGCGAAACAATCTCCATGGCAGTTATGTTTTCATCTTTTCCTCACGATAGGATTTTCTTTTATTTCCAAAGAGGGTCGGGATTAAACGATCACGCGTGTGATAGGTTCGTGATAAACAAACGGGATTAAGACAGCATTTAATAAAATCAGGAAATTTTCTAGCTAAGCTTCCCAGGCAACGGCGCCAGAAATGCTTGTTGGTGGTTCTTATGCTCTACTAAATATTTCTATTCCGCAAGCGCACGGATCACCATTGTAGCACTTCACCATAGAGTATTTCAGGGTATCGTATTTATAATTTCCACAGGAAGCTAGTAGAAAATTCCAGGAGAATACTGTCTAAATCAATCGTATGTGAATCACGTCAAACATTGATAGTTTGATAAATGTGGCACTCATGAAATAATCCATAAAAGAGTAACTAGCAAAAGATTGGGAGAGCAACGAGTAGAGAAAAGGGTTTCCTAAAATATATCCATCCTAAGTATTTTATACTCAGCAATCTAATAATTTACAATTATTCACTCAAGATCATACAGCACTCATATCACTGTGCATCGGGGCACGGATGTGTCATAGTAATAACTAAGGCCACCACTATAAGGAACCATCCGCTATAATTAAGACCCTGCTAGGTCCAACCGGACGTGGTGGATTACAGAGACCGGTGTAGCTGTCACATACACTCGCGGCTACCATCCTCCGTGGGGTTGGGTGCAAACTCGCGTCTAGAATAATTCATTGAACCATACAAGCAATCACTCTAAATAATCTACCCTTTGCTAACAGGGCAGACCACCCATGCTCAATAAACTTAAATGAATTGTTTACGCATAGACCATCTGACAACTCACATAAGTCTACCTCACACAGACGTGGATCCAACACAGAGATACTTCCGAAGTAATTACTCATAGCAATAATATAAATCAAAAGAATTACTAAATTAAATAAATAAGAAAAGATATCCATAATAATATTTATTCAAAAGAAAGTAAAGATACAAAAGAGCTTTACCACACTTCCGAAGACGACTCCGGAACCCTGAGCAAAGCTCACACTCTAACTCTAACTCCCAACTAGTGCTAATACTAAACAAGAAGAGTAAATGGATTCTTCAATGAGGTGCGAGTTGCTTCTGTGGCCGGGGGGGGGGGGGGTGTTGACGGTCCTTAGACCCAGTTTTTGACCGTCAATTAGCTCTATAAATAAGGAACTACTAACACTTGTTACTTGCATTTTGTTATCAAATAACCTATTTCCACGTGTACCTCTAGATTTGGATGTGCAGGTGGAAAACAGGGATTTCCAGGTGTAAACAAGGCCCAAGGCGACAATTCCAACACGTCCATCAAACGACGCTCGCCGCGGGAATATAATTCAAGGATTAAAGGCCCAGAATCACCCAGAATATCAACTGAGGCCACGCACCTGGAAAAGAGACTAAAAGGCCGAGGGGAGCCAACCTGCCAAGGCCCAGCCCAGGGGGGGCCAGGGCCAGGTCGGCCGACCCCCAACCCTAGGTCAGCCGACCTGACAGGGAGGCCCCCTGGGTCCATCTTTCTAAGGCGGTTTGCAACCGACTTCAGGAGGTCGGTTCCACCTGCAATCAATGCCACCGACCTACGGAACCGCCTCAATTCCACCGCCTTTGAGGGCTATAAATAAAGGGGTACCCCCTCCCCTTGGAGGACACACAACACAAGAGGCTCATTCCCTCCTCCACACATCCAGAGCTAGGGGCTCTCTAGTTAGGCTTAGGCTGAGTAGTTGGGCTGCCCTTTTGGCTCCCAAGTCCCTTGGAGAGTTTGGGGTATATTCCCTTGTATCCTTTTACTCTCTTTGTAAGACTTATTTCTTTATCAATGGAATATCATCGTTCTTGTAGTAGTTATGTGCTTATGCTAGTTCATCGTTCATCCTTGATCTTGGATGAACGTTCTTCGTTCGTTCATGTTCGTTCATCGTTCGTTCATCGTTCATCGATGTTCGTTCATGATCGTTCATCGTTCGTTCGTCGTTCGTTCATACTCGATCATCGGTTAACGATGATCGTTCTTCATCGTTCATCGTTCGTCGCTCGTTCTTGAGCGACGAACGCCTATGCTTAACGTAGTGCTAGCTTTGATCCTTTGTCTAAGTAATCGCTTGCTAGACCTAGTTGTTCCTTTTGCTTAGTCATCGGGTCCATTGTCTTGCAAGAGTGCTCTAGGTTTATCGCCTTGCGAGGTGCCTCGAGGGATCTAGAGTTGTGGTTAGTTACGCTAGCATGGTGCTAGGGCTTCCTTTCCACCCTTGGATGCGTGTTCGTGCCCCACCGTTTGTAGAGGTAGGCGGCAGGTGGTGACAGCCCTGTCCGTCCCTTGTAATCCTCCACGTTCGGGTATGGCGTAGGAGTATATATGAAATGTCCGGAGATTGGGGCAGACTCTGATCGCTGGATCTCCCGATGATGGCTTGGCAGTAGAACAGCTTAGTCTTGGCTTGTGTGCAGCTTAGGCTATAGGTAGATGCTACGCACGCTACTTGACGATGTACATTAGGAGTAGCAGTTCTTCTTACTTAACCTTAGTCTAGCTTAGAGCCGCCTCTCGCCTTTTATCAGAGAGTGGAAATGCCTGCTGTGTGTGTCGCACTATCCTCTATCCATACATTGCCTTACCCCTGTATTTGGATATTGGTTATGATCTATCATTTGTAACACCATGAGTATAAGTACACACTTGTCAACCACGTCTTCCTTTGGGAAAATATAAATAACGATACCCTGGAATACTCTCGGGTGAAATGCTACAACGGGTTATCCGTGCGCTTGCGGATTATCTTTTATGATTAAATACTAATAATACATATCTGGCACTCGTTGCTAGTTGTGGATTATTATGTATCCTAAGCAAGTAACTTAACCCCAGGTATTTCTGGCGCCGAACCGGGAATATTCACTCTAGGCCTAACCAGCCTAAGGTGGTGTTTTTTGTTTGGTGTAAGAAATACCAACAAGCATTTCTGGCGCCGTTGCCGGGGAAGACAATTGTTGACAAGTGTATACAATGATTACTCATGATTACACTTGATGTGATTTAACCATTTCCATTACAGGCTAACCTTGATCTGTTTTCTCTCTTTGATGTGAAAACAGGATAGTGTATGCGTGGATTCAACTTGCCGGAAAACTTCGTTGATAATCCAGAGTCGCTTGTAAGGAAAGTCCGACCCCGCGTCGACTCTCCCTCACAAGCAACACTCCCGACAGACGAACCCACATCATCCGCACCATCATCACTTATTGACATGGCTGATCAAAGGACCCTCCGTGACTACTCTGCTCCCTCCGTTGCCAATGTTCCCGTTGGGCCCATGTCAACGCCGGTGACGCAGGGTTTGCAGTCAAATCAAGCCTAATCACTATGGTGCAGGCCATTCCCTTTTGTGGAAAGGCCACGGAGGACGCCAACACTCATCTCCAGCAATTCCTTGAGATATGCAACACATCGGCAACCGCCGGAGTCAACCAAGATGCTATCAGACTTCGTTTGTTTCCCCTCTCCCTCCTTGGGAAGGCGAAACAATGGTTCTATGCCAATCGTGCTAGCATTGACACTTGGGACCGCTGTTCTACCGCGTTCCTCGCAAAGTTTTTCCCGTTGGGTAAAACCAATGCCCTTCGTGGAAGAATATCAAGCTTCCAGCAAGCCAACAATGAAACCATCGCCGAGGCGTGGGATAGGCTCCAAGATTACATATCCGCCTGCCCACACCACGGGATGGAAGAATGGCTCATTCTTCAACATTTCTACAACGGGTTGACACCAACAACCCGTGGACATATGGATGCCGCTGCTGGAGGAGCCTTCTTCTCAATGACCGTTGCTCAAGCTAAAGAACTTATTGAGAAGATGGTCTCCAATCAAGGGTGGAGCGATGAACGTCTCCAACCACGCTCTAAAGGCGTACACCCTATCAAGGAGGTGGACTTATTGTCCGCCAAGCTCGACCTCGTCATGAAGCGCTTGGACGACTTCAACACGCATGGTAGTGTTCGTTCACTTGACTCACGCATCACGTGTGAGGAATGTGGCAACACTGGCCATATGGGGAAGGATTGCCCCAACCATACCCATGAAGAAGCATTCTACATGAACAACAACAATGGGTATCGTCCAAGTGGAGGTCAAGGTTTAACCAAAACCGCCAATCTTATCAAGGAGGTAATAATTTCTCTAGTTTTAATAATAATCAGCCGTCTTTGAAAGATTTGGTTTATGGCCAAGCTAAAATCAACGAATCAATCAACAAAAAGCTTGCTGCCAATGATCAAAGTTTAGAGAGTTTAAATTCAAAAATAGAAGGTCTTTCTTCCGCTTTCAAAAATCAGTTGAGCTTTAATAAAATGATAGAAACTCAGTTAGCTCAGCTTGCTGCTCTTGTTCCTTCTGCTAAATCAGGGCAGATTCCTGGGCAACCAGAATCTCCCATTGAAAAAGTTAATGTTATCACCACGAGAGAAGAAATGTTCTCTCTCGTAGGACTAACCATGCAGGGGAGAACAGGCAAATAAGAGGAGAGCCTTCTACAATGAAATCTGATCCAGGCTTTCCAGTAATCTCTTGTGCAATCAAGAGATTCCACTTCGACTATGCACTGTGTGACCTTGGGGCCAGCGTGAGCATTATGCCCAAGGCAATCTTCGAGCAATTAAAGTACAGATTCCTCACACCAACAGCAATGCGGCTACAATTGGCCGACTCATCCTTTCGCTTTCCAATGGGGATTGCGGAGGATGTGCCGGTATTCATAAGAGGCCACACCGTCCCGGTGAACTTTGTGGTGCTTGACATGGATATTGACAAGGAACGCCCCTCATCTTGGGACGTCCCTTCCTTAGCACCACAAAGGCCCAAATTGATGTTGGAGTTGGAGAAATCCGCCTCTACATCAATGGGAAGGAGGAGAAGTTCGAGTTCCAACCTCGGAAAGAACAATGCTCGATGATCAAGGTCAAGTATGGGCCAAACACCTCCAACATTCAAGAAGTTGAAGTGACAGCCAGGAAAACGGACAGCCTCATTGCTCTATGGAAGAGCTTGGCAAAGATTGAAAATCCATCGCTGTTTCAACCAAAGAAACCTGCGACCACGAGGCCGGGATTATGGGCCAAGAAACCCGTCCCAAAGTCCGAGAAGCCACCTACACCACCAAAGGTGAAACAAGTGTGGCAAGTCAAGGCGCAGCCCTCTACATCCTCATCTCCAAGGATCGGGTCCGCGCCACCAAGCTAAATCCGTTGGAGAAGTCTTAGCCCGTCGGACTTTAAAAGACACGGCCCTGGCCGCCAGGAAAACCGGCATTATCATTCGGTTTGATTCTTTTCTTTTTGAATTTTTTCCACCACTTTTGCATTTGGATTTCTTTCCAAACCACTTTGCATATTTATTTCCTCCACCAAAAATTTATTTAGATTTTTCCGCCAGCATGTTTGAATTTTTCCCTCGCCATGCATTTAAAAATCAAAATTTTCAAAAACACTTTTGCGTTCAAAAAGACTCATCTTTGGATGAAATTTTTGGACCACCCTTGTATCATCATGGAAAAGCCAAAAATATTTTTGCATGTTGAAATTTTTCATCAACATGTCAATTTTTGAATTTTTCGAAAAAATTTTGAATTCGAGGCAACTTTTTATTTGGAAATCTTATTGAGCAAATATTTTTGAGGAGTTTCTGGACATAGCAACCATGGTCAATCTCCATTTGGCCGTTGGGAGCGGTGGGCCAAGGGGGATGACAGGACGGCCCCACAGGGGGTCGGCCGACCCCACTTTCCAGGTCGGCCGACCCGGGGTGGCCGTTGGGCGCGCTCTCCTTTGCCCCAACGGTCACCTGTCCTTTGCTCCTTTCAAAATGAGCCGTTATGGCTCGCCCATATAAGGGGGTGGCCGGCCATTGCTCTCTCCCTCTCACACTCTCATTTCCACTCTTCAACACTCTTCACTCCATTGCTCTCAAGTTTTCCTTTGTGCTCATTGAGTTCTTGCCTCAAAATTCTGCAAAAACATTTCTCCTTTGGTTTGCTTTTCAGTTTTAATTTGGTTTGGTTTTCCGAGTTGCGTTTTCTCGCTTGCAAGAACACCGACGGCTTCATCGATTGGTTTTCACTCTCATAACCCGTTCGGAGTTTTCGTTCTTGCGCTCGTGCTCGACCTCGCTGCAGCATGAAGCGCGCTGGCAAGGCCTTCGCCTCGCTGCTCCGGTCCGGGAGCACGGGCTCGGGTTCATCTCGACCTCGCACTCGCGCCCGCACCACCACCGAGCAAGTGTCAAGCCCTCAACATGAAACCGCAACGGAGGAACAAGCCAACACCGAGCATCGTCTTCTCGTCGACACCGACCTCGACTTGGTGGGCGACGAAGAGATGGGCGCCTACGAAGCTCTCCGACTCCGTACATTTGCTCCTACGCGAGCATTTGATACGGAACTGCTGCAAAAGATTGGTATGGATGCTGAATTTTCTCGAGTATTTAAAGCAATAGGGTGGGATAAGTTTGCAAGTGTAGATGAGCAGGGTTCCCGCTTACTTACACTACAGTTTTTATGCACCCTACGCGTGGTAGATGACGGTATTACCTTTCGGTTTTTCCGGGAGGAATATCATTTGACATGGAAAATCCTTAGTCAATGCCTCGGCTTTAATTCTCGCTGCACCATTGATGTTGATAGTTCGATCCCGGGTTACTCAAAGTTAGCTTTTTGGCAAAGAATTTCTGCATCTCCTACTTGTGAGAAACCCCGAACTAATCACATTCATCATCCTACCTTGCGCTTGTTGCACATGTGGCTTGGCATTACCTTGTTTCCTAGAAGTGATATTAGGATTGTGCGCGAGGATGATCTGAAAATTCTTTATGCTATGGTTGAGAAAATAAAGATTGCTCCTGCCATGTCCATGATTTCTCAGTGGTTAGAAAATTTTAGAATGACTGGACCGATTGAGTGCACCTCGCTGATTACACGTATTGCTGCGGGTGTTGGTGCTTTGCATGATGCTAATGTTGCTTATCTTGATACACCCCGCTCTCTTATCACCGAGGATTATCTTATTCAAGGTCATACACTTAAGCATGGTCCAAAATAATTCTCTCATATTTTACTATGTCGGTTATACAAATGAATTCCCGTTACCTAACCGGGAACTTCGCTTGTATGGCTGTAAAAATCTAACCACACCTCTAGAAAAAGAGGAGGCTGCACGCAGGAGTACTTCTTCTCGCAGGAGGACGCGCAGGCCGGAGCCGACCGCCGACACCGGGATACCCGCACCGCAGCCCATGGCCTATGCATATGG
The DNA here is from genome assembly GCA_012490785.1 of Eragrostis nindensis. NCBI lineage: Eukaryota > Viridiplantae > Streptophyta > Magnoliopsida > Poales > Poaceae > Eragrostis > Eragrostis nindensis. The sequence goes on along the minus strand of JAAXCT010000072.1, from coordinate 240,570 downwards.
GCCAAGCTACGGTCACGCCGGATATGGTCCCGGTGGATACACCACTCCACCACCATTTGAGGTCGGCGGCTCGTCGCAGCAGGGTGCGGGCCAAGCCCAATGGACGCACCACCCCCGCGCGCAATGGGAGGAAATCTCCTCCGATTCGACGTCCTACTCACCACGGGCTGGTGGGCGACGTTCGTCTGCAGCTCGTGATCCATATCTCGAGCAGCAAATGAATGCGCTCACCGAGCAAATGGGACGCATTGAGACTCGAGGAGAGGACGTTGAGTACACTCTCAACCAACACGTCCTGCAGACCCATCAGTGGCAAGAAAACACAAATGCCCAGCTCACCAACCTCACCAACATGACGCAGCAGGGCCAAGCCGATATGTTGGCTTACTTTCGCCACACCGGGTTCGATCCTCGACATCACCCATGAGCAAGAACAAGCTGGGGGGGAATGCCATACCCCCCGCTAAGGTATCATGTATCGCAACTTGTATCTTTTCGTTTCTTTTGTTTGCTTGTTCTTGCACCTCTCATGAAAAATACCAAAAAAATGATAAAACTGAAAATAAAATAAAAATGACAAAACTAAAAAGAACAAAAATAGTCTTTAGTGTGGTTTCTAGTTTTTCGTAGTTTCTCTTCATATGCGAGTATGAGTGTTTAGCCTTCCTTATGTTGAGATGATGAATAGTTGCTCTGTTTTATCTCTTGTTTGTACCTAGTCACAACTTAGTGCTCTCCCAAGTTTTGAGACTTTTGGCTTATGCTTACCTAGAACTTGAAACTTGTGGGCTGCATAGTGCTTGATCTAAGTCTAAGTTGTTGTGAGATATGATATGGTACAAATAGGGCTGCTATGATCTTGTTCAAAGTACGACTTGACTTCCGGAGTTTTATTTTACAAAATACAAAAAAAATGATAAAGTTCCTCAATGATCAAAATTCCCACCAAAGCCATATGTTGTTCTTACATTGCAAACCCATACACATATGCTGCTTGTCATTGCATTGAGCTTTATCAAAATTGTGTGACCCTAGTGAGAAGCTTGTCATACTCTCATTGATCAAGATCACGTACACTCCACCTCGCATGCTAAACTTCTACACTGGAAGTTAAGCAATACCACCACACTTTCCACCAAAATAAATACTCCAAAAAAAAATTCATTGTTACCTCTCTCTCAAAATTCATCATCAGAGACATGGCTATGCAAAAGAAAGAAAAAGAATAATCCCCTGCTCATACAAAAGTAGAGCATGATGAAAAAAAATGGGGAAAGAAAGAAAAATGTTGAGAAAAAGAAAGAAAGAAGGATAGCCATGTACTCCTCAAAAATTCAAAAAGAGAGAGAGGAAACAAATAAAAAGGAGTATAGTTCTTCCACCTCACCACCACCATATACACACATGCACATCTTGATCAAGGTTGTATGACTTGCATTCTCCATGGATCCACTCTTTTGGTTCAGCAATATGTGTGATGCAAGTATGCCTCATAACATCCCTACCTTGAGCTCCACATACAAGCCTTAGAAGTAGGATGACAAAGAGGCAACACAATAATGCCTTGTGAGGAATATACACTTATTGAGCGATTCGAGAGCATCATTTGAGGAACTTTGCTTTTATTTCAAAACTTTTGAAAACCTCCGGAAAATAAAAGTCAAACAATGGACAAGTGAATGGTGCTCTGTTATAACCGTTCTATCTCTCAACCGCCCAAGACAAGGAAAAAGCCATACGCCCCATAAGGAGTAAGGTAAAGGGTGAGTTGCCATGCCAACTTTTTCAACTCAAAGGAGAGTATTTTGTTGTGTGCATGGTACCTATGAGATATGAAACATTGTAGCAACTCCTGATCAACATCCTAAGTCCTACTTCTTGCTCGGGACGAGCAAGGAGGACAGCTTGGGGGAGTTGTTGACGGTCCTTAGACCCAGTTTTTGACCGTCAATTAGCTCTATAAATAAGGAAGAACTAACACTTGTTACTTGCATTTTGTTATCAAATAACCTATTTCCACGTGTACCTCTAGATTTGGATGTGCAGGTGGAAAACAGGGATTTCCAGGTGTAAACAAGGCCCAAGGCGACAATTCCAACACGTCCATCAAACGACGCTCGCCGCGGGAATATAATTCAAGGATTAAAGGCCCAGAATCACCCAGAATATCAACTGAGGCCACGCACCTGGAAAAGAGGCTAAAAGGCCGAGGGGAGCCAACCTGCCAAAGCCCAGCCCAGGGGGGGCCAGGGCCAGGTCGGCCGACCCCCAACCCTAGGTCGGCCGACCTGACAGGGAGGCCCCCTGGGTCCATCTTTCTAAGGCGGTTTGCAACCGACTTCAGGAGGTCGGTTCCACCTGCAATCAATGCCACCGACCTACGGAACCGCCTCAATTCCACCGCCTTTGAGGGCTATAAATAAAGGGGTACCCCCTCCCCTTGGAGGACACACAACACAAGAGGCTCATTCCCTCCTCCACACATCCAGAGCTAGGGGCTCTCTAGTTAGGCTTAGGCTGAGTAGTTGGGCTGCCCTTTTGGCTCCCAAGTCCCTTGGTGAGTTTGGGGTATATTCCCTTGTATCCTTTTACTCTCTTTGTAAGACTTATTTCTTTATCAATGGAATATCATCGTTCTTGTAGTAGTTATGTGCTTATGCTAGTTCATCGTTCATCCTTGATCTTGGATGAACGTTCTTCGTTCGTTCATGTTCGTTCATCGTTCGTTCATCGTTCATCGATGTTCGTTCATGATCGTTCATCGTTCGTTCGTCGTTCGTTCATACTCGATCATCGGTTAACGATGATCGTTCTTCATCGTTCATCGTTCGTCGCTCGTTCTTGAGCGACGAACGCCTATGCTTAACGTAGTGCTAGCTTTGATCCTTTGTCTAAGTAATCGCTTGCTAGACCTAGTTGTTCCTTTTGCTTAGTCATCGGGTCCATTGTCTTGCAAGAGTGCTCTAGGTTTATCGCCTTGCGAGGTGCCTCGAGGGATCTAGAGTTGTGGTTAGTTACGCTAGCATGGTGCTAGGGCTTCCTTTCCACCCTTGGATGCGTGTTCGTGCCCCACGGTTTGTAGAGGTAGGCGGCAGGTGGTGACAGCCCTGTCCGTCCCTTGTAATCCTCCACGTTCGGGTATGGCGTAGGAGTATATATGAAATGTCCGGAGATTGGGGCAAACTCTGATCGCTGGATCTCCCGATGATGGCTTGGCAGTAGAACAACTTAGTCTTGGCTTGTGTGCAGCTTAGGCTATAGGTAGATGCTACGCACGCTACTTGACGATGTACATTAGGAGTAGCAGTTCTTCTTACTTAACTTAGTCTAGCTTAGAGCCGCCTCTCGCCTTTTATCAGAGAGTGGAAATGCCTGCTGTGTGTGTCGCACTATCCTCTGTCCATACATTGCCTTACCCCTGTATTTGGATATTGGTTATGATCTATCATTTGTAACACCATGAGTATAAGTACACACTTGTCAACCACGTCTTCCTTTGGGAAAATATAAATAACGATACCCTGGAATACTCTCGGGTGAAATGCTACAACGGGTTATCCGTGCGCTTGCGGATTATCTTTTATGATTAAATACTAATAATACATATCTGGCACTCGTTGCTAGTTGTGGATTATTATGTATCCTAAGCAAGTAACTTAACCCCAGGTATTTCTGGCGCCGAACCGGGAATATTCACTCTAGGCCTAACCAGCCTAAGGTGGTGTTTTCTGTTTGGTGTAAGAAATACCAACAGGGGGGGGGGGGGGGGTCCTATTTATAGCTTCTCATGGCGGTGGGAACTCCCTGGCCGAAACTGGAGTGGCGGTGCTGTGAGAGCCGCCCAAGTTCTGCCCATTTTAGCTAAGTTAGCTGGCTGTCCATGAGAGGGACGCCATGCCAAGAACTCAACCAAAATAAGCACAACTCCGGTATTCCCCTGATATGCTTCTCAAGAAACGCCCAAGACCACGAGCACATCGGTGTAACAACATTGCTAATCATCACAAATGAACACACGAGCATAAATTCAGATTACAAAGCATATAATAAGTCAAATTACATGTCCATGGTTCACATAACCCAAAACTGAAATTAAACAAGAATGAGAGCCACAAGTTCTAGCTTTAGCTCCCATTGAAGTAACCAGCTTCTAGCTGAAGTATTACAACAAAAGTTCAGTTTCTAGCATTTTAAACATCGAGTACGCAGCGGATATCATTTTTGAAAGAGATAAAAGTCCAATAGTGCCCTTGCCCACAAGCACCACTGGTGAAAACAACAACGGTACAGCCAACAATCATCACACCTGCAAAACTCCAACAAAGCAAACGTGAGTACGAAGGTACTCCGCAAGTCTTACACAATAGGGTATATATATTCCCGACTCCAAGGATCATGAATGAAAGCTTTAGCAAGGAGTAATGCAAGGATAAACAATTTTTATTGCAGAAATGCGGTAATTAAATAATGTGAGACCATACATAAGCATAAATAAAAAGAACACATGGGCAAGACACTCTAGTTCCCAACAAGTAGCTCTATGTATAGACAAGTAATCAGCATGTGTATTAAAATACACATCTCATCATAACAGCCCCAAAATCCACCATGAAACAATATTACGTGAAGTTCATTTACTACGATGAAACCCGATGTACACCAAGCATGATCATGACCGAGATCGCGGCGATTCGAATCGATTATGCACCCTGCAGGGGAGTCCAAATGTACCCACACGACTTGAGGACCAGACGGCTCAAGCAACCCGCGACAGTTGCAAGAGAGGGTACTCGTGTCAACCATTCCCAAACATGCTCCAACCATTTAATTCCGTGCCCATCAATGTGGAGTTACCTAGGCCCACATACTTGGACCCACCTAGGCACCTCAACAGCCCCGTTGCTGCAATTAAACCATTCACACCATAGGCCTACAGTCCAAATAGCCAAAGCTACGTAAGGTAATAAGCTTGTCTCACCATTAGATATTGACATGTGGTTAGAACGGAAAGTGCTTAGGACAACGACAACAACGCACGGTCCTTAATCGACCAAGCGGGGCTACCATCCTACCTTCCCCACTCAGTCCACAAGTTCATCATTCTCGGATTATACAGCCCACAAAAATCGAACAAGTGTATAAAAGCCTATGCTTGCGAAACGGCGGGGACCTTCCACCGATTCGACTTCTACCAGTACTAGGCATGGCTAAGCAAGACACATCGCAAAATAAAATAGGAATCTCCCATTCCTGTCCAAGACTCAACCAGCAAGGAGTGGATGACAACAAAATTCCCACAATAGACATACTTATCCTATTGCCCGACAATGCAACAATAATATAGCATAAGTCAAGTTCATGGAGTGTATAAAAATAGTAGGTCAATATGCATAGATGCTTGCCTTCAGTTTGCAGGTGTTCCACAACATCAATTAACAATAGAATATCACATGATCACACCCAGGTCGCTCTCCAATTCATCGTTCACTAAAAAGACAGAAAAGTGCATCGCAATGAGCATGAATGAAATGCTATGAAAAATGCACCAGTTGGTATGAAACTTTGCAGAGAGGTACTACATTAAGTTATTGATGCAATGCAACAAGAATGACTGAATTTGAAGTTCATTTGGTAACGTTATTAAAGTTTTAGTCCAGCTCTGTCCAAAAAGGACCGAAACTGGCATAGCTATCAAAATTCAGTTAAGCAATAAATTTACACAAGCATTTCAAGTATGGGATTATTTTTACTGGATAGAATACAGGAAAAGATAACTTGCAGAAGTGGTTTCATGCCCATTGGACTTGTATTGATTTTTGTACAATTTTTTTACAAGTTTCAACAGCTTGTATGGAAATTGCACGAAAAAGGCATGTTAAACAGCAGTGATGTGCATGAACGATTTACCATGGATAGTATAAGACATTAGAAGATTTTCAGGAGTGGTTTGACTATTTTAGCGTGAACCAATATTTGATTATGGATTAAACAATTACAGGCATATAAAAGTATATATGTGGCACACAGGAAGAGTTCATCTTCAGGTTGTATTTCTGACATGCAGAGCAGATGAAGAAAGAGCTAATCGAATTTGTTTCGTATTGTTCAGAGCATCCAAGAATTTCAGGTAATTTTTCAAAGATCTGAGATTAACTAGTGCTAACAAGCAGAAACTAATTAGCCTGCTACTGTTTGCCCTCTGCATTACGAGAATCTGTGCAATCTGCATGCAACGATACAGAGGCAAAAACTAGAGGCTACGGTGAAGGCAAAGCAGGAGCAGTGCACAACCTCGAGGACGGCACAACAGAGCTCAGCACCCTGGAGCACGACGTGGAGGAATCCAGCAGCAGGCCACTGCAGCGCTCACCATGGAGCAGGTCGACAGTGAGAGTTTCTGGTTGAGGCCCTGCAGGTCGACAGGGGGTAAAATTGAAACTGCAGCCTGCAATGGAGAATGACCTACGGCAAAAAGGAGAGGGAATCCTGTATACAGAAGGATTCAGAACAAGTGGATCTCAGGCCAAGGCGTCATCTGCAGGGGGAAAAGAGAGAAGATTTGAACTCAAGCTCACCAGGTAGGAGGAAAGGTCAGCAGCAGCGCCGAGCTCAAGTGGTTGCCGGAGTTGGGGATGAAGGCGTCATTCCTCAGCACTGGGACAGAAATCGAAGGTACAACCCCATGAAGCAGCTGCAGATGTCGTCCTGGTCGTTGTCCTGGCCTCCTAGCAGCAGCAGTAGAAGGGAGACGACGTGGTGGAGAAGAACTGCATCACTGCCGGTGTGCTCTCAGCAGGGAGGGAGAAATGAGAGAGAGGGCAGAGGAGGGCGTGGTAGAGGAGATGGGGGTGTGCTCTGCATCTGGATGGGAAAGAAGGCAGAGAAGTGAAGACTAACAGGCAGGAGGTGCCGCCCCTGATGCCCAATCGTGAGGAGGAAGAAGAAAGGGCAGGGTTGACAGGTGGCCCCGAAATTGCTTTTCTGAATTTTCGTCATTTTCTGTCCCTTGCACTTTGCAGTCAAGTTTCTCAACATCTAGAGCTCCAAAATTCCGAAACTTTTTATGTTGAAACTAGAGCTCATGTGGGACCAAATGGCACAGGTTTCGCCTCAACATCAGCTGCAGAGATGAAATGAAAAATCTCCAAATTTGACTGCCTTTTGAACTTATTTCCAGAACTATGTGTGTAATGTGACTGAAACAAATTCTGGAAAAATATCCATAATTCACCGTCTGAACTGTAGTGTTTTTATAAACTTATTAGCCATCTAAGTTGTTGTATGATATACTTGAGTTCTCATACTTTGGTTTCATATGACAATTTATCAATGTATTTGACTTAAGCAAGTTCAAATGCAAGCGATGCTCCAAAATTCAAAGATGATGCTCATGATGCACATGATATGTTCAGCAGTTCAGTTATTTAAATTTTTTTAAATTTTTGCGGTGTGACAGGTGCTGCTAAGGTCGGCCAGCCGGCCAGATAGGGGGGCCGGCCGGCCGTCCACAGTGTCGGTTCGCGACCGCCTTCTCTCTGGACGCTCCTGATTGCTTGGTGGAGTCAGTCCCGATGTTGGTTTTCTCCTGGAGTCGGCAGAAATGGAGTAAGGGCCAAGTTTAGGCCGGCCCATTGTAGCCTATCTTTTAGAATGTTTGCTATTTCTTCACTTGGGCTTTAATTATTCTCGGTGCTAGACGTCTTCAGAACCCATTGGTCGAAGATCGACAGCAGCAGGGGCCAAGCGTGGCCGGCCGGCCTATGATTGGGCCGGCCGGCCTGTGTTTCTCTCCACAGGTGCCCATTTCTTCTGCATTTACTCCTGCACTCATAAATCATCCAAAACTCGTGGAACTTTATTAATAAAGTAAAACATTGCCGAATTGGTGATTTACCCTTTTATTTACCGATATGTTGACGGTAATTTAATGACTTAAACACCGTCAACAGGCAACATCAAGCTTCTTATTGACGTTCCTTAGCCAATCGTCAGCTGTCAATGGATCATCATCTGTGCTGTCATAGACAGGTGGCCTAAGCTTCATAAATTTTGTTATCTTAGAACTTATTCCATGTCCATGATTGTTCTGTTGTTCCCGAGAAATTACTTCTAGGAGTTGAGTTTGCTTGACCATCACTTCTGTGAGGTTGACTAGGGGTGGTTGAGGCATCACATTGCTATCTTGGTTGTCGTTACTATCTGTCTCTTGGTTGGTTTCTTCTTCACTGTGGTGAGCTAACTCAGTTTCTGGGCTGCGGGTTGCAGAGGGTCTTCTTTTGTTTGATCTACGATGCTGTTGAGAGGCTGGCTTCTTCCTTTTGTTAGATCTATTCCTTGTGGTTCGTCCAACGGTGCCATGATCTTCAAGTGTGTTTGCATTGTGCTGCTGGCGAGTCTGAATCCTGGCAGACTTCTTTGGCGGCATCCTGGTTTCAACAACGGAGATTTAGGCAGGGGTTAGGGAAAGGTTTGGCCTTAGGTTGTTGTTAAGCTGCGATTCCAGCTATTAAACTGTTCTTATTGTTATTACGCTATTGAATTAATTTGATTAAGAGCACACAATCATAGAAGAATAAAGAACCAAAATCAACAAAATCTTCGAACCGCACAAACAATGTGATTTATTTGTTGTGGTCTCATGTGTAAGCGTACTAAGAATGAGGTTTTAAGGCTTAAGGTTATGCTGACTATCGATCTTCGATTGTCCTCAAAACTCGACTAAATAGTCCGTTGACCAAAAAGAATCGAGGCGGTCATATGACTTAGTCGGATAAAGGAAGACCATTGTTCACATTTCTGCATTGGAGGCGTTTCATTGACTTGACTTTTAGTGCTATCCAGGCACATGTAACCATGATTATTGCATTCTACTGTGGTTGAGTTTCTGAACCTGTATTCCATTCTTACTTGAGGGCAGCTCGTGGCATTATTTCATACTTTCTTATGGCAACTTTGATATTTTTCATTGCTCATGACAGGATTACAACTCTAGTACAACTCTGATTATCAGGATTACAACTCCTTACAAGTACTACTATTATTCCTTGCGATTACTGCTATTCTTGCAAGTGGTAGCCTCCTTTCAGAGTGTTGAGCGGGGCTCTGAAGTTGTCCTTCAGGGAGAGCATATTTTGGAAATGCTGGCACAAGTAGCATATCTGCATCCCTGTCATACTTCATCGACTTAGAGGTTGTAGACTTCGGCCTTAGTTATTTTCAGCCTTGTTTCCTTGTTCTGGGTATTCGGGGCAATCTGCTATAAAGTGCCCATGCTTCCGACATGCGAAACATGTCTAACTTGCCCGTGCTACTGTTCGGATGACCTCGGGTGGCAGATTTGTACCACTTGAGCCTTCATACATATTGGTCAGTTGGTGAAAGGCATATCCTTCTGCCGTGTTCTAGAGCTTCTTGAGCTTTTCAGATGTAGCTTGACTAGGTCCTTGCACGGCATACTTTCTCTTCCTGTTGCAAGTCTCGTTGACGTATCTTGGTTGTAGTAGGTTCTTGAGGTTGGCAATTTCTTCATTGATCTTCTTTACTGACTCTTCTGGCTTACTCAACCTTTCAAGTACACTTGCGATGATAGGTGGTGACGTCAGGTATGTGCCATCCATATCATTCCAAATTTCATGCTCATGATGCTTTTCCTCTACCACATGTTGAATCTCTGCACCTGGTGCCAGAACTTGAGGTACTTCAATATCCATGTTGGTCTCTACGGCTCTCGCTTCTCGCTTCAAGGCTTTTGTTCGCGATAGGGGATATTGGCAATCTTATGTCCAGGGTTACAACAATAGAAGCATGTCCTGGGTGGTCTGGTGCTCTTAGTGGTATTGACCTTGTTCTTTTGTTTGGGAACAACATCCGGTAAGCAGTAAACTTGGAACAATCTGTTATCCACTTCGATGGTCACATAATCCTTGTTGTCCATGGAGTTGAACATTCCAGTACACAGACAGTTCCGGATGAGACTGTTTCTTCATGTTGGCGAGGAGGGAAGCAAGGAATTTTTAAATAGTAGGAGGAAAGTTATACGGAAAGATTTTGTAACTAGTTTTGAAAATAGTCATTTTCGAGCGTGACAAATCCTCTGTTTTCGTTCTACGGTCAAGTATGGCTCTGATACCACTCTGTCATACCCCATTTCTGGAATATGTTGTGCATCCTGTATCAGTCCCTGGATCAGTAGCTGATACGCACAAGAACACAGATATGATAATCAAAAGCATACTTCGAATAGGTAAAAGAGTAAGATACCTGATATAAGACCCTTAGTGGTGACACGACAAGGATTTATACCGATCCAAGTCTATCCAACCAACTAACGGTGAAGCAGACAGCGGAAGACTTTGGCCCAAAGCCACAAGCAAACCTGAGAAGTAGAACCGAAACCAAAGCGTCGTCGTCTTCTACGAAGTTTTCTCCTACTAAACCAACAATCGCAAACGCGTGAGTACATAAGGTACTCAGCAAGCCCTACACTACACAAGAGTATATATATACATGCATATTTGGTTTTAGCAAAGAACAGGCTGTATGGTTCATTTGCAGTAAGCAAGCTTTATGCAGGGTTCACTAAAGCAAGTGAAGGATTCTTAGATAAAACAGAGATTTGATTGTCAATATTTTAGTTGTTTGGCCCTGGGGGAGTATGAAGCATTCCCGCCAGTTCCTAAGTTTTAGTTGGGCCTGCTGACCTTAATGGTCATACCAACCCGGCATCCAAATCACACTTCCAAAACACGGGTCGACTACAACCCACTCACACTTCAAGGAATAAGAGAGGTGGCTAATCTATACGTGTGCATAACAATAATGTGTCATATGCCGTGACAACGTCCATCCGGATGAATTTTACACTCTGCAGAGGTTGTACATTGTTTCCCACGAGCTATGCACTCTTGTACGGAGAGTAACATAACGCCTAGCCATCTCCTCCGAGTACCCCCACAATTCCACCACGGGATGTGCCCAGGGGCCTATTAGACTGCAGGTAACTTTACTCTCCCGAGTGGTGTCGCGGGTAACTGTACTCCTCCGGGCGACACTTCGGGTAACTTACTCCCCTGAGTCAAGCCAGACAGCGGGAACACGTCCCGAGCCCTCTCCTGGTCCCCCGTTGCCCGCCTGGCGTCCTGATGGTTCATGCGGTAGGCACCAAGAAGGTAGGATAAGTCCTGCCCATAACAGGTTCCGTGGTTGTACGAGAATCATTATGTTTACAGGCGTAAGAACCGGTCCTTATTAGGCCAGGCAAGCACCATGTCTCCCACACTAGGGGACTATCACACCATCATCAAAGCACTAGCGGCCTTGCCCGCAATCCAACCCATCCCATCATCACCATCACCATCATCATCACCTAACACAGTTGTGCTACTCTCCACCCAAGTATCATGTTGGCGATTTCTAGCATACCATTTTATATGCCAACTGCGCCTTATTTAGAGCATAAATGTCATCATTATAGGCCATTAACCCTTGATAATAGCACCATATTTGTATATATGTCGTTCTGGAGCTTTATTGCAGAAACAGATGAAAAGGACGACATTCTGGACATTGTGGCTGATCAGGACCTGAAGAGAAGAGAACCAGTAGAAAAGGCCCACGGTGCCGATCGGCACAGCCATGTGCCGACCGGCACATGGGACCCCAAGGCCACTGAAGCTGGCCCACCATTCAGTTTATTCTAGAAGGAAGTTATCCGAGCCAATCTTGGGAGATATCAGTCACGAAGAGATAAAAGATACTCGAAGATTTGAAAGAGCAACACAAGACTTGATCTCGAAGAAAACTGATTGGAAGGCCCACATGGAAGCTACCTAGGACTTCGGAACCGACTTAGGGAGGAAACCGAGCTGGACACGAGGTGTGCCGATCGGCACAATCCATGTGCCGATCGGCACAAGGACTCTTTTCCCGAGAATCCTTTCCTTCCTGATGTACAGCCCTATATAAACTTGTAAAAGCCCTAGGGTTTCGGGATCCGCCGCCAGAGGGACAACACAGCTAGTAAGTTTAGAGCCACCGGGGCTTTGCCCCGTTCTTCATGTTCTCTAGTTGTTGATCAAGAACCATTGGTGCTAAAGAGGTGATCCATCAAGGTAGGCCTACTAGATGGTGATGTATCTTGCACTATGTATTATTGAAGTATGATTGAATATGTGGATGAATGGTTTCGATTATTGATTGCCTGGATTTTATGGTCTTTACATGCACTTGTTCCTACGCTTAGTGACGACTAAGTATTAGATGTTATCTTAATTGTGGTGGCAATAAGAGGTGAGAGATTCAATCTCTCACTATCTCCATTGTGGTTAAGGTAGCATTGGGATCTTGTAATGCGCCATATTTGCACGTTGCCTCCGTACCTCAACAGCCGCTAATGCATACGCGATGATCCTTGAGGTGATGTGTAGAGTGGGAAGAGGTCACCGATTACGGCGAATTGGTCGTGACAGGGCATTCCGGAAAGGGGCTTCGACCTACCGATCTTCGGTTATCAATAATTGAGTAATCCCGTTTATGATGCTATTTGATTAAGCTTTTTGGTTACGATCTCAACTAGCAGACTTGGCTAACTTACCCCATGATCTAATCTGTTCCTAGGCTTTTCGGACAACACTTCGGACAACTTCACCTTGGTGCCGACCGGCACATCCCCTGCGCCGATCGGCACAACACCCTGTTTTCCTGAAACCCACGCTCACGCTCACTAGAAAGCTTGGCTAACTCTTTTACTGATGATTTTGCTTAATTCCCATTGGTCCTTGTGGTTCGATTAAACCTTGGAATACTCTTCTAGGGGAAAAAGACTACAACTGTACACCGTGCTCTTGCGGTATATAAGTGGGTGCGTAGATACGACCAACATATCACTCACACCACCAAACTCATTTAACACATTTATAAAGTATAAGTATGTGAGTAAGGTGTGGCAATGTAGAAATATTGCGAGGGGTCCTAAGCATTCTAGTATCAAGGTAAAAGTACCATCATAGAAATGATGGAACTATCCTAGGGTTATCAAGGTGACAGGAAAACAAGGGTCAACACGGATTCAGATATTAACGCCTAAGTAACAGACATCAATATCAATAAGCAAGTAGGACAATAGCTACACAAGCCGTAAAATAGCAAGTAATACATAATACTAGAGTAGGCCATATAGGTGCATTGCGAAAACAGTAGGTTCAAACATGATCAAGGAGAAGTAGAGCTTGCCTGAAAGACGCTATCCTAATCTTCCAATTCTTGATCTTCAGTCTCTTTTGTCAAAGTCGATGCCTTCAAGTCTTTCCTCGAAGCTGTTATCTTCCGACTCATCCTTGGGCTTGGATTATCCGGCTCATCCTTGAAGCTTGGATCTTCTCGGTCTTCCTTGAATTCTTTGAACTCCTCCTCGAATCTCGCGTAAGCTAGCGCATATAAATATCTCGTATAAACCAACTACCGCAAAAGAAATAAAGATCGAAAAGAGCCAAATAAGATCCAACTGAACTCCAAATAAGAAACGATAGGATACCAACGAAGGATAAGATACAAATCATGTATGATGCAATAGGTTTTACTTTAGGAAGATTTTATTATCTTAAGACTATTAGGAGTGATGCCTCACGCACTAGGGCTTTTGATGTGGTTGAGAGATGCTAAACCATGAGAAGTGCATGCTTGAAAGTGAAGGTGGAAGCGAGCGTGTGTACGTGTTGTTCATAACGCTTGCGGCACTAAGGCTCTATATAAGTCGTGACCTATACAGAGGTTCATGCCGCGAGTGTACAAGTGCAAGGTGCGTCACTTTAATTACTTACCTATAAATTATGGTATTACCTAACGGTGATTAGCTACTATATTATCTATTGGATTAGTTACTAAGACTAAGCTACTAGTTATTTGTCATGAGCTAAGCGCATGACGATGGTACGTGCACGTGATCATGCAAGGTATGAATGCATTGTTGCAATTCAAATACAAGGATCAATCGATTAAGATCAACTAGAGATTAAAATAGCAATGAACAATAACTCCAATAAATTGCAAATAACACCATATATAAACGAGAATGGTAAATCGATCAAGCTTGGTAGCGCTGGTGGCAACATTGGATTAAGATTGATTGAATAATGGTTGAGCTAGGTTAGGGTTGGAGCTATGTGACGATGAGGTTGCTACACTTTGATGCGGGATGATACAATAAGATGGGTTAGGTTTGGCGATAAAAGGTGAACGAGCATTCGTGACATGCGAGATCGACGTCGCATGATTCCTCGAAATGGAATCAGGAGAGTGTGGGATTTTAAGATATTGATGGCTCATCGATATAATCTGGAGCTTCAAGATTAGTACCAAGGGTACTACACGTTTCTACGAACGCGTGAGCGCAAGAATCGCTCAAAACGGAGCTAAGGTTTAGAAGATATGGGGGTTTAAAGATTCTAGGGGCTTATGAGTGATTACAGAAAGGTTCTAGGGACTTAACTGTAAGAACAGAAAGTTCTAGGGTCCTATCTATAATTACCAAAAAGTTTAGGGGCCTTGCTGTAAATAGATAGGGTCCAAAAGGTAATTACAGAAAAGAATAGGGTTGTTTCTGTAAAGTCCAGTACCTAAACAGAATTACTGAGAAGGACAGGGGCTTACCTATAAAAGTACAAGGGTTGGGTATTTCCTGGAATATCTGGATTTATTTTCGTACTGGAAAACTATGGACCGAGTCCACGAAGTATGTGGACTAGGACTATGGCTCGGGTTCACGACGGACCAGATCAATCTGAGCCGTTGGATGGGTGTTGGAGGGCCAGGATTTAATGAAATCGAAGAGGTATGCGGGATCTAATCCAAGCCGTTGGCTGCGACATGGATGGCCCTGGTTTACCCGGCGAGCTGGGCGGCGGCCGGAGTCGACGGGGGCGGCGGCGCCATTGGCGGCTCGCCGGAGCTCGCCGTTTCGACGCTCCGGTGGCCCAACTCGAACGGGAGACGGTCCGGGAGAGATAGGAGGGGAGCGCGATCTCACCGGGGGGGTCGCGCGAGGTTAGAGAGCGTCGGAGGAGGCTAGCGATGGCGAGGCACGGAGCGCGACGGCGACGCTCGACGAGGTGGGGCTCCGGTGGCGGAGCGGGATGGAGAAGATGACCGGGAGGCGCGGCGCGTCGCCGCGGAGCTCGGTGGCGAGGTCGCGTCGGCGGAAGAGGCCGAGACGCGCCTAGCGATGAGGACGGGCGCGGCGACGGTGCTCGGTGGCGGAGCGAGGTGAAGAGGACGAGGGAGTGTGGCGGCGGCGTCTTTGCGCGGGTCGGGGAGGCGTGCAGCGATGCGGCGAAGCACGGCGACGTGTTGTCGTCGACGAAGGAGGTGGGGACGCGCTTTGACGAGGACGGGGCGCGGAGTACGGCGACTGCGACGGCGCACGACGGGGAAGAAGGTCCGGCGCGGCGCGTCGGGTTCTTGTGGGCCGGCGAGGTGCGCTGCGACGCGTCCCAACTGTCACGCACTCGAAGAGGGTGATGGAGAGCTTGTAGCAATGGATCGAGCGGTTGCCGGCGGTGAGAGGGAGATGGGGAAAAAGGAAAAATTGAAGCTTCCTGCTCGATGAGGGGAAAAGAGAGCCGGGTGAGGAGGAGGAGCTCTGCATGCGCTTGTTTTATAGGCGGATGGGGGCAAGGAAGCTTCGCGGAAGCTCGCCCGAGTTAAGGCGTCGCAGGGGACGCGGCATACAGCAGCTCCGCAAGTGGTCGGACGAGCTCGCGTGCACTACGGAGCGAATGGGAGTGGAGGAGGAGTTAAGAGGCCAGCATGGGCGGAGAGGAGGAGCAATGGGGGCACGACACGCGCGTATGGCGGCACGAACCGGCGGTCCGACGGCGGCGACGGCGGTCTTTTCCCAGCGGTCGCGAGGATGAAGAAAGAGGGAGACGGGCCGGCTGGGCCGTGGTGTTGGGCCGAAGGAGAGGGGATCCGGCCCAGGGACGAAATTCCGGGAAAAAGAAAATGAATAGAGATGTTGGGCTGGGCCGGCTGGAGAGGGAAAGAGAGAAGAGGCCCAGAGAGGTTTTAGGAAAAAGAAAAGGTTTATTCTTTTCTGGGATTTAAACAGGAACTCAAATTTGAATGGAACTTCAAATTTGACTGAGAACAAAATCAAACAAACACTCAAATAAAACAAGCAAGCCGAAAATGCATATGGTGACATTTGTGCAAGTTTTAAATTCAAAGGTTTTAAATTCGAGATGAATTTCCTAGAGTTTAACATACAATTATTTTAATTTGTTGAAAATTCAAAAGTTCAAACTTTTAGTGAATTTTAATGGAAGCAAACACTTGAGCACTAGTTTTAATATTTCAAAAATTTCACACTTAAGCTAGTTTTGAATTATCTTAGTGAATTTTATTTTGAAAATTCGTGGCAAGGTAAGAGTTAGACAAAAATTTAAATTTGGAGTGATTTTTATTCCTTTTTGCTTTGCTCTGAAATTTGGGGTGTTACAAATTTAGCCTGAACTTTTGTATTTTCATTTTTCATTATCCCTATATGGCCTCAATGTTCTTTGCATTTTGATATATCTGCTTAATAACAATTAAGAGCTGCATTTTGAATATTATGTTCAGCCTTTTAGACACGTGAGTGACGCACGTGCATTGGTACTAGTCATCTCTAAGGATCAAGTTCTCAACAATTAGTAAAATAGCGTATTAGCAGCTTAGACTTGAACGCTCTAACTCAAATTATGCCCACTAGTACTTGATGACACGTTTTCGTGTTTTTGCCAGATGAATATCCCATTTGACGAAGCTGGTTGTGTGGTTTTAAACATAAATAGATGGGCGTCATTAACACACTCAAATCAGAGGAATTTTTGGAAATATAATAAGACAGATCAAGTATGTCGAGTTGATAAGCTTTTGTTGCTTATATTTCTCGATAAGGAAAGTTTTTATTGAGAAACGAAGTACATCGAGAAGATACAAAGCCTTGGAAACCTTTTGGCTTCTGATAGGTGCATGCATGGCATGAATATATTTCCAAAGAGAATACGAACATCAATATTCATTAAAATAAAACTCTCTGATACATATGCAAAACCCAATTTTATTGGTTACATCATATAATTATGCTATTGTAGCTGCCCAAACAACATATATAGCCGATGGTATGACATCTCCAATTGAAGAAAACACACCCTCTTATTTAAAACAATGCAAAAACATAGTGTACACCAGGTAGAGTAGTTTATTTGTATTTGTATGTGGAGGTTAATCTTTGCTCCAAGTATTCATCACTCCTAATAGGCGGATATCTGAAAAAGTACCCAATTTTGAAATCATGAGATACAATAAATAGCCAACCAAATCAAATATTGTGATAATATATATATATAATATGACCTTGGTGGATTTGCCTCGCTGCAGCAACTTTCGATGCATGTAACCATTGTATCAGGGCTAGGCCAAACAAAGAAAGCCACCTGATATTTGAAAAAAAAAATATAAATATATGTAATATAATTAATGTCTAACTTTTATTTATATTACAAAACATTAGATTTTTAAAGTTAAAATGCTTCTCGAAGGTTGTGAACGACCATTCTTGATAGCCCATATAAGTTTAGTCCATAAATAGTGTCAAATTAAGGGGTGCCACATTGAAATAGTGAGAGATGGGGAAAGCAAGGTTACTTTTTTATGTGGGAATTTACGTTACAGGTTACTGATACATGTTGTTTCCAAAATTCTTGTAAAAAAATATGAATGTTGTGTTTATAATAAATGCACCCAGGAGGACTTGAACCCACTAAAACAGGCATGCAGGGTAGGTAGTTTGATAGGCAGATCATAGTTATATCGTCGGTGTAGTTATGGAATTTATTTTATAATAAGGTGCACACATATTTGTCTATTTATTTAGTTTGAGAAAGAAAATCGAGTGGCCAATAAGAAATTTCATATGATTTGAAATCTACCTATTGAAACTGCTAAATATATAAAGGCATTCCGAATTTAGCAGTTAGTATACTCACAGAATATCGCTCTTTGCCAACCATCAGAACACGGTGCAGGGTAGATCTATACAATTTTTTAAAAAATGGATAAATATCAAAATTCGTACACGAAAATTAAACCAAATAAAAGATTGAAACATATAAATGAGAGGGCACATCATTATCTTCAATTGAATCACAATAATTACAGATCATATTATCTACCATATTAGTTAAAAAAGACATGACCATGAAGCTAGAAAACTAAAATCGTCTTAATTGAAAGCTTTATGTTTTTTAATTGTATTGAGCCATTCAGACTTTCTGAAAAAAATGCACTCTATATATGTAAATGATTCACAGTTGCTTGCAAACTTTTTCAGGATGAACAACGTTTTGAGAGAACGTACCTATAAACATTATTTGTCCACCTTTCTAGCAAATCACCAATGTTTACAACAAGAGCTCTGTAAGTACATTAGAATGTTAGAAAATGTAAGGTCCAAAATGATGTAAGGAGCATCGGAAGATGTGATCTAAAGAGTCAAAGAACAAAGAAAACAAACATTTACTGCTGAAATATATACTAGCTTGAAATTTCAGCAGTAGATTCATTATGAAGGGCGCCCGAGTACTATATGCGGAGTTTATTAGTACACAAAAGAAGTATTTACCCATGAATGTGATGAACATCTTCCCAGATCTGGGGACGAGCATCCTTATCCCTGCATATCTGTACAATCATAGTAGAGTAAGAATCCAGAATAGACATCCCAACTACGACCTATAGTGTGTGCTTGTGTGATTAGCTTAGATTCTAAACAAATTAAATAAACTACAGCTGATAAATTATGCACACATACCTGCAGGCCAGGAGTGCCATCTGTTGAAAGCAGAGTTAGCATTCCATAATCTGTATGAGCGTTTGCACCATGGTCACTTCCATATTTGGATTTCATTGCACTGCCTGTAGTGAATTGACCAAACATACAAACATATATAATCAGTTTCTAGAAAGCTGTAGAAAAAATCCAACAAATTTTATCTGGATACCACGACCCCCTGTAACCCACGAGTATTCTCTACGCAGCACGTCATCAGTCAGTAATCCTGACCATAACATACACTTTTTTCTTGATCCCACTTGTTCTTATGAAATCTAGGTGCTGTTAGGTGAAAAAACATTTTCAGCTGGTCATCAATTAATAAATAGCCTATATTGTTCTAGTTCACTGTAGTACGGAATGTAGTGATGTATCATCGACCCAGTCACACTTAGGCAACACCATGTGGTAGGATGCCGTTTTTCTGAGGAAGGCACACGTTGCCCTTTTAGATAATGGAAAAGAAGGTTCCGGAGGCACACGTTGCAGACAAGTTCAGATAAGGTACCATTTTTAACATTTATATTGTAACCGTTCTAATAGATATGACAAATGTATGGAAGCTTATTCCCAAAAAACAAATATATAGAAATGAGAACTCCATGCGTTGAGACTCCTCTGTAATAATATGCATCTAATAAAGTACCTGAGTAATGTATTGGGCGAAGAATTGTTTCGGAACTATCCGGCTGGAAGAATTCAGCATCAAGGTCCAAACTCAAAGCAATTAGGGACATTATCTTTTTACTAGTTGCCCTGGGTTAGCAAGAAAACACAATATACAAGAACAAAATATTAGAAAAAAAACACTACAGAGTTAATTTTGATCAGATAACGAAAATAATCGATCCTGGAGAACTCACGTCGCACAATCATAGTATGACTCCATTGTTTCCTTCCAAGATGGAAAGCGATCTGCAGATAATTTTAAAAGGGGATTTTAATTATGCTCCAGGACACTGAAGTTATCGATGTGAGAACATCCAATATATCGGCTTGGTAAACAAATTAGTACCTGCAGATGGCCACTGATTCACATCATTGGATTTGCCGGACCCAATGTGGAAACACTCCAATAAGTCTCCTATATGCGTAGATCATATAACAATGGTCAGCTAATGTTACAATCTGTTACAGCTAGATTGATTGACTGACTGACTGGAAATTAAATAAAGCATTCGTAGATATATCCGGACAGCTGGTACGTAGATTATTATTCTCACCCTTGCCGCCAGCATCGGCCTCGAAGCCTTCAAAGTCCGGACGAATGTACCCTCTGTGGCTGCTGTTCTTCTCCAGCGCCATCTTCTCCTCCATGGGCTGCTCGAAGAACTTCTTGCTCTCGGCGTAGACGCCCTTCATGGTGGCCTCATCGATCCCATGGTTGATCACGTACAAGAAGCCGTAATCCACGAGCGCCTGCATGCATAATTAAGCATAATAAACAATCAGTAAATTAAGCATAACCACCAATCAGTAAATTAACGCACATAATTAATGCTCGTACCTGGCGGATGGATTTGGTGGCGGCGGCGATGTCGGGGGACTGGAGGTCGATCACAGGGAGGTCTGCGCTCACAGGACCCATCTCGATCGATATGGATCGAGCTGATCGATCGAGTGCTCTACGCTAGCTGGAGTAAGTATTAGGTTGTTGTTGCCTGTGTTTTTGCACTAGAGCAGTGTGGATCGTCCTGCCTGAATGCACATCGACTATCTTGGGCGCGGTTGGCCTTTTATATGGCACGGAGTCAAAGTAACCTGTCCTGTGGCATTGTGGCATGTGATTTTTTCAAATTTAGGCGACTCTGAGAACAAATCATACACTCATACTCCTACATGCGCGCGGCGGCTAGAAAAGTATCCGCCCGGTGGTTGGTGGCTGACTGAATGGCCTGGTTGGTGGCTGAAAAGTATACGCCTCTGGTTGGTGGCTGACTGAGTACTCGCCTGGTTCCTGGTTGCCGTCCGTTTGAACAGATCATATCGTAAGGAAACTCTCCAGCAATATTTTTAGAACTTTGCTTACCAAATTGAACAAGTCTGACAGTCCCAAAAAAAAGGAACAAAGGTCAATCAAGCCGTGCCCGCTGCCGTCGTGGGGGCATCTCCTCACCGGTCAACCATTATGTTATCAAAACTTGCGGTCAAGAAATCTCTTATAGAGACAACTTATAACACAATGGTCCGAAAGCAACTGTCATGCGTGGGGGCATATCCGCGCTGCCGCGTGCAGCCCCTAGGGTCCCACCACCAGCAAAATATTCACATATTTTTCAAAAACTCATTGCTTCTAAATCCGGGGTCTAAATCCCAAACCGATTACACCATTGCATTTATTGCGACAAACTCTTCAAACTAGACCCACTTGACTATATTTTGAAAAAAAATAAGTTATAGCTCCAAATGAAAAGGTTGCACAACCAAACGAAAAAAATTGAAGCAACAAACGAAGAAGTTGAACAGCCAAACAAAAATGTTGGAGCAACGAACGCAAAAGTTATTAGACAATAAAACGGAAAAGTTGGAGCACCATATGAAAAAGTTGGACAGTAAAAAGTTGGAGCAACGACACGAAATGTTTA
This sequence comes from Eragrostis nindensis, assembly GCA_012490785.1. Taxonomy (NCBI): domain Eukaryota; kingdom Viridiplantae; phylum Streptophyta; class Magnoliopsida; order Poales; family Poaceae; genus Eragrostis; species Eragrostis nindensis. Next base: position 219,117 of record JAAXCT010000072.1, on the reverse strand, counting down.
ACCAACATTTTTTTTTATCTTGAGTAAAAATTGTTCAAATATTAGTTTTAAAGATCTATGTTGCAGTTTACGTATTTTTTTTAGTTGGAGGATAAGATGACATGGCTGCTCTCTCTCTCGTCATTGCTCGGTTTGCTCTTTCCTCCTCTGCTGCGGTCAACCACCACAGATAGGAGAAAACTCGCCTTCAGGATGATGCCACCGGTAGGTATGGCATCCAATAAAAACAAACTAAAGATCAATGAAGCCCACCACGGTCATCACTTTAGGTACCGAAAAATTAAAAGGTTGACCTGCTGTTCCACATTGGAATAAAAAGAAATCCTTAGCTCTTGGCACGTTTCTTAAAATGTTTGCGGGACCACACGAATAATTTTTACTCTCTTGCCTCCTATGTTGGTTCAGTCCTTGCACACTACTTTTTTTTTTTTTAGGGCCCTTGCACACTACTTTTGTGTGGTTGTGTATGTGTATGCATGTGCCGAAAGAATTGTGTACTCTCTTCTCACAGAAAAGAAAAATTGCTTTATTTCTTGAGAACACAAGATAAGAACTACTCCTCCGTTTCAAAATATATGCAGTACTTTGTATTAGGTTTATTAAACATTCTCTGAACCTAGACAATCATATGTCCAGATTCAAAAACATAACGAGAACTACATATATTTTAAAACAGATGAAGTAGTGGAGCGGCCATGGGACCGTGGCTGACAAATTACAAGAGGAAAATGATCGAACATAAGAGAAAATTTTATTGTAACAATTACCGTTTCTTTTTTTTAGCATCCACAACTACTACGAGGCAGAAGTCAGAGACTAGTTAAATCACAGTGCACATGATTAACGGAACATATGGCCAAATTAAAATATCTGATCACCGATCAGTGTGAATTAACTTCACTAATCTCCACTTGAAAAGGATAGCCGACATCAGCCTCGGCAAAGTAACATATGGACGAATCATTTTGAAGAATGGGAGAATGATGCGGTTATTCCTATCAAAATGGCTCCGGAGTGAACTGGTTTTGCCTTTTTTACATGGACATATAATCAAAATGATGTGATGGAGTACATGGATCACAAGAAACGACTGGATCTTCGACAATTCTGATCCATCTGTGCACAACCGCAAAAGGAATTTTCTTAAGGAAATGAACCTTGTCAAGGTTCGAGCAAAAGGGCGTCACCAAGAAAGACTTGAAGAATGGATCAATGCTTTGTCTTAACTTATGCGGTTCTCTCTTTTTCCTCTTTGTTTCGTAGATTAGTCTTTCCTTTTTTTTTTATCGCTCTATGACTTTTATTGATATTTTATCAATTTCTTATATCCTGTAGGGGCTTGCCCCTCCAATTCACTGAAAAACATAAACGAAGGAAAGCCAAGTCACAGCACCATTGGTTAGAGGGAGACACGACCATTGCTGAAAGTAACCTGTAGAGTTCTGAAGCTTTGCAACAGGCCATATGAATGGGCCATGGATTTATCAAGAGGCACTGCCAAGAATAAGATCGTCACGCGTTCATTTATCCTCAGGATTCAGGAATCATATCAAACCATATCAATGATAAATTACCCTTCTGCACATAGATAAACAGTACAGCAAAGAGACAGAGTAATAAGATGTGCTCTCTGCATTGTTTTTTTTTACGAGGGTGGTCTCAACATTGTTATCCGTTCCTTATTTGAAAAACATTTTCATCAGTTTCCTGTTTCAAAAACATTGACATCATTTCATCATAAGGTGCATACATGTTCATTAATTTATTTTTCAAATATTTGACCTAGTAATTTGCAATCAGTTAGGCATTTGAGCCTGCTAATGGCCAAGTGGAGGATGCTCTTTTTTTAGAGTAATTAGACTGACCGCAGCAGTGAACGGTAATAAACCCGGAACCCTTAATTTAGCGGACCCGAAACCCGAAACCCGTTGCAACAGAAGCCTGGAAACGAGCCGCCATTGTCCAGGGCCCCATCGCCCACCGCCAAATCTGGTGGCTGCCCGGCCGTCCGCCAAATCGCCTCCGCCACCGCCTGCGCGTCCCCGTCGGCCCCCATCCCCGTCGCGCCTCCGCCTCACCGTCGCGCCTCCGCCTCCCCATCGCGCCTCCGCCTCCGCGTCCCCGTCGGCCTCCGTTGCCACGCCTCCCCCATCGTGCCTCCGTCGCCGCGCGTCCGCAGCCACCACCTGCACCTCCACCTGCCCCTCGACGCCGTCTCGTCTGCATCCTGATGCCGCGTTCACCTGCCCATCGATGCCCCCTCTCGCTGCACCTCGACGCCGCGTCCACCTGCCCGTCGACGCCCCCTCTCGCTGCACCTCGATGCCGCCTCCACCTGCCCCTCGACGCCACCGTCGCAAGATCCTGGAGAGGGCCACCTCTACTTCGGCAAAAGACAGGTAATTTTGCTTTCTTGATTCATTTTGGATGAACATGTTGCCTGTGGAAATTGGGTACTGAATATTGCCTGTGGATATTGCCTGTGGATATTGCGTACGGAACATCCTGCAAGATCATCCTCTGTGCTGTATTTTTCACTAGATTGCCTGTGTATGCTGTGTATATTGCCTGAATATTGCCTGTGTATGCTGATCAGGAGGAGAGGCTACTGAGATTTTGCAATCTTGTAGCCATTTGTAGATTTTGCTATCAAAATAGCTCAGATAAATGCTCTGAGATCAGACAAATGTGCAACCTTGTAGATGCCTGATTTTGCAAATGTCCACAGCACCTCTGTAACCTTTCATGTTCTGAAACTGGAGGATACAACACTTGTAAGTACAATAGGAGACAAATGGAAGATGCAAACCTGAATTGCAACACTTGTAAGTACAATAGGAGAATCCTCTGGGAAGTATTCAGTGCAGTCTCTTTATGCAGTGGTAAATTTCAGAGGTTGATGTTTTCCTTTACTCGTGGTCATGCCACAATGACGCCCATGTCGATTGAGGCCTAGTTTAGCTAGGTAGTTATCATTTTCGCCTGGTTTTCCCATAATTAACCGAGCGCTGTAAGGTTTTTGCCTCGTTTCCTTAAAAAACGAGGCCGTTGATCTGTGGTCTGCCACACTTTGAATACAATTCAGGTGGGGATGCTCTCCTCCCCCGGTGACCATTCAAAAAAAAATTTCAGAGGAATCCAGCCTGTGTATACCCCGGTGATGTGGAAAATAGCGCGATCCCTTCGAGAATTCATGTGTTTCTGTGGCTGATTGCAAATAACAAAACCTTGACCAGAACTAACCTGGCCAAGAGAAGGGAAGTAGAAGATATAAACTGCCTGTTTTGCTTAGAGCAAGAAACTGTATCTCACTTATTCTTTGAATGTTGTGTAGCTGAAAATATATGGCAGGAAATCTCAAATATCCTAACAGTTAAGTTAACTGATTTTGAGTCAGTAGCAAAACTCTGGTTGTGTGAAAAGAAACACTTAGTGACTAATGTAATTACTGCTGCAGCTCTTTGGAATATCTGGAAGCTAAGAGATGAAATTTGTTTTCAGGGTGGAAGATGGAGAAGTGTCGGGGAGCTGCTGCAAAAGGTCGCGGGGGCTATACGAAGATGGAAGGTGATGCACAAGGAAGAGGAGCAAGAGAAGCTGGAGATGTTCGCAAGCGCCATCGAGCGGAGGGCAAAGTCGCCACCGAGACTGCCCTGGAGATCAGCTCACCAGGAGGGAAGCGCGGAGGGAGTCTCAGAACAAGGTGAAAGAGTCGAGGGGTAGTACAATCCTGTGTAGAGTGGGAGAGATGGCTTTAAGCCAAGTCGATGTTGGAGCTAATCCTAATTCTGGCCTTCTGAATGTGTCAGAGGCAACTGAACCTTGAATTGTAAACTTTGTTTGCTTTGAATAAAGCAGGGGCAACCTTTCGTCTAAAAAAAAAAACCTGAACTGCAACAGCATATAGAGAAATTTCAGCAAAATGAAGTGTTTTTAGCTATCTGAATATGTGATTTTGTATTCACATGGGTAATTTGTATTAGCGACTGGTGAATCCTTGGTTTATAGCTCTCTTATCTATTTTACTGTGCACTATATTTCTGGCACTATATTTCTGACTTGGTTCTGGCACTACCACTGAAAAAAGATGCATGTCGAGAAAGGGCACATGCAAGCCTCTGGACTACCTTTTCTGACTTTCACAAGATGCGCACAACCTGATATCTTGAGGTGAAGTTGCTACTGTCAAATGTTCAAATATATTTTTCCACGAAGATCCCAAAGGTCTCAGTGCAGTCTAATAGATTTCCTTTTCTATTCATTTGAAGTCCTATATTTCTGTTACTATATTTCAGTATGAAAATTCAGAGGAAAATTCAGCATGTGGCAGCTCAGTCCTGTTTCCAGGATTTCAATATGAAAATTCAGCATGTTGATATATACTATTAGTCAAGTCATTTCTGTAAATTGTTAATGTTACTGAATTAGGAACTGATCACACAATGAATATGTTAGGAATAGCTCGGATACATCAATGTTCACTTCTGAGATTAGGTGAAAGAAGGTACATTTAAACAAACTACAACAGGTAGGCAGTCATTACTTGCCATTGAACAAAGGATAAAAGGTCCTATCTTTACATGATTTTTTACAACAAACTACAACAGGTAGGAATCTAGATTGAACCATATCGCATCCAGTTGTGCTCGATGAGATCCTTTTGAAGTTGGATATGGACAGCTTGGTCACGCAACTTGTGATGTGCTGCCACAAATGCTTCCCTTTTGAGCAAGATTGGTGCCCTGCAAGCAAAAGAAATTGATTTATGGGGGATATCATAACTGGTTTATTCAACTGTCAAACTAGCACTACAATTCTACATAGATAAACAGGCACATTGCTCAAGTAGCGTCAAAATAACGACACATTGCTCAAATAGTCCTTATGCATCAAAGATTGATCATCTATGTTTTCATTTGGGTTGCACTGCAAGCTTCAGAGTTCAGAATGGTCATTTGGATTCAGTACGCATCCACGGCAAAATTGCCACACACCTACAAGAACATAGCATTTTAGAGTGCCAAAATGTCAGTTTGAAACTCACCGGCAAGAGGTTTGGCGGTGCAGGATCGGCGGCGAGCAGTCGTGGTGCAGGTAGCAGAGCCCCTTGGCCGCCTCGACGGCGATCTTGTACCTTGTCGCCCACTGCAGGTGTCCACCCTTCTTGCCATGGAGCACCTTGCCAAGGCTGCCGTTGGGCATGTACTCGTACACCAGCAGGTTGGTCTCCCGGTTGGCCGCGAAGACGAGCCGCCGCTTGCCCCGTTCCGCCGCTTGCCTCGAGCCGCCACTTGCCCCGAGCCGCCGCTTGCCGCCGGGGACGACGGCAGCAGAGGAGGGTGGAGCGCAGGAGGAACAAGGGAGGACGGCAGCTGAGGAGGGTGGAGCGCGAGAGGAACAGGGGAGCGCGGGAGACGGTGGAGCGCGGGAGGCAGCGGCCGGCAGCTGATGGAGGAGCAAATGCCGGTCCTTATTGCAACGAAATCAAATTTAGAGTGTGAAATCTTTTACAGGAGACGTGGAATATTCTTTTAGAGGGTGAAAAATACAGGCTACTGCTGCGGTCAGTCTTATGGTGGAGGATTATATTACAAATTTTGACTGATTTTAAGCTTGATGACTCATTCAGATGATAGCTTCCCATTGACCATATCATGCTAAGTTGCTAGCCACTAACTATGAAAGATTCAGAAAATCAAAACCTGATATAGATATAGTACAGTTTTGATAATCCAAACCCGAAGCTAAATAAATATTCTACACATTATCATTAGCTGCACCCTCGCCATCGCCATCAGACGGCTCATTGTCCCGCTGAACATGTTTCTACTGTTACGACTTGCTCCTTGTCCCGCGGAACCTGATATCTCCATTGTTATCCAGTTGTCTGTTCGTGTTGCTACTGCTACGACTTTCGGGGAGGTATGTTAGGCAACTCCATTTATCGTTAGCTTAGGATTGATTGTAATCCCGGGATAATCTTCCTTATCTCTAGGAGAGGCTATTTGCCCTTCAAGACATGTACTCCTATGTATTCGCCTAGAGGCTCGATACAATATATCCCACACATTATACACAATCTTACACATACGAATGGGCCATGGATTTATCAAGAGGCACTGCCAAGATCGTCATGCGTCTCTTTTATCCTCAGGATTCAAGAATCATACCAAACCATATCAATGATAAATTACCTTCTGCACATAGATAAACACTACAGCAGAGAGAGAGAGAGAGAGAGAGAGAGAGAGAGAGTAACAAGATGTGCTCTCTACATTGTGATCAGTTCCTTGTTTAATAAACATTGTGATCAGTTCCTTGTTTCAAAAACATTGACATCATTTCATCGTAAGGTACATACATGTTCATTAATCTATTTTTCAAATAATTGACCGAGTAGGTTGCAATCAGTTAGGCATTTCAGCCTAATGGCAAGTGGAGGATGCTCTTTTTTTTAGAACAATTCTAGTGGAGGATTTTATTACAAATATTGACTCATTTTAAGCTTGACGACATCATTCACACGATAGCTTCCCTTTGACCATATCATGCTAAGTTGCTAGCCACTAACCACGCAAGATTCAGAAGATCGAAACCTGATCTGGACACGATACAGTTTTGATAATTCAAACCCAGCACTCGCGAACAACATTATTCAGCTCCCAGGAACACTACTAGCTATTCACATGATTCCACAGCTATGTATCTTGCTTGGAACCCAGCAGACTAAACAAGTCTGTAGTCCTGTGGGTCACGACGAGAAGGATAGAGATCGGTGGCGGCTCCCATTTGCATGAACCTCACCAACCAGCACATCTCCATGTGGGTTGCTGCAACCTTGGGTGATCATTGCCACAAAAATGCATCGATGCAATGGTACATGTCCTTGATTGTGCCATTGCACCTGCCTCCTAGTGCATTGGCAACAACAGCCAGATCAAAGCAAAAGCAGTAGCATAGAATTTTGTTTGCAGGCACAGATCTATACAGGTCACCAAAATGATTTCTCTGGTTGCAGAAGTGAGAAAGGGGCCCATGCATGTTGGTCACGGGCTGAACTGCGACTTAAAGGGGGCTCAGTCCAGCAAATACTTTTTCTTTAGAACTATATAAACAAGCTCATCTTGAGTGTAAAAAAATATCAAATATTATTGGATGCATCCATCCTAGACCCATATTTCAATTTTAAGTAAACATTGCCAACCAAATTTTCTGTCCTTAAGCCACCATTCTGCCATATATCAACACAAACAAATAGCTGTCTTGGTAACCTGGTTATGGAGAACAAAAAACCATCTTTATAGTGAGGGTCTCCAAATAACTAACAAGTACTAAAATTTATGTCTAAACTATAAAGATATAGTGAATGGACAAACGTGTAGAGCCTCTTCTGCAATGGAAACTATATTTCTAATAAAAGTATCCTCCAATTCAGAGCAGATGTATCTACCAAAATGTAAAGGAATGTGTAGTCCAATGCACACCGTAGTTGCCTTTTCTAGTGAGAAACATTTTCCTTTTGAACAAAAAAAAAAAGCTTAACATAAAAGAAGTAGCCAGCACTGAATTTTCAACATTGAAAAGCAACCATAGTTAAGAGCAAAGAGAAATAGAAATGAAAATACGAAAAGGTTATTCTTTATTCCTCAACTCTTTTCATGATGTGATTGAGGTCAGCAAAGAGACTCAAATTTTTAGTTAATCCCTGGAAGTTATCCAGAGTAATAATGCCTTAGCATTTGTACTAAATACATACTGGAGACCATCTTTGCAGGCATTAGTGGCAGTTTTTATTTATGACGAAGTTTTTTTAATTCTTTGGGAACGGAAAGGATAACAGTAGGTATGTCGCCAAATGAAGAAGGTTTGCAGTGTATGATAAATAGGCAGAATAAAGGCCATATCTGCTCTGAAAAGCGCACTATCTTAACACGATAGTATGCCAATGGTGGATAAATACAATGAGCTGACAAATGGAATAGCGGACACTGCACAGTAGTCCCGGCCAACACAAACCACCAAAGGGAAACCAGGAGCCAAAAAGACAAAAAAAGTTCACCCTTTTTTCCGTAACATCGAGACTGAGTTTCAGAGCTCTGATCCCAGGAAATAATTCAAAGCCACAAGTATCGCACAGTAAATGTGGATACATATTAAGATGTATTAGGAGCAGTTGGTATTAACAATGCAATCGATAATTCGATATTATTTTCCGATAATGCTAAGGAAAGCAGTAGGCATGTCACCTCTATGAATAAGGCAGTAGGCACAACAGAGGGCACATCTCCTCTGAGAAATGGGATGTGGGTGCAAGGAATCTGAAATCAGCAATATTTTCTTTTGGATGGTAAATTCTACTGCAAACTGATCCCTTTTTTGACGAAAAGCAAACTGATCCCTTTGGTAGGCCTGAAACTACCAACAAATTTTTTTCAAACGCACTACTGTCTGAAAAGAACAGTTTCCAACCGCTCTCAAATGCACTCTGAAGAGTAATAAAGATGTATCATTTTGTTCAGCTGATTTTATACCTTCACATTCATGTTCAATCTATTATCAAGAATGCAAAATCACAAGTCATCAAAACTAATCCACGTAGAGATAATAATGTATATTTGTCACATAATCTAGTTCTCAACAAGGGCATCGTTGTCAGAGTTTTGTGTTACAGTATAAGTATGAATTTACACACATAAAAACACACCTTTATGTACAGGAGAACAGCATTTCACAAGGTCGCGCATATAGAAAAGTGTCAAAAAAGGAAGGTTTTTCTGATCACGGACTCACCGCGGCTTCAGGGCCACACCGTGACCACGGAGACGATGTGCCGATTCTTGCCGCCATCAAACGGCAGGAAGACATACATGTCGGCGAACTCGTTGTAGATCTCCCCGGCAAGCTCCCCCTGGAGGGCGCGGCAGTGCATGTACAGCACCACGTTGGCCACTATCCCGTACTGCATCAGCAGGGCCAGCAGCGCGGTGCCAGCCACCGCCTTCACCACCACAGGCGCCATCCCGGTCCACCCGGCGGCGGCATCGTACGTTCCCGCGGCCACCCCGCCGAACCCCCACAGCGTGACCCCGACGCCCGCGGCGAAGACGAGGAACGCGGAGAGCGCGGCGAGGCGCGCGCCCGAGAGCAGCCGGCAGCTCCGGCGGAGCGGCGCGAGCCCCACGGTGGACTCGACGACCGCGGCGGCGCCGGCGAGGGACCAGAACGGGGACAGGAGGACGAAGCCGAGCACGGCGAGGCCGGGGCCGAGCTGGCCGGGGAGCGGGAGGAGGGGGAGGAGGAGGAGCGGGGTGGCCGGGAGGGCGGTGAGGGCCAGGCGGAGGAGGGAGGCCGGCACGGAGCGGAGCGAGGCGAGGAGCCGGACGGGGCGGCCGAAGAACCCCGCGTGCGCGCTGGCCGCCGCGGCGGCGAAGGCGGCGACGTAGAGGAGCGCGGCGGCGAGGCAGAGGAGCGGAAGGGGCGCCGGCAGGGGGCTCCGCCGCGGATCCGGCAGCGGGGACTGGAGGGAGACGGAGGGCTGCGCGGGGGAGGAGGACGAGGAGGCGGAGTCCGGGAGGAGCGGCGTGGGGAGGGCGAGGAGGAGGAGGGCGAGCGGGAGCAGGAGCAGCGAGGTCAGCGCGAGGAAGTGGCGGGAGTGGGCGGCGACGAGGCGGCGGGTGGCGGCGGCCACGCCGGCGAGGAGGTCCGGCCAGGGAAGGGTGGATAGCGGGAGCGAGGGCGGTGGCGGCGGCGAGTCCATGGCGAGGAGTGGAGCGGCGGAGGTTGGGGACAGAGGTGACGTGTACGGGATTATCCACGGCGGTGGCGGCGACTGGAACGTTCGGTTTGTACTGGGAGTGAAAATTCAGTGAAAATTCGACCAGAGAATGCAGCGTGGGTCCTCGGTCGAATTTTCACTCCCAGCCAGCAATCTTTGACATGGTTGGAGGCTGTCAAAGATTGCTTTTCAATCTATGGGAAGCGATATTTTTCAAACAACCTGAATTTAATTGAGAGAAACGTATAATTATTTTCAGACATCGAACCACTTGCTTTTAATAATTTATCCAAAAAACCATGGTTTTGTCTCCGAGACAACTATTTTTTTCTGTATATACGACATTAAGAAATTGTGATCCTCAGTAGACACTGTGTCTGGACATTAAGAAACACATAGATAGGAAATGCACCATTGTATAGAGAATTGTGATTTTCACCGATAATGATAGTTTTTCTAGTGTCCTACAGATAAAAATCCTTAAGGTCATGTGTGAATTATCGGTGAAACAATCGTGCAAAAACATGAACTATATCTCCTACTATTCTTGTCTTAGAACAAGCTAACTAGTGCAAAAACAGTCGTGTGTGCTAACGTCGGGTGGGGAGAGGAAGGCACGCGGATTGACCCATTCTGCCAAAAAAAAAATTTGAAGATTGAGTTGAAAAAGGATGGTGCATGGATGGAAAAAGGATGGTGCATGGATAGATGCAACGAGATTTAGAAGAATAGAAAAATGGAGCGTCTGCATCGTCCCATTAGAGCAACGTTCTTTGCTGTGCCTCACGTGGTTTAAGAAATACGATTTTAGTTTCGGAGTAATGTAAAAATGGATGAGTATTGAATTTTGATAAAAAATAAACCTTACACAAGTACTCTCCCTGCCCCGAACTCCTCCCCATTTTGGCGCACGAAGGATGAGCACTGTTTTACCAACTATTAGTAATCTTAAAGAATAATTATCATTCCATGATGAGCCGATACATCTAAAAGGTCTAACCTACAAATATTTGATAAGATTTAATTTGCAAAAAGATACTCTCTCCGTTCTCAAACTGTTGTTTCTCCCACAACAAGTCTAAAGGCATCAATGTGAGAATGGAGGTATCATACTTCAAACTGCCATTTACACGGATGCGAAGAACAAATCAAAATGGTTGTCAGAAAAATCTGATGTGTTCTTATTAATGAAATCTTTGTACAATCACATGTATAAAAATGAAGAAAATGTCAAGTAAAATTTAATCGTATGTGACTGATGTGCCAGAATGTTGTACGAAACCAAAGACAATTTGATCATATGAAAATGGAAGGGAAGCCCAAAATGCCTTCTTGGGAGAATGAATCAACACCTCTTCTCTTATTGCAACTTGATGATCAATATGCTTGGAGCATGATCGGTTATGTCATAGGTGTCAATGTAGACTTGAGAATGTGATTAGTCTTGGGTTTGGATTAATGATTTCATATCTGGTGGTAGAAAAATTCATAGGGTAGAATTAGCATATGCAACAGCATGTTGGCCCATTTGGAAAACTAAGAAACTTTTTTTTTTAAAAAAAATACTGATAGAGAAGAATTACATTGGAGGGGGTAGGGGTGAGGGGTGCTGCAGGCTAACTAATACTATATATCTAGAAACCATGAACTAATTGTTTAGCCAATCAATGGAGTTTGAATTGTGGCATGGTACAATCTCCTACTAAGATCATGTGTATACGCTTTGTTCCTTCTTGCATAATATTATGTGGGTCTACAAACTAAAGAAGGCAACAAGTCACTGCCCGAAGGCGTGAGGGCGCCGAAGGAGGTGGGACGCTATGAGAAACACACTCTTGGTGGGTTAAAGAGTTGAAGATGTGAAGCATAGATTTTGTAGAAAAGAAAATGAAGGGGAAAAGGATGAGGCCTGTTTATCTGGTGGATGCTAGATTAGACAATAGAATTTCAGCAAGAAAATGATTCCTCCTGATCTGCTCGGAACAAAAACAAACATGGTTTGAGTGAGAGGCAAGGATTCACTTGATCCTAGCCAGTAAGAGCAACTCCAGCAGTCTCCCAATAATTTGCCTCCCAATATCCTCTATTGGGAGGCTCCCAATTGCATTTTCAGGATATTAGGAGGTCCAGCTCCGGCAGTATCTCAATAACTCCCTCCCAATATCCTGACATGCGGGGTCTTTTTTTCTTCTTTCTCTCTTTTCTCTCACTGACTCATGGGGCCCACCTTACCTTCTCCCTCACCATGCCCGCCGCCGCCGCCCATGCGGAGCCAGGGCGCAAAAGAGGGTGCGACGCCGTGCCACGGAGCCGTGGCGCAGAGGAGGGCCGCTATGCCGCGGTGCCGCGGAGCCGGGGCGCAGAGGAGGGCTGCGACGCCACCGTGCCGCGGAGCCGGGGCTCGGCAATGTCGGCGACGTGCGGAGCCGAGGCGAGGACGGAGGGTGAGACGGCGACGTGCGTCTCGATGGCGGGCCGCGGAGGGGGAGCTTGACGGCGGGCTGCGGAGCTCCACGGCGGGTCGTGGAGGCAGAGCTCGACGGTGGGAATCGAAGGCGGGGCACCGGATCTCGCGGCGACGAGCTGGGCCGCGACGCAGCGGGGTGGGGAAGACGGGTGCGTGCGCGGGGGGTTGAAGCCGTGGGGCTGCCAGTAGTTGGGATTGGGAGGGTGGGAGAGTTGGAGCAAAAATGGAGAGGAGAGGGCTGGTTTTTAGGAGGGGAGTAAAAATAGGGATGTTTTTGGAGACTGCTGGAGTTCGTTTTTTTCACTCAACCTCCCTATATGACAGTTTTTTTAAGATTAGGAGAGGGATTGGGAGATTGCTGGAGTTGCTCTAAGGAAAACAAGTCCGGATTCAAAATTCTGCTGTCGAACAATGGCTAAAGGGGGACTTGCCTCCCTCTCCTCCGAAATAATGAAATCAATTATAGCACGTTTTGTTTCTTGTGAAATACAGTCTTCTTTAGTAAAGACACGCTGCTTTCATATGTATGTTTCAAACGGAGCATCCAAAAAATCCTATGAAAAAAAATCCTTCAATCCATCTATACTGAATTTTAAACTTTATAAATAATAATGCTTTATTTTATTATGTAGCTGTAAACTAAAAGAACAACTTGAACATATATTCTTAATTCATTGCACTATTACGCCCAACACACGAAAATCTTAGTTTTCGTGTCCCCAACAGCATTCGAAATTCAAATTTTCATGTCCCCAACATTTCGTGCATTGAATGTATGATAGAACATTATTTTTGAAATTTTGTTTGCTTAGGCATTGTTTTTCATAATGCACAAAATCTCAGTTTTGGTGTCACCGACATGTGCTGTTCTGGGCTGCTATTCGCACATTTGTTTCGGATGACCGTCTTTTTTAATTCTATCTTCTGATAAGTCTCGTGTCGTCTGGCTTCTCCAATCATCTAACGATCCCTCATTGCGCCTCCACGTTTCTGCGTGCTGCAAGAGAAGCACATGGGTAGGGCAAAAGCAGTTTAGCCAGGTGCACACAACGATCGGCGAGCGAACCAACTAATAATTGCAGAACAATGGTGAGAAGACTTCTTGACCTTTCCTCCTGAATTGAAGGCATGATCGCAAGCCCCTGCATCCCCCTTTCTTCTCTCCCCTTATATTATTGTGCAAATGTGAATTGCTAATCCAGTTAATTTGTCTTCATAGTTTATGTGCTTTTGTGGGACAGTGGTTTTAGCCATGTTTTCCAGAAATCAAAGTAGACAATAAGATTTTGGTGATGAAAAACATAAAAAGGATAGAGGATTTATGGAATACGACTCTCAACATTTTAAGAAACACTAAAAGTGAAGATTACACGTATAGATGGCCAAATGGGCAGGCAAAATGGGCGGGCACGAAGCACAGTCATTTTGGCCCGGCCCACGACAATTTGTGCCGGCCGGCACGGCCCGAAGCGGCTTGGCCGTGCTTTTGGGCCGAGGCTTCAGCCCAGTGGATGGCACGGCACGGCCCGCCTAAGAAATTATTAAATTTATTTTATATTTACTTGTATAATTAAGGTGTCATGGTCTAGTGGTAAGACATTTGCTTCAATACTTGATTGAGGTTTCAGGTTCAAATCCTCAGTTTATCATTATTTTTCACCATTTTAACACTAAAATGCTATTATATAGACTTGATGGGCCATCTTTATAGCTGGGCCTATCGTGCCCAATGAGCCGGCCCGACACGAATAGCACATGTCGTACCGTGCCATGGGCCAACCCCCCTGACCATGGGCTGGCACGGCATAACCCACTTAACAAACATGCCGTGTCGGCCGGATGGCAGATGGGCCGTGCCTAGTTGAGCCCGTGCCGTGCTGGGCCGGGCCACTCATTTGGCCATCTATAATTACACGGTAGTCAAGAGTTGGAAGACACTGATCTAAAAAAACAAGGAGTTGGAAGACACGTTCAGAGTTATGTTACTTTATTGTCACTTAAGAGGCCGAGTTTTTAATTTCGCACACAGGGCCTTGAATATTTCCAGGACAGCCCTGCTCATGACGGTCGTGTGCTTCAAGACACGCGAGTTTTGTAAGCTAATACTAGTGATTTGACGGTAGAATTTCAGCCGTGGACTTGATTGCAGCCTTGGGTGCTACCGATATGTTTTAATATATAGTTTAGTTTGTTATTTCATTTTGAATCCAAAATTTTTATTAGGGACTCCGAACTTGTAAATGTGGTTGAAATTTTATTTAGTAATGAAATTCCGCGGTGTCATGCAGAAAGGAATAGAAAAGGACCAACAACAACAACAGAGAATATAAAATAAAAGTAGAGCCACATTATGGAGGATAGGTGCTTCGGTGCAACTTGTTCATCTTTGGTTGATCCCTTCAATTCACCCATGACTAAAATGCTACGACAAAGCTTGATGTTACAGATGGGGGACAATAATGCGAGGTAACAACTGTTTTGCTATATTTGTAATTAATATATAACTGAATTTTTCTGTTTTTCTTTGTGTGTGTGGTGGGTGGGCAGGGTGGGTGGGTGGGGAGGCAGAGCCCCCTTTGGTCAAAACAGATTGGTGAGAGGGAGGAATGGAAGAGGTGGTACCTTTTCTTTGCACTTTATTTGGATGGCAAACATCGAAGTATTGAGATAGTAATTATGCTTCCTAGGATCAATACTAATATTATTTGACAAATCAAGGATGTTTAGCTTCGATAGTAAGCCAATGACTGCATGAAAGCTCTAGATAGCCGATATCTGCTCACATCGATCGAACTGAGCCTCTAGTGGTAAATTTGAGGGTGGTATGAAGCCAGTAATACTATAAATCTTGCAAATACAGCTGTGTAAGGTTGGCCAAATTCGACATATCACTTGACAGTTACTTACATGAGAATTGAAACAGTTGGAGGACAACTCGATTTAAAGTTTGTCCAATTTTTTTAGAAACATTTCACATGAGAATATGCCTGGGTTCAAAATCGATAAAAGCATTAGCCGCTACTCAAATTCCACATTTTCACCCCTTGCCAATTCGTTTTTTCATATGCAACAAATTCATGCCGCAGCGGCCTCCCGGCACCGCCGCCGCCACCTTGACGGCCGCGTCCCTCCACGAGCACATCCTCCGCCTCCACCAATGCGGCGCCCCCAATCTCCTGCTCCGCCGCGCGCACGCCGCCGCCCTCGTCTCCAGCGCTCTCGCCGCGTCGCTCCCGCTGGCCGGCGCGCTGCTCCTCTCCTACGCCGCGCTCCCCGACCTCACCTCGGCGCGCCTCGTCCTATGCCACCACCCGCGCCGCCCCCGCTCCGCCTTCCTCTGGAACTCCCTCTCCCGCGCGCTCTCCTCCGCTGACCTCCACGGCGAGGCCCTGCGAGTCTACAACCGCATGGTCTGCTGCGGCGTGCGCCCGGACGACCGCACGTTCCCCTTCGCCCTTCACGCCGCCGCCGCTGCAGCGGAGGATCACTGCGCCAAGGGCCTCGAGCTCCACGCCGCCGCGATCCGGTGCGGCCACCACTCGGATGTGTTCACCGGGAACACGCTCGTCGCGTTCTACACGGCGTGCGGCCGCGCGAGCGATGCGCGCAGGGTGTTCGACGAAATGCCCGCTCGGGACGTCGTCTCGTGGAACTCCCTCGTCTCGGCGTCCTTGGCGAACGGGACGTTGGATGACGCGAAGAAGGCAGTGGTCGGGATGATGAGGAGCAATGTCCCGGTAAATGTGGCGAGTTTGGTGTCACTCGTACCTGCCTGTGGTTTGGAGCTGGAGGAGGGCTTCGGATTGGGTCTCCATGGAATTGCACTGAAAGCTGGGCTCGGTTCTGCTGTGAACCTCGGGAATGCATTGATTGATATGTATGGGAAGTTTGGTGACTTGGAGGGATCCATGGAGCTGTTTGATGGAATGCCCGAGAGGAATGAGGTTTCATGGAATTCTGCAATCGGTAGCTTTGTTCATGCGGGACTTAATGAGCATGTGCTGGGTCTGTTTAGGGAAATGTCAGAATGTGGGATCATGCCGGGGACTATTACGTTGTCAAGTTTGCTGCCTGCTCTGGTCGATCTTGGTTATTTTCTCTTGGGGAAGGAGGTACATGGGTACAGTATAAAGAGAGGAATGGAGTTGGACATTTTTATTGCCAACTCACTTATGGATATGTATGCCAAATTTGGTTGTTTGGAAAAGGCTTCTACTGTTTTCAAGAAAATTGAGGCTCGTAATGTGGTCTCGTGGAACGCTATGATTGCGAATCTTGTTCAAAATGGAGCTGAGACCGAGGCATTCAGGCTCATTATCGAGATGCAAACGAATGGGGAATGCCCAAACTCTCTCACCGTAGTTAATCTTCTTCCAGCCTGTGCAAGGATGGCCTCTCTAAAGATGGGGAAGCAAATCCATGCATGGTCAATCCGTAGAAGCTTAATATCTGATTTATTTGTGTCAAATGCTTTGATTGATGTGTATGCCAAGTGTGGGCAGCTGAGCTTGGCACAAAATATTTTTGACAGGTCAGAGAAAGACGACGTGTCATACAACACTTTGATTCTGGGTTACTCGCAGGGTCCATATTGTTTTAAATCTCTCAGTCTCTTTGAGCAGATGAGGTCTGCTGGAATCAAGTATGATGCTGTTTCGTTCATGGGTTGCCTGTCTGCATGTGCTAATTTGTCAGCGTTCAAACAAGGCAAAGAAATTCATGGAGTTTTAGTAAGGAGATTGTTAAGCACTCACACCTTCCTGTCTAATTCACTGCTGGACCTGTACACTAAAGGCGGAATGCTTGACACTGCCTCAAAGATCTTCGATAGGATTACCAGGAAGGATGTTGCTTCATGGAACACTATGATCATGGGATATGGGATGCAAGGTCAAATTGATGTTGCATTCAAATTGTTTGATATGATGAAGGATGATGGTGTCGACTATGATCATGTATCCTACATTGCAGTTTTGTCGGCATGTAGCCATGGGGGGCTTGTAGATAGAGGAAAGAAGTACTTCAGTCAAATGGTTGACAAAAATATTAAGCCACAACAAATGCACTATGCTTGCATGGTAGACCTTCTTGGGCGTGCTGGACAGCTCACTGAGTGTGCTGAAATAATCAGAAATATGCCTTTTCATGCTAATTCTGATGTTTGGGGAGCATTGCTTGGGGCGTGCCGTATACATGGACACATTGAGCTAGCACGATGGGCAGCAGAGCATTTGTTTCAGTTGAAGCCAAAGCACTCAGGCTACTACACCCTCCTAATAAACATGTATGCAGAGGCAGGGATGTGGCGTGAAGCAAATGAAATCAGGACATTAATGAAATCTAGGAAGGTGCAGAAAAATCCAGCCTATAGTTGGGTACAGAGTGGCAACAAACTACAAGTTTTTCTTGTTGGGAGTGGATAGTTTTCTTGGCTTGATTCTAAATTGACCGACAGTGTAACAGATTGTGGCATGGTTCATCTATATGATGGCAGAAAATCTTTCATCAGTAATCAGTTGAATACTAAAATGATCATGTTTGGACTACAAAAGAAAGTATAGCAATAGTTTAGATCAAGGTTCAGTGAACTGCAGCAGTCCATAATTAAAATAGCTGTCGATGCTGAACTTATGAAATGTGCTGGTTGACATGGTAGGAATTATACATTAGAATGGGCAGATATTTTTTGTTGTAGCAAGTTCATTGCATATCTTGGCCTGTGAGCGTTCAACAAGAAACAAAATTGGTGGTAAGCTTATACTTTTATGTTGGCATGTTCTGTTGAAAAGTAAATTGATCATTCATAAATCACGAGTTTCTTTGTCTGAAGGCAATATAATCAAGAGGAAGAGCAATATACCACCAAAGAGAGGACATCGCAGGTGCAAATTCATCTCTACATGTTTCAGTTGATGTTCAGAAAGGTCTGATGTCTCAATCATCATCAAGGTTAATATAGGATAAGGTAAACCCTACAGTATGACCAATTAACTTAGGGAACGAAAAAGATGCCAAGAGGGAACAAGCGACAAGAGTACCTTTTGATCCTAAGCCTCAACACATTGTCAGGCTGTTGACTGTTGACGCACAGCAAGGTCATTTTGGAACCCTGGTGGAAGGTGCAGATGTATGCTTAGTTTGTGTGTCTCAAATTTTCATCTGTTTTTAGCTGTTTTTTTCTGTCTTTAATTGATAATGGTGTTTCTGGCTTTTGCTTGTGCAGGAACTTACCGTAACTGAAGATAAAGGATAGAGTGTACAAACTACACAATGATGTGGCAGGAAGACGATTCCATATTTCCCATTATACAATCATGTGAGTACAGGCTTTGAGATATTTATTGTCAACTTCTATGGATGTGTTCATTAATCTATCTCCCTTGATTCTAATAGTACTTACTTGGGTGATATAATTTCATATCCAGAAATAGTCATTTTGCTTACCAAAAAGCATATTGCTTCTGGCATAATTTTTAAGGTGGGTGATATGCTAGTCACTTAACATATTCTTTTCAAAAGTGTCAGTGTCAGGTTTTTAGGTGTCACTTTAGCATGGTTCACAAACCATGAAACAACATTTAAACGGGAAACATGATGTGATCTCTTCCAGCTGTATTTCACTTCCTTTGAACCGGAGCACTGTAGCCATGCCTATAATTAAACAATGCTCGACTTTTTTGCAGTTTGTCAATGCTTGTAACTCAAATCTGATGCACAACATATATAAGATTTACCTTTTCTGAATTGTGAAGCCATCATCTTCCACCGAGACCAACTGAACCGCGAGTGGAATGATACTTTTGTGTTTTCTGTCAACACCTATTGTGCATATCCAAAATAAGCAAAAGGAGGCGCATTTGATAACAGGAGGCATGACAGGCAGTGGAAAAAGTACTGAAACAAATCCCAACCCTACTTGCACAGAGAATAGAGGTACAGTCTTACTTCATGCTGATGTGTCCAATGTGCTCGTGGGTTCTCCCTTTATTTTTGTCTGGACATATGTCCATGACCTCACTATAAACATATGTATACATATTTCGTAAAAAAAATATATATATACATATCTTTATTTTATATACTAAAATAGTTTTGTAAGCCAAAAGTAAGGGGAAGGAGCATCTAAGAACAATAGGCATGGGAGGCATCGGGAAAACACCAACAAATCTCAGTTCCAATTTGTAGAGGAAAGAAACTTTGGGCTTTCCTCCATGTTCCCATGCCCACTGCTCTAAGACACTCGTTTCTTCCTCTTGCTGACTCACATTTGAGACCTCATGATCTACGACTAAACATGATTATAATTCTGTTTTCTTCACTGGGTCAAGAAGTCTGAAGGGAAAGAAAGGAGTGCACAAGAACTGTAGGAATGGGAGGCATCAGGAAAACCTAGGGATGCATGTCTGGATCCAATTCTGGATGTGAAACCAGATAGTTCTCAAGCTTTCCTCCATGTTCCCATTCCCATTGCTCTTAGACATTCTCTTTCTTCCTCTTCCTGACTTACTTATGCTTAAAAGAACAAAAATAAGAAGAACTGTTATACAATGCCTTCTTGTATTCTGTGGTATATATAGGGTTCTTGTGCAGCCCTGTTAGCTTTACATCTTGGCAGTGTAAGCAGCGGATAGACCTACACCTTTGTGCATCACATTTAATAAAGTGGGTGGAGAACATCTACCATTACTGCATTGCCTTTGTAGGAAGGAAGGTTAGATACACCTACACCTTTTATATCTGTAAGGCTAGCAGGTAAACTTTTGGTTCTTATAAATGCAATTATAGACAAAATAAACTGTGTTTTATTGTTCAATATCTTCTTAGAAAGAGATATAGGTTCAGTCGAGCTAAAGCAACTAGGATCAAGTAAACACCAAGTTGGAAAGCCCTAGCGTGCAACAAATGACAATATCATGCTGAGAGGAAGTCACATATAAACAAACTAAAAGGACTTATGTTGAAATTTTATACGGAGCAACAACTAAAATGCAAACCCAGAATGGAAACTTTATACCCATAAATTTATTCTATAAACAGATGAAACATCACTAGACAATTGATTATAATCCCTTGAAATATATTGTACACAGACAATACTAGCTAGTGTAGTCACATTTTTTATTCTCGAATACGCATGAGAGCTGTGTATCTTTGTATTAGAGGGAAGAAGTCTATTCACATTTATTCAACTTGAACTTAATGCTTGTGTCAATTCAGCATGAAAATATTGGTTTCAGGTTTCAGCTTGACATCCATATGTAATCGATCTGTAAAGTAACAATTACATTAGAATCTGAGACATACTACCCTATGGCCAAGCCATCATTTGAAGCCATGTCATTCACACTGATGGATTGTTATAGGATCTCAACTTCTTGTTGACACATGACAGATAGGGAAATTTATCCAAAATGTATCCTGATTGTTCTATATGGGAAGGAACATCTCTATACTTCTAAAATGCATGCGGTTTCTCCGCATCCTGATTGGCTGGTTCATTTCCACCGGTCATTTTCCAGTGTTGCTTCCGTCGCCGTTGATTGATTAGCTTCCACGAGAAGCTTCGTGATGATTCCTGCCGCAGGACCCGGTGCAGCATGCTCGCTGCAACTGCGCTGCTCCCCGCCGTCGCCTACCTGGAGCTGACAGTTGCCGAGCTTCTCTCCGATCGCGCCCGCTCCTCGCACGGCGCGTTGCGGCTGAGCGCTGAGTGCTCCCTCATCGACTTTCTCTCCCTCCTGGACCTA
Organism: Eragrostis nindensis; assembly: GCA_012490785.1. NCBI lineage: Eukaryota > Viridiplantae > Streptophyta > Magnoliopsida > Poales > Poaceae > Eragrostis > Eragrostis nindensis. The sequence continues at coordinate 198,128 of JAAXCT010000072.1, read as the reverse complement.
CCACCCAGTTTGCCGTGCCGCTGACGAGGCCGGCAAGATTTCCACCATTCGGGGCGCCTTGCTCCAGGCACGCTTGGCGATGGTGGAGCTGTACGAGCGGCTCAGTCAGACAGCTGAGTACCACTCTGCCCAGCCTCTGAGCTCACCTTCTGGCTTGTTCAGGTGCAACATCACCACGCAGTTCTCTTAGATCATCAGAGCACGCCTTGGCCGCTAACTCAGCATCCGTGCTGTGCATGCCGTTCTTTCTTGGAGGCTGCAGCTCTGGGACTTCTAGCAGGAAGGGAATACCTGAGTAATTGTTGGACATTGCATCGGCATTTTCACTCTGAACATGCATAAGTAAACAACACCTGTCTATGACAAAAGATGACACAACAGAAGCAACTGGTTGCAAATTTGTAACAGGGGTTGCACTGAAAGTGACCGAGTGGTGGGTTTGTAAGCTTGAAATAAATACTTTGCAGCAAATTTCATAGCTTATTTGCAATCAGAATGGATGACTGACTGGTTGCATTTTGATCCGAAATACTCATGCTTAGCTACTCAGAATACCTGTGTATCAGCATGTCCAACATGATTAACTACGTTGTGCACAGGAAACTGTCAAAACAGGTTTCTTAACGAAGAATATTAAAGATCTGAGCCCTGCTGCTGCTCTGTGGAGATGCCTTGCTGCCATGCTGGTGCTATGTGGAGATGCTCTGCTGCAATGATATTGCAATGGGAGAAAGAAGAACACAAAGGGAAAGAACTAAGATAATCGACTTTAAATGTACTCCTTTGTGTGATTAGGATGGCTATAACACTTAATTGACTAGTGTGATAAAACATACATTATAGATGAATAGTATGAGATTTACTATGGAAACTTAGCCCTGTAGTTACATAGTTTCTACTTTTTCCCATTACCAGTAAGTTGTAGGAAATTTTGTGTACTTTCGAGAACTAAGAATATATATTTCATAATCTAGAGAAATAGCTAGATAGAGAATCATAAAAACGCCTGTACAGCTTCAAGAAACAACGGAATAAGAATTTTAAACATAGGTGAGCAGGTAGGAGATTTCACTTCTCAAATGTATTAATTAAGTATCTTTGGCACAATATCTCAGTAACCCAAGCCTGGAACAGCAATTCCATATTCCACTATCCATGGAGGCAATGCAAGAACTCAATGTGCTTAACCAGAAAATAGCAGCAATTGATCTACAGCAGGGAGCAAAAGACACATGGAAGTTCTGTTGGGGGAGCACAACATACTCATCAAATAAATGTTATTTATTGAACTTTCAGTCAATTACACCACCACTGCCTTTCAAATGGATGTGGAAAGCCAAGATATGCAAGAAAATTAAATCTTTGTATGGCTGATCTTCATGGGCAGAGTATATTCTAGGAATTTGCTAAGAAGAAGGAAGTACAAGCTTGAAGGGAACAATTACAACTGTGCCATCTGCAGTACAAATGTTGAGGAAACTACGTATCACTTGTTCTTCCAATGCCCATTAAATGCGCAGTGCTGGGAATTTCTGGGTATATCCTGAGGATCACTCCCTCAACTTCTTCAACACAATCCAAAAAGCTGCTGCTGATCTTGGACACCCTTTTTCATAGAGATTTTTGCGATAGCTAGTTGGGAGATACGGAAGCAGAGGAATTCCCTAATTTTCAGACATGCTCCCATCTCCTTCAATCTTTTGGATTTTCCCTTTTTAATATATAATTACTACCACAGTAGGGGTTTCCCTACTGTACATTCCTCAAAGAAAAAAAGAATCTCATCCTACTTGCTCGTGGTAGCAGTAATTTCAGTGGGTTAATAAGCTTCATTCTCTGTCTTTTAAATTTATAGAACATATTATGTTAAGTGCCCTCACAAATTCAGTCTAGCACATTTTAAGGTTTTTTTTCAAGAATGCTAGAACAATGAGAGGTTGCATGGCATGATCGAGTATCACTTGATTAGTGTGTGCATTGCCATATCGGAACAATTTTGTTTTCTTGCATCGCTACTCAATTACAACATGTATATCAGCATGCAAAGCTTGATTAATTATTTGTGCACAGGACATTGTGGTTTCTTTACATTTGTTTTCATTATTTTGATTTTAAATTTTATATTGAAAATATGGTGAGCTTCACATGTTTTTTTTTTTTGAGGAATACGAGGTTCACAATGTTATTGCCAAAGTATCCGAATTGAAATGAATCTCCTCAATAGAACTAACATTCAAACCATTTCGTAGATGGTGTGGCAACAGTGATACGGATCACATACAGGTGACAGTTTGTATGATGGTTGGAGCCAAAGCGTCTTGAAGAGATTTTTTGAAAACTCACATCAAGATTTTTTGTTTTAGTGAACTCTCATGAATGGTGTTAGTAAATAATGCGTAAACAAGATCGAAACGAGACACAGATTTTTTTACGTGGAAAACCCTTGCGGGAAAAAATCACGGGCGCCGATCGGCGATCTTCACTATATGATGAGAGTTTACAAATGCAGGGGAATTACAATAACTCGTCAACTCTTTCTGTGCAGCATACATGATGTATATATATGGTGGCTAACAATACAACCCGTAACGTGAGAGGACTCCACCTCTCACACCTCTTAGGCGTCCCAGCGAGGCCTATAATTCGGATCATATTCCAACAAATGGTTCATCATTCTGAATTTTATAGAGACAAGCAGCACGGGCTATCAGGCGCGGCAAGGCAAATTGCCACTGTCATCTTTCTAGTGGATTCTGGTGAAGGGTTTGACTTTGTTTGGCTTTTTTTTGGTTTCTGTGTATCAACTAAAAAGGCTTTGTTCTTGTTGTCATGTGCATGGTATGTTTGTCAATCCACGGTCCTAGTAATGAAGACCTCAGACTTGTGCTCTTGTCATGATAGATGTTATTTCTGTTTTATTTTTATTTTTTTATGTTTCACATTAATTGATTTCCTTTGCACAAGCTGGGAGGTATTGAGCTTTGAAATTCAAGATCGGTGTCAATGTGCTACGTGCTACTGTAATCTAATTTATCGTATCAAAATTCAACTACACTGCACTCCGATGTCTCCCCAATCTTCACATGAGACCAACAGTCTTTATATCGATTTAATTTTACTGGATTACTTACACATACAAAAGAGGGAATCTGAATAAAGGTTTATCAACGTTTGTTCTCATGTGCCTGTACAAGTGGTAAAAAAAATTTTATTAACATCTGTGACAAGGATATAGATTCCAAATGAGCAAACAAAATTTGTTACACTTGTGCATACCTTTGTACTTCACTGACCTATGTCTGCCAATATAAATGTACTAGCTTTGAATATGAACGGTCCTTGCTACTCTGATGCTTCTTATGAGGTAAACAATAATATGGTCCCAATTCTTCAAGCAAATCAATGAATGGTAGCTAGGCAGTGACTTTCTTGCTATGTCAGTGACTTGTTCAGTCAGGTTTTCTTTTATAAACAATTTGGTAACATTCTCTCTTGCAACTACAATCTTAACAGCCATTTGTGTTGTAGCTCATCCATAATATATTTATTTTTTCTTGACATTGTAAATATTGTTCAAATATTCTTCTAGGTGGAAATTATGATGCGCTCATATAAGTATTGTTTAACTCCTGTTCCCATGAGATACCCTCTTTCCAACAGATCATGGCCATGATCATACTCTTCCTACCTAATTCACTCTAAGACCTGTTCGTTTGTGCCTCTTACATTTATCTTCCAAACCAACTGAGCTAAAACAAAGAGGGTGGAGAACGTAAGATCAATAGGATGGGACGTACATGCATGGAAAAAGCAATAGGCTACATCTACCTCCAAATAACGTGATGTCTGAAAGTCAACAAATGCTTACTTTTGTGGATGGAGGAAGTATAGGTTTACTCTTTGACTCGTACCTTGCTTTTGGTGAAAGGATAATCCACATGTCACACATAGAAAACAACATGTGTAAACTTTGGATGCTGTTTGTCCAAACACTTACCTAATTAGCATGAAAACGAAATTGGAGCTCCCACAACTAGAAATTGGAGCTCCCACAACTAGTACTAGTGTAAGCTTCATGACCATTGGAGTTCGGAAACCCCAAAGGTATGAATGTTTTGGTGATTGGGTGACCATATTGATGTGACTAACATTTCCTTGTAGGATATTCAAATGGTCATGTCAATGAAGCGTCGTCTCACATACTCTATCTATCGACGACTTGGTGATTGGTTGCCTCGACAATTCGGATCGAGAACTTGATGGAGTCAAGGTTGAAGATGGATCAAGGCTAAGGACATGATAGACCAAGCAAGTGTTGGCTTGGTGTAGATGCTAGCTTGAGTCCATAGGAAAAACCGGACTATCAAGAGGGATCGAATTGGTTCTCTTAGAGCACACTAGGTTAGAGATCAAATGGATGCATTGTGAGTCTCTTGAGGGCTAGGGTGGCTGAAGAGAAGAAGAGGAACCAAGAATGGAGAAGTTGGAAGCAAGGATCAAGAAGTGGATCAAGTTTTCAGCTTTTGCAGTAGAGATCGGACAGTACGGTCCTAGGGACCGTATGGTACGGTCTTCATTGAAAATCCAGACAGAGAAGTGAAGTCTCGGGATGCTGAGAAAATGAAGACCGGACAGTTGACCGGACAGTATGGTCTAGGGACCGTACAATACGGTCATCAGTGGATTTCCAGACAGAGAAGATGGAGTTTCTAGAAGTGGAAGAAATGAAGACCGGACAATCGACCGGATGGTACGGTCCTAGGGACCGGACAGTACGGTCTTCATTGGAGATGAAGAAGAAGATGGAGATGCGCCTGGAAATAGAGACCGGACAATACGGTCTAAAGGAGACCGGACAGTACGGTCCTTTGTACGGTCTCTAGTTTCGCAGGGCACTTTTGGGCAACGGCTAGTTTTGGGTTGGTAGCCTATAAATAGTTGGTTGCCCGCCCCTTGAGGGGTCTCTTGGCCATTGATGGAGTGCAGGAAACTCAGAAGAAGCCAAGAGCAAGGGAGAGAAGCACTTGTGAAGGATTTGGAGTGATCCTAGTGTTTGAGACAGTAGCAATTGCATCCACTTGATCTCTAGGCTAGTGTGAGCTTGAGAGAGTCACTTCGGTTTGTTACTCTTGGTCTATGGCGAGGCCTAGACCGGTTAGGCGTCGGTGTTGAGCTGTCCGAGGAGAGTGTGGAAGCCAACACAAGTTTGTACACGGTCTTGGAGCTTCCCGTGCGAAAGAAGCATCACTAGTGGAGCGCCCTTTGGCACGCATCACGTGCGGAGCCTTACCTCCGGAAGAGTACCCGGGATCGAGCCCGGCGGGACGTGCCCGCGACTTCACTCGGAGGGTGAAGTGTGCTCTAGGAGGGATCGCCTTCGAGCGGAGGGACGGGGTCGAGACTCCGGCGGGAGTGACCCAACGTGGAGTAGGGGAAGGCGCCATCCTTCCGAGACCACGGGAAAAATCATGAGCATTCCTATCCTTATCTCCTTTACTTACTAGCATTTACGTTTCCGCATTTACCTTATGTGCTAGTAGAATTGCATGATAGGTTGTCTCTTTACTACTTGGTAGAATTGCTTGTTAGGGTGTTGCTTGTTGCATAGACTAGATTGTGTGCGCGCATCACTTGCTTTTGTTATCACCATATCTAGTCTTGCTAGCTTCACGCCTAAAGTACGTTTGGGAGAAATTGTTGACACACCGATTCACCCCCCCTCTCGGTGCCCTTGATCCTTTCAAGTGGTATCAGAGCCTCGTTGCTCAAATAGGGCTTAACCGCCTTGAGTAAGGATGCCGAGAGATAGGGGACCGCCCCCGTTCGATGGGACCGACTATGCCTATTGGAAAGCTCGCATGCAAGCTTACCTCGAGGCTCTCGACCCTATCGCATGGGAGGTGACAAGTTCCGGTGTCTCTCTAAGGACTCCCATTGGTACTCTTGATGTGAATCTCGCAAAGGCAAATGCTAAAGCTAAAAATGCCTTGTTTGAAGCTATCACTAAAGAGGTCTTTGCTCGAGTCAAGTCCGCGGGTACCGCTCATGAAGTATGGACACAAATTCAACAAATTCATGAGGGTTCCACGGACGTGAAAGAGGAAAGATACTATGTGCTAAAGAACAAATATGATGACTTTGCCATGTCTTCAAATGAGCTAATCAATGACACTTACTCTCGCTTGAATGTGCTTGTAGAGGATATCAACTCTCTCGATGTGAAAGACAAGATTGACGATGGTGACCTTGTGCGGAAGATCATGAGGATTCTCCTAAGGGAGAAATATGGAGCACTCATCACATGTCTCTTTAACACCGACATGCGAGATCTCACCACCCACAAGCTACTTGGGAAGATCACCGCCTTCGAGAGCTACAACCTTGACAAGAAGCTTGATGAGAAGCCCTCCAAGAATCTTGCTTTTGCGTCCGAGGGATCAAGCAAGAAGATGAAGAAGGTGGTGACTCAAGATTCAAGTGATGAAGAGCTTGAAGAAGACGTTGAAGACTTGTTGCAACTTCATCCCAATGATCTAGCACTCCTCATGAAGAGAAGCAACTTCTTCAAGAGAAGGTTCATCAACAAGAAAGATGCCGAGTGCTACAATTATGGAGAGAAGGGTCACTTTGCCAAGGAATGCCCGAAACCAATCAAGAAGAGCAAGAAGAAGACTCAAGAGTCAAGCGATGATGAAGAAGAAGACCCTAGAAGCAAGTACAAGACAAGGAAGAGGTTTGTCAAGAAGAAAAGCTCTAGAGGCAAAGACAAGAGAAGATCATCTCGCAAGGGTCTCTTTGTTGGAGAGTGGGTCACGGATGATGATAGTGAACAAGAACAAAGTGATGACTCATCCTCCAAGGGAAAGAAGATGGCCGGCATAGCCCTCACCAACATCTCCGAGAAGCTACCTCCACCACCTACTTGCTTGATGGCCAAAGATGATGAGAGTAGTGATGATGAGAAGAGCGAGTCCGATGAAGACTTTGGTGAAGAGGATAAGCCCACATATGAGGAACTCTTGGATAGCATTCTCCTAACCGGCAAGATGATCAAGAAGAGAGACAAGACCATTGCTCGGTTGGAGAAGGAACATGAAGTGGCCGCTTTCCGAGTTCGTCAACTTGAGGGTGAACTTAGGGACTTATCCATCTCTCACAAGGCCCTAGATGAGGACTATGACAAGCTTGAGGAAGACCACATGAAGCTCAAGGAGAAGTCCAAGTTACTAGAGGATGAGATCAAGCACCTTTCCACTTCGCTCATGACCTTGGATGAAAGCTATGACAAGCTCAAGGTTGATCACAAGAGGCTCAACGACAAGTTCAAGGTTCTTGAGGAAGAACATCAATCCATCCTCGAAAAGAGTAACACTTCTTCTTCTAGTTCATCTATTTCCGATTCTTCATATATTACTTGTGATGGACTAACTCCCTCTCTTGAGAGCATCTCTCTTGATGAGAAAATCTTGAAGGAATATCATCAACTCAAGGAGGAGAGAGCTTCGGTGATGGACGGCTTCGAGAGGCTCACAAGGGGAAGGACCATTCATAAGGAGATACTTGGTCGGAACCTTGTGAACAACCCCGGGCACAAGGGACTCGGCTCCTACCCCGCCGCCATCAACCTCATCGGCAAGGACGAGGACATTCCACCTTGGGTAGTTCCCCTCATGGCGGACGACTACTATTGTGAGAAGTGTTGCCGTGACGGGCACACTAGCAAGAATTGTCCCAAGGTGAGAAGTTCCAAAGTTTTGCCTAACGCTAACTTGTTCCATCAGAATACACACTACAAGCTCTTTAGGGACAAGAAAGGAAGGGTGAAGGCAAAGGCTCTTGGATCACTCGACAAGAGGAGGATGATGAGGAAGATTTGGGTGCCCAAATGCATAGTTGACCTTGAGAGGCCAACCAAGTGCGAGTGGGCTCCTAAGAACAAGACCTAGAAGGGTGATGGTGGTGGACCGTGCGCCGCAACGTCAACTCATGAACGTCTACCACAAGCAATGTGTGCTTCATCGACAAATCTACTCTTCAAGGAGGTAACTTGTATCATAGTAGTTTCTTTTCTTGCATTGCTTGCATGGTAGCTAGGTGCTCCTTTGTGAACTAGTATGTTTGCATCCATGCATATGTAAATAACTAAAAGAAAAGAACAAAAAAATTAGTTCAAGGTCTAACTTTCTCAAGATAGCTATGAGCATGGGGGATGCTTGAGTTGGTGGACCGATGGACTCAAGGCAAGGTTTGGCTCATAGTGAGTAAGCTTGAGAGAGGCTCAAACTTGACCTTGAGTAGGTTTCCTTTATGCGTTGTCTTAACTTTGCTTGCATATCACATGGCATGTTTAAATTCCCCTTGCATTTGTATGATATGCTTGTCTCATGCATTGCATATAGGAAATCACAAAGGAGTTGTCACACTATGAGGAAGTGCTTCATTCGTGATATGATCTCATATCTCATAGAAGTGTGACTAAAGAAAAGATTTTGCGTTCCATGCCCATTGAGTCTTGCTAAATGATCCTCAAGGTTAAATCCACTTGCACGGATCATAGGCAAAGGGCTCATACATACCCCTCCTTTGGTTTTATCTCTTTTGGTTCTTATTGGTTGCTTCTTATTTGCCGATTGAAAAATTACTATAAGCCTATGCGCAACCTATATTGGTCTATTTTCAAAGGAGTGTTTGAGAGTTCCCCTTCTAGTCCATGTTTGGTGTTTATTTGGTTTTTGAGTAAGAAACTTGGACTTAGAAGGAAATTCCTTGAAAATCAGCTTTTCTGGACTGGACCGTACAATACGGTCATAGGGACCGTACAATACGGTGTGCTTTTGCACGAGATCCTTCGAAACCTGAGGCAGAAAGGAGACCGGACAATACGGTCCTGAAGACCGTACCATACGGTCTCTATAGAGTACTGTCAGGGTGAGAAGGAGACCGTACAATACGATCTCTAGGACCGTACCATACGGTCTTGTCAGCTTCATCGGGAGATCAAGTTCAATCTCATCCGTTGATTCCTGATCGGATCGATCTCAGCTGTTGATTCGAATTTAACCTATCCTAACGGGCCGTTCCAAGTTACTGTGCATCGTTTCCAAATCACCGCCGCCATCGCACGCACTCGCCGCTCCCGCCACCACCTCGCCTTCCCGTGCGCGTCGTACGCCACCGACCAGCCGTCGCCGTCGCGCTCGCCGACGAGCTCCACGCCACCCGCAGCGCGCGCCATCGCTCCATCGCCTCCACGCATCCGCGCCCACGCAACCCTAGCACCGCCGCGCCGCCGTTCCACCTCGCCGCCGCAGCACCGCGCGCCGCCGCTGCTCGCCGGGGCTGAGGACGAGGACCACGCGTCGACGACTCTCGGCCGTGCTCCATCATCGCGAGTTTCTCCGAGCTGGTGCTCCATCAATCTCGCGCGCGATTGCTCCTTCACGGCGCCTCACCGGACTCACCAGACCGAGCTACACTTCGATGATCACAGCGATTGATTCACTCTGGTGAGCTCCTTTTCTTGGTTGCACAGTAGCTCGTCCGATTCCGATACCTATCTAGGGTTTGAGCCTATCTCGCCTTCGTCGATTAAAATCCCTAGAAAATCAACCAAAAATCGATCCTTTTTGCGATTTGGCATGCATTGCTATCTATTGCCTCGCATTTAGGTCATTTTGATTGCCATATGTCGTAGTGGTCACATTTCCACCGTTATGCCTATGACATTTTGGTAATTGTTTTGCTTTGTGTCGTTTTCCGATTCCATACCATACACCTAGCTCGACACTTAGCATACTCCTCGATTAGTGGTACATTGTGTCTATTGCTTATGATCTATGTACACTAGTTGATCTCCACCGATAATCAACAATGCCGTAGTTCCCCGTTGCATATTTGCCGGCATTGTGTCCTTCACCTCTGCGCTAGGACTTCATATAGATTTATGCGCTTACCTACGATTCTTTCTTATAGATAATAGTAGGTTATTCTATACTCATATACCCTGTCTTATTCCTATCGTGCAGTGGCAGTGGTCAGCGGACAGTGGGCAGTTGACAGCAGAGCAGAGACAGTGGACGGATTGAGGGCCAAGCCATTAGTCCTATCTTTGGCAGTCAGCCGTCAGTGGACGGGTTGGTGAGCCAAGCTCACTCGCCCTATCTTGTCTGCAGGACAGTCAGCAGATATGGCAGGAGGCTCAGGCAGAGGCAGAGGCAGGGGCAGAGGTGACAGAGACAAGGGCAAGGCCAAGGCTCCAGATCCACAGCCCAAGAAGAAGAAGCAGAGGACAGGTGATCCAGAGTGGGATCGGGCCCTCAGGGCAGCTGAGGTTGACTTACCCACCGGCAGAGACACAGGGTTCCGGATCAGGGACCCACCTGCTGGAGGACAGGGGGAGACTCCGAGGAGGTCTTCCAGGGCCAGAGCCACAGTGCAGCGGACTCCGTCCACCCGCGAGGTTGGTACGTCGAGGACCGCGCAGGAGCAGCAGGCTCAGCCAGAGCCAGAGGAGGAGAGCTCTTCCAGCTCCGGTGACGAGGTCACCGAGGCTGATAGGCAGAGGATGGCCGCGAAGTTCTGTGCTCTGGACAGGACTGCCTCTCTCAGGGATGTACTTGCTGAGGACGCTCTCAGGCTGCCAGGCCCCGTCCTCAAGAAGTTCAGACGAGTTACTGAGGAGGCTTGGGTACCAGCTAGGAGGGACCCACAGGCAGGAGGTCGCTTCTGGACCTTGCTTCAGCAGAGGATAGCAGCTGGACTGAGGAGCAGACTGCGGACTGGTGGAGCTGATAAGCTTTTTGTCACTCACCAGCACTGCAGCATACAGGCTGCCAGCAGAGGTGCCGGGACAGACTTCACACAGCACTTGACCTATATCCCGGGCCTCGAGGAGATCATCACCACACAGATGAGATGGGATTATGATATAGTGATGGATTTCTACGCTTCTCTGTGGATTGCCCCAGATCGCTCAGTTATATGGTTTATGCTCAGAGGCCAGCCCCACAGAGTGACGAGGGAGAACCTCGTAGAGGCACTTGAGACTATCCAGCATGAGACCAGAGTGTTTCCGCTTGCTCACCCAGGGATGGACCCTCCCCGCAGACCTCTTGGGGGACACTTACCTTCAGATGATGATATGAGCATTGCCTTCCCTCCACCTCACCCGGAGAACTTCAGCCGAGCTCACACTAGACTGACACATGAGGGCAGAGTTCTCAGGAGCATTCTTAGTAGGACCATTGTGCCGAGGAGTGGATACAAGGATCAGTTCTCTATACTTTCACAGTGGGTCGTCATGCTGATACTGAGGCACAGAGGCTTTGACTTGGTGGATCTGATACTGTGCCAGATGGAGGATGTCATTGCAGAGAGCATAGCTGCTAGACACTTAGCCTTCGCACCGCTGATCTGCTATATTCTGAGGAGGCTACAGTTGTTGACTCAGGAGGACTACGATGAGCTGCCCAAGGTGACCACAGCGTACACACCCCTACCTGCCTCCGACAGACGGGTTGCTGCCCGGGAGTCAGCTTCGCAGGGGAGTTCTTCACAGGGGCTAGGCGACACGGCTACCGAGACAGAGCAGCATATTCAGACTGGTAGCCATATGGAGTCCATTCCTGAGGACGTGACTCCGGACTCTAGACCTTCAGCGTCTGCTACAGCTCCAGCTCAGACAGATTCACTTCTACACGCAGAGCTAGCAGCCCTTCGCAGAGAGATCCAGAGTCAGAGAGAGGATAGGGAGAGGGATCGACAGATGTTGGACAGTGTCGTACTCACTCAGAGGGAGATGGCTTCTGGCTTGTCTTCGTTGTTCACTGGCTTTGAGGCGATTGCTCAGACTCTTCGTCTTTTTGGACAGGCACTGCCAGGTCTCCCGTCGTTCCCACCTATCACTTTCCCAGGTGTGCTGCCACCAGATACAGTTCAGTTTCAGCAGCTACAGCAGCGACAGCAGCAGTTTGCTCAGACACAGGGAGGGCAGTCATCCAGTCAGGGACAGTTTTTCAGCACCTTACTCACGGCTCCCATCTCACCTGCTGGTGCACCTACGGTGGGGCCGTCGACGTCCACGTTTGCTGGATTGACTGGAGAGGCAGGACCTTCACACCAGTACCGTTCTTCACCAGGCCTCTCCATGACTCCGTCAGCCCTACTAGCTTCTACAGCTCCGAGCTTCTCACCGCTTCAGCTGACGAGTCCCTTCTTTGTGTCACCACTGCCAGCTCGTACACTTGATTTTGACACAGTAGCACAGACCGCCTCAGTACAGACAGACTCAGTTCTTACAGCTTCACAGGCAGAGGTCGTGACTACTACAGCTGAGACAGCAGCAGTGGAGCAGACAGAGTCTCCCAGGACACCTACTCCGCCTCGGGGTGTTGAGCACACAGCGGACCTCACTGATTTTGGGTACACCGATGAGGAGTTACGTGAGGCTCTCGCCACTAGCACTTCTTCTGAGCAGCAGCAGCAGCAGCCACAGCAGGGCACCTCTTCAGCTCCAGAGCTTTCAGTGACTACTACCACTGCACCTCCTCCAGCCTCCGACGCGTAGGACAGCAGTTTTTCCCTTTCCTTCCTTCTCTTTTTTGGTCATTGGTGCCAAAGAGGGAGAGAGATAGAGATCTTGTATAGGTCTAGGGGGAGTAGTGGAGTGATCTTGTGTTCAGGGGGAGTGTGAGACAGCTTTTATCCAGGGGGAGATCTTTTGGTACTTCATTTGTATATTCTTTTGGTACTTCGTGGTTCTTGTTGAGCTTGATTTGCTTTTGCTGGTGTTTAGCTCATCAAGAATGCACTTGGTTTCATTTCATACACTTGCTCGTTATCTATATATCTTGTATATTGCTCTGATATATTGCTTTGAGTTTGTGTATGTTTACCTGGATGCGCTTATTTATATCTATCTTGCCAGGTTTCCTCTTTCTGTGATGATATGTGCACTCACTTGCTTTTGCAGGAATATCTTATAATCTTATCATCACAGAGTTGTGGTCATAGCTCATGTTTTTACTCCATATATATCACCCATGTGCTTTAACTCTATTTTGCAGGTGATACCTTTTGAGCTATGACTACCTTGTTCTCCGTTTTACTTGTTCTTCATGCATATCTAATCTTCTCGATCACTCTTGCGCTTTACATTCTCTATCTTTTGATATCTTTTGATATATGTTGTCACCAATCACCAAAAAGGGGGAGATTGTAAGCTTCATGACCATTGGAGTTCGGAAACCCCAAAGGTATGAATGTTTTGGTGATTGGGTGACCATATTGATGTGACTAACATTTCCTTGTAGGATATTCAAATGGTCATGTCAATGAAGCGTCGTCTCACATACTCTATCTATCGACGACTTGGTGATTGGTTGCCTCGACAATTCGGATCGAGAACTTGATGGAGTCAAGGTTGAAGATGGATCAAGGCTAAGGACATGATAGACCAAGCAAGTGTTGGCTTGGTGTAGATGCTAGCTTGAGTCCATAGGAAAAACCGGACTATCAAGAGGGATCGAATTGGTTCTCTTAGAGCACACTAGGTTAGAGATCAAATGGATGCATTGTGAGTCTCTTGAGGGCTAGGGTGGCTGAAGAGAAGAAGAGGAACCAAGAATGGAGAAGTTGGAAGCAAGGATCAAGAAGTGGATCAAGTTTTCAGCTTTTGCAGTAGAGATCGGACAGTACGGTCCTAGGGACCGTATGGTACGGTCTTCATTGAAGATCCAGACAGAGAAGTGAAGTCTCGGGATGCTGAGAAAATGAAGACCGGACAGTTGACCGGACAGTACGGTCTAGGGACCGTACAATACGGTCATCAGTGGATTTCCAGACAGAGAAGATGGAGTTTCTGGAAGTGGAAGAAATGAAGACCGGACAATCGACCGGATGGTACGGTCCTAGGGACCGGACAGTACGGTCTTCATTGGAGATGAAGAAGAAGATGGAGATGCGCCTGGAAATAGAGACCGGACAATACGGTCTAGAGGAGACCGGACAGTACGGTCCTTTGTACGGTCTCTAGTTTCGCAGGGCACTTTTGGGCAACGGCTAGTTTTGGTTGGTAGCCTATAAATAGTTGGTTGCCCGCCCCTTGAGGGGTCTCTTGGCCATTGTTGGAGTGCAGGAAACTCAGAGGAAGCCAAGAGCAAGGGAGAGAAGTACTTGTGAAGGATTTGGAGTGATCCTAGTGCTTGAGAGAGTAGCAATTGCATCCACTTGATCTCTAGGCTAGTGTGAGCTTGAGAGAGTCACTTCGGTTTGTTACTCTTGGTCTATGGCGAGGCCTAGACCGGTTAGGCGTCGGTGTTGAGCTGTCCGAGGAGAGTGTGGAAGCCAACACAAGTTTGTACACGGTCTTGGAGCTTCCCGTGCGAAAGAAGCATCACTAGTGGAGCGCCCTTTGGCACGCATCACGTGCGGAGCCTTACCTCCGGAAGAGTACCCGGGATCGAGCCCGGCGGGACGTGCCCGCGACTTCACTCGGAGGGTGAAGTGTGCTCTAGGAGGGATCGCCTTCGAGCGGAGGGACGGGGTCGAGACTCCGGCGGGAATGACCCAACGTGGAGTAGGGGAAGGCGCCATCCTTCCGAGACCACGGGAAAAATCATGAGCATTCCTATCCTTATCTCCTTTACTTACTAGCATTTACGTTTCCGCATTTACCTTATGTGCTAGTAGAATTGCATGATAGGTTGTCTCTTTACTACTTGGTAGAATTGCTTGTTAGGGTGTTGCTTGTTGCATAGACTAGATTGTGTGCGCGCATCACTTGCTTTTGTTATCACCATATCTAGTCTTGCTAGCTTCACGCCTAAAGTACGTTTGGGAGAAATTGTTGACACACCGATTCACCCCCCCCTCTCGGTGCCCTTGATCCTTTCAACTAGTAATTGATCTATACAAGGCTACAATACATGGACAAATTCTTATCATGCATTCATGAAACCTGAAAGTACAAAGCTGGATTACCACATAATTATTGCTTTGCGTTGTTTGGTCTTCTGATAATACATCTAAAATTTTCAGGTTGGACTAAATTACTCCCTCCATGTCAAAATAGATGACGTTTTTGACTTTTCAACAATACGTTTGACCACTCATCTTATTCAAAAATTTTGTGCAAATATATAAATAAATAAATCATGCTTAAAGTATCTCTAATGATAAAACAAACCATATAACAAGATAAATGATATTTGCATAAATTTTTTGAATAAGACGAGCGGTCAAACGTGAGTGTCAAAAGTGAAAACCGTCAAGTAATTTGAAATGGAGGAAGCACAACCTTGGGTATCTATGGTCCCTGCACCACAATAAAAGGGACGTGATGCCAGGAACAAAAAAGGGACATTTATGCAAATATCATGTTGTAGTTATGAAAAGTCAAGGACGGAAATGATCAATCATTGAGTGTTTCAATTATAATTTAGAAAGTTTTAAGCATGTCTTTCCCCATTTTGTTTGTGTCATTTAGCTCTCTAAGCACTCGATGCACTTCTGCATGTAAGGATGGGGATGGAGCTTGTAACAGGTAACCATGGATATCTGCAAGCTGAAAGCAATAAAAAATGAATCACTAGTTCAATTTTTCAAATGTAGAATATATCCACGAACGGCGGATACCCATGAGTCGCCCCATTCCACCCCTATCTGGAGGTGATCCCAGCGTTCACACTTTGTTATTCTATTATGCATCGGTTGTATTTTGACTAACTGGTTTAGAGAAAAATTGGATACTTCCATTGCAAAAGCTTGGGGAGTTGGCAACTACCATTATAAAGAGTTGCAGCTGCTAAATACGATCCCAGAGCAATTTTGGTTGAAGAATGCATTGCCATCACTTTGGGGCATAAATTCTAACTGCAAGCAAAAAAATAACTTAAATACCCTTGTCTGTGGCTGGCAGCAATGTGTTCCATGCATGACATCTAAGATTTCTTTCTTGTCCTTTTGGCATGACCTTTTGGACATTTCAGTTATGAGAATACTGTTCGCATGTTCTTGAAGGTCATTTGACTAAAAGAAAAAAAATCCAACCTTGCCTTCACTTCTGGCAGGAATTACTTCACAAGTCACACAGGTGTCCTGCATCATATGGCCCCCTTTTGGTGCGTGGAGCAAGCTCCCCAATGAGCACACAGCCTCAGCAAACTCCTCACCCTTCAATGCGATGATTCAATATCAATTTCCGACTTAGAAAACATTTCTCAAAATCATTAAAACCAGTTGGATCTGCAGATTCACCAACCAGTTGTCGGCCGGCATACAGAGTAAAGAAGTGCATCTTTGGCATTTCTCGTTCTGTTTATGTTTGTAGGACAAAGTGACGGCAATGCCACAATGGTACTCTCCAACGAAATTTGCTTTGCAATGGTATTTTCCTGACCTTTTTTTTTTGGCGATAGAAGTCAACTTCACGAGCTTTGCAAGTTTAGGATAAATGATTTTATTCTGGAAGCCTCATTTCAATACATATATGACTTCTACAGTAATGTTTTGGACGCCAAAAGGATGCGGAAGCAGCACCCTGGGAATATAGGATCCGGAATACATGAAGAAAGAAATTTGTCGTTCTCTTCATTTATTGATTCTTAATAGAACTATACGTATTCAATCATTCTTTGAGGCAGAAGTGTTGTTTTCTTTTTCCTTGGTATTATCCAACTCTTACTCTAGGCGGTTGCATCTCTCACTTTTGAGAGTAAATCAATAGAGAAGGCTAAAACTAGGTTTCACTGTAGCTCAAGAAGGATTGATTACCGCTTCCGGCCTCTTCAAGTTACGGGTATTATGTTATTAAGGTCAAAGTATTCATCAAGAAGATTGATTGCAGCTGGTGGGATTATGTTTTGGAAGTCTCATTTCAAACTAAGATTCATTTTGGAAGCCTCGTTTCAATACATCTATAGACATGTTCTGGACGCCAAAAGGATAAGGAAGCAGCATCTGGGAATTTAGGATCCGGAATACATGAAGAAAGAAGTTCGTCAGTCTTACCCAAACATTTCCCAAATTAAAATTTTGACTCCCTTTATAATTTTAACTAAAGTTGCTAACTAAGTATTACTATTCTGCCTCATAATCATGATGGATATTCTTGCGACTCAATGACATTCCTTTTCTACATTATAGGGTCTTGACCACTGTTGATGTTTCGAAATACCAAACAAAATAAAGAATGCAAAAGCAAAGCATCTCTGCAGGTGCATGAATAAGAACACCAACTCATTCTGCGATATACTATTGCAAACCAAAAGGAAGAGGAACAAGCACAGCTAGCTAGCTAGAGTCACCTAGATAGGAATGGGACACAGGAAGTACATACCAAGTCTCATCATTGATGTTGTAGATGACTAGCAGAGCTTAGCTTCCTCTATGTTCCTACTCCAATTGCTCCTAGATCCTCTTTTCGTCCACTCATACTGGTTCTCCTTGCCCCATCATTTACCTAAAGTTTTTCACTCTCCCTATTAAGTCAATTTAAATATCTGAAACCAAAAGGAAGGGAAAGGAGCATCCAAGAACAATAGGAATGGGAGGCACTGGGAAAACACAGCTCTAAATATTCTTCAATTTTAGAAGACACTAGGTCATGCTTTCCTCCATGTTCCCATTCCCAATGATCTTGGATCCACTCGTTCTTCCTCTTCCCAGATCAGCATCCATACTAACATTTCCTTTGGAGCTTTGAGGTATATATAGGTCTCTTGTTTAATGAGATAATCAATGAAATAACCTACTTGTTGCATCAAAGGAGTGAAGTAAATAGCAGTTAATAACAATGGGACCATGAAACCTATGTTGTTAACTTTTAGTGCATGTCCGCACTTTTTAAAAGGGAGGTAATCTTCTGCTCATACAAGTTACAACATTGTTTGAAAAGCCAAGGGTTGACTTCTGCGAACTGAAGCTTGCATTTACACATGTGATTGTCCTCTTATCTCTTTATTTTGTTTTAACCTACTGCATGATCAACTCTTGTTTACCATAATTCTTGTTTAATTACTTGAGCTTTTGTTACAATCATTATAGGACTTACCAATTGAAAATATATCTTCAGTTTAATTAGCGCCTGCTTATAGTTTGGTGAGCTGTATACTTTCAATATCATCGCGTCTTATAAGTTCTCATATCTGATCCTCACAACATGCACAACATTGCAAGAAATATTTTAGGAAAAAAAAATATCCATTTCACTCCTTCCTACCTGCTAACAAAACTTTACTTTATTTTTGATCTAGTACTATTTGATACCAGACAATTCAAATTTGTAATTAGATATTGGTTTCACAGACGTGAAAGTCATTTTTTGTTTGAGCAAAACAGGAGGGGAGGCCCCTACTGATATCTCATTTTATAGATTTTTGTATGTGCATATGTACAAAGATGACGTCCTACTGATATCCAGTGTGACGTAGCTCCTTTTGTAGTCACCTGTCACATAGGAAGGACTTAGTTTGACACAAGAAGCCCAAGATGAGATGGACTGATGGATCAAGTGTGTTGCGCAAGATCAAATCAAACCAGAAATTTTGGCTCCTTAGGCTAGCGTTACCACATGGCTGCAGCTGACAGGATGACTGGTGCGAACGGCCATGGCTACAGTAGGCTCCCTGAGTTTGTAACCTCATGGATGACATCTGCTGCACATACGCGGGCTCAGGAGAAGATATATCCATCCATTCAACTTGAATTTCAGCAATATTTTTGCTTGCTCTACAGCACGAATGTAACAGCCCAAAATTTGGAAGCAAAATAAAAAGGAATAAAAATCACTCCAAATTTAAATTTTTGTCCAATCTTACCTTGTCATGATTTTTCAAAAATAAAATTTACTAAAATAATTCAAACCAAGGATGAATATGAATTTTTTTTTTGAAATATAAAACCCATGCTCAAGTGTTTGTTCTCATTTAAAATCCACTAAAAATTTGAACCTTTCGAATTTCCAACAAATATAATCAAAGTAGATTAAATTTTCCAAGATTGAATTTCAAAATTTGAATTTAAACTTGCATAAAAACTCACCATATGCATTTCTGGATTTTATTGGATTTATTTTGAGTGTTTGTTTGTTTTCCCTTTTTGTTTGAATTTGAAATTCCTTCAAATTCGAACTCCAGAAAAGTTTAAATCTTTTCTTCTCTTCTGGGCTGCCCTCTCCCCTTTCTTTCCCTGCCGGCCCAGCTTCTCCTTCTCTTTTATCTCTCCCGGCCCAGCCTTCTTCTCTCCCTCGCCAGCCCAATTCCGGCCCAGCTCGCCCGGCCCACTCTCTCTCCCTCTCTCTTAGCAGCTGACGCGTGGGCCCCACGCCCCCGTCGTCTCCCACCTCCAACCGGCGTGTTTTGCGCAGCCGCCCATGCCGCCCTGCCGGCTCCCCGCCGCCCTACTGTGCCGCGCCGCCTTCCTGTGCCGCACCGCCTCGCCGCGCACCGCCTTTGCTCGCCTATTAAAGGACTCGAGCTTCTCTCTTTCCTCCCCGTCTGCCACTCTTCTCTCCCTTTTCCCTTCCCTCTCTCCTCTCCCCGTCGAGCTCTCCGGCGACCTCTTCTACCGCCGCAGAGGCTCTCCCCCTCCTCCCTTCTTCTTCACCGAGCCTCCTCGAGCTGTACGCTACCCTGGCACCACCTCTTCTCGCGCAGCCGCGCCCCACGCGAGGAGATCGACGGTGAACCCTAAGCACCGCCGCCATCTCCGTCGACGCCGACACCACCGTTCCCCGTCCTCGCTGACCGCTCGGTGAGACTCCCCGAGTCCCTCTCTCCCTCATGCGCCCCTCCTTCCTTTCCTTTTCCCACTCGTACTCACTCCGCACCGAGCACCATCACCGCCGTCGCTCTCCCTCTCGCCGCCGGCCACCGTGGGCTTTCCCCGGCCAAGCCGAGCTCGGAAAAACGATTCGCCACACTCCCGTGCACATCACTGTGAGCACACACTCGAGCTTCACACACCCTTTCCCTTTCTTCCCATCGCGAGCCACTGCCGCCGCCATCTCCGGCGAGCTTGTGCCGCCGCCGTGCTGCGCGCCGTCGTCGACATCCTCCACCGGACGCTCCGCCGTCGCGCACTAGTCCTCGGCGACGTGCTCTCGTCGCCGCTCTGCCTTCCTAGCCGCCGCCGGCGAGCATCCCGGCGAACCGCCGCCGCGCGCACCCTTATCTCCGGCCGCGTTGACCCAGCCCCGCCGCCTGCCAACGTGGCAAGCCACGTCAGCCCGTGGGCCCAGCTTGACCCGGTCCCCTGCCCAGTCAGCCTCCCACTCCCTCTTCTCTTCCGTGCACCCGGTCCACATAAACCAAAGACCCAAGAGCACTCTGGTCCACCGTGGACTCGGTTCATAATCTTTTTCCCAATACAAAAATAATTCCGAAATATAAAGAAAATTCCCGGGCCCTGTACATTTTACAGATAAGCCCCTGATCTTTTCAATAACTCTGTTTGAGTCCTGACTTTTTACAGAAACATCCCTACACTTTTCCTTAATTATCTTTTAGTCCCAACTTTTTGCACCAAGACCCCTAAACACCAGTAATTACAGATAGGTCCCTCGACCTTTTCTGTAATTATGAATAAGCCCTCAGAACATTTCTGTTCTCACACATAAGCCCTTAGAATCTTTAAAACCTCATATCTTTTCCACCCTAACTCTGTTTTGAGCGATTCTTGCGCTCACGCGTTTGTAGCAACGCGTAGTACCCTTTGGTACTCATCTTGATGCTTAGAATGCATCTATGAGCCATCAATATCTCAAGTTCCACCCTCTATTGATAAAATCCCGTCTCGGCAAATCATGCCGCATGTCTCAAATGCTGGTTCACCTTTTCATGAGCCAAACCAATCATGCCGTACCTTTTCGCCGTACCTATCTCGTTGTAACACAACCCGCTCCAACCTCGTGTGCCGCACCTACTCATTCGCCCGCTAGCATTAAACCTAGCCGGCCTTCCGTGTCGTTTCACTGCAAAGCTTAACAACCTCCTTCTATCTTAGCTCGGCTCCAAACCTAACCCAACTCAGCCATCGCTCATTCCAACTTAACCCATTGTTCTCCCGATCATTACCAACCTTCATTGATTTGTTATCCTCTTTTATATATGGTCTTCCCTTGAATCTTGTTGCAGTTATCATTCGTTGTTGTTTTATTTGCTAGCTGTCCTTGATTTATCGTTGTATTTTATCTGCAGCCGTGCATTCATACCATACATGATCACGTACACGTACCACCGTCATGCGTTTGACGCATGACAACAATTTTAATAGATAATAGCTAATCATCTCTAGATAATACCGTAATTTATAAAAGTAATTAAAGTGGCACACCTTGCACTTTGTACACTTGTTGCATGCGCCTTTATATAGGTTACGATCTATATAAAGCCCTAGTGACGCAAGTGTACGAATTGCACGTACACCCGCTGTTCCCACCGTCACATGCAAGCATGCACTCCTCATGGTGTTTAGCATCCTTCATTCAGATCAAAAGCCCTAGTGCTTGATGCATTCCTCTTAGTTATAATAAAACCTCCTTTAAATTAAAACTTGTTGCATCATGCATGATTCGAGCCTCTTATTCTTCATCGATGTTTTATCGGTTCTTATTTGAAGTTAATTGGATCTTATTTGTCTCTTTTCGATCTTTTATTTCTTTTCGCGGCAGTTATTTATGCGTAGTATTTCTATACGCTAGATTACGCGATATTCAAGAACGAGCCAGAAGAATTCAAGGAAGATACAGAAGATCCAAACTTCGAGAAAGGACTTGAAGGCATCAACTTTAACAGAAGAGTCTGAAGACCCAGAATTTGAAGATTAGGATAACGTTTATCAGGCAAGCCCTAACTCCCTTTGATCATATTGATCCTATGATTGCAAATAATCCCACTTAGAGCCTGTTTTCAAATAAAGTATGCATGGTATTTAAAAGTGATTTAAATGCTTAGAATGTCCTAAGACTTGATGATTGCCATGCCTTGATTTTGCTTATCCTGATTCCTTGTTAAACCTAGGAACCACCATCATTAATTCTTTAATGATGTGTCGGATCAAAATGCTGCTTAGGACCTGTTACACCATGTACTTATTTAATCTTGCTCACATGCTTTTGTGTAAAATGCGTGAGTACTTGGTGGTGTGCGTAAATGTGAAATGGGTGGGATTGGTGATAAAGTGCAACCCATAGTGGGGAATGTTTCTGACGGGAGCAAGCGAGGTAGTCCTCAGTGGGGAGGCTATCTCTGGGACGCTATCCCTCGTGGAGGGTAGCTATTGAAGATGCTTGCTTCGGTCGTATAAGGACCGGTTCATGTGCCGCCTTGCCTAGCACACCTCGTACAGCCACAAGCCCTGTATGGGCAGGGGATTGGAACCACACCCTACTATAGTGTTCACCCGGCACCCCCTGGAGGCAGGAGTTTGCAACGGAAGCCAGGAGAAGACTCGTTCGTTGGTGGGTGTTCGAGATCTGGCACATTGTGATTCAGGCCTTCTATATATGATTGATTATGCCCCTGGTAGTGATCCGTGGGGATGCCGTGGTGACACCAAGTAGGTACGGGACCTTTAGTATGCCAGTCCAATCCGCGATATCGGGGCGGACTGGTGTACCTTGTGGGGAAATGTGTACACCCTCTGCAGAGGATAGAATCTATCCGGATAGCCGTGTTCCACGGTATTGGACAACGCGAAAGCTTGGCCACACAATGATTAGAGTTTCCTGTGTGAGTATCCTTTGGAGTGTTTTTGGAATACACCGGTTTGGAGCCGTGTGCTGGTTGTCGGCCAGCGTTAAAATTTGAGGAACTGGTGGGATGGATTGCATCTGCCCCAGGGCCGCCCAACCCCACTAAATCTAATGACAATACCTGACTGTAGTTTGTGAACTGCTTTGTTTTCAAAACAACCCTTGCATAGAGTTGGCTTTCCGCCGATTTGATAAACCCTCAGCCGATTCCTTGTTCACACCCTTGCATAATATCTATCCCTTGTGTTAGGACTTGCTGAGTACCTTATGTACTCACGCGTTTGCGATTGTTGTTTTTAGTGAGTGAAGCCTTCGTAGAAGACGACGACGATTTGGTTTTCGTTTCTGCTTCTCAAGTCTGCTTGTGGCGTTGGGCCATGTTTTCCGCTGTCTGCTTCACCGTTAGTTGGTCGGATGGACTTGGATTGTTTTAAGTCCTTGTCGTACCGCCACTAAGGGTCTTATATCAGGTACTATACTTATTACCTAATCGAAGTATGCTTTTGCATACCATATCTGTGTTCTTGTGCGTATCAGCTACTGATCTAGGGACTGATACAGGATGCACAACGGATTCCAGAAATGGGGTCTGACAACGAAGATGATATTTTTTCTTGCTCTACAGCACGAAGATGGCATCTTCGTGCTGTAGCGCAAGCAAAAATATCGCTGAAATTCAAGTTGAATGGATGGATATATCTTTCATGTCCCTGATACCATCAAGACATTAAAGCCTCCTTATGTTATAGAAGTTTATTTGTCTTTTTCATTCGAGTCAAATCGTGTAGCCAACTAGGAAGAGGAAAGAAGAGCTAAGAAGTCCAGGAATGGGAGGCATTAGGAAAACACCAAAAGAGATCCTGTCCAAAGCCAGAGCAAATAGGAATTTGGTTTTCCTTCATGTTCCCATTCCTAAAACTCTTAGACCCTCTCTTCCCCTTCCCCTTCCTTCTGTACATTATACAAATCCAAGCACTACACATCCCTGCATTATGGCCTAGTACGTTCACATAAATACCATGCAGTGACACTTGGCAGCCCCCAAGAACCTACATACTAGCAAAGTATTTTTGGAATGTTGACTTATTTTATAAAAAATATAATATGGAATCTTATTTTGTTGTATTAATTCTAATGAACATCATGTTTTAAACAAATTTGTAAAAGAATATGCGGTTTGGAAGAAAAATACGTTTGAAAATCAAAATCCAACCTTCCTGTACTCTCCGAGCAAAGGCTCTCCTGTGGCTCTCAGCACCCATGTCAGCCCTACCCCCATGCTTGCTCCACTCCGCTTGCTCGCATCTGTTGGTCTCCTGGCTTGCACAAATCTCAACAAGTGTGCAATATGCCAAGCAATTTTCTTCCACATGATGTACAAAGATTTCGGTTTCTTAGCATTATTTTACCGATCGGGAAAGCAAAATCCAAACCGCATTTGTGTCAATCGATTCAAGAAAAGGTGGCCAAGGCAGATATGTTTTTTTTTTGGAGTTTTTGCCTGCTGTAGCAGCTTTACAGGCCACATATCCAAGTGTTGAAGCACTCTGATGAGCCTGTTTGTTTCCTTTTGAGGTGAGTGGCCTCTTAGATCTACAATGCTTCGATCTTTGAAGCCCACTTTGATCCGCATAAGTACATAAATCTAGCCCAACTTGGGGTCCTATAAATTTGGGGCCATGTGCGGTCGTCCAACCCGCACATGCCAGGGACGGTCTGGTTTAAGCCAATACATATTTTTTAAGAGTCATCTTGAAAAATAATAAATAAGTATAAGATATGTGTGCCCATGTCATCTTATGTTTTACGTAGCATAAAACTTTTTCAGCATGTTACATTTAGGTTAAACAATGCACTTGAATGATGCAAAAATTGTTTTAAAGAGTGTCACGTGATATTAATGACGGTGACTTTTGGAATCATATTTTACATGATGTCTCAATGCAAGCAATTACATGGAAAAGGGATCCCACCTTTTATCTCAAGCAATTAAGTTTTTCCAGCGCTTTGGGTTTAGTCTCGTAAATAAATCACAACTTTACTTTTCAAGAATTAGTTGTTGCATGAGTTTCTCGAGCAATTACGCGGGAAAGAAGTCACCACCTTTTGTTTGCAATCAATATTCGCGCGCATGCCGATACTATTTTCCTCGTAAAATAGAACCAACTGCAGCCATCCTAGGTTACTTGTCTCGTAAAAACACGTTCCATTCCAGGCACAAGGACGGACTCCTGATCCCTAATGCTTGGTGCAAACTCCTGATCCCCGAGTGGAACAGTCCTATTCGCCTTGCGCACGAAGACACTGGCAAACGCTGCCACTGCATGAACAGCTGTGGCTCCGGAGCATCGTCATCACGAATCACACCTCCCAGACTCATCAGGAACAGCCGTGGCGTCTACTAGAGCTTGGCCGCTAACCCTAGCATTCGGGATCCATTGCCAAGTTACTAGTGAAATTCAAATGTCATCATGACATGACTCCGGTCAGGTGACAATCTCGTCGTTGGATGGAGAGCCACACGTTTTTCCATTGCGAGAGATTTCGTGCGTGGATCTCCACCATGTTCTCCCATCATAAGATGGCGCTGAAACCTCCGTCGTATATCCTTCTGTGGAGCCGGTGACTTGCGACAGTACAAGCTAAGGAACAGAGCGAGACACGTGAGTGTTTCAGCCATGGTGATTTGCTACAAGCGAAGGAGCCGGTGATTTGCTACAAGCCGAGGAGGACGGCGGCGAGCTGTTCTGATGCTGAAGGGGATCGATTCGCGACGCTCCTAGGGTTCTCTGAGTCCACATCGATAGACATCGGGCCGAACCGACCCGATTCGAGGGAAAGTTTTGGGCTAGGTTCTTGCGGTTCGGCGGGTCCACCCGCTCCGTTTTCAGCCTGAACCCTCCTATCGCTCCTCTAACCCTATCACTCCTCTATAAAACCTACCGCTCACCGACCCTATCGCTCCTCCCAACCCTCGAGCACCGCCGCCGCCTGCCTCCACCAGCAACCCAGCCCCCGCCGCTCCGATCCTTGCTCCGCCCCCACGCGCGATCATGGCGCCGCCGCCGCAAAACCTCCACGGTCTCTCGGAGGAGGAGATCGCCGGCTTCGACCCCGACTACCTCCATTTCCTCCGGCACGTCCGCCTCGAAGGCGACTCGTACGTGCTGGAGATCCCGTCCAAGGACGGCGTCTCCCCTCCCGTCGTCATCAGGTACGAGGAGGAGGAGGAGGAGGAGGAGCCCCTCGCCGCCGATGCCCCCGTCGACGGCTCCGCCGATCTCCCCGTTGATCTAACCCTAGACGACGAGGAGGAGGCCCTCGCCGATCCCCCCGTCGAAGGCTCCGCCGATCAACCCGTTGCTCCGACCCTGGACGAGGGAGAGCCCCTCGCCGATGTGGGCCTAGACGGCGCACCTTCTCCGATGGATGTGGATGCGTCTGGCAGTGCCGCTTCCAGTCCTCGCGTCGTCCAACTGGGTGCCCCGGCGGCCCGTGTCAAAGAAGAGGCAGACGAACTTGAGGGAGCAAGGAAAGGTGAGCCCCTGAAACCCCATCCCCACCTCGATCGGCTCATCAGTCTTTGGTGCGATGCATGCGTATTGAATAGAGTCCTGTGCGCGATTTGTTATATTTATCACTCCGCTAGAGGCCTGTTGCACGGCCCTTTTTGGTTACAGTCTTAGCAGTAGATTTCGTGCTGCGATCAACTGCCCAGCTCTGGGTACACTATGCTATTTTATTGTATCAACAATCGTACAACAGACTTGTAGTAGAATATTTACTGTGGTTACATTGGCGTCTACTTTGTTGGAAATAACTCAACTGCTACTTGACAATTTACATTGGCGTCTGCAGAAAAGGAGCAGGAGGAGGAGCCCCTCGCCGATCCCCCGGTCGGCTCCGCCGATTCCGCCGTCGATCTAGGCCAAGACGGCGCACCTCATGTCGTAGATGTGGATGCACCTGGTGCGGCTAACATCCCTCCCAGTCCCAGCGTCGTACATCATGGTGCCCCGGCGGCCAGTATCAACGAGGTGGAGCTGGAATCATGGCAAGCGGCGCTGGCGCGATGGAGATGAACGGCACGGCACTGCCAGCATGTACGACACACCTGACATCGACGAGAGCTACCGTCACTTTCTGGCGATGTACGATCCCTCGACGGATGCTTAATTGGTCTGCAGACCACAACGAGCAGGAATGATGTGGCAGGAAGACAACACCATATTTGCCATTATACAGTCATGCGAGTGCAAGGCTTGAGATACTTATAACTTCTATGGATGTATTCATTAATCGATCTCCCTTGATTCTATTGGTACTTACTAGGATGATATAATTTTCATATCCAGAAACAGTCATTTTGCTTACTGAAAAGCGTATTGCTTCTGGCATAATTTTTGGGGTGGGTGATATGCTGGTCACTTAACATATTAATGTGAACCAGAGCACTGTTAAAGTATTGCTTCTGGCATATTCTTTTCAAAAAGTGTCAGTGTCACTTTAACATGGTTCACAAACCATGAAACAAAGTTTTTAATGTGAACCAGAGCACTGTTGTCATGCCTATAGTTAAGCAATGCTTGAATTTTTTGGGGGCTTCTGAATGCTTGTAGTTCTCAAATCTGACGGACAAAACATGTATAAGGCGTTTTTAAACCGCCTAGCATCCATTTGTATGCTCGGGAAAGCGAACAGCATAGCATACATCGTCAGCCATTTCCCCTCGGGCACTTGTGGTCGGTGATTCAACCAACCACCAAGGGTACCTTCGGCCATCAAGTTTCCAAGGGGGAGAGTTATCTCATATCCAGGCTAATGAGACAAAAGGGCGGCAATCCCATTCCCGGACTGTTTGATACTCTCAGTAAATTATTTTCCGATTTTGGAAATAAAATACTTAGAAACTCATTTGTATTGTATTTTATTGTAAGTCTACTGTAGATAGATCCTTTTGTGCTTTCTGTCAACACCTATTGTGCATATAAAAAATAAACAAAAGGAGGCACATTTCATAACAGGAGGCATGACAGGCAGTGGAGAAAGTACCGAAACAAATCCCAACCCGACATTCAGAGAGAAATAGGTGTATAGGCTTACCTTCATGTTGAGGTGTCCAATAATGTGCTCGTAAGTTCTTTCTTTTATTCTTTCCTGGACATGTGTCCATGACCTCACTATAAGCATATGTATACATATCTTTATTTTGTTTATAAAAATAGTTTTGTAAAACGAAAGTAAGGGGAAGAAGCGACTAAGAACTATAGGCATGGGAGGCATAGGGAAAACACCAACAAATCTCAGATCCCAATTGCTAGTGGAAAAGAAACTTCGGGCTTTCCTCCAATGTTCCCATGCCCACTGCTCTAAGACACTTGTTTCTTCCTCTTCCTGACTCACTTTTGAGACCTCATGATCTTGTTCGCTGTTTTTAGTGCCTCAGAATTAACATTAGCTAGTATTTCATTTTCTAGAGATGGAAGTTGATCCTCCTGATCATGCGGAGTGCATCGGGCTGATATCATGCTCAACTGTCTATTCTCCTCACAATTTACATTGGCGTCTGCAGACAAGGAGCATGATGAGGAGCCCCTCGCCGATCCCCCGGTCGACGACGATTCCGCCGTCGATCTAGGGCCAAGACGGCGCACCTCATGTAAAAGATGTGGATGCACCGGATGCGGCTGACACCCCTCCCAGTCCCCGCGTCGCCCATCATGGTGCCCCGGCGGCCAGTATAACCAAGGTGGAGATGGCATCATGGCAAGCGGCGCTGGCGCGATGGAGATGAACGGCACGGCACTGCCAGCATGGTACGACACACCTGACATCGACGAGAGCTACGTCACTTTCTGGAGATGTACGATGCCTCGATGGATGCTTAATTGGTCTGCAGACCACAACGAGCAGGAATGATGTGGCAGGAAGACAACACCATATTTTCCATTATACAGTCATGCGAGTGCAAGGCTTGAGATAGTTATAACTTCTATGGATGTATTCATTAATCGATCTCCCTTGATTCTATTGGTACATACTAGGATGATATAATTTTCATATCCAGAAACAGTCATTTTGCTTACACTTCTGGCAGAATTTTTGGGGTGGGCGATATGCTGGTCACTTAACATATTCTTTTCAAAAAGTGTCAGTGTCACTTTAACATGGTTCACAAACCGTGAAACAAAGTTTTTAATGTGAACCAGAGCACTGTTGTCATGCCTATAGTTAAGCAATGCTTGAATTTTTTGGGGGCTTGTGAATGCTTGTAGTTCTCAAATCTGATGGACAAAACATGTATAAGGCGTTTCTAAACTGCCGAGCATCCATTTGTATGCTTGGGAAAGCGAACAGCATAGCATACATCGTCGGCCATTTCCCCTTGGGCACTTGTGGTCGGTGATTCAACAACCACCAAGGGTACCTTCGACCATCAAGTTTCCAAGGGGGAGAGCCCGGCGGTTCACTCTCGGTTATCTCATATCCAGGCTAATGAGACAAACGGGCAGCAATCCCTTTCCCGGACTGTTTGATACTCTCAGTCAATTATTTTCAGATTTTGGAAATAAAATACTTAGAAACACATTTGTATTGTATTGTATTGTAAGTCTACAGTAGATAGATCCTTTTGTCCTTTCTGTCAACACCTATTGTGCATATCCAAAATAAACAAAAGGAGGCGCATTTTATAACAGGAGGCTTGACAGGCAGTGGAGAAAGTACCAAAACAAATCCCAACCCGACATTCAGAGAGAAATAGGTGTATAGGCTTACCTTCATGTGTTGAGGTGTCCAATAATGTGCTCGTAAGTTCTTTCTTTTATTCTTTCCTGGACATGTGTCCATGACCTCACTATAAGCATATGTACACATATCTTTATTTTGTTTATTAAAATAGTTTTGTAAGCCAAAAGTAAGGGGAAGGAGCGACTAAGAACTATAGGCATTGGAGGCTTAGGGAAAACACCAACAAATCTCAGACCCCAATTGGTAGAGGAAAAGAAACTTCGGGCTTTCCTCCAATGTTCCCATGCCCACTGCTCTAAGACACTTGTTTCTTCCTCTTCCTGACTCACTTTTGAGACCTCGTGATCTATTACTAAACATGATTGTAATTCTGTTTTCGTCACTGAAGGAAGAAGTCGAAAGAAAGGAGTGCATAAGAACTGTAGGAATGGGAGGCATCAGGAAATCCTAGAGATACATATCTGGATCCAATTCTGAATGTGAAACCAGATAGTTCTCATATATACTTTCCTCCATGTTTCCATTCTCATTGCTCTTATATATTCTCTTTCTTACTCTTCCTGACTTATGCTTAAAAGTACAAAAAATAAGAAGATTTAACTGTTATGCAGTGCCTAGGGTATTCTGTGTTATATATGTGCCCGAGACTCTTGGTTCATTGCATCTTATAAACCGAAGAGAGTTATGTATCGGATTTCAAATGGTGCGTTTGCAGGCTGTGCGGCAGTAATATTGTTGCCAAACCGTTGCCAAATTTGGCAGATAAGCTATGGTTTTCAGGATGAAGTTCTGATGCGATATATATGCTTTTAGTTGACACCTGATGGTCTATTTGAGGATACAGGAGTCGATTTTACAGATCTCGAGGGCTCTTGTGCAGCCCTGTTAGCTTTGCATCTTGTCAGCGTAAGCAGTGGATACACCCACACCTTTGTGCATCACATTTAACAAAGTGGGCAGCAAAACATCTATCGTTACTGCATTGCATTTGTAGAAATGAAGGTTAGAGTGCCTTCTCCCTCTATATATCTGTGAGGCTAGCAGGTTTGCTTTTTGTTCTAATAAATGCAACTTTAGACAAAATAAGCTGTGTTTTCTTGTTCAATATTCTCTGAGAAAAAGGTATAGGTTCATTCGAATTGAACAACTAGGATCAAGCTCTTCTAGTCACATTCTCTTTTTTTTTGTGATCCATATGTAAATGTCAATTAAGCATGTAAATACTAGTTTCAGGTTTCAGCTAGATATCCACATGTACATCAAAATCTGAGACATAGTACCCTATGGCCAAAGCCATCATTTGAAGCCATGTCATTCACACTAATGATTGTTGTAGGAATTTTTCTTGTCGACACACGATAGATAGGGAATTTTTCCGAAACCCTGATTGTTCTATATGTGAAGGAACATGGATTTAGTTAAGGGTTTGACTTTCTTTTTCTTTTTCAGTTTCTGTGTATCAACTAGAAAGGCTCTGTTGTTTTGTTGTTGTGTGTATATCAACTTATGCGCATGGTATATATGTTTGTTAGTCCTAGTAATGAAGACATTAGAATTGTGCTCTTTTCATGATATATGTTATTTCCGTTTTATTATTTTAATATTTTTTATGTTTCACATTGCGTGATTTCCCTTGCGCAAGCTGGGAAATATCAATTTTAATATCAATATGACGTCCTACAGTAATGTAATTTAAATGAGGAATCGACATTTTGGTACACCAGTGCATACATTTGTACTCACTTAGCTATGTCTGCCAATATAAATGAACTAGCATCGAATATGAATGGTCCTTGCCACTCTCTGATGCTTCTTTATGAGGTAAACAACAATATGGTCCCAATTCTTCAAGCAAATCGACTGGAGGTTTGTAGGCGGTGGCTTTCTGGCTATGTTAGTGCCTTATTCAGTCAGTTTTTTCTTTTTTTTTGTTTTAACAATTTGGTGGCATCCTCTCTTGCAACTACAGTCTTGTAGTCAGCCATTTGTGTTGTTCATCCTTGATATAATTATTGTTTTAGTCATAGAGCTAGTTATTATCTTTTATAGATATATCAGTATTGTTCACATAATATGTCTGAAACTTTGAATTCACTGACATCCGATGTTTGGCACCATTCCAGATGGAAATTATGTTGCGTGTTTAGCTCTTGTAGTCATGTTCCCATGAGATACCCTCTCTCCAACTCACCCTATTGGCCATGGTCTAAACATACTCTTCCTAATTCACTCTAAGACCTGTTCGTTTGTATCTCTTATATTTATCTGCCAAACCAACTAACAAAGAGGGTGGAGAGCCTAGGATCATACACGTAGATGTCCTATTATCCAGGTTCCCATTACCAATGCTCTAAGACTTTCACTTTTGTCCTCCCCCGGTTATCAGGTCTATGACTAAAAAGGGATCGTCGGTATTCCCATGTATTCGGAAGGCATGTCACCGATTTCACATCCAAACAAACGGGTGTATTGGTCCTCTTGTTCTCTTGCTTCCTCAAAGAAAAACATTTCACTTTTCTCAAAGTTTATCTTGAGACCTGATAGTTGTTCAAACACAGACAACAATAGCTTCATATTATTGGTGACTAATCTGTTGTGCCCAATTCCTCACACAGGCAGGAAAGCTTGAAATGGTGAACTCAGTTTTAACTTCAATGCCAATGTTCATCATGTGCATCATTAGAATGCACAAAACTGCTATTGATATGCTGGACATCTATAGAAAGCATCTACTCTGGAGAGGATCTGATATTAATGCTAAAAAGCCACCCTTGGCAGCTTGGGATATGGCATGTAGATCCAAAAGTGAAGGAGGGCTGGGTGTTTTGCAACTTAGCACTCAAAATGATGCCCTACTCATGAAGTTCTTGCACAAATTCTACAATAAGTCTGACCTGCCATGGATCAATCTCATATCGAAAAGTTATTATAGCAATGGAAAGCTACCTGGAGACAAAAAAGTGGGCTCATTCTGCTTGAGGGATATCATGAAATTAAATGACCAATACAAATTAGACATCGAGTGATACGGGGTTGGCCCGATCTTCTCAAGTAGAACCGTGGGTAACAGGTGTATGACGACGAACAACACGTGCCAGTGCTCGGACTTGCAGCTCTATGGATATTCGCGAACACGCACCTGGATGATCGCCGCTAGACCACGAGCGAAGATCACCAAGCTGTCAATTCCCTGCGGAAGAGTGAACTTGTGGTCGATTTGCATGAACTCTATTGTCGAAAGAAACAAGCAATAGCTTGATGTCTATTCTTAATCAAAATGTGGTTTGACCCAAAAGAAAGTTTACATGGGGTTATCCAAAGGCTCCCCGCAGCCTGGAATCTACATGGAAACAAAAATCAAAGGGATGCGCCTGTTACTATTTCCATGGTTTACTGTATGGAAGGTATATCAAATTTGCTAGCCGCACAACACTTTCCTTCAATACTCCTTTGATTGCAATTTCCTTCTGACGCAAATCTGCCTTGATCTCTCCTGTGATTTGGTCCCAGCTGTTCCGTGCTTCTCTTTTACTTGTTAGCTATCTCTTTGCACGTTACTTGTTATTCCCTGGAATGCCTGCAGGCAAGGCTCTATCTCTGGTTGTGTCAACCATATACAGATAACTTGAATTGGCCTCTCTTCTATTCTCCACTTCCACAACCAAGGCATGACGAGATTGCTGATTTATTGTGCACGTACCAACAATTGATTGATGCCTATTATCCACGTCGTCACCTGTGTACCAAAGAACAAATAATACAGACGACTTAGGCAGTATAAAATTCTCATTAGTAACTTCAGCATGCTCATGCAGGATTAAATTCACCTGATCTTTAAGTTGCCTTGCTCGAGCTCTTGTAATCGCTCCTGCTGGCATGTTGCTGTGAGTATCCGATGTTTGGGATGGTGTAGCTTTATCATCATCCGACAAAGAAAGAGGTATGCTAGACACATCCTCATCATCGAGGCAGGTCAGGACCTATGGTCATATATTTGTATTCTATATGGACATAGTCATTTTGATATGCTGGAGTATTTGGACAACAAGAAATGAATGGCTGCTTAGCAATGTGGATCCTTCCATTCAAGGCTGCAAAGCAAAAATTTTCAAGGAGCTAAAGATGGTTGTCCATCGAGCTAAACAGAAGCACACTGAGACCCTGTTTGGATGCAAAGTATTTTTGGAGTTTTGAAAGAATAGTATGGTTTAGCAAAATACTTTGGTTTTGAGAGGTACCAAAACGTTTGGATGTAGCAAGTTTTGTAGTTTTAAAAACCATGGAATTGCTAAAAGTGCAACCATTTTGGAGTTTTAGAAACTCCACTCATGACCTCTTTTTTCTAAACCATGGTTTTGCTTGGCACTAGCTTCTAAAACCATATTTTCTCAATACTTTAGTTTTGAAATACTGCAACACCCAAACAGGGCCTGAACAGTTAGATCAATGGATTCAAGATATGATAGCTTCTTAGTTTCATTTGTTGCTTTGTTTCTTCTTTTGCTTTGTTTACTTTAACTTTAACTTTTATATTTATTATATTAATCTGTAGGGGCTTGCCCCTCCAGTTCATTTAAAAAAAATAGCTTCATATTATTAGCTTGTTGAATGTTGTGATCCATGAAGATGATGGTGTCATTAGCATATTGTAATATTGATAAACCATCGTCTATAAGGTGGGGGACAACCCCGGTGACCTGACCATCTCCCTTAGCTCTTTATATTAGAATAGCAAGCATATCAGCAGCCTAGTTAAACAGAATTGGAGATAGAGGGTCGCCTTGTCTCAGACCTTTATATGTTTGGAAGTATGGGCCAATGTCATCATTGACCTTGACTTCCACATGTCCACCAGAAACACAACACCCAGTACTGGACCCATCCGCACTATTTTTTAGAGAAACCTTTCATTCTCATGGTTTGCTGAAGGAAGGACCACTTGACTTTGTCATAGGCTTTCTCAAAGTCAATTTTAAGTATTACACCATTTTGGTTCTTCCTGTGCATATCATGAATGGTCTCGTGTAAGACTATTACACCTTCCATTATGTTACAACCAGACATGAAAGCTGTCTGGAAGGACGAATCACTTTTTCAGCAACTAGACCAATCCTATTTGTGACAACCTTGGTTAGGATTTTAAAGGTACATTCAAAAGGCATATTGGTCTATAGTCTTGTATTCGAACTGCGTCCCCCTTTTTGGGCAGTAGTGTGATTATCCCAAAATTGAGACTATGCGTGGGTAGTATTCCTTTGTGTAAATATCTAAAGAGGGCCATAAATCCTTCTTGTTGATCTCTCAGAAGACTTGGTATAGAATTCCGCTGGGAAGCCTTCTGGACCTGGAGCCTTATTATGCTCCATCTGGAAATAGCACCTTTTACTTCCTCCTCCTGGAAGGGAGCCGAGAGGATCACATTTTCTTGGTCATCGACCTGTGGTATATCACTTATTTGTGTCTCGTCTAGAGTGAAAGTATTGTCCTCCGGCTTACCAAAGAGACCCTTGTATTTTGTGATATACCGTTTAAGATTGGCATCGCCGAGTATGGTGTCGCTCCCATCTTCCAGTTTATATATCCGACCCTTTCTGTGTTTGCCATTTGCTGCAACTAGGAAATATTGAGTATTGTTATCTCCCTCTAGCAATTCCTTTACCTTTGCTCCTTGATACCACTTTAGCTCTTCTTCTCATAGTATGTGAGCCAACCTCTCATTGAGGTATGTTTCAAAGCAATTTTTATAAATTTTTTGAATAAGACGAGTGGTCAAACGCACTGTCTGAAAGCCAACAACTGCATATATTTTGAAACGGAGGGAGTATGATTCAAAGACTGGTCCGTAACATCATCATCTCCATGAGCAATGGAGTCTAGATAGATGGATCTCCTCATTTTACTAATACACGATGCAATATGTTTTCTAGCAGACAAAGAGAACCTATCAATCTTTATATTTTTAATAGAAGCAACAGAATTCATAACTTCATTACCGTTAGACCCCAAAGAGATACCTAGATTCTCTACATTTGCAACAATCTGATTAACAGGTAAAGAAATAAAATAATTATTACCATGGTCCAGATTTCGCTTGGCTGCTAGCCTTTGTGCCTTTGTCATCATGTCCTCATCCTCGAGCTTTCGTGTGCTGGAGCGCCCCAGGATGGTGAAGATATCAGCCTCCTTGCCCCAGGATGGTGAAGACAGCCTCCTTGCCCAGAACATCTTGTACTTGCGCCTCCACTCCCCCTTTCCTCTGAGAAAGGTCGAGGAGAGCGTCCACCATCTCCTTGTTCTTCATGTTGGCGTGTATCCCGTTCCTTTTGCAAATCTCCTGCAGGACACGCCGAGAAAGCGAGTGTAGTTGCATAATATTAGAATTTCCACCTATTGCAGTATCTGTATTTCCTTCAGCCTGAATCATCTTCACGGGAGTGTTGTTCGCCAGGACCCGCCGATCACACCGCACTGGCCCATTGTTGGCGGTCGTTAAACCATGATTTGACCGCCACCCTACCAGTAAATAAATGCATAACACCAAGATTTTGTGCATAGTAGATAGGAATAATGCTACTCCACAAGTTTTGGTGGATATTTGGATGCAGGAGTGAATAATGGAGGAAAGTGGGCCCAGCCAGGGAATTTCCCTGGCCGGCCGGCCCCACCTGGTGGCCGCAGGCCCCGGACTTCCTCCAGTCGGCTGGAAACTAATCCACAACGCACAATTCAAGGCCAGCCCAGCAGAATTGCACCGCCATTCTAGAAGGTGGGCCATTTGGGCCTTAACTTGGCCCTCACTTCAATTCTGCCGACCCCAGCGAGGAGCCGACCTTCAGACCGCCTTCAGGGAGTGATCTGGAGCGTCCAGGCGCAAGACGGTGGCAAACCGCCACAGGGGACGGCCGGTCGGCCACCCCCCTAGGCCGGCCGGCCTACTTTGGCGCCACCGCCTCTCCAGCTTCGGCCAGGATGCTACCACCGCCATTGCAAGCTATAAATTGGACCCCTCGGCCTCAGAAGCAACTCGCACCATCACACTTCATCCAAGTGTTCATTAGTTTAGTTTTGTAGTAGCTTTGGGAGTTAGAGTAGAGTAGAGTAGAGTGAGAGCTCTCTCGGGCTTCGGGAGTCTTCTCGGAGTTCGGTATAGTTCTTTGTATCCTTACTCTTTTGAGATATTATTTTATTTAATATATAATCAGTTTATCTTTATTTATTTCTTTTAGTAGTTCTTTTCTACTTAGTTTATGTATTTGGTTAAGTAAGTGCTCGTAGAAGTCTTGTTGTGGGATTCGTGATTGTTGGAGTAGGCAAGTACGAGAGAGTGCCTTCGTCGAGATGACGTCGTGTGAAATCTGTGCTTGTTTATTCTTAGATAGGGCTGCTCCGTTGATCAAAAGTAGTTCCTCTCGGCGGGTTGTAAGCATGGCGCTTGGAACTTGGCCTATGCACGTTTGGCACCCAACCCCAAGGAGGATGGTAGCCGCGAGTGTAATCCACCACGTCCGGGTTGGACTCAGCAGGGTCTTAATTATAGCATACGGTTCCCTAGGTTTGAACTAGCATCATCGGTTAACCTAGCACGTGTGTGCCCCGAAACGACATGACTTGTATGTGTATGAACTTAGCTAGAGTAGATAACCTTTGTAGACTTGACTGCTAGGAAGAGTAAATAATAGATAAACATACAGGTAGCCTTAACTCTATCTCGTTGCTCTCCCAAATGTATACTACGTTTTATTTCTTTTATTACCTTGGATTTGAGGATGTGTGTGCCACCCATATATATCATGCCTATCTTACCCCCGTCTCAAGTATAGTTTGATACATTATTCTTTCTCCAAATTATCCAATGCATTGCTACTATTCAGCTCCCTTTTGCTCTACTTCCCTGCGGAAATATAAATACGATAACCCTGGAATACTCCAAGGTGAAATGCTACAATGGTGATCCGTGCGCTTGCGGAATTAATGAATTTAATTTTATCGCATAAGAACCGCCAACAAGCATTTCTGGCGCCGTTGCCGGGGAAGTAGCAGCTAGGAAACTGAATAAATGTATTGAAGTTTGTGAGAAGAGTAATTATCACTTACTTTTGCGGGCTTACCCTTGTCCTGTCTTTCTTTGTTGTGGAAATTTGAAACAGGACTGTGCATGACTGGTTTCGACCTACCAGAAAACTTCCACTCAGATCCAGAGCAGTTCTTGAGGAAAGTTCGAGCGAAACTCACCAAACAGATCCGCAAGAACGCTCTGGCTCTTGAATCGTCTCCTCCACCGGTTGTCAGGGCCTCCTCATCGAACAACATGGCCGACCCCGTTGTCGAGAAGACGATCAATGACTTCTCCGCGCCAACTACGGAGAACATCCGCGTGGGACCCAACCCGCGCATCACCAACAAGGACTACGAGCTCAAGCCAGCCTTGATCAACATGATCTTGGCTAGTCCTTTCTGTGGGAAGCCGTCGGAGGATGCAAATGCTCACCTCCAAAGGTTCTTGATGACGTGCAACACCTTCGCCATGAAGGATGCACCTCAGGACGCCATCCGACTGCAGCTCTTCCCATTCTCTCTGTTGGGGAAGGCTCTCCAGTGGTTCTACGCGAACCAAGAGTCCCTCGACACGTGGACAGCATGCTCCAATGCCTTCCTCGCCAAGTTCTTCCCGCCGGGCAAGACGACTGCCCTGCGGAACAAGATATCGGGCTTCCAACAGCTCGCAGACGAGTCGACCGCGGAAGTCTGGGATAGGATGCAGGAGTACGTTCTCTCATGCCCACACCATGGCATGGAATAATGGCTCCTCATACAGAGTCTCTACCACGGTTTAAGGCCGTCCGCTCGAGAGCACCTCGACGCCGCACCAGGCGGCTCCATGGTGAACGCCAAATGGCGAGCACCAAGACCCGTGGAGTGCACCAAGTGGAGACGATGGACATGCTCGCCATCAAGCTCGATCAGCTACTCCGCAAGGTGAAGTCTCCACAGGACCTGCAAGTTGCGGACTCCCGCATGACTTGTGAAGAATGCGGCAACAAAGGGCACGTGGGCATCAATTGCCCGAATACGAGAGAGGAATGCAATTTCCTCAACAATGGCAATGGGTACCGCTCCCAGAACAACTATGGCTGGAACTCCAGGCCCGACCTCTCCTTTAACAAGAATCAGGGAGGTAACAATGGTAATCTTTCCTGTTATGAGCCTTCTATCAGGGATCTAGTTCTCGGCCAGGTCAAGATCAATGACAGCATTAGTAAGAAGTTTCTTACTACGGACAAGGCTTTAGAGAGCATAGATGCCAAGCTAGAGTCATTTAGCACTGCTCTGCAAAATCAGCTAAGCCACAACAAAATGCTAGAAACGCAAATCGCGCAAATAGCTTCAGCTGTTCTGTCTCCTCGTGAGGGTAAACTTCCTGGGCAACCAGAAGTTAATCCCAAGGAGAGTGTAAATGCAATAACCATCAGGTGTGAAGAAAGCGACTTGGATGCCGCACTCCCCAAGGATGTGATCAGAAAAGATCCAGGATGGCCAACCATTCCGTGTTTGGTCAACGACCGGTGTTTCGCTCAGGCACTATGTGACTTAGGGGCGAGCGTGAGCATCATGCCGAAGGCGATGTACGATGGGTTAAACCACCCGTTGTCCCCAACGACCATGAAGCTCCAGCTTGCAGACGGGTCACTACGCCTGCCCTTGGGGATTGTCAAAGAAGTTCCCATGCAGATCAGAAATCTCTTCGTCCCCGTCGATTTCGTTGTGCTTGACATGGAAGTGGATGTCAAGACTCCTCTCATCCTCGGGAGGCCGTTCTTGAGCACCACCAACGCCAACATCGACGTTGGGGCAGGAGAGATTCACTTGGACTTCAACGGCAGGGAAGAGACGTTCAGCTTCAAGCCTAAGGTTGAACAATGTAAGCAAGTAAGGGTCATATATGGAAAGGACCCAAGGGAAGTGAAGAAGATTGAGATTACTCCACCCATGCCGCAGCCAGATAAGCTCATTGCATACATGAGAAACTATTTGGCAAGAGAGAATGCAAGAAGGCCAGCTAATTATTGGAGGACTTCAAGGAGAATGCCTCAGCCGCCAAACGTACCGCAAGCCCCTCTTGCTCCTCCACCACAAGAAGGAGTAGGCGAGTCACAATCGCCTAAGAAGAGGAGAGCGAGACGATCAAGAAAGAAGAAGGCAGCTACGGTATCGACCGATGAGAGTACAACAAAGGGTGCCTAGTAAAGAAAAGGTCGCCGCCACAAACACAAAGAAGACAACCAAAGTGTGGCGGAAGAAAGAAGGAACCTCAGCCCCGCCAAATTCTCCAGCGAGCGAGGTCCATGCAAGTTAAAGCGACATGGAGAACGTCTAGCTCAAAACGTAAAAATGAGAGCCCTCCGATTGGGGAGGCCATCCCAATCGTTATCCTAGCTAGGCCTAGCACTTGTTTTTTTTTTCATAAACTATAAAAACAAAATAAAAATATGAAAAATTAAAAACAACAAAAATAATAGGATTCCCGGCGATGCACATTAGGGGCTAGCCACTTGTATCATCCTCACTCCTTTTCGCAGGTCAAGATGGAGGAGGAAGAGCCTGAATCAAGCTTAAGTCCTGCAAAGACTCAAGCTTGGGGAAGGCCCCCAGGTAAGAAGGAGTTCAACACTAGCTCGAGTCTTGCAAAGACTCAAGCTTGGGGAGGACCCCAGGTAAGTATTCCTAACTTTCTTAATAAATAAATAAACTCCCTGTTTCGAATAAATGCTAGAATCTTGGTGTTATGCTACACTTAAGGGAAATGATAATCGAGTTACAAATTAGCTTCCCATGTGTCGCATAGATGCAACCTCTACTCCTGACATATGTGTTATTTCTTATTTGAGCATGATCACATCATGAGTCTTGCTTATTTCCGTGGGTTGCATTTGTTACACCAAGTCTGAGCATTGTGGTTTGTGATATGGCATGATTAGGACTTGTTGCAATTTCTTAGTATGGTTTCATCCAGAGATGTTTTTTTTTCTTGAATTGCTGCAAGTACCTAAAACCCTTCTGTTTTGACACACTTCTCTTAGTGTGACGATTTATTTACCTACCAGAGCCATATCATAATATTCGAAACAGCCCCACTCATAGCCATTTGTTTATGTATTGAGTTTTGTTAAGGTTTGATGTACTCTTGAAACTAAGCACTCCTAATTTTGGTCAAAATTCCTTCGCGTGTGTTTTCGAAAATTTCTCTCCACCAAATAAAAAAGGGTAATGTTTGGATAAATCAACCAAACATTTTTCAGAGTTTGCAAAACTTTTGGTCCGTCCAAAAAGCTCAAGAATATTTCAAAATGTTTCTTTGAACCATGCAAAAGTTATAGCCCTTTTCACCATGGAGCATTTAAAAAAAAAACTCCATGGTTGCATGACAAAAGTCAAAGGCTCTATGGTTCTTATCATAAACATCTTGAGCAAAATGAAGGACCAATGTTTTCAAAACCCCCTTCCACAAGTGTGAGTTCATTTTCGCCCCCTCCATCACATCATTTCTTATGACCAAAATAAATGGAGTTGCTATGTTGATTGAGACTCATTCTTTAGCTTTCCAATATATGCATGACATTTGTGCATTCCTTACCAAACTCCACATACAAAGCCTCATTTGGTAGAAGGTAGGATGAGTGAAGCTTGTAGGAATAAGACTCACATTAGTAGGTAAGAGAAGTGCCTGCCAAAACAAAGGAGAATTTTTTTGCACCTTACCTTGCAGCACATAAAAACTCTGGATGCATACCTGCTGGAATTGTTTACTTGTCCAAAAAGTGCCGTTCTAGTCTTCAATGCTGCATGACAAGGTGTAACATATAAGCCCCACGATTTTTGCAACACTCATGAATATTTTGTGCTCTCGTATACTTACCACTGTTTAGGGAGTATGTTGTTGCATCTTTATTACCCATGGGGCGCTTCTTTGTAACTCCTGATCCGCCGGTACCCTGAGTTGAGTTTGCTCGGGAAGCTTGGGGAGGTTGTTGGCGGTCGTTAAACCATGATTTGACCGCCACCCTACCGGTAAATAAATGCATAACACCAAGATTTTGTGCATAGTAGATAGGAATAATGCTACTCCACAAGTTTTGGTGGATATTTGGATGCAGGAGTGAATAATGGAGGAAAGTGGGCCCAGCCAGAGAATTTCCCTGGCCGGCCGGCCCCACCTGGTGGCCGCAGGCCCCGGACTTCCTCCAGTGGGCTGGAAACTAATCCACAACGCACAGTTCAAGGCCAGCCCAGCAGAATTGCACCGTCATTCTAGAAGGTGGGCCATGTGGGCCTTAACTTGGCCTCACTTCAATTCTGCCGACCCAGCGAGGAGCCGCCAACCGCAGGGAGTGATCTGGAGCCAGCGCAAGACGGTGCAAACCGCCAAGGAACGGCCGCCACCCCCCTAGGCCGGTAGCCGGCCATTTGGCGCCACCGCCTATTGCCTCGGCCAGTGCTCACCGCCATTCTATTTGGCTCGGCCTCAGAAGCCTCGCACCATCACTTCATAGTAGAGTATAGCGAGTTAGAGTAGAGTAGAGTGAGTGAGCTCTCTCGGGCTTCCGGAGTCTTCTCGGAGTTCGGTGTAGTTCTTTGTATCCTTACTCTTTTGAGATATTATTTTATTTAATATATAATCAGTTTATCTTTATTTATTTCTTTTAGTAGTTCTTTTCTACTTAGTTTATTTATTTGGTTAAGTAAGTGCTCGTAGAAGTCTTGTTGTGGGATTCGTGATTGTTGGAGTAGGCAAGTACGAGAGAGTGCCTTCGTCGAGATGACGTCGTGTGAAATCTGTGCTTGTTTATTGTTAGATGGGGCTGCTCCGTTGATCAAGAGTAGTTCCTCTAGGCGGGTTGTAAGCATGGCGCTTGGAACTTGGCCTATGCACGTTTGGCACCCAACCCCACGGAGGATGGTAGCCGCGAGTGTATGTGACAGCTGCACCGGTCTCTGTAATCCACCACGTCCGGGTTGGACTCAGCAGGGTCTTAATTATAGCATACGGTTCCCTAGGTTTGAACTAGCATCATCGGTTAACCTAGCACGTGTGTGCCCCGAAACGACATGACTTGTATGTGTATGAACTTAGCTAGAGTAGATAACCTTTGTAGACTTGACTGCTAGAAGATTAAATAATAGATAAACATACAGGTAGCCTTAACTCTATCTCGTTGCTCTCCCAAATGTATACTACGTTTTATTTCTTTTATTACCTTGGATTTGAGGATGTGTGTGCCACCCATATATATCATGCCTATCTTACCTCCGTCTCAAGTATAGTTTGATACATTATTCTTTCTCCAAATTATCCAATGCATTGCTACTATTCAGCTCCCTTTTGCTCTACTTCCCTGCAGAAATATAAATACGATAACCCTGGAATACTCCAAGGTGAAATGCTACAATGGTGATCCGTGCGCTTGCGGAATTAATGAATTTAATTTTATCGCATAAGAACCGCCAACACCCATCATCTCCTCCAGTTGCACCTCGTTAGCATTTGGGTGTGTTTCTAGCGAGGCTAGACATATAGGACTAGTTGCCACCGGCGGGAGCATCGGCTCGCAGACCGACTCAAACACCACCGGTTCCGTGTCACAAGCCGCAACCCTGGCCGCCTTTCTGCCATCTCTTGTACAGTGGGATGTGCCGGATTGCGCACACCTACAGCCTCTGTCAATCCAGGTTCCAATTGTGTGTGTTGGTGTGGCTCCAGTTGAAGAGCAAGCCTATCATTTGAGCGGACTGCGACCCAACAGAATCATGCTTCGTCCGGCTATGCTCCATGGGACATTCAGTGGGGTCTGGAGTAGTAAAAATATTTGGCCACCGTGACTAGCCCAGGATCAACGGCCACATTATCTAATTCCTCATGGTTCACAACTTTGTCCTCCAGTTGCTGCTATCTGAGTTCCTCTTGTTCGTCCTCAGCCAAAACTTGGTCAGCCAGTTCGCTCATGAGCATGTCCATGGCCCTGTCCAGGATTTGTGCAACCATTTGTTGAACTGTGGTTTCAATATCCTCTCCGGCATCAATCATGCCGTTGTTCTCAACAGAATCATGTGCTGCATCTCGCATGTGGGTATCCTCCGACTCCTTTGCTTCTTTGTCTGCACCTGCCTTGTCAAGGGTGTCATCTTCGACAAGATCAGCCTCCTGCCGTCCCCTTTGTCATCTTGATCCTGTTTGTCCTTCTGGTAATCTGTCTGTTGGTATTTCTTACGTCGCAAATAATCCGCAA
The DNA here is from genome assembly GCA_012490785.1 of Eragrostis nindensis. Lineage (NCBI taxonomy): Eukaryota > Viridiplantae > Streptophyta > Magnoliopsida > Poales > Poaceae > Eragrostis > Eragrostis nindensis. The sequence continues at coordinate 154,346 of JAAXCT010000072.1, read as the reverse complement.
GCGCACGGAATACCATTATAGCACTTCACCTGGGAGTATTTCAAGGAACGGAGGTATTCTGCAGCAAGGTTTGTTTTACCCAAGGACAAGCAAGAACAATAGTAGTATAGGATTGAGAGGATGAATAAAGATCTAGTTATCCCTTAGGATAGACGCACTCAAGTTCTACTTGTTTACTTCGGGCGCTGGTTTAGACCTGGTCTGCCAAGTCCTGCCAGCTTGTAGCTCTACGACGAAACCAAACGTGGAGGATTACTAGGGACGGACAGGGCTGTCACCACCTGCCGCTTACCTCTACAAACCGTGGGGAACGCTGCAAACAAAGGTAACCTCTAGCCTAGACAACATGTCTATGCCGTTGATTACTACTCTAACCCCGGTCTTGGTACTGATTTAGAAGGCTAGAGCACTCCTTGCGGAGCGATGATCCCGTAAACAAGTATAACAAGAATAACGACTAGTAAACAATGCTCGCTAGATCAATATCACCACGAATACTAACTTATGAATAAGAACGACGAACGAACGACGAACGAAGAACGAACGACGAACGAACTATGAACGAACGATGAACTATTAATGAGAAAATATCCGCCAAAGTACAAGATTTGGGCTAAGTTCTCACAAAGGGAGGACTACTCCTCTCTTCTCCCCTACCCTCTCGCCTATTCTACTACTATACAAGAGGCCCTTGGCCTTAGAATGAGAGTGGAGCTCTTCTCTTGTGTGTCTTGTGTTGTGTTGAGAGGAGGGGGGTACACCTTTATTTATAGCCTCCAAAGGCAGTGGAATTGAGGCTGTTCCTGGTATTGATGGTATTGATGGCAAGCAGAACCGACCTTGGTACGTCGGTGGGGAATCGCTATAGAAAGATGGGCCAGTGGGGTCACCATAGGGGGTCGGCCGACCTCCCTACCCAGGTCGCCGACCTAGGGTGGGGCCCACTGGGCCTCAGCCTTCTATGGTCTCTGCCCTGGGTCGTCTCTTAGTCCAATCCACCTGCTATGCGTGGACTTGAAGCCTTTTGCTCTTGTTTTTGGCTTTGGGGTGATATCTTTATCCCGGGGAAAATTTGGTGTTCGTAAAGTTGATGTTTTTAGGCTTCCTTTTCCCCGTTTTTGTACGAAATGCACCTGCACTCACAAATTCACCAAGACTTGTGGAATCCGTTAGTTTCAAGCCCTATGTCTATCTTTGGTGATGGATTTGGGGTTCAAAAGTGCAGATAGTTGACGGTTTATTTTTTGCTTTAACAGCCGTCAACACTGTCCACACTCCGTCCTTGCACACCTTGTCCACTTGAATGAATATTTCGTACACACCTTCACCGACAATGATATCGGTGGCGTCAGGTATGCCTTTCATGTCAGAGACCCCAACCATGACTCGCACAACTCCCATCTTCCTTGTATATTTCATTTCTACCTTCAGCGTTGCCCCGAGCACCATGTCGACAGCCCATAGAGGGAGGTAAGACCTGATCTCAAATGGGACACCATAGATGTTAACCCATAACTTCTTCAAATATTCCTGAGGTTCTATTTTCTTATCCTATTCCTCCATGATCATAATTCCTTCATCATTCAGAGTATGGATGAATCTAGTCACCACCATTCTTTGGAGTTCCACCTGACACGGAAAATGAACTAGAAATGCCTTACCATGTTTCTGCACGTTCCATGTACACTTAACAGGAATCAGTCAAGCCAGTTCACTATTGATCAACTCTGGTGATATTTCTCCTTCCCTGATGGTGATGTACGATGTAGCACCTTCTTTCTTAGGAGCTTTTTTAACCGGATCATCAATAGGTGTTAGGAAGAAATGGAGCTTCATCCCAGCAAAGCAGCAAAAAACAGCATGGGGCTTTGGTTCTTTGAGCATCGGACAATCTGGGGTCATGTGTTCTTCTTCACATATCTCACAACATAGCTCCTTCTTATGTTTTTTTCCTTCTCCATGCGAGTGGTCCGACTATTGCCAAGTGTTCCTTTTGTTCCTGTGATCATCTTTGCCCAGGTGTGCATCATCTGGGTGGCTCCCACGCCCACGGCATCCACGATTGCCTCCTCGGCCCTGGCCTTCACTTCGACCACGGCGACCAGAACTGGGACGATTGTGTCCCCGGCCACGATAGCCTCCATCTCGGCATGGTCTCCAGTGCGATCCATGTCACGGCCGTCGCCATGAAAGCACGACCTGCATTGAAACATGTTGGGATAGCTCCTCCTTTCGCCTCCGCAACCCATCTCGCTGCCTCCTGCCATCTTCTTGCTCCCTTCAGCACCACCTGCAGGTTTCCCCATGCCTCCACCTGCCATGAGAACTGATGGGTATGAGCGGTTAGGGTTTGTGTGTGTGTGTTGTTGTTTCTGGCTCGGAAACACGATCGCAATTGATTGGGGGTGAAAACTAGCGACCGTTAGGGTCACCTCCGACCCTATCTAGTTCATTTGGTTGAACTAAAGAGGGTCGGAGGTTGCCTTTAGGGGCACCTATTTACACCCGTACAGTTGATGGAGGGCTGGAAATCTTGTCTCCAACGACAATGGGCCTTGCGGCTCAACAATATTTGGCCTCTTTCCTTCGTAATTTGATTCAGCCTCCTGCGGAGAAACCGGGTTTCGCTTGCGTACAGTTGCCGCCGGCGCCGCCGTGGATCTCGTCGCCACCGGCTCCGAACCAAACGACTCCGTGAAGAAGCAGCCCAATGTACGTGTTGGCAATGATCTTGGTTTCAACAGCGGTCCTTTCCCAGGTTTGACCTTGGCCTTGGTTTTGTCCGCCCGACGAGCGACATGCTCAATGATCCGTGCCACCGCCGACTGACCTGCATCCAAAGACAAGGCATGTACCTCAGCTCTCGCCACATCAGATGCCGGAACCAGTTGATCAACACTCCCCACTAGGTCCTTGAAGGAGTATCCCGCCTCCACAGCATCGTTGATGATTTGAGCTGTGTATCAAGTTCGTCTTCATGGTCGCTTCCATCTCGGGAATCCCAGAAACATCCCGTCAATGGAGTTGAGCCGCTAGGCTGACATGTGATCTACGGATTCCATGGATTTGCTGGATGTAGTACGCCTCCTTCTCCGCCTCAAGTTCCTCCTCTCGAATCAGCCTCCGACGACGGCTCGCCACCGTAACTGCATCCGCCGACTGGAATGGGCGGCGGGATCTTGCTGACGAGAACCTCAAGGTTGCCTATGCCGCATCGACAATCTGTCCTCCTCCGTTGCTCGCGCCTTGGCAGCCGTGATGGAGACTCCGTGTCACTCTCCCCATCGAAAATAGAGTCACCTCATATGGCAACCAATTTTTTGTTATTGCAGTGCACACTATGGCAATAAGCCAAATTTCTAATGGTGGTTAAACAATGCCCTTAATTGATCCAAGTACTTTTAAAGAGTTAATGTAGTGTGTCACGTGACATTAATAAGAGAAATCATATTTTACCGCCTTTTCCCCCAAGCAATTACGCTTTTCTAGCGCGCTAGGTTTCGTCCATACGTGTGTGATGTGGATGGCATTAAAGAGTGATCGGCGGGGTGACATAATAAATTTTTGGAGGAGTTTTCTCAAGCAATTGCGCGGGAAAGAAGCCACCACCTTTTGTTTGAAATCAAAACTTGCGCACCGAGCGCATGAGGTATAGGGTTACATAACATACATATATCCTCAATATAGTACCACGATTCCTTCGCAACAAGTAAAGAGATACATGAGTTAGATATACACACTTCATTTTATTTCGGTGTCTTTATGTCGGATCACGGGTAGCCACACCAGATGGCATAGGAGCTCGTGAAATAAGAGTAGTCACTAGACAGTCTATCTATCTTCGTATGCCACTACCGGAAATCCCGGATTTGCCGTGTGCCAGGGATAGACGGCAAAGCACACAAAACACTCGGCAACAATTTTGCCGAGTGTAACACACGGCAAAGCCCACTCGGGGACGGGATAGACGGCAAAGACCTCAGTTGCCGTGTGTTTTCCGTCGGGCACTCGGCAACTACTTTGCCGAGTGCAAAAAGGACCCTCGGCAAAAAAAAGTGGACGGACGGCGCCCTGACGGAAGAAAGCGTTGCCGAGTGCCTGCTTGCGCACTCGGTGAAGCTTTGCCGAGTGTCCGGATGCGGGACACTCGGCAAAATATTGAAGGTTGCCGTGTGTCCTTGTGATGGACACTCGGCAAACATTGAATGTTTGCCGAGTGTCTGTGCGAATACACTCGGCAACGTGGAACCGTTTGCCGAGTGTCGTGCACATACACTCGGCAAAGGTTGCTTCCAGAACAGCTGTTCGCCATGCTTTGCCGAGGTATTTGCAAATACACTCGGCAAAGCTTTTTCCAGTACCTTTTTAGATTGTTTTTTCCATCATTTAATTTGACAAACACAGGCAGTTAATATATATGACATTGAACATCCAATTGACAACCACATCCACATCCAATAGTCCAAAATGCTCACATATTTCACAATTACACATATATATCCACAAATAGTCCATAAACTTCACAAGTTTGTTGACAAGTCCACAAATACTAAACCACAAGTTTGTTGACAAGTCCACACCACAAATAGTCGCTAATAAGATACAAATCACATAAAGGAGGTGGGGGTGGGGGGGGAAAGATTACGAGCTGCCGATAGATCTACGTCTTGAACTGCAGCATTCGACCCCGCCGATCCAGACAGATGCTGTAGAAAGGATGACATATAACATTTGTGATACAACATATATAGCAGAACTATAAGTTTTCTAAGTGTCTAAGTTTCTAAGTGTCTAAGTTTCTAAGTTTGTTTAAGGTTGTAAAGAGACGCACCGGAGATATTGGAGGACGAGGACCCCAGGGCACCTGTGCAGGCAAAGGGTGACCCATCGCCTCAAAGTGAGTCTGGAAGAAGGAGAACATCTCTGTCATCTGCTGCGACACCTGCTGCGACACCTGCTGCTGCACCTGCTGCGCCATACTCGCCTCGAGCTGCTCGCGCCTGATCCTCTCTTCCTCCTCAAGCTGGGCCTACAATATTAATGAAATGTTATACTCAAGTGTATGCATCCTAATATTAAAAGTGAACAAACGATGAATGTAACAGTAATAACCTGGAGGGCCTATGTAGCGGTCGGTCGTTGGCGTATGCTCGGGCCGCCGCTACCGCTTCGTGCGCGAATCTGGGACAGCGTGGGAGTACTTGCCGTGTCGATGACGCTGTCACCGAGGTAGTACCGCCCATGCTTCTTGCCTCCTCCCGCCCTCATGACGACTTCGCCATCGAGGTCGTGTGACCTCGGATCGAAGTCTGGCCCATGGACCTCCTTTGCCACCTCTGAGTATGAACTCAGGCGGCTATGGACGCTCGGGTTGCTGTACGCCTCGGGCCCGTCCTCCTATTCGAGACAGAATTTCGGCAGCATCTCCCCGCTGTTCTCCAAATACACGTCCTGACAAGGAGATTGTGTATCCGGAGAACAAAGGGGAGATGATGCCGAAACTCTGTCTCGGAGAGGAGTAGAGCATGAAAACTAACCCGTCTACACATACTCGGGCTGTCCAAAAAACGTGGACAATTCGAAACAGATACGGCTATAGATATGCACAGATCTGCATATTTCCAACCATATCTGTTTCGAACGGGAGACGCCTAATTAGGTTACGCGTGACCTAGCTACAAACATGAATAGAAAAGAGGTCTTTTTGTCTCACCTTGCTATCCTGTACAGTGCCGAGTCGAGGACGAGTCGAAGACGGTGCAAACAGCCTCTACCTAAAAAAACAAACATAATAATGTCAAATATAAATTTTGACAGCACCTCCCCTGTACGGTGAGGTTTCCAACACCTGCAACAAACAAACGGCACGATGGCCGACAATCATTTCACAATTCCTCATTTCACATTGTTATCTCCACAATCATCCGTAAATTGCATCAACATTTTTTGTACACAATTACCAATCAAATGAGCGGGCATTTCACAATACCAATATAATTATTTTCTTAATCTTTCACAATTACCACTCAAGCATTTGCAAGCACTCACTCCACAATTACCACTCAAGCATTTGCAAGCATTCACTCAAGCATTTCCCAGTTTTGAAATCCGCCACCTTTCCCTTCATCACACACAACAACAGTCACCCTTCCGCTACCCCGAGCTACTCAGCAGAAGGAGCGAGACGCGGCTCACCTGACCGGGCAGCGACGGGGAGTGGCGGCGGCTCCGGGGGCGCGCGGCATCGGGGAGCCAGGGAGGAGGCTGGCGGCTGCGTGGACGGCGTCGGGGAGGGCCGGGCCGGTGGCGTGGACAGTCTCGCCGGCGTCGATGCCGGGGTCGCCGGCGTTCGAGTCCGGTCCCGCGCCAAGGAGCGCGCGCCGGGGTCGGGGAGGGTGGGCGCGGCGCCGGGGAGGGAGGTGCTGGTCCGGGCTCGGCGGGGAGGGCTCCTCGACGGCACGCCGGGAGGGAGGCCGGGCTCGGTGGGGGGCGGGGCGGTGCGCCGGGAGGGAGACGCGGGGCACGCCGGGAGGGAGGCCGGGCTCGGTGGGGGGCGCCGCGCCGGGGATGGCGGCGGGCGCGCCGGGCTCGGTGGCGGGCGCGCCGGGCCGGTGGGCGGGCGGGGCGGGGCAGGGGAGGCAGGCGAGGTGGGGGCGGCACGGAGGGGGAGACGAGGGAGGAAGGCGGGTGCAGCGATGGCGGCGGGTGACGGCGGCGCGCAGTGAGGAGGGAGGCGACGGCGGCGGCCGAGATCCACTTTTCGAATTGGACGCGAGGAGAGAGACGGCGCGGGCGCGGATCGGCTAAGTCACGGGCCAACCGCTTTGCCGAGTGTCAAGATCCAGGACACTCGGCACAATACTACTTTGCCGAGTGCGGCCACACAGGACACTCGGCAACATAATACTTTACCGAGTGTCCACGACGTAGACACTCGGCAAACAACGCGAGCCAGGGACTTAGCCGCTGCGGCGCCCTCGTCGATTTCTTTGCCGAGTGTTGGGAATTTTGCCGAGTTTTTTTTATTACACTCGGCCCAAGTTGTACTTTACCGAGTGCCCTTGGAAACCGACACTCGGCAAAGTTTTCTTTGCCGAGTGTTCACCATTTTACCGAGTGTAGACACTAGGCATAAATTAAATGGCCACCTCAAAAAAAAATTAAAAAATAGCAAACAAATTCAAAAATTTACCAAATTTTGAAATGAGTCTATTTATATGATGTATTGTCTATAAAAAATATGTATGACGTCAAACTCAAATTCGAAAACCGATGTGACTCTATACCTTAATGATCTTTCTAAACCCTATGTCTCTTCTTCGGAGATTCCTCGTTTTGTAAACAACGTCCGTGACAACTTGCGTGAAACCTTTTCTATTATTTATCACAACATCCCCATATGATATCGTGACGTCCTGACAAATCTCACAATTTTTCTGACATTATTTGTATTTTATATAATTTTAAAACAATTCGGTCACACGCTCGTACTTATATTTCATGTACAAGATGCGCGAAATTTCATTTCATTTGCTGGATTCGGCCTCACGTTGAACTCAGCAACGTGAATGTCATTTTTTCATTCACTCGATTCCATTATTCGATCACTCACTCGCAGTTCACTTTGGACTTATTACCAAAAATATAATTAATACAAATTAATAGCTGAATTTAACAAATGGATCATGAAATGTACCAAATTTCAACATGAAGTAAATGAAGGTATGGAGGCAAGGAAACAAATTTTGGGTTCAAATTCTGAAAAAAACATTTTTTTTGCCGAGTGTGTACGTTTGCACTCGGCAAACTTGAGTTTTGCCGAGTGTCCCGTTAAGGGTGCTCGGCAAGTGGCGACGGCGCCGTCGACCCTAACGCCCCGGGCACGTGACGTGCACGTGCATGAGAGTTGCGAGTGTCTACATGCAGGACACTCGGCAAAGGTCCCTTTTTGCCGAGTGTGTTGTTTTTGTCGAGTGTCTATGGTCAGCGACACTCGGCAAAATATATGTTTGCCGTGTGTCGTAGTTTTGCCGAGTTTTTTTTGTTATGCACTCGGCAAAAGGCCATCTTTGCCGTGTGCCCGACAAAATACACTCGGCAAAATCAGCGACACTCGGAAAATCGCCGTTTTCCGGTAGTGTGCGAAGCCACTATGACGGAGTCAACTACCGGGTAAAACACTAGAATCACAATGGTTAATTCAATCAAAACGAGCTCCTCCGTCGCTGCCCAAAATGGAGTTTCGTGGCAACATAATCAAAGCTCGAGATTGCTACTCTCAAAGCGGGAGCGCAGCGTCACCCAAGTCTAAGTTTACAGGAAACAAAAATGTGGTTCGCACTGCCAGTTTAGAACTTCATTCATGATACCCAGATCGGTATCCAGCCGTCCTCACGTGGAAGCGATGCGCATGCAAGCGAGGCAGGCCAAATGGTGCCTAGGTGCCGAGCGGTCGACTCAGATAAACACAGGGAGGGAGAGAGAGAAGGAGAGAATCGTTAAGGTTGCTTCTGGCGTGAGGGCAGCGATCGAAAAGGAAACTGAGCGGGCCCATTTGCGGAACGGAGACACGGATGGATCGGCACGATCATTCCTGCGGCCCAGATGACACTTCAGCCAGCGTGGCAACGGCATCATTCGTTCCCGAGTCCAGGCAAGGGGCAGTTCGGTCAATATACAAACGCAACCGTTTCCCCAGGCGAACAGAACCCTAGACGCTCCTCCCTCCCAACCTGAGCACGCGCACTCAGGACGCAGCGCAGCCGCACCCTCTAGCGCCGCCGCCGCGCGCCTCCGCCAGCAACCTGCGCCGCCGCTCCGATCCTTCGGCAAGCTGCGATCATGGCGCTGCCGACGCAAAACCTCCACAATCTCTCGGAGGAGGAGATCGCCGGCTACGACCCCGACTACCTCCATTTCCTCCGGCACGTCCGCCTCGAAGGCGACTCGTACGTGCTGGAGATCCCGTCCAAGGACGGCGTCTCCCCTCCCATCGTCGTCAGGTACGAGGAGGACGAGGAGGAGCCCCTCGGCGTCGATGCCCCCGTCCCCTCGCCGCCGCGCCGCACCGATCCTTCAGCAAGCTGCTCCGCCCGTCGCTCGACGATGCCACCGCCGCCGCAGAACCCCCACCGCTTCGGAACCGACGGCCTCACGGAGGAGGAGATCGCCGGAGTCGACCCGGACTACCTCTTCTTCCTCCGCCACCTCCGCCTCGAAGGCCACTCGTTCGTGGTGGAGATCCCGTCCAAGGACGGCACCTCCCCTCCCGTCGTCCTCAGATACGAGGAGGAGGAGGAGCCCCTCGCCGCCGATCCTCCAGTCGATCTGGGCCAAGACGGCGCACCTTCTCTGTTGGATGTGGACGATGCCGCCGCTGAGATCCCCTCCGGCTCTGCAGTCGCGATGGAGAAGACCAGCACGGAGACTCAGGCATGGTGCCACACACCTGACTTAGATGAGAGCTACCGTCTCTTTCTGGAGACGCTGTTCGCGGAGGATGAGGAGGTATGATTTTTTTACACTGATCGTGATGCTGGTGCAGGGCTTCCTGCTCATCTGGTGACAAATCCACAGACATGCAATTAGTACATGTCAACGTGACTGACAACTTCTATTTGAGAAAAGAAATGAGGAATAACTGTTAGTTAACATATCGGATGTGTGTATATATAGATATGTTTTTTATGCATATGATTATTCTTACTGCATGCTAGTTTATATGTTTTCTAAACATATCGTATGCCCTCTCGACATGTTGTTTCCAGAACGTGGATGTAAATGTCTTATACATGTTAAGAATTTAATTTTAATCCATAGTAATTCAATAATTCCATGTTTGTGACATGGACATCTTCCTTTGCATTTTTGATTTGTATTTGTCCTTTCTTTTCACTTGATATAGGTGGAGAACATAGAAGGTGTTATATGGCCTGCATATATTAACCAAAGGCCAGATTCAGACTTCAAGCGAAGGTTGATTGAGGTTCTTATTAAAAAGGCTGATCATGAAGAGTATAGTAAACTATGGGACATGGCTACCCTTCGTACTCCAGTAAAGAAGCTACGTCAGACACGCAATGGAACAAGATCCTACCAGACGCACAAGATGGGCATTTCGTATTTGGATCACTATCCAGGTATAATTTTGTATTATCTGCATATTACCTGGTTATCAAAAGTGGCTGTTTATTGGTTCTTCCATTTGGCACTACTTAATTACCTTTGTTCATTGTTAGTACTGTGTATGTCAATAGTAACTCAGCGAAAGGGCCTTTAGCCTAGAGGTTAAGGTGCCTCATTTCTATGAACAACTAGCAAGCACTTACAGAAATATGCTTCTTTTGGATGAAATGGGAGCATTATTACTCAGATACTATTACAATCCTGAGCAATGAAATGCTCAACACACACACACCACTTAGAGAGGCATGTGTTTGGCTGTGTGCGGGATACCCATGATTTTAAAACTCTTTAATCTGTACGATATATTGTCGTTGGGATAGTCAAATTTGGTGCGTTTCGAATGTGATCTAAAGATTTTTATTTCTGATGTCCTATTTAGCAATTTCTTCTTCTGAATTTTCATCATATGCTTATATCAGTTTCGTAACTTTAATTCAAATAAGTGCCACAGAAGATCCATAATAATTGTTTTATTATCATGTGAAGTTTTTCTTTCCTTACGTTGCAAATTTCAGACTTGGTCAGTGTTTGTTGAATGCTATATATTGATAATGTTTTATTTCATCTTAGTATTTAGTACATCAAAATTTTGAGCACATGCTGGGGTTGGTGTCATGCCTTGGATTGAAATAAATGCCCCATTAAATAAGTAAAAAAGGTTTTATTTAGCACAGTAAGTTTTTCTTTCCTTCCCGACGTGTCTTAGCTGCTGTTATGCATGACCACTGTGCAGTCTGACCAGAAACTGAATGTTATTAACCATGCGTATAAATCAGTGTTGAGTAATGTAATTTGTTAATCAGTGTTGAGTAATGTAATTTGTGATATTTTGAGAAACATTGCTGGTTTCAATCAATTAGACAAATTTTCATGTGATTGTAGTACTAGCTAACACTTTTTGCTTTTTTAACTTCAGATCTCGCCGCACAAATTATTAACACTAGTAGACGCAATGGCCTAGCTTTGATGCGTGGGTTTTTCTTCTGGTTGCAGGTAACCTCATAAATGTCTCTTTGATTTCTTAGTAGACCTATAGGGCATGTTGTATGAATTTTTTTTCAACAGTTGTGTTTTCACCACTTCAACTTTCAAGCATATTAGCACAAGTCTCTAACTCATACAATTTCGGTCATAGTTGGTCAAAGATGACACAGGACAAGTTAATTAAACAGTTCAAATTAAATTGAGCTGCACCTTTGTCCTCATGTCGACTATAGTGAATTATATTGGTGGGTGCACTCGTTATATTGTAACACGTGGCTTGGGCCCTCTTTGACACTTGAATTAATGTCATAGGAATCGTATTGGAATTTCATAGGAAGAAAATCACACGAAATACAAATTATTAATTATCGTGAATGTGTACTCCTTTTATAGTAAGATGTTGGACTACCGTTTATGTGCCCAGCTGGGACCAGAGTATGCAGGGCTACTATCAATTATTAATTATGAAATTCATTGGTTTGCAGCATTTGCATATGATATATTCTAAGTGGCAAGCTAGTGCATTTGCAAGACTGCTGCAGCGCATGAGTACCGAGGCAGTACACAACACTCTTCTATTTGCAAACTAAACTCACAAGTATTTAATTTTGGACTATTCTTATGCAGAACAGTTGTCATGAAGATCAATTCCAGCCATGGGTAGACCACTCAGTTCCCGAAATTATTCCCTTGGAGGATTGAGTTGACACCCGATGTCATAGGCTGCTGGATTCCTCGATGTAATAACGTTGCTAGGGTGACAAATTGTCCTCAGCAGATAATGTGTGTTGTTGTATATTCCTTGAGTAAACAGTCATGAGTTTATTGATTAGGATAGAGATTCATAGGATGCATAAACAGTTCATATCTGTAACAGCTCTTTTCACTGATTGCAAAGAGTGTAATAGATTTGATGGGGTACATGGAGGATGTGAGTATGTGACCATTGTCTCACCATGTGTGGCCACACATTGGAACATTCTTTTCTTGTATCTACAACAGTGGGAAAAAATGGTATTCAAAATTTATAGCATTTGATGAAGCCTTAATTTCTCATCCAGGTCAGCAAATCGGGCTTTCTTCAATGGGTCGATCACTTTCGAGCCATGGCGTCGTATATGGAAAACTTGGGCCCCGGCAAAATGCAAAGTATTCTTATGGCTGGCAGTCCAGAATAGATGTTGGACAGCTGATCGTTTGGCGAAACAGAATTTACCTCATCCTAACCAGTGTCCTCTATGTGATCAAGCAGATGAGACTATCCAGCATCTACTAACATATCATGTGTCTTTGCACGAGACTTTTGGTGTCGACTGTTCACACCACTCGGTTTTCAACGATGTGTTCCAAGCAGCAATGAGCAAACGTTTGCAGACTGTTGGCAGAAAGCTAGTAAGCGCATCCCAAAAGATAAGAGAAAAGGTTTTAACACTCTAATGATCTTGTGCTCGTGGCTGCTTTGGAAACACAGAAATTCTCGTGTGTTTGAAGGAGCAAATCCCAGCATAAGTGTCCTGTTGCGTTCCTTTGAAGATGAGCGGCACCTGTGGTGTTTTGCAGGAGCGCGCAAGCTTGAGGCTCTAGGTCCAGTAGTAGGGGAAGTGTGATATGTTAGTGTGTGGTCAGGTCCTCCTTCGTGTGTGTTTCTTTCGGTTTACACCTTTTTATTATTCTGGTACCCCTTCACAGCTCGGTTCGGAGTGGGGGGTCTACTTGTAAGGGACCATTTATTTCTCTCTTAATGCAATGATACGCAGCTCTCCTGCATATTTGAGAAAAAAAAAGATGAAGCCTTAATTATTGCTCAGTTTTACTATATATGATATCTGGTTGCTGGCTTCTGATGGCGCTATGCATATTACAGATGAACCTATTTAGCTTTAAGGTCTCCTTTGAACGCAGGAATTTCACAGGAATCGCATAGGAATTTCACAGGAAACAGTTCAATTTTACAGGAAAAAAGAAGGAAAGGAAAAAATTCCTCCAATCCAAACGAGCCCTAAGTTTTTCCTTTTTACCCTAAGGCTTCAAATTGCAGTTTGCATGATCTTTATACTGAACCTAAACACGATTTCAAACATAGCAAGGATCATACAACATGTCCAAAAATACAACATATGTACGGGAATTACAAAAAAAAAGGTGCCGAAACGAAAGCACAGTTACCAAACTCGCAATGATTGATCATAAAAAGTAGGACTTTGAATTTCAGTCTTATCTTTGGACATTTTCCTGCTGGAGTTAGATTGAAAGTAGTAAATCACACGAAATACGAATCTATGGTTTCAGATTGAATTTTTTTTTTGTGATTATACAGTAGAACTCAGACACTCACAACGCACGCACTGGTTTTCACATTGACATGGACAGAAGGTGATAGGCATCTTCTGACACTCACAACATACGCTCAGACTAGATTGTCTGCAGTAAAGACAATACAGAGGAATGATAAGCATCTTCTGAAAATGATAATTACCTGCTCACCATGATTGATAGAAGCAATAACAGCATGTATGATGTTCCGGTCTAATAAAGCATATACGAAGACACGTAGCTATCTGAAAGTTAGGTCTGTAGTATCCATTTGAATCTTGGCACTACAACAAACATCTTGGCATTTGACTACCCAATCTGCGTATGATAACGCTCAAATTTCAACTGTTAGGACATCATGCATGAATCATAATAACTGATTTCAGATCTATTTTGGCATGAATGATTTTTTTGTAGAAATGCAATATAAAAATACACTACTTATCTCACATGAACCATAAATTAGTTCATTGACAGTGCATACACTCATTTGAAAGCGAAATGTTGTTTTAGCTGTTTACAAAGGGAGCACCTGAACTCACTGCAAATGCCACGCCACAATTGCCCACTACAAGGACATCTACTCATCTATCCAGATCCAACCACAGTTATTACAAAGTATAGTTAACCGAAGTATCAAACACAAAACAAACTACTTCTGCTACTGAGATTAAGCGACAATTTGCAGGCTGCTGGTTCCTTGACATTGGCTTGTGTGAGCTCCCAGCTGCGCCCTGCTAGCATGAACCACATCTTCCACCTTGCTCTGCACCTCCGGCGGGGCCCTCTAGACACCGTGCGCGGTCCTCTGTGTTTACCGCGCACGCAGCCCATCACGGCCCACAAACACCTCAGCTAAACGCCAGCATGCCGCGCCCGACGCCGCTATAGCGAATGCGCCGCGGCTCCGCGTCCAACTCTGCCGGCGAACGACCCGCCCCGACCTGTCCTTCCTGGGACATTTCGAAAAACGCCCGGAATAACGAAAAAAAATGCTTGGAACAATCGACGTTGCTGCTGGAATAATCAGTTGGTGCTTCTGGAACAATTCATTTTTGTTTCGACAATGGCTAGAATGATGTATAGAAAACAACAGGGGAGGTGCGCGTGGGGGAGGAGCGGCGTGCACTACCAGAAATCGCCTTTTTTCCGAATGTCTAAACCTTTGCTGAGTGTAATATTTCGAGCACTCAGCAAAGGTACCCTTTGCTGAGTGTCGGCACCAGGACACTCAGCAAAAGATAGACACTCAGCAAAAGATATATTTACCGAGTGTCCCATCGACGACATACACGGCAAAAATATAGACACTCGGGAAAGGTGGAGCACGGGCCCCACATGTAAACGCGGCCGTTACTGCTGACGACGGGAGGGGCTTTGCTGAGCGTCCACTTTGGTGACACTCGGCAAATGTATGTTTTGCTGAGTGTCAAACCTAGACACTCGGCAAAAGTTTTTTTTTTTTGAGATTTTGCCAACCAAATTTTTTCCCTCACCCATATACACTTCATTGTACTTCATGTTGAAATTGGTGCATTTCAAGATCTCTTTACTAAATTTAGTTATTTATTTTCATTAATTGTATTTTTGAGTGATAAATCAAAATTGAACTGCAAGTGACTCGAATAATGGAATCGAGGTAATGAAAAAATGTTATTCGTGTTAGTGAATTGAACGTGACGCTGTATCCAGGAAATGAAATGAAATTTCACGAATTTTATTCATGAAATATGATTACGAGCTTGTGAGCTATTGGTTTTAAAATTCTATAAAATACAAATAATGTCGGAAAATTATGAGATTTGTCAGGATGTCGAGATATCATACGTGGATGTTGTGATAAATAGTAGAGAAGGTTTCGCGCAAGTTGTCCTGTACGTTGTTTACAAAACGGACAATCTCCGAAGTATGAACATAGAGTTTAGAGTAGGGCATTAAGATTAGGAGTGAAGTGGTTTTCGAAATTTGATTTTTCATACCTTTTTTTATGGACAATAGATCATATAAATCGTGTGATGTCAAAATTTGGTTATTTTTTGAATTTGTTTGATATTTTTTAATTTTTTTAAGGTGATCATGAATTATATTTGCCGAGTGTATGAAGGGCACACTCGGCAATATATACCTTTGCCGAGTGCTTTTTGGTTGTACACTCAGCAAAGGTCAAATTTTTTTCTGTGTGTAAAAAAAACTCTCGGAAAATGTTTTACACTCGGTAAATGTACATGGCGCGGGGAGGAAAAATAGGGGTCTGGCCCCCCCCCCCCCCCCCCCCCTTTGCCGAGTGTCTTTAATCTGAACACTCGGCAAAGGTCGAGGGGTTTGCTGAGTGTCCAGATTCAGGACACTCAGCAAAAGGGGGGTGTGCTGGGACTTAGCCAATTTTCACGCCCGTGACGTTCGTCTCCACTCGTTCGCAGAACACCCGCCGCCGCGCGCCGCGCCCACGCCTCCCACGCCGCCGCGCCCACACCCCCGGCCTCCTCGCCTCGCCGCCGCCCTCCCTCGCCTCCCCTCCTCGGTCCCCAGCTCCCGTCGCGCCGCCCTCCCTCGCCTCGCCGCGCCCTGGTCCCGCTCCGGCTCCGGCGAGCCCCGGTCCCGGCTCCGGCCCCCGGCCGCCGCCGCGCCCGGTGCCGGCCCGGCCTCTCCCGCCCCAGACCTGACCGAACGCGCCGAACCCGGGCCTCGCCCTCCCGCCCCGCCCCCGACCTCGGCCCGGCCTCGCCGTCACGCGCCGCGCCGCCACCGCGGTTCCTCCTGCCCCGGCGCCACCCCGGCGTCCCGCGCCGCCCCCGACCCGCCACCTGCTCCGGCGTCCCGCGCGCCCCTGCTCCGGCGTCCAGCACCGCCCCCGACCCGCCCCCAGCTCCGGCAGGCCAGCTCCACCTCGGCGTCGGCGCACCCGGCCCCTGCTGCCCCTCCACAGCCCCGCGTCCCCGGCGTTCATCACGTTCAGCTCCTCCTAGAGGTATCAACTCAGTTCGTTGGTTGAGTCTCTGCTAGTCCATGCATGCCTGCTAACTGTTCGATGAATTGCTCGAGTCAGTGCTCTGTGTCTGCTATGTTCCAGTCTGCCAAGGCTTCGTTTAAGTTTGGTTTGAATCTGGTAGAAGTCACATTGGATACATTTGGATGGCTGCCAAGTTTGGTTTATCGCAAAAACTTGTGGAGTTTTTGGAACAGAGCACCTGTGCATGCTAAACAACTCACCATGGTCGCCGTTGCCACAAGCAAAACTGATTGCCATAGAGCAAGCTTTGATATCTCTGATGTAGTATAGCCGATGTGGGAGAACCGTTGTTAGTGTCAGGTGTTTCGCTATTGAATGATTTGGTTAGCCCTCTTAGTAGAGAAGAGAGCCGTAGTGCACCTTCAGTAATAGCAACACTAGTTAGTCGACAAGAAGACTTCTGTTCCTCTCATGTACATGTTTGGCAGGAGTATGTGCGTGAATAAAATAAATTCATTTGAGATTGATCTAGCCACAAATTAGTTGGCAAGCAACTGCAGTAAGTATTAGTACTAGGCTAAAGCCACAACTCCACATATTTTCAGTCTTGGCTAAAGGCAGCACTAACCATGCATTTGCCAACCTGTTTAGTAATATTGATGTCTTACTGTTCGAAGGTTGAAATGAAACTGGATTAGAATAAATGTCATTGCTTTTAATATTTGCTTCAGCATTTCCAAATGGCAGCCATATGTGCACTCTTAAGTAGATGATAAGCTGTACAAAATAATTCGGTAGTACAATATTCAATTTCATATTTCGAATAGTTGGCAAGTGATCACTGCATGAAACTCTTGGGAACACCATTACGCTGCAGATGCATACATGTTTAAGACATTTCAGTTTTCCAAAATTCCTATATGAAACACGTGCTGTCCAAAATTCCTATATGAGTAGTGGTTTTCGGCCATCGTGCCGTTGTTTGTTGCAGGTGTTGAAAACCTCACCGTGTAGGAGAGGTGCTGCCGAAATTTACGAAATTGACACTATTATCGTCTCTTTTTTTCAGTCAGAGGCTGTTGCATCGTCCTCATCTCGTCACTTTGCAGGAAAGCAAGGTGAGACATAAAAGACCCCCCATTTCCATTCATGTTTGTAGGTCACGCGAAACCTAGTTAGGCGTCTCCCGTTCGAAAGAGATACGGTTGGAAATATGCAGTTCTTTGCATATGTATAGCCGTATCTGTTTCGAATTGTCCACGTTTTTTTGGACAGCCCTAGGATGTGTAGATGGGTTATTTTCGTGCTCTATTCCTATCCGAGACAGAGTTTCGGCACCATCTCCCAGTTGTTCTCCGGATGCACAATCTCCTTGTCAGGACGTGTATTTGGAGAACAGCGGGGAGGTGCTGCCGGAATTCTGTCTCGGATAGGAGTAGAGCATGAAAAGTAACCTCATCTACACATCCTCGGGTGGGATTAGGACCTATCTTCACCTTTAGACTGTATAAGTGAACGGTAGATGCAATTAATTTATCTATTACTTGGTGATATGTTAGAGGATGGATGACCGTGAGTGGATGTACACTGGCCGCCAAAGTCAGAGTTCGTGGACTAAGGAATGGATAAGAAAGACTCAAGTTTTCTTGAACCAAGCATTTGCCAACGTTGAGGGGGCGCCTCCTCGGACTTTCTGTCCATGTGGTCATTGTGAAAACCGCAAGCGGCAAACAAAGGAGGAAATGGGCAAGCATCTCATCAAGTATGGATTCATGGAGAACTATAAACGGTGGAGCAGCCATGGTGAGGCCGATCGCTCGCGACACAAGGTCGTCAGACAACGCATCGATGAGGCTTTTGACGAGGATGCCGGGGTAGCAGACATGTTAGATGACTATGCAGAGGCACACAACTTCGAGGAAGGCTGCAGGGAGGAGGAGCCAGAGCCAACTGCAAAGGCGTATTACGAAATGTTGTCTGCGGCACAGCGACCCCTTCACGGGCATACCAAGGTTTCTCAACTGGATGCCATTGCGCGCCTGATGGCCGTAAAGTCCCAGTTTTGCCTGAGTCACCGCAACTTCGATGTTATGTTGACAGTGATTGCCAGCATGCTCCCGGAAGGTCACATTCTGCCAAAGAACATGTATGAGTCACAGAAACTACTTCGTGCACTTAAGATGCCATATGAGAAGATACATGCTTGTCCAAAAGGATGCGTCTTATTTAGGAAAGAACACGTAGAAGCAAAGTACTGTCCAAAGTGTTCATCCTCACGGTACCTGGAGGTAGACTCTGGTGATGGTCAGAAGAGGCAGCTCACGGTCCCTTCGAAAATCCTACGGTACTTCCCGTTCATACCGAGGATCCAGCGTCTTTACATGACCGAAGAGACCGCGAAACAGATGACATGGCACAAAAAAGGTAAGCGATATAATAAGGAGAATCTTGTCCATCCAGCCGATGGTGCATCCTGGACATATTTTGATGGGATCCATCATGAGAAAGCAGCAGAAGCTCGTAATGTACGTGTGGTACTGGCAACAGATGGGTTCAATCCTTATGGAATGGGGGCTGCCCCATACACTTGTTGGCCCGTGTTCGTTATACCCCATACACTTGGGGAGCACGAGGAGGGCGAGGACGGGGAGGGGGAGCACGAGGAGGGGGAGGGGCAGCACGAGGAGGGGGAGGGCGTGGCCCCGACTGTCAGGGTGCGAGGTCCCTCGACCCTCCCGAAGCGACCGATAGATTTTGACCGTCGTCCGATGGTTCGCCCCGTCCCTCCCAGGTAAGTTACTTTAGATATTATCAATACACTTTCATTTCATATGTTTTAAATTACAATTGATACTAACAATTTATCTTATTGATTTGGGCAGGTCTTGGGACACTGTCGCGGGGGGTGCTCACAAACGCAAGGTCAACAGCATCCTAGGTCTTTTGTGCAAGATAAACTTCCCTGGCCACGTTCTGATTGGTGAGAGAATAGAGATGGCCACCACGTTTGAGCACTACGCCGCCGTTTCCGACGTGCGGGATCGAGGTGGCAGGGTGTTCCGCAACAAGATGGAGCGGGTGATCATGGAGCTGTGGGTAAGTTTGTCTCATTACATTGCTCAACACATCGCATTTATTGAACATTCTTAAAATATTGATTGGATACACCGCGTATGTATGCAGGATTTCTTCATATGCGAGCCTGGATACGAGGCCCAGGCGCAGCAGGTGGCACGTACAGCCTGTCAAAAACTTGTCAAGGACATGCTATACGAGGCGCGCGGCCAGGCCATCGTGGATTCCCACGCTGCCCAGAAAATTAGGATTAAGAAAAAGAATGCAATAAGTATGAAGTTGACAAAAGAAGAATACTTGCAGGTAAATGATGACGAACAAGCTTCCATAAGATTAAGTATGTCTAATTTGATCTTCTTATGTGTCATATGCTTGATGACGTGCAGGCAATTCCGTGGTGGATGGCAGCGCATCCCCGGTGCTGGGCGGAGATGGTGGACAAGTGGTGCGCTGAAGACTGGGAGGCGATGCACGAGGCTTGCCGACAGCGTCGACTGATGATGCAAGGTGCAGCACACCATCAGGGCAGTCTTAGCCTCAACGAATATGCGGCCAGATATGTATGTCAAATCATTTGTTGACTCTAACTCTCAATAACGCATAATTTCTAATCATGTTTCTTTCGGCAGTCGGCGGCTCATGGTGGCGAGCCTATCAACACTTTCGAGGCTTTTGCTTTGTCCCACAAGGGCAAGGCGACGGCGGACATCCACTACAACCCGGAGGACCCGCCCGAGGCGTACAGCAATCCGAGCGTCCATAGCCGCCTCAGTTCATACTCAGAGGTGGCAAAGGAGGTCCACGGGCCAGACTTCGATCCGAGGTCACACGACCTCGATGGAGAAGTCGTCATGAGGGCTGGAGGAGGCAAGAAGCATGGGCGGTACTATCTCGGTGACAGCGTCATCGACACAGCGAGTACTCCCACGCTCTCCCAGATTCGAGCACGGAGCGTTAGCGGTGGCCCGAGCATACGCCAACGACCGACCGCTACACAGGCCCTTCAGGTTATTACTGTTACATTCCTCGTTTGTTTAATTGTTTCATTTGATTCAATATTGCACTCGAGTTTAACATTTGATTCAATATTGCAGGCCCAGCTTGAGGAAGAGAGGATCAGACGGGAGCAGCTCGAGGCGACTATGGCGCAGCAGGTGGCGGAGCAGGTGCAAGCGCAGATGTCGGAGATGTACTCCTTCTTTCAGGCTCAGTTCGCGGCTCTGGGTCACCAAGTGCCGACACAGATGCCGTGGGCTCCTCGTCCTCCCATGTCTTCTCCGGTGAGTCTCTTGACAACATTAGACAACTTAGAGACTTACAAAACCTAGAGACTTAGAAAACTTAGAGATTTAGAAGATTTAGAGACTTAGAAAACTTAGAATTGTACTATACATTTTGTATCACAAATGTTATGTCTTCTTTGTGCAGCCGATGCCTCCATCGGCGGGGTTGAATGCTGGAGTGCAAGACGTGGATCTATCGGCAGCTCGTACTCTTTTCCCACCACCACCCCCACCCCCACCCCCACCCTTTGCCGAGTGATTTGTGTATTGTGGACTATATGTGTATTGTGGACTATATGCGTGGACTTGTGAGTGTTTGTGGACTTGTTAGCGTTTGTAGACAATTTGTGTACTTGTGAGCACTTTGTGGACTATTCGTGTAATATTTGTTGAATTGTGGACTATTTAAGCATTTGTGACCAATTTGAGGTTTTTGATGTGGATGTGGTTGTGAAATGGATGCATATTGTCATATATTAACTGCCTGTGTGTTTGTCAATTGAATTTGTCGAAAAAACGATTAAAACCGATTCTGGAAAACACCTTTGCCGAGTGTAATTGCACAAACACTCACCAAAGGATGGGGCCTTTGCTGAGTGTAATTGCATAGACACTCGGCAAAGGGGGGGGCCTTTGCTGAGTGTCTGATGCCAGGACACTCGGCAAAGGGGGGCGCCTTTGCTGAGTGTCTGATGCCAGGACACTCGGCAAAGGGGGGCGCCTTTGCTGAGTGTCTGGCGCCCAGGCACTCGGCAAAGGGGGGCGCTTTTGCTGAGTGTCTGTCGCTTAGACACTCAGCAAAGGTTCGCCGTGTGTATTTTTGGACACTCACTAAATCTTTTCGCCGTCAGCTCGCCGTCCGTCAACTTCTTTTTGCCGAGGGCCCTTCCGGACACACGGCAAAGCTTTTGCTGAGTGCTCGACAAAAAACACTCAGCAAAGGGGGTATTTGCCGAGTATGCCCTCCCCGAGTGCGCTTTGCTGAGTGCTACACTCAGCAAAGCTTTTGCTGAGTGTTTTAGGGCCTTTGCTGAGTGCCTGGGACACTCAGCAAAACAGGGATTTCTGGTGGTGGTGGTGACCGGGGAAGGGGGGGGGGGGGGGGCAACATGGTGGATGCGCCGGAAAGGAAGGAGGAGAAGCTGGTCATGGCGGAGGACGCGATGGCATGGGCGCGCGGTGGCTGGTAAGGAAGGGGGCAGGGTTGGGAAGGGGAGCCGGGCCACGGTGGATAGCGACATGCAGGCACGAGGGCGTGCGCGAGCACACGGTGCGGCGGCACACAGGGGAGGAGGATGCTCGGCGATGGCGGCGGCGGCATGCGAGTGAGCGACTGCAAACGAGCTAAAAAGGCGGCTTCAATCGGCCCACACCGCGCGCATGTTGTCTATTAAAACCGCCTCCGGTTGGCACAAGCATTTCCATCGTAGCCCTCCATGCCACCGCCTGGGGATAATTACAAACGGCGTTACGAAAATACAATTCATTGTGTGTGAGGCATAGCGACCAGCACACTGCACCAAGAAGAAAGAATATAAAGATATTATGCGCAGGGCCTCTATTGTTGACTGTTGACTCTACAAAATCCTCCAATGTGACTGGATTGGAGGGCCATATCAATGCATTTCGACAAACACACCAAGTGTATTTCGCAAAGTCAACATGACGCGGTGTGGTGTTTCAGTCAGGCCACATAGTTTGCATAACTCACTTTCTTTCCATTTTTTTCTATTTAATTAGTTGCTCTCTGTTGGCGGTTCTTATGCGGGTAAATTAAATTTATTAATTCCGTAAGCGCACGGATCACTATTATAGCATTTCACCCGGGAGTATTCTAGGGTTATCGTATTTATATTTCCGCAGGGAAGTAGAGCGAAAGGAAGCTAAATAGTAACAATGCATTGCACAATTTGGAGAAAAACAATGTATCAGCTATACTTGAGAGGGTGGTTAGGTTTGCATGATAAATAAGGGTTGGCACACACCATCTAATCCTAAGTGATAAAAGAAATAAAAGCGTAGTATACATTTAGGAGAGCAACGAGATAGAGTCAAAACTTTCTATGTGTTTATCTGTTATTTACTCTTCCTAGCAGTTAAGTATACAAAGATTATCTATTATAGCTAAGCTCATACACATACAAGTCATGTCGTTTTGGGGCACGCACGTGCTAGGATATGTGAACCGATGCTGCTAGCTCATCCTGGGGAACCGTACTATAATTAAGACCCTGCCTGTCCAACCCGGGCGTGGTGGATTACAGAAACCGGTGTAGCTGTCACATACACTCGCGGCTACCATCCTCCGTGGGGTTGGGTGTCCAACATGCATAGGCCAAGCTCTAAGCTCCATGCTTACAACCCACCTAGAGGAACTACTCTTCATCACGGAGCAGTCCTATCTAAGAATAGAGCACAGATTTCACCAAGCGCGGACGC
The DNA here is from genome assembly GCA_012490785.1 of Eragrostis nindensis. Lineage (NCBI taxonomy): Eukaryota > Viridiplantae > Streptophyta > Magnoliopsida > Poales > Poaceae > Eragrostis > Eragrostis nindensis. Next base: position 131,117 of record JAAXCT010000072.1, on the reverse strand, counting down.
TATCTCCGACGGAGGCACTCTGTCGTACTATTTAGACAACAATCACGAATCCCACAACAAGACTTCTACGAGCACTTACTTAACGGAATAAATAAACTAAATAGAAAAGACTACTAAAAGAAATAAATAAAGATAAAACTAAATAAAAATATATTGAATAAAATAATATCTCTAAAAGAGTTAGGATACAAAGAGCTATACCAAAGCTCCGAGAAGACTCCGGAAGCCCGAGAGAGCTCTCACTCTACTCTACTCTACTCTAAATTCCAAAGTAACTACTAAACAAGAAGTACACTCTTGGATCAAGTGTGGTGCGAGTTGCTTCTGCAGCCGAGGGTGCTATTTATAGCCTCTCCATGACGGTGGGGCTTATGTAGCCGAAGCTGGAGTGGCGGGGCCGCCAAGCTAGGCAGGCCGGCCAGGTAGGGAGGCAGGCCGACCGTCCCCTGTGGCGGTTGGTGGGACACCCCGTGTCACTGTGTCAATCTCTGCAAGTATCACAAACTGAATAGCACTTCAAGCCAAAGCAATTTCAAGTTTGAAATTTTAAATTTAAATAAATATCCAACCAATGCTCGTGAAGCAAGCTAAAAATTTCAATAACAACTTGTCAATATAATAATTTTTGCAGCAAGAGCATCCGAATTTGGAATTTTGGGAGATTTTTCCATAATTTTTCAAATTCTGGAAGTGTCTTTAAAAATTCAGAGAATTCATGCAAGTTCTGCTGTTCCTCGAATTTTAATTCAAATTCGGTTGCTCGACCCTACCTGGACCCGAAAGAGAAGTTGGAGCTGGATAATTATCCTATGTTCCCTTAATTTCTCATAATTTTTGGGATTTCTGGAAGGTTCCCTTTTAATTCGACAAACCTGACAGCATGAAATTCAAGTTTCTTCAAATTTGGGTCAAATTTGATGCTTGTGAAGGAACTCGGAAACTTCTGTAACCACTTGAGCCAACAAAAATATCTCTGGACAGCTCGTCTCAAATGGGATTTTTGGAGAATTTTTGGTGATTTTTGAAATTCGTGTAGATGCTCAAATAAATCCCCAAAGCTGAAAAAGTGCTCAACTTTGACCAGCTATCATTTGAAATCTACTGGGAGTTTAGCTGTGCATTTTGGCCAGTGGATAGATCTTTCCAAGATCTTTCCAATGGTACCAAACTTGGTGAATTTGGAGTTCGTTTGCTAGCCCAAATTGTGTGCACAAAATGGGGAAAACTCAGTTTTTGAATAAATCCGAAAAATAAAAAGATGCCGCCGGGCCCGCGTGTCAGCCTCTTCTCTCTCTCTGCCCTCGCCCGAACTCGCACGCCGCGTGGCCGCCGGCGTACGGCCTCGCCGTGCGGTGCTCGGGCCCGCTCCTCGCTTCGCCGCGGCGTCAAAACACGCCCCGCTCCCTCCCCGGCTCTCTCCCCCTTCCATTTCCCTCACTCCCCGTCGCTCAAACCCTATCCGCCGCCCGCCATTGCCGCCGTGAACCCGAACTCCTCCTCGCGCCGCCGCGGCAAAGCTTCTCCGGGCCAGGTTGCTCCGCAAATCAGTTCGCCAGGAGGCACCGTGCTAGCCTTGGCCACCATGGCCGTTTCCCCTGGGTGAGGAGCAGCGCGAATCGGCTTCGTCTTCCCCAAGCCCGGCGACCTAGCTCCGCCACCTCGTCGGCGATTCCTCGCACTCGGGTGAGCTCCACGCCTCCACGTCTCGCGTGCGGATGCGCAACTCTTCTGCGCACCTCCCTCACCCCCCTTTTTCCCTCATTGCGCAGCCGGGTCGCCGAAACCCATCTTTTCCCCGCCGCCGAGCTCCACCGCCGCGAAGGACTCAACGCCGACGACCACTCTCCGCCCCTCCATCTCGTTGACCGTGCCTGCGTCCAGCTTCTCCTCGTCGCCATAAAGCTGTCCGGGCGCACCGAGCTTGTCTCCGACCACTGCTTCGCCGCCGCGACGTCGCCGCGCCTCAGCCACCCGCCGTCCCTCATCACCGAGCACTCTCCGGCCACCCGCGCGGGCTCCCGTTCGTCTAGGTGAGTCCGCCATGTTCCGCGCTCCCTCCTCGCGCCGTCACTTTGTCGAATCCGCGCCGGAAACGGCCCTCCGGCGAGCGCGCCGCCCGTCTCCGGCGAAGCGCCGCCGTGAGACCGGGTCCCGCCGGATCTGCTGCGCCCAGGTCCTTGTGGCCCCCGTGTGGCCTGGATCTGATTGGTTCCGGTAAGAAAAATCTTTTTTCGATTTGTTTAAATCTCCAGAAAATCTCAGGAACTTCCAAAACTCATATAAAAATAAATACCCATCATAAAAATACGATCCAATTTTGTTGGACTCCTTGTGCTCAGATCTATCCAACAAATTTGTCAAACTGAACAAAATAATTTATTTGTTTTCTGTAAAATTTCTTAAGTGTTAAATCTTGTTTAAATCTTAATTATTTCTCTGTTGATCTTAAATCTTTAACTCTTGCATGCTGATAACTAAACTGGTAACACACTTACAGAGCACTTTTCTACTGTCATTTTATGTCTAATTAATTTCTAAATGATTTATTTAAGTGGCTGTCCTAATTAAATCGTTATAATTAATCCTTAGAGCAATAAATTTTCAAACTTCACAGTAAATTACTTCCAGCGGTACTTGACTCCAGAAAAATGCCACTGGACACAAACTAATTTTTCAAAAATTTATTTAATTTAATTAACCATCTCAAGTTAATTTAAGTAATTAACTTAATCAAGAGTCAATGAAGGAAATACTTCAGACGAAGATAATTAGTTAAGCATTTGCACTTACAGTGTAAATGACTGTCCATTAATTAATTTCCTAATCGCATCATATCACTTGCATCTAACTTGCAGTCATTCCTTGTAGTGACCGAGACGACTCCGGAGCCCCTGGACTTCCAGCTGCCGGAGCAGACGCAGGAGGAGCAGCAGACTGACACCACTGACCTTGCTAGTGTGGCTCCTGAGCCAGGCAAGCCCCAGTGCATGCCTACCTGTTAGATTTTACTTTCTCACTTGATTGGGGCTAGTAATTGATTGTGCATTAGGTTTATTAGGAATTGAGGTGAAACCTTAGAACTGCATTAGGACTACCCTTCCAGATCCTACCTTGTGTCCTATTTTGTAGTAGTTGGTTCTAGGTAACGTTAGAACTTGCTATGCTTAGTGGCTAGCGGACGGTAGAAGACGAGTGGTAGGTCCCACTCGCATGATAGGAATTACTCTGGATTGTACTAGCAGAATTTAGGTTTGTTGCAGACCGGACGGGGATTGTTTGTGTAGGATGGTTGGAGAAGGCTGGGCCTTCACGGTGGTAGCCCCGTCTGTGTCGATTAAGGACCGTCCGTTGTTGGCCCCGCTGAGCAAGCTTGAACGTACTGATCACATGCTAGTGTTTTATGGGCCTAGTAAACCGATGTAGCCTGTGTCGCCCTGGATGTCTGGTGGATACTTTACTCTTTCTATCATGGTACTTGGGAGAGGAAGGATAACGTTCTGCGTGGTTGTGCGTCTGGGACGACGGCCACGGCGGGAGACCCTTCCTCGGGAGGAGTAGAATCTGGTACAGCTCCGGTGGTGTACAGCGCGAAAGGTTGCCGTATGCGGCTTTTGCACGTATGCGTCGTGTGGTCAGGTTTCTCCTGCAGGATGTACATCGATGCCGCCGCTCTCGGAAATGAGCACCCCGCTTGTTCACTGAGTCACATCGTAGTGTGAGTTATGGATGATGTTGATGATGATGCCAGATTATTACTGTTATATTTATATATCTTGTTGTACACTGTATTATATGATGTATTGTTACTTAATACCTGTTTTAGAGATAAGTGCACTGTTTATTTGGTTAAGCACTTAATTGGAAAAAAAAATTTTGAAATTAGGATCAAGTAGTTAGTGCGGATAGATGCAAGTGAGTCAGCCTGCCCTTTTTGTAGCCGTTGCATTCTAGGAGTCGGCTGTAGTTAGCCACGTTGACGGGTAAGTCTTGCTGAGTAATTAGTACTTAGGGTTTGGCTCGTTATGTTTTTGTGCAGGTAGCACCTTCATCCCCGACTCCACAGGTGGAGGTGGTCAGTGGGACGGCCAGCTTCCTTTTGGCTGGACGGCTCACTGGGAGACTGAGGAGTGAGCTACTCCTGTGTTCGCATTCTGAGGGCTTGGAATGCGGACTTCTTCTCGTGAGAGCGTGTATCGTTCCTTGTCGTAGTTGTCGTTGCTTCTTTTGGACTTAATCGTGCTGTAAACTCTTTAAAACTTCCGCGGTGCGACTCTGTGTTTTAATTCGGAGTAATGTAATAACTTTAAGACTTAAATTGTGCCTATTTATGTGCTGTACTGTTGCGTCTGTTCGTCAGCGCGGACCGACTCGATCCTGTGAAAAGCGGAAACGCTACAGCTAGCCACCGCCTCTTGCCTAAACGCTCCAGATCATCTCCTGATGGCGGTCCGAAGGTCGGCTACATCGTGGGGGCGCTTCTAGAATGGCGGTGGAATCCGCTGGGCTGGGCCTTCAATTCTACATTGTGGGCCAGTTTGCAGCCCACTGGAGGAAGATCGAGGCCTGTGGCCTCCTGGTGGGGCCGGCCAGCCTATGGTAGGGCCGGCCGTCCAAGGTTTTTCCCTGGCCGAGCTCACTTTCCTCCATATTCACTCCTGCATCTAAATATTCACCAAAACTTATGGAGTAGTATTATTCCTATCTACTATGCACAGAATCTTTGTGATATGCTTTTATTTACCCGTAGAGTGGCGGTCAAAACATGGTTTAACGACCGCCAACAACCTCCCCAAGCTTAAACTTTGCTCGTCCCGAGCAAACTCAACTCAGGGTACCGGCGGATCAGGAGTTAAAAAGAAGCGCCCCATGGGTAAAAAAGATACAACAACATACTCCCTAAACAGTGGTAAGTTTACGAGAGCACACCCTATTCATGAGTGTTGCAAAAATCGTGGAGCTTTTATGTTACACCTTGTCATGCAGCATTGAAAATTAGAACGACACTTTTGGACAAGTAAGCAATTCTAGCAGGTACGCATCCAGAGTTTTTATGTGCTGCAAGGTAAGGTGTAAAAATTCTTATTCGTTTTGGACGGCACTTCTCTTCCCATCCCTCATGTGAGTCTATTCCTACAAGCTTCACTCATCCTACCTTCTACCAAATGGGGCTTTGTATGTGGAGCTTGGTGAGCTTGGTGAGTCTCAATCAACATAGCAATTCCTTGTATTTTGGTCATAGAAAATGGTGTGATGGAGGGGGAGAAAATGAACTCACTTATGGAAAGGGGGTTTTGCAAACATTGGTCCTTTATTTTGCTCAAGATGTTTATGACAAGAACCTTATAGCCTTTGCTTTTGTCATGCAACCATGGATTTTTTTTTTGAATACTTCAGGGTGCAAAGGGGCTAAAATTTTGCATGATTTAAGGAAACATTTTAACATATTCTTGATCTTTTGAATGGACCAATGATTTTACAAACTCTGAAAAATGTTTGGTTAATTTGTCCAAACATTTCCCTTTTTATTTGATGGAAAGAAATTTTCAAAAACACACGCGAAGGAATTATGACCAAAATTAGAAGTGCTTAGTTTCAAGAGTATATTAAACCTTAACTAAACTCAATACATAAACAAATGGCTATGAGTGGGGCTGTTTCGAATATTATGATATGGCTCTGGTAGGTAAATAAATCCTCACACTAAGAGAAGTGTGTCAAAACATAAAGTTTTAGGTACTTGCAGCAATTCAAAGAAAAACATCTCTGGATGAGACCATGCTACGAAATTGCAACAAGACCTAATCATGCCATATCACAATCCACAATGCTCAGACTTGTGTAACAAATGCAACACACAGAAATAAGCAAGACTCATGGTGTGATCATGCTCAAATATAAATAACACATATGCCAGGAGTAGAGGTTGCATCTATGCGACACATGGGAAGCTAATTTGGAACTCGATCATCATTTCCCTTAAGTGTAGCAATTCACCAAGCTAATTTGGAACTCGATCATCATTTCCCTTAAGTGTAGCATATATTCGAAACAGGGAGTTTATTGTTTATTAAGAAAGTTAGAAATACTTACCTGGGGTCCTTCCCACGCTTGAGTCTTTACAAGACTCGAGCTAGTGTTGAACTCCTTCTTACCTGTCGGTCCTCCCCAAGCTTGAGTGTTTGCAAGACTCAAGCTTGATTAGAGCTTCCTCCTCCTTTTTGACCTTAAAAAAAGAATGAGGATGATACAAGTGGCTAGCCCCTAATGGACATCGCCGGGAACCTAATATTTTTATTGTTTTTATAATTTTTTCTCATTTTTATTTTGTTTTTGTGGTTTATGAAAGGAAAAACAAGCGCTAGGCCTAGCTAGGATAACGATTGGGATGGCCTCCCCAATCGGAGGGCTCTTATTTTTACGTCTTGAGCTAGACGTTCTCCATGTCGTTTAGCTTGTTGGACCTCGCTTACTGGAGAATCTGGCGAGGTTGAGGTTCCTTCTTTCATCCGCCACACCTTGATTGTCTTCTTTGTGCTTGTGGCGGCGACCGTTTCCTTCTTAGGTGCCTTTATTGTACTCTCCTCGGTCGACACCTTGTCTGCCTTCTTCTTCTTTGAGCGCCTAGCTCTCCTCTTCTTAGGCGATTGTGATTCGCCTACTTCTTGCGGTGGAGGAGCGAGAGGGGCTCGCGGTGCCTTAGGCTGCTGGGGCATCCTCCCTGGAGTCCTCCAATAGTTGGCTGGCCTTCTTTCATTCTCCCTTGTGTTGGCAGTCCTAAGGCCTAACAGAAATTAATCCGCAAGCGTACGGATACCGATATAGCTTTCACCACAAGGAGTATTCCTAGGGTATCGAATCCACAGGGAACGAACAGTGTACTAATAACTCTATCCTAGATAAATTATCCGATCAAGGTGGCACAGGGGAGCAAGAGCGCAACAATAAATAAAAAGGTCTTCTGGCCAGGTAATCTAATGTCAAGGAGCTATACAGCTGGGCAACTTGGTATGGTCCTTTCTCTATTATCTATTTCGGGGCACAAACGTGCCAAAGCAGCAACCCGAGAATTAGGTTCAACTACTTTGGGAATCCGCCTGCTATTGAAAGCCCTACAGACATGAACCCGGACGTGGTGGATTACAGAGACCGGTACGCCTGTCACACGTACTCGCGGCTACCATCCTCCGTGGGGTTAAGAGCAAATCAGGGATAACTCTAGGTCTAAACACCACGTTTACACCTATCGTCACAACTAGCGAGGACATCCAAATAAGCTAGTCTATGCAATAAATAAATAAATATTTAAAGCATACCTGAAACCCATAAATAAATAGAGAAGAATACCATACTTTATTGCCCGACCGATAATCTCCTTACATGCCCGGCCTGGAAGACTCGAACGACTACTCCCAGGCGAGGAGCATACCCGAGGCGCCGAAGAAGTAGAATCCTGGCATTCCGGGACTACTCACTCTCCTAGCCTCTCACTCACTCACTCACTACCAGCAGCGCTTCGCTACTCACTAATGACTAACTCAAGTGTATCTCCAGGTGCGAGTTGCTCTGAAGCTAGCCGGGGGTATTTATAAGGTCTTCATGTCGGTGTGCATCTTATAGCCGAAGATGGAGTGGCGGTGGCGCAAAGGTAGGCCGGCCGGCCTAGTAGGGTGGCCGGCCGGCCTTTGATTATGGCGGTTCGCCACCGTCTTTTGTGTGGACGTCTCAGATTCGCTCCTGATGACGGTTCGGAGGTCGGCTACTTGATGGGGGCGGCAGAATTGGAGTGGCCTTCAAGTTTAGGCCCAAAAGCCTATGTTCTAGAATAACGGTTGTTCCTTGTTGGGCTGGGCCTTGAATTCCACGTGGGGAAGCAGCAAAAGGCCTCTGGAAGGAAGATTGATCCCATCGGGAGCCTGAGTAGGCCGGCCGGCCTATGATTGGGCCGGCCGGTGGGCTTTGGCCCTCTTTTCCTGTGATTTTTCTCCATATTGCTCCCTGCACTCAAATACTCTAACAAAACTTGTGGAGAGCCATTAGCAATAAAGATTGTTCGTTTTATCCTTGTTTGATGGCTTTTATTGAATGGTGCTGGCGGTAAAATTTGAGTGATAAGCACCGCCAACACCTTGCCAGGTAATTCCTCATGTATGCAATGAGCTTGTCTGGCTGCGACAGGTAATTCCTCCCAAGAATGAGAGGGGTTCTATCATCCACCTCCATGTCGAGCACATGAAATCAACGGGGATGAAGAGGTTTCTGACTTGGACTGGAACATCTTCCGCAATCCCCAAGGGTAGGCGTAGTGACCTGTCTACAAGCTGGAGCCGCATAGTCGTTGGAGATAACGGATGGTTTAACCCATCGTATATCGCCTTCGGCACGCTCACACTTGCTCCCAAGTCACATAATGCCCGAGCGAAAACACCGGTCGTTGACCAAACACGGGATGGCCGGACATCCGGGATCCCACCTGACCACATCCTTGGGAAGCGTGGCTTCCAAGTCCTCTCTTCACACCTGATGGTTATTGCATTTACACTCTCCTTGGGGTTGACTTCTGGTTGCCCAGGAAGTTTTCCCGCACGAGGAGACTGCACAGCTGAAGCAATTTGTGCAATTTGCGTCTCTAGCATCTTGTTATGGCCCAGCTGATTTTGGAGAGCAGTGCTGAACGATTCTAGCTTAGCATCTATGCTCTCTAAGGCTTTGTCTGTAGTTAGAAACTTCTTACTAATGCTGTCATTGATCTTGACCTGGCCGAGAACTAGATCCTTGATAGAAGGCTCATAGCAAGAAAGATTACCATTATTACCTTCCTGATTCTTGTTGATTGAGAGGTCGGGCCTGAGTTCCAGTCGTAGTTGTTCTGGGAGCAGTACCCATTGCCATTGTTGAGGAAGTTACATTCCTCTTTTGCATTTGGGCAATTTATGCCCATGTGCCCAACGTTGCCGCACTCTTCACATGTCATGCGGGAGTCTGCAACTTGCAGGTCCTGTGGAGAGTCCACCTTGCGGAGCAGCTGATCGAGCTTGATGGCGAGCATTTCCGTCGTCTCCACTTGATGCACTCCACGGGTCTTGGTGGTAGCCGTTTGGCGTTCACCATGAGTCTAGTTGGCCACCACCTTCTCAATCAGCTTCTTAGCGTTCTTCACGCTAAGGGAAAAGAAGGAGCCGCCTGCTGCGGCGTCGACGTGCTCTCGAGCGGACGGCCTCAAACCGTGGTAGAAGCTCTGAATAAGGAGCCATTCCTCCATGCCATGATGAGGGCATGAGAGAACGTACTCCTGCATCCTATCACAGGCTTCCGCGATCGACTCATCTGCGAGCTATTGGAAGCCCGAAATCTTGTTTCGTAGGGCAGTCGTCTTGCCCGGCGGGAAGAACTTGGTGAGGAAGGCATTGGAGCATGCCATCCACGTGTCGAGGGATTCTTGGTTCGCATAGAACCACTGGAGAGCCTTCCCCAACAGAGAGAACGGGAAAAACTGCAGTCGGATGGCGTCCTGAGGTGCATCCTTCATGGCGAAGGTGTTGCACGTCATCAGGAACCTCTAGAGGTGAGCATTTGCATCCTTCGACGGCTTCCCACAAAAAGGACTGGCCAAGATCATGTTGATCAAGGCCGGCTTGAGCTCGTAGACCTTGTTGGTGATGCGTGGGTTGGGTCCTACGCGGATGTTCTCCGTGGTTGGTAGGGAGAAGTCATTGATCGTCTTCTCGACTGGATCGCCCATGTTGTTGTTCGTTGACGAAGACGGAGGGTGATCAACAGTCGGTAAAAGGGATCCTTCAAGAGCCAGAATGTTCGATCAAGAGTGGGTGGGAGGAGGGGTAAGCCTGGCCCTCACCCTTCTCAAGAACAGTTCGGGATCTGGGTGGAAGTTTTCTGGTAGGTCGAAACCAGTCATGCACCGTCCTGTTTAATTTTCCACAAGAAGAAAACAGGACAAGGGTAAGCCCGCAAAAGTTGATAATTATTTTCTCATAAACACAATGCATTTATCTAGAATCCTAGCTGCTACTTCCCCGGCAATGGCGCCAGAAATGCTTGTTGGCGGTTCTTATGCGAGTAAATTAAATTCATTAATTTTGCAAGCGAACGGATCACCATTGTAGCATTTCACCCGGGAGTATTCCAGGGTTATCGTATTTATATTTCCGCAGGGAAGTAGAGCGAAAGGAGGCTGAATAGTAACAATGCATTGCACAATTTAGAGAAAAACAATGTATCAGCTATACTTGAGATGGGGTCAGGTTTGCATGATAAATAATGGTTGGCACACACCATCTAATGCTAAGTGATAAAAGAAATAAAAGCGTACTATACATTTGGGAAAGCAACGAGTTATAGTCAAAACTTTCTATGTGTTTATCTGTTATTTACTCTTCCTAGCAGTTAAGTCTACAAAGATTATCTATCATAGCTAAGCTCATACACATATAAATCATGTCGTTTCGGGGCACACGCGTGCTAGGATATGTGAACCGATGCTGCTAGTTCATCCTAGGGAACCGTACACTATAATTAAGACCCTGCATGTCCAACCCGGACGTGATGGATTACAGAGACCGGTGTAGCTGTCACATACACTCGCAGCTACCATCCATGGGGTTGGGTGCCAAACGTGCATAGGCCAAGCTCTAAGCTCCATGCTTACAACCCACCTAGAGGAACTACTTTTGATCAACGGAGCTGTCCTATCTAAGAATAGAGCACATATTTCACCAAGCTCGGACGCCATCTCCGACGGAGGCACTCTCTCGTACTCTTTAGACAATAATCACGAATCCCACAACAAGACTTCTACGAGCACTTACTTAACGGAATAAATAAACTAAATAGAAAAGGCTACTAAAAGAAATAAACAAAGATAAAACTAAATAAAAATATATTGAATAAATAATATCTCTAAAAGAGTTAGGATGCAAAGGGCTATACAAAAACTCCGAGAAGACTCCGGAAGCCCGAGAGAGCTCTCACTCTACTCTACTCTACTCTAACTCCCAAAGTAACTACTAAACAAGAAGTGAACACTTGGATGAAGTGTGGTGCCAGTTGCTTCTGCAGCCGAGGGTGCTATTTATAGCCTCTCCATGACGGTGGGGCTTATATAGCCGAAGCTGGAGTGGCGGGGCCACCAAGCTAGGCCGGCCGGCCAGGTAGGGGGGCCGGCCGGCCGTCCTCTGTGGCGGTTGGCCACCGCCTCTTGCCTGAACGCTTCAGATCGTCTCCTGATGGCGGTCCGAAGGTCGGCTACTTCGTGGGGGCGGCAGAACTGCAGTGAGGGCCAAGTAAAGGCCCAAATGGCCCACCTTCTAGAATGACGGTGGAATCCGCTGGGCTGGGCCTTCAATTCTACATTGTGGGCCAGTTTGCAGCCCACTGGAGGAAGATCGAGGCCTGTGGCCTCCTGGTAGGGCCCGCCGGCCTATGGTGGGGCCCGCCGGCCAGGGTTTTTCCCTGGCTAGGCCCACTTTCCTCCATATTCACTCCTGCATCCAAATATTCACCAAAACATGTGAAGTCGTATTATTCCTATCTACTATACACAGAATCTTGGTGATATGCTTTTATTTACCGGTAGGGTGGCGGTCAAAACATGGTTTAACGACCGCCAACACTCTCCTGCTGGTATTCTGTTTTTAAATAGTGTTGGTGCTCATTATGATGACCTTTTAGCACTAAATTCTTTTACATGTCGATAGTAATTCACCATATTCTATTGATTATTACCACTAATCATGATGTTTTGCTCTTTAGTGTCTTTTTATGTTTTTGTGTCATTTGAGGCGAAATACGACTTTTTTTTAGATGTGGCAAAATACGACATATGATGCAAGCGGGGCGAATTATCAATCAAATACGGCCCATGGTGCCTCAAGCACTCCTTGGACGTCCATTAAGCCCAACACGCAAGGCATAATCTCATTTTCTTGGTTTCTACATCTTCTAAAAGGCTCATCAAAATATTCCCAAAATCTAGAGATTTTCGCAGAGTCCCGAACAACATCTTGTGACCAAGATTTGGAGTTCTAGACGACCTCAAATGCTAAGCTGTTGAACATCAAAGTTCAAGATCTCGTCCAGCATGGCCTTTGTAGAAAGGAATGTTAGAGTGCCTTCTTCCTATAAATATCTGTAAGGCTAGCAGGTAAGGTTTTGGTTCTGATAAATGAAAACATAGACAAAATAAACTGTGTTTTGATTGTTCAATATTTTCTTAGAAAGTGATATAGGTTCATTCAACTTAAAACAACTAGGATGAAGTAAACACTAAATTAGAAAGCCCGAGCGTGCAACAAATGATAACATCATGTTACACCATGTGGTTCGTAATATGAGAGGAAGTCACATATAAACGAGCTAAAAGGACTTAAGTTGAAATTTTATACAGAGCAACAACTAAAATGCAAACCCAAAATGGAAACTTTAAATTTATAAATTTATTCTATAAACAGATGAAACATCACTAGACAATTGATTATATTCCCTACACAGACATTACTCGTCTACGCACATTTATTCAACTTGAACCTAATGCTCGTGTCAATTCAGTATGAAAATATTGGTTTCAGGTTTCAGCTTGATATACATATGTAATCGATCAATGGAGTAACAATTACAATAGAATCTGAGGTATACTCCCCTATGGCCTAGCCATAATTTGAAGCCATATCATTCACATTAATGGATTGTTGACACATGACAGATAACGGAATTTATCCGAAATGTAACCTGATTGTTCTATATGGGAATGGAAGGAACATCTCTATACTTCTAAAATGCGTGCGGTTCTCCGCATCCTGATTGGCTGGTTCATTTCCACCGTTCATTTTCCAATGCTGCTACCGTCGCCGCCATTGTTTGATTAGCTTCCACGAGAAGCTTCATGATGATTCCTGCCGCAGGACCCGGTGCAGCATGCTCACTGCAACTGCTGCTCCCTACTGTTGCCTACCTGGAGCTGACTGTTGCCGAGCTTCTCTCCAAATCGCGCCCGCTCCTCACACGGAGCCATGCCGCTGAGCGCTGAGTGCTCCCGCATCAACTTCCTCTCCCTCCTGGACCTGCCACCCAGTTTGCCGCACCGCTGACGAGGCAGGCAAGATTTCCACCATTCGGGGCGCCTTGCTCCAGGGTCCAGGCACACTCCAGATGGAGCTGTACGAGCGGCTCAGTCAGATAGCCCAGCACCACGCCGCCCAGCCTCTGAGATCACCTTCTGGTTTCTTCAGGAGCAACATCGCGACGCAATCGTCTTAGATCAGAGCATACCTTGGCCACTAATTCAGCATCCTGCCATGCATGCTGTTCTTTCTTGGAGGCTGCAGCTCTGGGATTTCTAGCAGGAAAGGAATACCTGACTAATATAATTCTTGGACGTAGTAAGACGGTAAGAGGTTATTTTTCTCATAGATTTTGTATCGATATGTTCACTCTGAACATGCATAAGTAAACAACACCTATTTATGACAAGATGACACAACAGAAGCAACTGGTTGCAAATTTGCAACAGGGGTTGCACTGAAAGTGACCGAGTGATGATTGGTTTGTAAGACTGAAATAAAAACTTTGCAGCAAATTTTTCTGATGATTCCATAGCTTATTTTGCAGCAACCTGTTTGGAATGGATGACTGACTGCACTTTCGAGAAATAAGAATATATTTCATAATCCAGAGAAATAGTTAGATAGAAAATCATAAAAATGCATGTATAGCTTCATGAAACAACGGAATAAGAATTTAAACATAGGTGAGCAGGTAGCAGATTTCACTTCTGAAATGTATTCCTTTAGTATTTATTACGTTTAATAACTTTCATCCTACTTGCTCATGGTAGCAGTAATTTCAGTGGGTTAATAAGCTTCATTCTCTGTCTTTAATATTTAATTAGAACATACTAGTATGTTAAGTGCCCTCACAAATTTAGTCTAGGACATTTTAATGTTTTTTTTTTCAAGCATGGTAGAACAATGAGAGGTTGAATGGCATGAGTTAGTGTCTGCATTTCCATATTGGAACAATTTTGTTTTCTTACATCGCTACTCAATTACAACATGTATATCAGCATGCAAAGCATGATTAATTATTTCGTAGTTTCTTTACATTTATTTTCATTATTTTTCTTTTAGATTTGATATTGAAAATATGGTGAGCTTCACAATGTTTTTTTTTTTTGAGGAATACGAGCTTCACAATTTTTTTTAGATAATGGGAAAAAGAGTACCCGGCCTTGGCCTCATAAGAGGTTACAGCCGTTCATTACATAAACTGAAATGAAATCTCCTCAACACAACCAACATTCAAACCTTTTCGTTAGATGGTGTGACAGCAGTGATACGGATCACATACAGGTGACAGTTTGTATGATGGTTGGAGCCAAAGAGTCTAGGAGAGATTTTGTGAAAGATCACATCAAGGATTTTCGTTTCTTTTTCCTCGAAAACGCAGGAGAACTGCGTATCATTATTTCTTTTTCCTCGAAAACGCAGGAGAAAACGCAGGAGAACTGCGGACAGGCCAGTGGCCTGGTGGTACGACGCCAGGAGCGCGTCCAAGCCGGCGGGGGTTCGAGCCCCCGTCCCGCACCGGCCATGCTGCGAGGTCGCGCTGGCCTTTGGCGCCTGTATGCGCCGCTCGCGTCGGGTCCCGGCGTGAGCAAAGGGTGGGGACCACCCATATCAAAAAAAAATCATTATATTAAAAAGAAAAAGGGGACAAGAACCCGAGTACAACACACCACACGCACACATGATTTAGTTTACATTCAAGCTTTGACATAAGAATTTTCGTTTTACTGTTCCTTTTTTTTTTGAATGGAAGTGTTATAGTTACTATCGTAGGATATTCAGTAAATATCTTATGAATGGTTCATTACTCTGAATTTTACAGAGACATGCAGCATGGGCTATCTGGTGCGGCAAATTGCCGCGCCGTCTTTCTAGTGGATTCTAGTGAAGGGTTCAACTTTTTTTTTTTCCCTTCTGTTTCTCTGTATCAACTAAAAAGGTTTTGGTCTTGTTGTCATGTGCATGGTATAAGTCAATCCACGGTCCTAGTAATGAAGACCTCAGACTTGTGCTCTTGTCATGATAGACGTTATTTCTGTTTTATTCTTATTTTTTATGTTTCACATTAATTGAGTTCCTTTGCACAAGCTGGGAGGTATCGAGCATTGAAATTCAATATCGGTATCAATATGCTACGTGCTACTGTAATGTAATTTATCGTACCAAAATTCAACTACACTGCACTCTGATGTTTCCCCAATCTTCACATGAGGCCAACAGTCTTTATATCGACTTATATTTTATTGGAATACCCACACAAAGAAAAGAGTGAATGTGAATAAAGGTTTATTAACATTTGTTCCCTTGTGCCTGTACAAGTGGTAAAAAAGGTTTATTAACATTTGTGACAAGGATAAACATTCTAAATGAGCAAACAAAATTTGTTATACACTTGTGTATAACTTTGTACTTCACGGACCCATGTCTGCCGAAAATAAATGAACTAGCTTTGAACATGAACGGTCCGTACCACTGATGCTTCTTTATGAGCTAAACAACATATGGTCCCAATTCTTCAAGCAAATAGATGAAAGGTAGCTAGGCAGTGACTTTCTGGCTATGTCAGTGCCTTGTTCAGTCAGGTTTGCTTTTATAAACAATGTGGTGACATTCTCTCTCGCAACTACAGTCTTGACAGCTATTTCAGGGGCGAGTCCAAGGGGTGGACAGGGTGGGCCGCGGCCCACCCCCAGATCCAGCCCAACATGCAATTTCCACACTGTAGCAGTCTGAACAGTAGCGTTTTTCTTTTTTTTTCCCCTCGTTTTTCCCTTCTTTCGGCCCACCCTCACGAGCTCGGCCCACCCAGAGGCCCAACGCTAGACTCGCCACTGGCTATTTTTTCTAAACATGGCAAGTAGTGTTCACATAATGTCTAAAACTGATGTTAATTAGGCTCCTTATTCTAGATGGAAATTATGATGCGTGTTTAGCTCAGATAAGTATTGTTTAACTCCTGTTCCCAAGAGATACCCTCTTTCCAACTCACCCGCATGACCATGATCTAACCATATTCTTCCTATTTCACTCCAAGACCTGTTCGTTTGTATCTCTTACATTTATCTGCCAAACAACTCAGCTAAAACCAAAGAGGGTGAAGAACTGAAGAACGTAAGATCAATTGGATGGGACGCAGACGCATGGAGAAAGCAATAGGCTACATCTACCTCCAAATATTTTGAATAACAGGAATGGTCAAGAAAGTTGATGGTAAATCTCTCACTCTAGGTGGTTGCATCTCTCACTTCTGAGGGTAAATCAATCGAGAAGGCTAAAACTAGTTTCACTGTAGCTCAAGAAGGTTGATTGCAACTTGTGGCTCCTTCAAAGTTATGGGTATTATGTTGTTAAGGTCAAAGTATTCCTCAAAAAGATTGATTGCAGCTGGTGGGATTATGTTTTGGAAACCTCATATCATATTAAGATTCATTCTGGAAGCCTCATCTCAATACATCTATAGAAATGTTCTGGACCCCAAAAGGATAAATAAGTAGCGTCGGGGAATTTAGGATCCGGAATACATAAGGAAAGAATTCGTCAGTCTTAACCAAACATTTCCCAAATTAAGATTTTGTCTCCCTTTATAATTTGAACTAAATTTGCTGACTAAGTATTACTATTCTGCTTCATAATCATGATGGATATTCTTGCGACTCAATCACACTCCTTTTCTACATTATAGGGTCTTGACCACTGTTTATGTTTTGAAATAACAAACAAAATATAGAATGCAAAAGCAAAGCATCTCTGCAGGTCCGTGAAGAGGAACAAGCGCAGCTACGGTCACATAGATAGGAATGGGACACAGGCAAATACATACCAAGTCTCATCATTGATGTCGGATGACTAGCAGAGCTTCAGCTTCCTCTATGTTCCTACTCCCAATTGCTCCTAGATCCTCTTTTCGTCCACTCAAACTGGTTCTCCTTACCCCATCATTTACCTCATGGTTTTTCGCTCTCCCTATCACATCAATTTAAAAATCAGAAACCAAAAGGAAGGGAAAGGAGCATCCAAGAGCAATAGGAATGGGAGGCACTGGGAAAACACAGCTCTAAATCTTCTTCAATTTAGAAGACACTACAGAGGTCATGCTTTCCTCCATGTTCCCATTCCCAATGATCTTGGATCGACTCATTCTTCCTCTTCCCAGCTCAGCGTCCATACTAACAATTAAGGAAATACCAGATATATATTAAGAGTTAAAAGAGCTGAGACTTGAACACCAGTTCAATTCCTTTGGAGCTTGGAGGTATATATAGGTCTCTTGTTTAATGAGTTAGTAAATGAAATGACCTACTTGTTGCATCAAAGGAGTGAAGTACATAGCAGTTAATGACAATGGGACCATGAAACCTATCTTTTTAACTTTTGGTGCATGTCCGCATTTTTTAAAAGGGAGGTAATCTTCTGCTTATACAAGTTACAACATTGTCAGAAAACCTGAGGGCTGACTTCTTGCGATCTGAAGCCTTCATTTACACATGTGATTGTCCTCTTATCTCTTTATTTTGTTTTCACCTACTGCGTGATCCAACTCTTGTTTACCATAATTCTTGTTTAATTATTTGAGCTTTTGTTACAATCATTTATAGGACTTACCAATTGAAACATATATCTTCAGTTTAACTAGCGCCTGCTTGGTGAGCTGTATCCTTTCAATATCTTTGCTTCTTATAAATTCTCATATCTGATCCTCACAACTGGCACAACATTGCAAGCAATATTTTGTGACACCCCAATTTTTCAAAGCAAAAATAAAAGGAATAAAAATCACTCCGAATTAAAATTTTTCTCTAACTCTTACCTTGTCACGATTTTTCAAAAATAAAACTTTACTAAATAATTCAAACCTAGTTTCAAATCTGAAATTTTCTAAATATAAAAGTATGTGCTCAAGTGTTTGCTTTCATATAAAAATCAACTAAAATTTGAACCTTTCGAATTTCCAACAAATACAATCAAAGTAGATTAAATTTCCGAGATAACCTTCAAAATTTGAATTTAAAGCTGCATCAAAATTCACCATATGCATTTCGGAGTTTATTGTTTTTATTCTGAGCGCTTTTGGTTTTGTTCCCTCCTTTGTCAAATTTGAAATCCATTCAAATTTGATCAAACTCAAATCCCAGTAAAAAGAAAACCTTTTTCTTCCCTTTTGGGCCGCCCTTTCTCCTTTTCTCCTCACCCGGCCCAGCTTTCCTCTCCTCTCTTCCTTTCTGCGCCAGCCCAGCTGCCTCGGCCCAACCAGCCAGCCCGCCTCTCCTCTCCGTCTCGCTGATGTGTGGGCCCCGCCGTCGTCTTCCTCTTCTATCCGCAGCCGGCGGAGAAACCGGCGCCGCCCATGCCGCTCTGCCTCCTCCACCTCGTCTCGTCGCGTCGCCCACGTGAAACCGCACCGTTCCATCACCTCCGCGACGCTGTAGCCTCACCGCCCTCACGTCACCAGCATGGCCCCCTCGCCGTCGCGTCCCGTCAAGCGGGGAAAATATCTCGCCGGAGCGAGATATTTCCGGCCGCGCCGCCTTGGTTGAACCGCCTTACCGCACCGCCTTCGTCGCCTATAAAGGTCGACGTGCCCTCTCTCCTCTCCTCCGCACAAACCCAAGCTCCAATCCTCTCTCTCTCTCTCACCTCGAGCTAGGGTTCCGGCCACTTTCCCCCTCGTCGCCGGCGTCCTACCGACCTCCTCCGCCGCCGTCGAGTCCACGGTGAGCCTTGCCGCTCGTTCCTCTCTCTTCTCGACCCCTCCTTTTCCTCTCTCCCCTCTCGCGCGAGCATCCGCGCCGTGCACCGCCGCCCGCCGCCGCGCGACCCCGTCGCCGGCAGGCTTTCCGGCCGCGTCCGGCCTAGCCCTAGCGCGCACCGCACTCATCGCGCGTTCGCGCACCCGCACGGCAACACACACCTCGCCAAACTGCACTGCCGCGCGTTTCCCCATCGCGAGCCGCCGTCGCCGCTAACTCCGGCGAGCTCGTGCCGTCACTCCAGCCGTCCCCGTCGTCGACGCGTAGCACCCACGGCTCCGCCGTCTCGAGCCGCGGCCCGACGTCCACCCCTCGCCGAGCCTTCGCCCGCGTACGTGCTGCCGGCGAGCACGCCGGCGAGCCGCCACCGCGCGCGCCACCTTGGTCCACCGTGGACCGGTGGACCACGAACCCGCCACCGGTCCACAAGACTGTGGACATATTCCACAGCCTTTCCAATAAGAAAACAATTCCAAAATCCCAGAAATTCCGATGCCTTGCACATTTTGCAGATAAGCCCTCAATCTTTTCAATAATTCTATTTAGGTCCTGCCTTTTTACATAAACACCCCTATACTTTTCCATAATTACATTTGGCCCTTATCATTTTACAGCAAGACCCCTAAACTTTTCCATAATTACAGATAGGTCCCTCGATTCTTTCTGTATTTACAAATAAGCCCTGAGAACCTTTTTATTCTTGCAAATAAGCCCTCAGATCCCCTGGACCCATCTGTCAGCCTCTCTTTCTCTCAGGAAAATGCTGAGTGCACCCGGCTAGTGTACACGTACTTCCTTGCGAGCACATTTCTGATGTCAGAAAAATCCCACAAAATTCTTAAAAATATATTGAGCCATTCTAAACATCTTCCAACCATTGTCCATCTCAAAAATAATTAGGCTTATATCAATGCTTAATTTAATAAGCTTAATCCTAATTAATCATTTTCCTGACAAACTTTCAAAATTCATATCTTTTCCGTTCGAACCCCGATTTTGGTGTTTCTTCCGCCAAAATTCAACTAAAGTAATCCTCTATTCACTACCACCAGATCTACAAACCATCAATATCCAAAGTTCCTCTCTCATCCGATAAAAACTCCATATCGGCCAATCATACAAAATCCATATCGCCTATCACCAATGCTCTTTCATCATTTAGCCTAAAACCTACCCTAATCTTATCACCGATCTTTACTAATCCTACTTGTTCTATCATTGTCCTTCATTGGGAATTTATTGGAGTTGTCTGCTAGTTCGTATTTATTTGATCATGGTTTTTCGTTTGAACCATGCATTCATATCATGCATGATCTCGTGCACGTACCACCGTCATGCGTCCGACGCATGACAACTAACTTAGTAGATAATAGCTGGTCATCATTAGATAATATCATAATATATAGAAGCTCTTAAAGTGACACACCTTGCACTTTGTACATGTGTTGCATGAATCTTTATATAGGTTGCGACCTATATAAAGCTGAAGTGCTGCGAATGTACGTAAAAACACGTACACTCGCTCGTTTCTACCAGCACACACAAGCATGCTATCCTCATTACGTTTAGCATCCTACATTTACACCAAAAGCCTTAGTACTCGATGCATTCCTCCTAATTATAATAAAATCCCTTAAAGTAAAACTTGCTGCATCATACATGATTCGAGTCTCTTATCCCTCATCGATGTTTTATCGATTCTTGCTGGAGTTTCATTGGATCTTATTTCGCCTTTCTGATCTTTATTTTCTTTCGCGATAGTTTATTTATACGGTATGTTGATATGCGCTAGTTTACGCGAGATCCAAGAAAGAATCAGAAGAATTCAAGAAAGACTCTGAAGAACCCAAACTCAAGGACAAGTCGGAAGACACAAGCTTGGAGGAAAGACTTGAAGACATCGACTTCGACAGAAGAGTCTGAAGGCTAAAAACTTGAAGATTAGGAAACCGTTTTTCAGGCAAGCTCTGCTTCTCCTTGATCATGGTTGAACCTACTGTTTTCGCAAATGCACCTATAGAGCCTACTCTGGTACTATGCATTGCTTGATATTTTACTGCTTGTGTAGCTATGATCCTACTTGCTTGCAGATGTTGGTGCCATTTATATAGGCACTAGTATCTGGATCCTTGTTTACCCTTGTTTACCCGTCACCTTGATAACCCTAGGACAGTTCCATCATTCCTATGATGGTACGCTTACCTTGCTACTAGAATTGCTTAGGACCCCTCGCAATGTTCTACATTGCCACACCGTACTCACATACTACTTTTACAAAAGTGTTGAAATGAGTTTGGTGGTGTGTGTGATACTTTGGTTGGGAGTAGCACAACTGTGTTAGGTGATGATGAAGATGATGGGATGTGTTGGATCGCGGGCAAGGCCACTAGTGAATGGTTGATGGTGTGATAGACCCCTAGTGGGGGATATGGTGCTTGCCCGGCCACATAAGGACCGGTTCTCTCGACCGTAAACATAATGATTTCCGTACAACCACGGAACCTGAAATGGGCAGGACTTACCCTACCTTCTTGGTAATCTTGCAATACCACCTGGAGGCAGTAGAGGCAACGAAAGCTCAGGAAAAGGATTCGGGCCACGTACCCGTGATCCGGCTCGCGGAACCCGCTATTAGTTTCGGGAGTGCCGCATGTCCTGGTATCCGTTACAGGATCCTGTTATCTGTTACAGGAGCACGACGCACCCTGCTATCAGGTGTGCTGTGCCAGTATGTGACCTTTCAAGTCACAAGCCCCTGAGTGTGATTTCGTGGTGGAATTGCGAGACTACTCGGAGAAGATGGACTAAGCGTTGCGTGCCCCCTTGCAAAGGGTGCGTAGCCCGTGGGAAAAGCTGTACAACCTCTGCAGAGTGTAAAAATTCATCCGGATGGACATTGTCACGGCATATGACACATTATGGTCTTGCGCTCCTTGAGATTAGCCACCTCTCTTATCTCCTTGGCGTGTGAGTGGGTTTTAGTCAGCCCGTGATTTGGAAGTGTTGGCACGGATGCCAGGTCGGTATGACCCTTGAGGTCAGAAGGCCCAACTAAAACTTAGGAGCTGGCGGGAATGCTTCATACTCCCCCAGGGCCAACCAACTAAAATATTGACAAACATCTCTCAGTTTTATCTATGACTCCTTCACTTGCTTTAGTGAACCCTGCATAAAGTTTGCTTCCTGCAAATGAGCCATACAGTCTCCTCCTTGCTAATACCAAAAATGCATGTATACATACCCTTGTGTAGTGTAGGGCTTGCTGAGTACCTTATGTACTCACGCGTTTGCAATCGTTGGTTTAGAAGGAGAAGACTTCGTAGAGACGACGACGATTTGGTTTTCGGTTCTACTTCTCAAGACTGCTTGTGGCTTTGGGCCTTGATCTTCCGCTGTCTGCTTCACCATTAGTTGGTCGGACGGACTTGGATGGTTATAAATCCTTGTCGTACCGCCACTAAGGGTTTTATATAAGGTATCATACTTATTTACCTATTCGAAGTATGCTTTTGATTACCATATCTGTGTTCTTGTGCGTATCAGCTACTGATCCAGGGACTGATACTGTATGCACAACAGATTCTAGAAATGGGGTCTGACATATTTTAAGAAGAAGAAATATCCATTTCACTCCTTCTTATCTGCTAACAAAACTTTACTTGATTTTTGATCTCATACTATTTGATACCAGACAGTTCACACTTGTAAGTAGATATTGGTTTCACAGACGTGAAAGTCAGTATTCGCCAGTGTGACGTAGCTTCTTTCGTTCTCTACTATCTCCTCTCATCTCGTGTAGTCATCTGTCACATAAGAAGGGATTTGCGCAAGTTCAAAGCAAACTACAAATCGTGGCTCCTTATAAGGAGCCACAATTTGTTTTCCTAATTAGGCAAGCGTTACCACATGGCCGCAGCTGACGGGATGACCAGTGCGAACGGCACCCATGGCTACAGTAGGCTCCCTGAGTTCGTAACACTCATGGTTGACATCAATCCATATGCGCTATTGAGGACGACCTCCGCTACACATATGCAGGCTCAGGAGAAGATATATATATCCATCCATTCATTTTGAATTTGAGCGATATTTTTCCTTGCTACAGCACGAATTGAATGGATGGATGTATTTCCTGTCCCATATACCATCAAGACATTAAGGCCTCCTTATGTTATAGAACTTTATTTGTATTCTTCATTCAAGGCAAATCGTGCAGCCTACTGCAGGAATGGGAGGCATCAGGAAAACACCAAAAGAGATCCTGTCCATTTGTCCAAAGCCAGAGCAAATAAGAGTTTAGTTTTCCTTCATATTTCCATTCCTAAAACTCTTAGACACCCTCTTTCCCTTCCCGGCCAGCTCACCATCTGAGAATACGAGTACAAAATCCTCAAAGTGAGGAAGATATTGAACTGCACCAGTTTCCTTCCGTACATTATACAAAACCAAGCACTACAGATCCTTGCATTATGGCCTAGGACATTCACATAAATAGAAGACAGTGACACTTGGCAGTCAGCACTAGAAGATTGGGGCTTCTATGGCCGCCGGAACTAGAAGAGGAGTTAATTTAAAGAGTGAGAGACGGTGGAGGCGGTGGCGGCAGGAGATGGCGGTTGGGCCGGTGTTGGAGCGGGAGAGCTTGATGGCGACGGGCTAGTGCAGCGGGAGAGCTCAACGACGATGGGTCAACGTGGCAGGGTACGCCGCTGAAGACGCCGACCGGCCCCCCCTGATTTTCTCGTCCAGCTCCGCCACTGACCTTATCCACGAATAATGCACCACCAGGCTGAGCACTTCATGGATTAGCAATTTCTATAATTCCTGGAAATATTGTTTTTGTGGCTTCTCATAAGACGCTTTATCCATATAATTAAGATATCAAATTTATTAAGTTTTATTCTCTCTGCACTATTCCCTGTGGGCCCTAAACTTCTTTTTGCTATACGGGGGCTACATGTTTCTCAGGCTTACGTTTTTGATTTATTGGCTTCTCGTAATGCGCTTTAATCAGCACAAACAAGAGCTTCATCGACATGAAAATTATCATGAACTTCATACTTATGGTATCTTATTATCTGTAATTCACCTGCAAGTCCTTCGCATTTTTCTAATAACTACTGTCATTCATAGAGCAAGGTGATATACGCATAAGCCAAAAATTGTATAACTTACACCTGTTGGGACACAATGAAAAACGTGGTGCTATATATGAACCTTTGTCAGTGTCATCACGTCGGTCTTATGTGTGTCGTTCACCTAACATAAGCTATCTATTTATACACCGCCATCCCTTGGCTCCATCTTAGCTCTCTTTATCAGTATACTATACTATCTTGTGTCGTCCTGATTAAAACCCATACCACAGGATTGAAGATTTTAACTTCGCCTCATTATATTCATCCCACATGGCAAGTATACTAACATCATGCTATTTGTTCAGAATGTGCGGCGTCAGGAACTTAGCCATGGTACCTTGCTACACTCCGATTGCCAAGATGTGCCAACTGGCTTCTAGTCACTGGAAGTTGAGTAGTTTGTCGACTCCCGACGGCCCATAGATGGAAACCTCCCGTTTCCCAAAAAATAGAAATCCAACATATTTGACTGGCCTCAAGCAACTTATGGGCACGCATAGGCGGCGCTCTTTCTTCGCGCGCAGGGACTTCTTCTTGTGTGAGCTTCACGGCAATAGTGTTCGCAAGCATGGGCTTCTTTCTTCTTGTGTTGGCTTCAAAGACAGTAGCACATGCACGTGGCTTCTCTCTGGTTATGTGATTATGGGCTCAGACATGAGTGGGTGCCTGAACAATGTGTCGGGTGAACATTTTTATAAAGAAAAGTCGAGTTACTGATTTTTTGTAA
Source organism: Eragrostis nindensis (assembly GCA_012490785.1). Taxonomy (NCBI): domain Eukaryota; kingdom Viridiplantae; phylum Streptophyta; class Magnoliopsida; order Poales; family Poaceae; genus Eragrostis; species Eragrostis nindensis. Next base: position 106,429 of record JAAXCT010000072.1, on the reverse strand, counting down.
ATATGATGACACTACAAGAAAAAGGCCTTCTAGACACGTTTTTGTAGACGCGCTTTTGTAAACGTCAATACATCATCACCTAATGACGCTTTTTGACACGATATTGAGAACGTTTCAATTTGACACATTATTAGATACGCTTAAACATCATTAGTCAAATAAAAATGTTTTTGACATGCTTTTGACCATCAATAACCTTTTAGAGACGCTTCCAGACACGCTATTGAGAAATGATACGGTATTAGATACGCTTTCACCCGCGGTTACTCCTCTAAATACACTTCTTGACACGATATTGAGAACGTCTCAAAGTAACACGATATTAGACACACTTCATTCGTTAGTATCCCACGTAAAGACACTTATTGAGACGTTTTTGAGAAGGCATCGAAGTAATAGATACGCTTTAACCGTGCTTAGTTTCATATAAAACACTATTTGACACGCTATTGATAATGTTAGAGACACCAAAACATTTTGTGAGCATGGGTTAAAATAAATATATATCGAATTCTAGTCATAATTGCGTGTGAGATGAGTTGGTTAAGTGACTTCGTCAGAGATAAAGAGGTCATAGGTTCAATTCTTGTGAGCAGCGTTTGATAAATAAGTCTTCCTAATTAATAGGATATGAGGGGTGCAACGGAGTTGTTTCTTTTTTGCAATGTTCACAACACGTCATATAAAACGTGTCTACATTTCTTAACACACAATAATCCATAGCTATGGAACGTTTCTACTTCAATAGATACGTATTGTAATTGTATTTTTCAAAACATATCTATATATGTAGGTACGTGGAATAACGTCTCTATGGAGCATCGAAACCTTTGTAGGCACGCTTTCAAAAATCGTGTCTACTGAACTCTGACACGGCCCGCGCGAAGACGCCTCGGACACGCTTTGTGAAAACGTCTCTACATCCTGATAGAGACGTAATATGCGTAGCTAACCTATTAATAAAGCGTATCTACAGAGGATTTTTCTTGTAGTGTGAGTAAAGACATTAAAAATAAGTATCATAAAGCAGGCATGAATAGTTTGCAACCATACTCATCGCTTTGCTAAGTGATGACACAATATAAAACTTGGTCTCATAATCCCATATAATGATGACTCAACAGAAAAAGTGACAACTCATAATCCCATATAATGATGACTCAACACGATATGCTCATAACTCAACATAGAAAAAAAGGAGTTACTCATCACTATGCTAGCTAATGACCCAACATTGACAAAAGATGACTCATCACCCAGTATATTTATGACTCAGTATAAAAATGTGACTCATCTATTCTAATTATACTTGCCATTCATAGAGCTAAGTGCTAAATGCATCGAGAGCCAAAACTTTATAACTAAACACTTGTGAGATACAATAATAAAATGTGAACTGTGTTATAAACTTTTCGTCATTTACTTGTCTTGTGTCCTTCACCTAACTTGAGCTATCTATTTATACAACGCCATCTCCATGACTTCATCTCTTCGTTCCCTCTGTATGTACTATATATACAAGTATCTTGTTTTATGTCCTAATAGCTGAAACCTACACGACAGATCGAAGATTGAGACTATGCCATGGAAAGTGTATATATATCGATCGCTGTCTATTACCTGTGCCTTATGCTTCTATACTAGTTCACACCTTGCATCTTCCATGCAAAACATATGTACAACTGGGGTACAGCTAGAAGGATTAATGGTAAGCCACATCATCACTCAGCCGTTTTTTTTTTTGGTGATGGATTAGCCGTTGAACCGTTCCGCTGCGACTCTGAAACATATGGTTCAGTTGAACCGTTCAACCTTAGACCAGGACGATGAAGGAATGTCCTTTTATATTTATCTGAAACATGGTTCAGTTGATTCTGCGAATGAGCGGCAGCTGGAACATAGCCCTCAGACGGGCGCTGCTGATCCCCGCGCGCGCGCCAGGACGGCCGCGCGCGCATCAGCCCCTGAGCCCTCCAGCTTTCATTTTTTAGAAAGTTTCATTCCCATCATCTTTCCATTTTGGAATAGTTTCGGTGCAACTTTTCTAAAAACTCGAAACTTTTCTAAAAATTTTTTGTAACAAAAAGTTTCGATGCAATTTTTCTGAAAATTTTTATCTCAAAAAGTTTCGTTGCATCTTTTCTGGAAACATTTGTGTCAAAAAATTACAACAAAACTTCCTACTCTAAAACTTTTTTCCCACTCCAGACCCCACCCACGTGCGTGCCCGCTGCCCGGTGCCCCTTCATGCGTGAGGAAATAAAGCAGGCGGGCCCCGCCCCTGGCCCCACGCGCCAGCACCAAGACACGCGCCGCGCGCGGACGGAAACGCGCGCGCGTGTGAACCAGGTTTGCGCCCTCAGACCTGGTTATTGCTATACACGAGCACATCTGGGGTGCGCTGTGTAGCGTTACCACTTTTCACAGGATCGAGTCGGAAGTGCTGATGAACAGACACAGATAGTACATCACATAAATAGCTTAAATTTACATCTTTAAGTTATTACATTAAGTCTGAAATGATTTAAAACATGAGATTAGCACAGCGAAAGTCTACAGAGATACAACAACTACAACACTCGACGATACTTGGCCGCACATCGAAGCCCTACAATGTGGACCAGGAGATGCTCACTGCTGGAACTCCACCAAAATGACAGCGGAAGCAAAAACAAACCTGCACAAAAACATAAAGAGCCAAACCCTGAGCAACTAATACTCAGCAAGACTTACCCGTCAACATAGCCAACTACAGCCGACTCCTAGTATGCAAAGGCCACAAGGGGTAGGCTGACTCAAACTTGCGAAAGCAGCACTAATTACTGAGTCTTTATTTTCAAGTTTTAGCTCAAGTTTAGTTTTAATCCAATATCATGTGTGCAGCTAAAGCTATAACAGGCAAGTAAAGTAAACAACAGTAGTACAGTTAGTAAATAGTACAGTAAATAAGTAGAGAAGTAATCATATATATATCATCATCATCAACATCATCTATAAACACTACGATGTGACGCAGTGAACAAGCGGGGTGCTCATATCCGAGAGCGGCGGCATCGATGTACATCCTGCAGGAGAAACCTAACCACATGACATATGCGCCCGCGAACAGACCATATATGGCAACCTTTCACAAAGCCCCGCAAGGCCGAATCGATCTGCTGCTCCCGGTCGAAGTCTTGGGCCCATCGGAACACCTGGCCCAGCCGTCGTCCATGGGTGGCTCCCCTCATTCCCCCATAGCAGCAGGCGCCGGCTCGTCCCCACGATTGCTAGGCTACTCAGTTTACTGGGCCCATAAACACCAGCATGTGAGGGGGAGGAGGACGACGTGCGCAAGAGGCTCACCTTGATACCGCGGATCTCGGCGGGGGACAAGGTGTCAACGACGAGGGTTGGGAGGTGGTCGGCGATGAGGAGGCGGCTTGGTGGTGGACGCGCGGCGGCGTTTGGCGAGGTGGAGGTGCGCGGAAAGAAGACCTCGCGCGCACGAGCTTCACTGGGTCGGCGGGGTGCTCGAAGGCCTAGATCTTGACGACGTCGAGACTCGGTGGGTGAAGTTCACCGGTGGGGCACTACGGCGGCTTGCCGACGATGAAGGGGGGAAAACTTCAATCCCTGCAGAGGAAGCTGCGGAACGGTGAATCGGTGAGCAGAGAAGGTGCGCAAAGTTGTGGCTCATCTGCTTGAGCAAGAAGGCGTCGATGAGCTCACCGGAAAGAGTGAAATCGGACGGCGAGGAAGCTCGCGCGGCCGACCTTGAGGAAGACGGCTCGCGCGCAGGGCTCACGGCGAGAACTGAAGGGCGGTGGCCAGGACGAGATAGAAGGTGCCTTGGCGCAGCTCTTGGCGGCGTAGCTTCGCTGGAGACAACTCGTCGGCGGCGGACCGCGCTTGGAGCTCAAGCTTGGCCGGCAATGGCGAGCGGAGCGGGATGGCGGCGGGATTGGGGAAAGGAGGCGCTAGGGTTTTGAGTTTGCGGAGGCGGCGGGCAAGGGAGAGGCCGAGAGGGAGGGATGGGGTGCGGGTCTTATCCGCGGCGTACGGGCGGTGCTGGCGGCGTCCACCGCCGGTGATGGCCAATGGAGGAAGGAGGAGTGGGGATAGCGGGCCCGGCGAGTTTTTCCATTTTCCAGGAATTAAATTGAGCAAAGTTCACTCATTTATTCAAGGTACTTCCCTTGCTCCGAAAATCACCAAAAATTCTGGGAACATCGAGTGAAGATCCAGATCCAACTTTGCTTTTGGGTCTATGCAGTTTTGAGCTCCAGAATTTGAACTAAAAATTCAGGAACACAGAAGTTTGTGCTCATTTCACTGAATTTTTAGAGGTCCTTCCAGAATTTCAAAAATCATGTAAAAATCTCCAAAATTCTCGTTTCGGAAGGCTTTCACAGGAATTTTTGGTTGGGTCAATTTGTTATTGGAATTTTTGAATTGTTTCACAAGCTTAGGTTTGTTATTTGTTTGAAAATTTGAAATTCGAATGCAGGAAGTATGGTTTCTAGTTTGATTCAGTTTGGAGAGTGATTTGCAGGTGTTTGGGATGCAGGTGACACGGGGTGTCACAGCCCTGCCCCCTTAAAGGAATCTCGTCCTGAGATTCAAGAAGAAGAAAGGAGGAAGAAGGAAAAACGACGAACGAAGAACAAAGATGTAAAAACGGAAGCAATAACCAAAAACTCACCTTGAAGGTAGAAAACCCGAAAAGTGAGAGTGTAGGAACTCCTCTTGCTCCCAAGTGGCCTCAGCCTCAGAGTGGTTGCTCCATTGCACCTTATAGAATCTGATCGTTCTGTTCCTGGTGACTCTGTCCTTCTGATCAATCACCTTAATGGGCTGCTCGGGATATGCAAGATCTGGCTCAAGCTGCCCAACATCACTGATCACCACATCTGCAGGAGCCTTTAGACACTTCTTCAACTAAGATACATGAAAAACGTTGTGGACACCCAAAAGGTTTGGTGGCAGCTCCAAACGATAAGCAACGGGTCCACACTTATCAGAAATCTGAAATGGTCCAATGTATCTTGGGGCAAGCTTCCCTCTGACGCCGAACCGACGTACACCCTTCATAGGAGACACGCGAAGGTATATGTGATCACCAACTGCAAAGACCAATGGTCGGCGTCTCTTGTCTGCATAGCTCTTCTGTCGAGACTTAGCAGCTCGCAAGTTGGATTGAACAAGCCGCACTGTCTCCTCAGCCTCTGTCACAAGGTCTGGCCCAAAGGTGACTCGCTCACCAGACTCAACCCAATTAAGGGGAGTACGGCAGCGATGTCCATACAAGGCCTCGAACGGTGCCATCTTGATGCTCTCTTGATAACTGTTGTTGTAGGAGAACTCTGCTAGCGGTAGACATTCATCCCATTTCTTGCCATGAGTCAGAACATAAGCACGGAGCATGTCCTCAAGAATCTGATTCACCCTATCAGTCTGACCATCTGTCTGAGGATGATAGGCTAAACTGCGAATAAGCTCGGTCTTCAAGGAAGCGTGCAGTTGCTCCCAGAAACGATTAACAAACTGCGAGCCTCGATCAGAAATGATAGTCTTGGGCACTCCATGCAAACAGACAATCCAAGAGATATAGAGCTGAGCATACTTCTTCACGTTGTAACGAGTGTGCACGGGGATGAAATGAGCCACCTTGGTCAAACGATCCACAATCACCCAGATGGAGTCATGATTCTGAGACGTGAGAGGCATTCCAACAATGAAATCCATGCTGACATCCTCCCACTTCCAAGCAGGAATACTCAAAGGCTGCAATAGACCAGCGGGCTCCAAGTGATCTGCCTTGACCCTCCTGCAACTATCATACTCAGCAACATAACGAGCAACTTCCCGCTTCATGCGGGTCCACCAGAAACGACTCCTCAAGTCCTGGTACATTTTGTTGCTGCCTGGGTGGATCGAGTACTTGGACAAGTGCGCCTCATCGAGAATCTTCTTGCGCAACTCAAAGTCCTTAGGTACCACCATTCTGTTCTTGAACCACAGAATGCCTTCATCATCCTCCCTGAAGCACTTGGCTTCACCATTCTTGAGCTTCCTCCTGATGTGACCCATGCCAACATCTTTCTTCTGCGCGGCAACAATCTCATCGCGCAAGATCGGAGTGAGTGATATGTTAGACAAGGTGCCATAAGGATACACTCGAACACTGGACTCCTCCTCTGTGGCACAAGTAGTGGTAAGGCAATGACAATGAGCATTGCGACTCAATGCATCAGCAACCACATTCGCCTTTCCTGGATGATAATGAACCTCCAGATCATAGTCCTTGATCAAGTCCAACCATCTCCTCGGACGCATATTCAGATCAAGCTGAGTAAAGATATACTTGAGGCTCTTGTGATCTGTATATATATGCACCAGATTTCCCAACAGATAGTGCCGCCATACTTTCAAAGCAAGTACAACAGCTGCAAGCTCGAGATCATGAGTGGGGTAATGCTCTTCATGTCGCTTAAGCTGTCATGAGACATAAGCAATCACCCTACCATCCTGCATCAGCATACAACCAACTAGTACCAGAAGCATTGCAGTACACATCAAATGGCTTGGTGATATCAGGCTGTGCTAAAACTGAGGCTGTAGTGAGAAGCTTCTTCAGAGTCTGGAAAGCTTCCTCACACTACGGACTCCACACAAACTTTACACCCTGCTTGAGCAACTCTGTGATTGGCTTTGAGATCTTAGAGAAATTCGGAATGAACCGACGATAGTAACCAGCCAACCCAAGAAAGCTGCGGATCTAAGCGATAGAAGTGGGAGCCTTCCAATTCAGGACATCCTGCATCTTGCTGGGATCAACAGCGATGCCCTGTGTTGAGATAACATGGCCAAGAAAAGGGACTTCATTTAGCCAAAACTCGCACTTGCTAAACTTAGCATACAGCTGATAGTCTCGCAGACGCTGCAACACAATACAGAGGTGCTCTGCATGCTCTTCTTTACTCTTGGAATAGATAAGAATGTCGTCAATGAAAACCACGACAAACTTCTCCAACTCTGGCATGAATACAGAGTTCATCAGATACATGAAGTAAGCCGGTGCATTAGTCAATCCAAAAGACATGACAAGATACTCATAGAGGCCATATCTGGTAGAGAAAGCAGTCTTAGGAATGTTCTCTACACGAATCTTGATCTGATAATAACCTGAGCGAAGATCAATCTTGGAGAAAACCTTTGCCCCAACAAGTTGATCAAACAAGATATCAATACGAGGCAAAGGATACTTGTTCTTGACAGTGACAGCATTCAGCGGCCGATAGTCCACACACAAGCTGAGGGCCTGATCCTTCTTCTTCACAAACAAGGCTGGACAACCCCATGGTGAAGAGCTAGGACGAATGAAACCTTTGTCCAATAGCGCCTTCAACTGACCTTCAACTCTGCAAGCTCATTAGGCAGCATCTTATATGGCCTACTGGAGATAGGTGTTGTGCCTGGCTGCAGCTCAATATGAAACTCCACATCTCGATCTGGTGGCATGCCTGGCAGCTCATCTGGGAATACATCGGGGTACTCACGCACCACCGAAATCTCATCCAGACTCCTGCCAAGGATCTGATGCACTGATGGTCTCGATGTGGACAACAGAGAAAGACATAGATTAGCCTTGCCATGAACAGGAGAATCCAAGTGAACCAAACGAAGAGAGATATCAAGAACAGCCTTGTGATACTTCATCCAGCTCATCCCAAGAATCACGTCTAACCCTTGACCTCCCAGGACAATGAGATGGGTCGGGTAGATGTTTCCAGCAAGATCAAGAGGTGCCCGACGAACAACCTGCTGAGTAACGATGCGGCCTCATGGAGTGCTAATCATATGCGGAGAGTCATAAAGAAAATCATCACAAACTGCTCCAATTAGCACAACCATGCCAAACAAAATTTAGAACATAATAGAGGGCTTCTGGACGGTCGTAGCAAGCAGCTACACATAGCCGTTCGAGCAAAAACAAGAGAGCAACAAGCCTTCCAAACAACAGACCCAAATCTGTCTGGACTGCAAGCAGCAGTCATAAAAACGAAATCTGGCGCTTCTGGAGGCGTCAAATGAGAAATGTCAGAAAGTCAAAGTTGTAGAAAACTTCAAGATCTTTCCAACAAGTACTCATGCGCCCCAAACAGATCAGCAGAACAGGAGATATCAAATTTTGAAGTTGGTAGACAGATTCTGGAATTTCCGACGAGACAGCAACAGATGGATTTTTGTTGAAAATTTTTTTTGTACAGAATTTCATGGTGAGTTTGAAGGGTGTTAAAGTTTAAGTTGTAAGCTTTCCACAGAGGATTTGTTCATCGATTTTGGCTCAACATTTTAAAAGTTACGCATTCTTGAAGTTACTTAGTCAGAAAGATATTATAGTGAGCTGAAATTTGTCGGAGTCTTTTATATGCCATGCATGCTCGACCTATACGTTCTCACCAAATAAAAAGATGCCAAATATAGCAGGCCGTAGACAGCAGTGGCAACTAAATCGCACTCGACAAACGTATTCTAGACGATCTATGCGCGAGTCAGTGTACCTGCAAGAAAACTACACATCGTCACCTCAAGCAACCTACATAGGTGACGTCCATCATTAAAATATAATGCATGGCTCATACTATCATATCCCACGAGTATGATATCTCGGGCCAGAACAACACATCCCACGAGTTCGATGACTCAGGCCAGAATACCACATGAGCCATGCAGGTCCTTACCTTCTTACCTGAGCGTCGGTGCGTCGTTACAGAAAAGTAAACAAACAACTCCTATTACCCACTGATATTCTAACATCCTTATATAGGGCTTTAATCGTTCCTCACCCGCACGTAGTTAGCTTTTCAAAAATAGGCCTTTACGTGCTGTACTATCCCCAACACGGCTGTAGCGTTACCGCTTTTCACAGGATCGAGTCGGAAGTGCTGATGAGCAGACACAGATAGTACATCATATAAATAGCTTCAATTTACATCTTTAAGTTATTACATTAAGTCTGGAATGATTTAAAACACGAGATACAACAACTACAACACTCGACGATACTTGGCCGCACATCGAAGCCCTACGATGTGGACCTGGAGATGCTCGCTGCTGGAACTCCACCAAAACGACAGCGGAAGCAAAAACAAACCTGCACAAAAACATAAAGAGCCAAACCCTGAGCAACTAATATTCAACAAGACTTACCCGTCAACATGGCCAACTACAGCCGACTCCTAGTATGAAAAGGCCACAAAGTGTAGGCTGACTCAAACTTGCGAAAGCAGCACTAATTACTGAGTCCTTATTTTCAAGTTTTAGCTCATGTTTACTTTTAATCAAGTATCATGTGTGCAGCTAAAGCTATAACAGGCAAGTAAAGTAAACAACAGTAGTACAGTAAGTAAATAGTACAGTAAATAAGAAGAGAAGTAATCATATATATATCATCATCATCAACATCATCTATAAACACACTACGATGTGACGCAGTGAACAAGCGGGGTGCTCATATCCGAGAGCGGCGGCATCGATGTATATCCTGCAGGAGAAACCTAACCACACGACATATGCGCCCGCGAACAGACCACATGGCAACCTTTCACAAAGCCTCCGCAAAGCCGAATCGATCTGCTGCTCCCGGTCGAAGTCTTGGGCCCATCGGAACACCCGGCCCAGCCGTCGTCTATGGGTGGCTCCCCTCATTCTCCCGTAGCAGCAGGCGCCGGCTCGTCCCCACGATTGCTAGGCTACTCAGTTTACTGGGCCCATAAACACCAGCATATGAATCAGTACATTCAAAACTTGCTCAACAGGGCCAACAACGAACGGTCCTTAATCAACACAGACGGGGCTACCACCGTGAAGGCCCAGCCTTCCCAAACCATCCTATACAAACAATCCCCGTCCGGTCTCCAACAATCCTATAATTCTTCTAGTACAAACCAATATGTCATGGTCCTACCATGCGAGTGGGACCTACCACTTGACTTCTACCGATCACTAGCAACTAAGCATAGCAGTGCTAACGATCAACCTAAGACCAAAATACTACTAACAGGGTAATCAAGGGTAATCAGGAATGTAATCCTAATGCAGTTCTATGGTTTCAATCAACTCCTATAAACCTAATGCACAAACAAACTAGACTCCATACATAGTGATAAAAGAAAAACGAAAACATAGGACAGTATGCACCGGGGTTTGCCTGGCTTAGGGAAGATGCTAGAACTAGTCAGCGAAAAGATCAGTCAGTGGCTCCTTCGGGGCTGCTCAGCATCATAGTCCTCCACCTGCTTCTGAATCACCTCGCGAACTATATGGCATGACAAGGAAATGCAAGTTAGATGCAATGAAATGATGCAATTAAGTATAATTATACTTTCGTTCGAAGTATTTCGTTCATTGACTCTCATTTAAGTTAATTAATAAGTTAACTTGAGTTGATTAAGCGGAAGTGTGCATTTCGGAAATACATCTATGTCCAGTGGCATTTTGGCGAGAGCACCACTGGAAGTAATTTATAGTGAAGTTTGACGATTTATTGAAGTATGGGTTATTTTTAACAATTTAAACAAGGCAGCAGGTTAAATAAATGATAAGAAAATAATTAAGCATTAACTGACAGTGGAAAAATGATCTGTAAGTTTGTAATCAGATTCTTTACAAGCATGCAAGAGTTTGTGATTTATTGATTTACAGAGAATTTATTATGATTTAAGCAAGACTTAACACTTATGGGATTTTACAGAAAATTGAGAAAGGATTGCATGCAGTTTGACAACTTTGTTGGATAGATCTGGGTACAAGGAGTCCAACAAAATTGGATTGGTATTTTTCTGTTTTACTTTCAATTTTATACGGATTTTACAAGTTTCAGCGAATTTCTGGAGAAATAAAGAAATCCGGGAAATAAAGAAAAAAGGAGCGGGCCACGGATCTGGGCTGTGCAATGGGCCACAAGGCTCAGGCTGGGCCGGGCGTGCCCACGCGCAGCGCGGCGGCGGCGGCAAGGTGGCCGTCCCGGCGACGGAAGAGGGAGGGGGAGGAAGACGACGCGCGCAAGAGGCTCACCTTGATAGCGCGGATCTCGGCGGGGGACAAGGCGTCAACGACGAGGGCTGGGAGGTGGTCGGCGACGAGGAGGCGGCTTGGTGGTGGACGCGCGGCGTTGTTCCGGCGAGGTGGAGGTGCGCGGAAAGAAGACCTCGCGTGCTCAAGCTTCACTGGGTCGCGCGGTGCTCGAAGGCCTAGATCTTGACGACGTCGAGGCTCGGAGGGTGAAGTTCATCGGTGGGGCACTACGGCGGCTTGCCGACGATGAAGGGGGGAAAACTTCAATCCCTACAGAGGAAGCTGCGGAACGGCGAATCGGTGAGCAGAGAAGGTGCGCAAAGTTGTGGCTCATCTGCTTGAGCAAGAAGGCGTCGATGAGCTCACCGGAAAGAGGGAAATCGGACGGCGAGGTCGAGGAAGCTCGCGCAGCCAGCCTTGAGCAAGACAGCTCGCGCGCAGGGCTCACGGCGGGAACTGAAGGGCGGTGGCCAGGACGAGATAGAAGGTGCCTTGGCGCAGCTCTTGGCGGCGTAGCTTCGCTGGAGACAACTCGTCGGCGGCGGACCGCGCTTGGAGCTCAAGCTTGGCCGGCAATGGCGAGCGGAGCGGGATGGCGGCGGGATTGGGGAAAGGAGGCGCTAGGGTTTTGAGTTTGCGGAGGCAGCGGGCAAGGGAGAGGCCGAGAGGGAGGGATGGGGTGCGGGTCTTATCCGCGGCGTACGGGCGGTGCTGGCGGTGTCCACCGCCGGCGATGGCCAATGGAGGAAGGAGGAGTGGGGACAGCGGGCCCGGCGAGTTTTTCCATTTTCCAGGAATTAAATCGAGCGAAGTTCACTCAATTATTCAAGGTACTTCCTTTGCTCCAAAAATCACCAAAAATTCTGGGAACATCGAGTGAAGATTCAGATCCAACTTTGCTTTTGGGTCTATGCAGTTTTGAGCTCCAGAATTTGAACTAAAAATTCAGGAACACAGAAGTTTGTGCTCATTTCACTGAATTTTTAGAGGTCCTTCCAGAATTTCAAAAATCTTGGAAAAATCTCCAAAATTCTCATTTCGGAAGGGCTTTCACAGGAATGTTTGGTTGGGTCAATTTGTTATTGGAATGTTTGAATTGTTTCACAAGCTTAGGTTTGTTATTCGTTTGAGCATTTGAAAATCGAATGCAGGAAGTATGATTTCTAGTTTGATTCAGTTTGGAGAGTGATTTGCAGGTGTTTGGGCTGCAGGTGACACGGGGTGTCACACGCTGTAGGAGAACAATAGAGATCAGCGGAAGTCCGTTTACTAATACAGCACCGCTGATAGTTTATGGTGAAATTGTGAATGACGCGGTGGTGGACGACCCAGTTGTGTATTGTAGGGTAGTCGAGGGCGAAGATGTGGAATGCACATTAGTAAAGGATGCAGTGGCAGATGCCACGGTAGTCAACAACGAAGTATGTGTGTATATATGGAATATGCAAAAAATATATATATATATCGTGATACAATTTTTTTTCCAAGCTTCACCTGCCAACATATATTTTCTCAATATCAGTCTCGAGCTTCGTATGAGTAAAAAGTTGAATATGTACCCATGTAGGTAGTACGTTGTACAGCAGGTCCATGTGCAATCACCACCAGATATATCCCCTATCTACATATATATACATTCTATCTACTATCAGCCTCCCAATTCTGTGCTGGTTCACACCTTATTTGGTTCTATGTGAAACACAGATACAATCGGGATATATAGAAGGATTGGTAGTAAGACACACGGTGAATCAGCCATTCATATGTTCGGGTGAGACTCTAAACTTAGGCCATACCGATGAAGCTCTGTCGATTATTCTTTTCTGCTGAGGTTCCGGTGCAGTATTGCTCTGGTTTGAAATGAGCGGCGTCAGGAACAAAGCCGTGATACCTGGTCCTTGCTACACCAGTATGGCTGCCGCGGAAAGTAGACGGAAACCAAAACAACGCGGAAGTCCGTGCACGCAACTGGACCAGCTGGCAACAGGTCATATAGAGTGCACCTTCACACTAGTTGGTACCCCGCGCGTTGCCGCGGGCGAGCCAGCTATTCATTGATAGGCAAATGCTGACGGTCGGTGACTAGGTGGTAAGCTGAAACGAAATGATGACACATTGATGTTATTTTTTATGCACCACCATTTCCGAAGCTTTGCAGATCATAAGGAGTATCACAATGCATCGAGGAGCCGTAGTATAGCCTTTTTTTAGTATGCATAGATATGGACAGATGACTCAGTTAGTCAGCGTTTTAGCTCAGACCAAACTTTTTGATGGTTACTGACTACAAAATAACCCACAGAATTATGAATCTTATTTGTCCAGGAACAAATAATATGTTTCCTCTAACATAGTCAATTCACAAATCACTACTGCTACATGCATATCAACAGGTATAAAGGCTAGCGACACCAATGGCTGCATCATTTTGTCCAGCTCCCCGCATTAACTGTTTATCATACAGAAAAACTAAACATCATGGTACACAAAGATAGTACTTGCCAAAATTGATTTATCGGAGAGGAATGAGGGGTCAAATTGCTCAGAGCATTTTCAATGATTTCAGAACTGCTGAACGTCTACTACTTGCCAGGGCTATCATGGGATGCTTCATCAAAATGAGAAAGAAATAAGAAGCCCGCATAAGAAAAATACTATAATGGGTCGACAACTTTAAAATCAAAACAAAGTAGGGATTAGGTAACAGCTAGACGATGAGCTGAAGTTATATTGAAGGAACTTAAACGAAAAATAAACTAACTATACAGCACTTCGCAGTCCGATGACCTTGAGGGGTAAAGGCGCAGCCTGCAGTTAGCCCTCAATCCCACCGTCCAACTCATTCTACGGCTGCTCTTTTTTCTGGCCTGCTTCCTTCCCCTGTTCTATCACTATCGCTGGGATAAAAAACAGCAGAGGAAAGATGCAAGAACTGAAAATACCAAATGAATACAGTATGCCATGTTCCAGACCACAGTACCATATAAAAAGTCACAGGCGTGATACATCCTAAATATGTTGAAGCATTTTTCTTGATAAATGGCCCCTTGCATCCTTCTTGCAAACCTGTATGACCTCCATAGGAAACAAACATTTCCAAGCCGTATCCAAATCTCCAAAATTCATGCCATACTTATTGCAAATGAAAAATATTCGTTGTATCAGGAAAGAGACAAAGCATGGTATGTTCAGAGAAAGACGTGATTATATGGCACATGAAAGCAAGACGTTGTAGTAAAATTTTATTGACTAACATCTTTGAAATTTTAGTAAAACTTACTGCTGAGACTTAGTTTTTGATGGGCCACGAACATGCAATCAGACGCAGGAGACAGGCCAGAAAAAGAACAGCCATAGGAGTTTTTTTTTTTTTGAAGGAAATACGCCCACAAGGGGCTATTATTATTCTTCATTGCTCCAGTTACAACAGCCAACATACATGAAGACCCTTACAGCATTGAGAAATTACAACTAGGACCATGTATGAGGCAAGGAGGACATAAAAGAAAATACAAATTACAACCAAGTCCTCAAAGGAATAACCTCGCCGACGCAGAGCAGGGAGATCACCGCGTCGTCTTTGGCATCCCTTCCACCCCAAATGAGGGAGCAGTTGGACTTCAAGCACGAGAGCAACACACGAAGACGCCTCCATCTCAACTGGGACCAGACGGTGTGAACGATGAGAAGAAATCGGCCAAACACCGCAGCAAAGATGGGAGAAGGCCTCATAGCACCATCTGATTGTCTCGTCGACGGTCCGCTCGACAGACGCCTCAAAAATGGTAACAATCGAGGTAGAAGAGGTCGCAGTCGTAGATCTAGAAGACGCAACACCGGACTCGACCAAAAGAAGGTCTCCCATCCAAGGATCAAGCCAAAGGCGATCAACCCGGACAGGAGAAACCCAGCGAACTCCGAGAGGCTCTGCACTTGAAACATCACAACCACCACCACTTTGCTGAACCACACATGGAGCAAGAAAGAAGAAGAAAGAGGAAGAAGAACACCCGTTGGGGAGGAAACCAACAGGGACAAAAGCCATCACGGCAACACCCTTAAAGGAAAGCAAGGAGCATCGATCCAAACCACGCCGGAGACAAATCGAGCGTCGGAGTCGACGACGAGGGCAGCAGCTGGAACAGAGCTCCACCTACAACTAAAACTAAAGCTACTAACTACTACTGCTAGATCTACAGGGCGGGACCCCTCCCACTCCACGCCGGCAAGCCACCGGGAAGGGAGCAGGAGGGGGGCCAATCAGAATCTGGAGGGGAAAACGAAGATCCGCAGGATGGGGATGACGCTACAGTGAAGAGCTTTCGGGAGGGGAGCGTGCAGTCAAGACCGGACTGGACTGTACTCAACAGCCATAGGAGTTGGAACTTGGACGGTAGGATTGGGGGCTAACTGCACCCTGCGCCTTTACCCCTCAAGGTAGAGGAGCCGGTTCTGATGAGAATTAATTAGCATTCTATTTCTAGGACAACCTTCAAACTGGAGGATAAATGCATATGAGGTTCGAAAATAGAGCACTCTGATTATGGACACAAACAAAAGGAATCTGTATGAAGAAAAAGTGTTGGGGGTTTTTTATATATATTGATGGAAGTCCCTACTAAAAAACTCATGAATAGGAAGCTGCAAGGTTGAATCTGTAACTGAACTTCCTGTCAACCTAAATCCTACATATTCCAGAACATAACCTATAGCTTAATCAATTAAAGTCGCGATCCAAATAAAAGATAAGGGGAAAAAAAAGGTTCAAGTCGGGTCTCCACTCGTACTGTGCCTCCTACAACGACATATATGATGGGTCCTAATGAGTCAATAGCTGTATGCAACAGCTCCAAAAAACTAAAGTTGGACCGCAGAATCTCCTGTAAAGAGAACATTATGCTGAACACATAAACATAAATAACAGCTGTGATAAATCCTAAGTGAGTTGGTATGCACTGACAGCAAATCAACTGATGCAAGACGGCTATTAACTGCAGAAGAAACATTGAAATGGCAGAGAATCTTGCAAATATGCTTGGACAATAATATTGATGTCGACAAAAGTACTACTAAAATAAGTTGGAAACCTGCAAACACAGAAGCACAGCAAGACCAGTTCTTGTTGTAGAAAACCATGCTTCCTCATGTAGCAAATGTACCTGTCCATGGAAAAGGTAGTTGCATTTAACAATGGTATTCTGGTAATCGTGGTCAATAAATGATTTACGGTTGTAGCAGTTGTAATCTTTTCCTTGTTTGGTACAATTTCTTTGAATGGAAAAATGGAAAATAGAACGAATTAGCTAAGGTTATATGTGCTTTCCTTGCAAGCAATTGCAAGTGGAGACAAAGATTCGGTAGTGAGGACATTTTAATACGGTAAACTAAAACATTAAGAATACAGGGAACACTTAGACATACGTAGGGTGAGAAGTCAAATATCATTTAGACAAAAGCCATTTGCAAAGGAAGTTGCTAGCTGCTACACCAAAACATTAATTCAGTTAGGTAATACGTCAAGAAAGAGTAAAGTGCACTAGCAGTCTTTAAACTTGTCTTGATGTGTCATCCTGGTCCCTAACTCTCAAAATAGGTATTCAGGTTCCTAAACTTGTTATAGTGTGTCATCTAAGTCCAACGTTCTGAAAATACCCCATATAGATGCCGATGTGACTGCTAGTGGAGCATGATTTGTCATATTTTTCTTCTCCTCAAATCCGTATAATCATCATAATTTGTGCTAGAGAACATTGTTTGACGTCATCATGACTTGATCACAGATAAATTTGATGTAAATCTGTGTCATACAAAGAGCCACATCATCAACATAATGGTATTTTCGGTATTTTGAACCTAGATGACATGCTTTAGCAAGTTTAGAGACCTATATACCTATTTTTGAGTTCAGTGTCACACCCCAAAATTCCTATTTTGGGAGAATCATTTTTGCAAGCTTTTGTTAGAAAATAAAATGAATTTGTTTTATGCGATGGAAAATGAATTTATAAAATGATAGAATAGATTAAAGATTTTAATGGTTGGATAATTTCTTGTTAAATTTCCTTGAAATTCCCTATATCATTTTCTCCTAATTCCTCAAATTTAATCTATCTCTTTCTCATTTCCCTTTTATTTCCATTGATTCGAAATTCATAAACTCCAGCCAGTCTATTGGGCCGAATCTTCCTTGGCCCATTGTCTTTTTCTGTCTTTACCATTTCCTTTCCTCCCTTTTACCGCCTGGGCCGGTTCTTTCTCCTTTCTGTCCCTGCGAGGCCCAGCAAGCCCAGCCGCGACCCACCTGGCCCAGCTCAGCCCACGCCAGCAGCTGCCGCCGCCCAACCCTAACCGCCGCCACGCCGTACGCCGCTGCCGCCGCCCTTGGCGTCTGAGCCGGGTCCACCTCGGACTCCACGTGCCTATAAAAGTTGGACCCCACCCTCACGCGCCGCCTTTTCCCCAATCTCGCCGCCTCCCGCGCGACAGCACGCCATAGCGCCGCCCAGAATCATCGCCGCCATTGCCGCCGCCGACACGAGCTCGACGCCCCGCCGTTCTGCGCCTCCCCGTCACTTTCCGACTATACGCCGAGCTTCGTGACGACGTGCCGCCCCTCTCCAGCTCTTCCCTGACGAGCTCTGACGCTCGGAGCCGCTTCCCATTGATGCCCATGAGATGCCGCCATGCATCGCCGTCCCGCTCCCCGTCCGACCATCTTCCGCGCTCGCAAGAGCCCCAGTGAGAATTCCCGCCTCCTTCTCTTTCTCAACGTCCAAGCCCCGTCGAGAACAGAGCACTTTAGCCCCGCCTAGCCGAACTCCGGCAAAGCTCCGGCCATGCGCCGCCGTCAATTCCACGGCTGGTCCTCATGGACCAAAGACCAAGCCCCAGCCAGTGGTCCACGAGTCTGTAGACTCTGTCTACCAATTTCCCAATAGAAAAATAATCCTAGAGAAATCCTGAAATACATCTTTGCACTTAGCCCCTGTACTTTATGTTATTTAACTCGCAGTTCATGCAGCCATTATAATCTTGCGCGATAGCCCTTGAAACCTTTTGTTTATTTACAGTTTAGTCCTCAGAACCTTCAAACATCATATCTTTGCACCGGTAACTCCGATTTAGGTGATTCTTGCGCCTAAATCTTCATCTCGTTGTAATCTATCCAACCATAGAGCTTTTATGACATGTTTGTACTGTTTGGTGTACTGTATTTATTTGTTTGTGCTTTTCTTTATCGTTAGTTTATTCGAATCGATAATGGTGTTGAGAAGCGGTACAAGAGTACGAAGAGCAAAAGAAGATCACTGAGCAGCATAATATGAACAGGCAAGTGTGAACATCTTGCTCCAATTTTGTACTCCCTCCGTTTTTATTTATATGACGTAGTTGACTTTTTTGTTGAACTTTGGCCAACAATATATAATTATGTAATTAGTTACTTAATATGAAATTGATATCATTAGATCAATCATTAAAAGCACTTTAAGATTAACTTATATATTTAGCTGTTTACACAAATATTTGTAGATAAGACGAATGGGTCAAAGTAACGGAAAAAAAGTCAACTGCGTCATAAAAATAAAAACGGAGGGAGTAGTAGTTTGTAGTACATTCCTTGAATGCATTGCGTTTATTGAATCCTATGTGTCATTATCATGTTCCTTATTATTCCTTGTCGCCTGTTAGGTATTGTCTTTTATGGGTAGATTTATGCTTACCCTTGCTATCTGTTTGGATGGGAGTGTCCTTAATTTTGACTAATGATCTATGCAGCATAATTGGGATGATGGTAATAGTTAGTAACATGCTACTTTTAGGGAATCTGAGCAGGATGGCATGTGGCAATCTTTAATCCGTAATAAATACTTAGGGTCTAAGACTTTGTCACAAGTCGGGATCAAACAAGGTGACTCACATTTTTGGAGGGGTCTCCTAAAGGTCAAAGATGAGGTCCTCTCATGTATATCTTTTAATGTTAAAGATGGTTCCTAAGTTAGATTTTGGAAAGACACATGGTGTGGAATAAGGCCATTCTGCGAGTTATTCCCCAACCTTTACAATGTTACCTATAACCCTCATGATTCAGTAGCTTGGGTTATGGGGGGTGCGCCTTATAACTTGTCCTTTAGACGCACCTTGGTGGGGGTAAAACTCACAGAGTATAATGACTTTATAGCTAAAATCTCAGCTTCCAGTTTAACTAATGAAAGAGACGCAGTGTCTTGGAAACTACATAGAACTGGGCAGCTTTCGACTCGGACAATTATTTACTTCCAATGAATTAGGGCATCCGTTTTGTCACAAATTAATTTGGAAGTTGAAGCTACCTACAGAGATTAAATTTTCCTATGGTACCTTGCCAAGGTGTCATCTTAACTAAAGACAACCTAGCAAAGCGTAACTGGTTGGGAAGTCAAAAGTGTTGTTTCTGTAATTGCAATGAAACAATCCAAAACTTGCTCTTTGACTGTCATCATGCTAAAACAATTTGGAGGGTAGTTCACACAGCTACAGGTCTTAGCCCACCAAGATCATTAGCCTATATTGCAGGGGATTGGCTTGCTCATATTAATTCAGACAAGCGTAATATTATTTTAGTGGGTGCGGCTGCCATGTGCTGGGCGATATGGCGATGTAGAAATGATCTTTGTTTTGATAATGTAAAGTATACATCGTTTATGCAGGCATTATTCAGAGGAGCTTATTGGTTGCGGTACTGGGCGCTGCTGCAGCCGGAGGAGGTTAGGGACCACATACGAGGAGAGCGCAGAACTGGAGATTGCTTCTTTGGAGCTCTATGCCTCTCATGGTTGGAGATTTAATAATAGACTTGGGCGTCCTTAAGTTGTTTTTTCCTTTATGAGCTTCTCATGTCAATTTCAAGATTGACACCATTTTTGTAATAATGAAACAAAAAATCACCGGGCTGCGTGCTGTGCAGAGGCCAAGAACTTGAACAGTTTCCATTATCTAAAAAAAATCTGGCTATGAATCCACTGAAGGGGCCCTCCTCTGAAGCTTATTCCTCCGACCTTGACAGTCGTTGCAGAGTTAGACTGGATGAAGGATCGCGCGATTGCATACTCTGAGGAGCTCCGTAAGGTAAATGTCGATGCCCCTGTTCTCGAGTATAAGGATGCAGTGCATGAGTTCGCCACGCTAGATGTCATGCTGAACACACCACAGGCCCAGGCTTGTGCTGACGATATAGCTATCTGGGTTAAGAAGTACATATCACTGCGTGGCCATGAACTATCATATTGACCCGACTCCAAGAAACTTTAACCAGAGTTTCTTAACTACCTAAGCATCAGACCAGGTTCTTCATTTACTTCATTGCCTTGGTGGACTGTAGTAGTAAACCATTTGGGAGAGAGGGATAGTCCATCGGCTGAATGTAACATATCCCTGAGAGAGATAGAATTGCACAACAGTGATGTCGTGTTTTCGTTTCATGCATACTGCCCAAGGTAATCTGAGCGTAATTCGTGACTGGTTTGTGATTGTATATTTCTATCATCGATAATGGCATTGAAGCTTTACATGTATGCAGTTCTCGATTTTGTTGTTCATTGTTCCTGACAGGACTCTGCAGAGTGCGTTTGTTGGCCATTTAAAAACGTGACTGTCATGGTACCTCTTCGAAAAATGTCTTGAATTTTTTTTACTTGGGGAATGATACTCCGGTGCATCAGAATCATTTCGAAATCGTTTTTGTTACTTGTCTATTTTGATACTTTCGAAATGACATTACAAAATACTTCCTTCGATTAATCAGGCAAGAATTGTAACATCGTGTAAATGTTTTTGATGCCCACCGCAGGACAAGGTGAAACAAAGAAACGCTTCGACTCTGATTGCTTCCACGTCGCCTGCTCCAGGCATGGCCCACGGAGTGGTTTTTCCTCCGTCGCCAGAGCTTCGCTTCTCAGGAAAATAAAGCCATTCGAAACGTGAGCACAAACACATGGACCTGCAACGTATAGCCCACTGCACTTAGCAGCCAACCGGTCCATTAACAGATTACAACCAAACGAACAACACAGCCCAGCCCCGCGCAAATTCAGCAGCGACAATTTTTTTTTGAGGCAACAGGAGGGGCAGAAGCCCCTACTGATTAAAATATATTGATAAAAAGATGAGTTTTACATAAAACTGAAAGAAAGAAAAAACAAAGCTAAGCTATTGTGTCGAGCCATGTTTGAATATCTGGGAAATACTTCCTCTTCGCTCTGTGCAACAGCAGCGAGAAATGGTGAATGAACTTCTGCCTGCAAGCTTGAACTGTTGGAGGAACTTGATTGAATATCCAATCATTGCGTGTAGTCCAAATGCTCCAAGTCATTATAATTATAATTTCCATAAAAAAGGAGACATTTAGCATTCTTTTCAATGTCGCCACCGTTCTGAGGGGCCTTGCCATTTGAGGAATCTGAATACCAATCGAGGTCCAACATCTTCTAGCAAAGTTACAGTTTAGGAAGAGGTGCTGCCTAGTTTCATCTTCCTGCCAAATACATAACTCACAATCATATGCCTCCAAAGCCATATTTTTCCTCTTTAGCAAACCTCTAGTATTCACCCTGTCTTTCATATATAACCAGAAAAACACTTTGTGCTTCAACTGACAGGAGGATTTCCATAACCACTTGTATGCAGGATGTATCTGCCTCTTTCCAATCATTAACCTGTAAAATTTGACTGAAGAAAAAACTGAATTTCCCCATATGTAATTCCACTTATCCTTCTCTTCATTTAACACTGTGTTCTGAATTAATACAGATAGCTCATTGTATTGCTGGAAAGCCTCTTGAGACAGCGGCAAATGGAATAATTGGGAGAGCTGTTGAGAAGATAAGACTTTTTGAACAGTCATTATTTGATCTTTAACAAAAGAGAATAGCTCTGGATATTTATGCTGTAAACAAAACTCTCCCCACATATCTAACCAGAAGTGCACTGCAGAACCATCCCCAAGGGAAGCATGTGCCCAGCCTTTAAAATGATTCAGTAATTTCAGAACATCACGCCACCAAAAGGATCCCCTCTTTCTGAATCCTGGCAGTTCACCATTACTGTAATAATGAAACCAAAGCAAATTTACCCATGGCAAATCCTGTTTGTTAAAAAATTTATGAAGGTTCTTCATAAGCAGAGCCTCATTTTGTACCCTTAGGTCAAGCACACCCAATCCTCCTTCCATTTTAGGTTTACTTACTGCTGACCATGCTATAAGAGGTGGCTTCCTAGCATTCATATCCGAACCTCTCCATAAGCAATGTTTACAATACTTAATGACCTGATCAATAATTGTTGCTGGTACTTTGATGGAGCACATGAAGAAGATAGTCATGGACGTTATGACAGAGTTTACCAGCTGTAACTTCCCACCTTGATTCAGAAAATTGGAGGTGTTTACAAGCCTCCTCTCAACCTTGTGCACTAAAGGCAAACAATCTTCGATTCCAGGCTTTTTCATCCCTAATGGCAGACCCAGATAAGTAAAAGGAAAAGAACCAACTTGACAGTTGAAAGTGGCAGCCAAGTGTTGTATTCTATCTTCAGACACATTAATTGGCACCATGACTGATTTGGTATAATTTACCCTTAGGCCTGTGGACTCACCAAAAGTATGCAGCAGAGACTTTAGGCAAACCAGTTGAGTAGCAGATGCTTCCATTATCAAAAGAGTATCATCAGCATATTGTACTATAGGAAAATCTTGTGTTGGCCCATGAATTGGTAAATTTAGAAGACCTTGGTTTTTTGCCTTATTAACAATGCTTTGGAGAAGATCAGCAGCCAGCACAAACAACAAAGGAGAGAGAGGGTCACCTTGTCTAACTCCTCTTTTACAATGAAAAACCTTACCAGGTACACCATTTAGGAGAACAGCAGAAGTTCCAGTGCTAAGAATAGCTTTGATCCAGTTCATCCATTTTTGCCCAAAGCCTTTATGTTGCAGTATTTGCAAGATAGCCTGGTGTTCTACTTTATCAAAAGCCTTTTCAAAGTCCAACTTAAGGATAACCAACTCCTTTCTAGATTTCTTACACAAATGCAAATATTCAAAAGACCATGCTAGGCAATCATGAATGGACCTGTCCTTAATGAATTCAGCAGCGACAATTGCCAAACTGTTGGGAAAGACATCAGTTTGCACTAGGAAACTGTTGGCCACTTAAAATAAATACTAAGAAGGGCATAAACTGTCGGCCACTCAGTTAAAACTGTAGGGAAAGCTTCATTATCTTGTAGTGGATGGACAGGACAAGATTGGATCGGATCTGTTTAACGATCCGAATCAAAACTCAATCAAAAACAAAATCAGCAAAAAATATCCCCTGTGATTTTACAACGTTGTGCTTCCCATTACCGCGCGTGCTAGAGGCATGTTCTTCTCCATGGATATAAATTGCAACCCAACCGCCACTTAGCTAAGCACAAATCGCACCCAAACCAGCACCGAACATTTGCCAGGAGTTTCCCGTGCCACGCCCCATGGATTGTAGTGCTATGATGAAGGCGAACATTCACCAGAAGCTTAGGCTCCCGTGCCACGCTCGGGGGAGGAATAGAGGCGTGGTCAGCTGTACGACCGTCGGCGGCCGGACGGAATGGCAGAGCGTCCGCCGTGCTATCTGCGCACAGTTCGAGCCCCGTCAACAGCCAGATCACCTCGGACTTGTTGCTCGGGTCGCAGCTATGCATGGCGTACTAGGGCGTGCTGGTGGCGTACCCGGGCTGCGACGCCATCCCCTCCAACAAATTCGAGGTGGCGTTCCAGGCCGTGGAGCCGTGGACGGCGCATCTTGTTGAGAGTGTGCTCGCACTATACCAGCGCCCGCGTGGTTGCTGATCACGCGAGTGAGGCACTCTTTGCCGCGGGCATGCAGTGGTGCACGGGGAGGAGTACCTCGCCGACGATGTGAAGATGGTGCCGAGGCAGGAGATCGTAGTAGCGGTGGATGCTGCCGCCCAGCGAATTTTCCGCGGGGAGCACGACACGGTCTGTGATCCACAGCTCTACGATCTGGAACGCCATCTCGAACTGTTCGCAAGGGATGGTGTTGGCGTCGCAACCGGGATACGTTTTCCTGGCCACTTTCTCGTTGTACGTCCCCAGCACGCCCTGGTACGTCACAGGCAGCTGCGACCCGTGGATCAACACGGGAGACAGGTTCGAGGTGATCTGGCTGTTGACAGAGCTCAAGACAGCACGGCGCAGACGCTCAGCCATTCCGTCCGGCCGCCAACGGCCGCACACCTCACCAGGCCTCCGCTCCTCTCCGGACATGGCACGGGAGCCTAAGTTTCTGACGAATGTTCGCTTTCATCACTGCAGTAGACTACATAGAGCGTAGAACGGGTAGCTTCTAGCAAATGTTCGATAATGGCTTGTGTGCGATTATTTGTGCTTAGCTGAGTGACGAACGGTGGGCTGCAATTTATATCTATAGAGAAGAATATGCCTTTAACACGCACGGCAACAGGAAGCACGACCTAGATGACTATTTTTAAATAGTTTGTGAACCTAGATGGTCACTTTATGAGTTTATGTACCTGGATGACTATTCCTAAATAGTTTTTGTACCCCTGGTGCATTTTACTCCCAGAAAAATGCCACTGGACATAGACATATTTCAGAAATGCACGCTCCCACTTAATCAACTCAAGTTAACTTATTAATTAACTTAAATGAGAGTCAATGAAGGAAATACTTCAGATGCAAGAAATTAACTAAGATTTGCACTTACAGTGTAAATGACTATCTAGTTAAGTAAATAAATCATGTTGCATCATGTTATTGCATCTAACATGCATGCATTATTTCCTTGTCATGAAGTGTAGTGACCGAGGAGACTCTGGAGTCTCCAGACTTCCAGCTACCGGAGCCACCGACTGACCCTGGTAGTGTCGCCTCTGAGCCAGACAAGCCCCGGTGCATTCTGTCCTATGTTTCGTTTTCCTTTTATCACTATGATTGAGGTCTAGGATGTCTGTGCACTAGGTTCATAGTAGTCTATTGGAACCATAGAATTGCATTAGATTTACCCTTCCTGATTATCCTGATAACCCTGTTAGTAGTATGTTGGTCTTTTATCGATCGTTAGCGCTGCTATGCTTAGTTGCTAGTGATCGGTAGAAGTCGAGTGGTAGGTCTCACTCGCGAGATAGGATCATGACACCCTGGATTGTATTAGAAGAATTATAGGTTGTTAGAGACCAGACGGGGATTGTTTGGATAGGATGGTTTGGGAAGGCTGGGCCTTCACGGTGGTAGCCCGTCTGTGTCGGTTAAGGACCGTTCGTTGTTGGCCCTATTGAGCAAATTTGAACGTACTGATTCACATGCTGGTGTTTATAGGCCCCCTATGTCACCCTGGATGTCTCATGGATACCTTCTCTTTCTATCATGGTACAGTTGGGAGAGAACGGATCACCTCCCACAGGGCATACGTCTAGGATGGGGACCGTGGCAGGAGGACCCTTTCCCGGGAGGAGTAGGATTCGGCTTTGATCTGGTGGTGTACAGGTGAAAGGTTGCCATATGTGGTCTGTCCGCGGGCGTATATGTCGTCTGGTCTGTTTTTTCCTACATAATGTACATCGATGCCGCCGCTCTCGCAAATGAGCAACCCTCTTGTTCAGTGCGCCACATCGCATTTGATTATGGATGTTGATGATGATGGTATATGCT
Organism: Eragrostis nindensis; assembly: GCA_012490785.1. Taxonomy (NCBI): domain Eukaryota; kingdom Viridiplantae; phylum Streptophyta; class Magnoliopsida; order Poales; family Poaceae; genus Eragrostis; species Eragrostis nindensis. The sequence goes on along the minus strand of JAAXCT010000072.1, from coordinate 80,664 downwards.
CTACTGCTCTGTTTACTTACTGTATTACTTGTATGTTTTATTTGTCTGTTCTAGCTGTTAGCTGCAAAACATGATACTTGGATAATTATTTAATTTGAGCCAAAATTTGAAAGTAAGGATTCGGTAATTAGAGTTGTTTTCGCAACATGAGTCAGCCTACCCCTTGGAGCCTTTGCATACTAGGAGTCGGCAGTAATTGGCTATGTTGACAGGTAAGTCTTGCTAAGTATTAGTTGCTCAGGGTTTAGCCCTTTAATGTTTTGTGTAGGTAGTATCTTTATCCTTGACTCTTCTGGTGGAGCGGCCACTGGGATGGATAGCCTCTTGTGGGTTGGACCGTCCACTAGGAGCCTGAGGAGTGATATTACTGTTGAGTTCGCATCATCGGGCTTGTGATGCAGATTCGTGTATCGTGAGCGCTTATTCGCTTTATGTATCGTGTATTTGGACTTTGTACTTGTATCGTTGTTGGACTTCCGATGTGCGACTCGTTGTTTTACTTCGGACCTAATGTAATAACTTAAAGATTTAATTGTGCTATTTATATGATGTATTGTCTGTGTTTGTTCATCAGCACTTCCGACTTGATTCTGTAAAAAGCGGTAAACGCTTCACAAGTGATACCCCTCCCCCTTTTAAGTCAAAGTACCATAGATGTATGATCCAAGTACTAGCTAACATCAGGTGCAATCATAACTATCGCCTTAATGGTGAAAGCAAACTGACGATGGAGTAGGAACTTACAGGTTTGATAGGCAAACCAAGAGGGGGGTTAAGACCTCCAGTTAGTGGTGCGCAGGCGGTCGGGACCTTGGGTGATGATATCTGCATTTGATCTTGTGTTTGCCGAAAGCACTTCTTATGAAATGCTGACATTCAGGTTGGCCAGGTCTTTCTGGATTTTCATTAGTATGGATTTGCTGAGGTCCTGGTAGATCTGTTGGCTTGTACATCGGAAGGAACCTGAAAACAATATCAGCACATCAATATCCAAGATAATGCAGCTAGTATTAAGATGGAGCAAAACAATTAAAGGTTTTTAGTAACCAAAAATGAGGAATTGAAACTGATCAGAAATCTTTTCAACCCTATTTGCATTGGATGCAATCAAAACTAGCAAAATACTAAGGTAAACGGAACTTCACAGGGCATCACTTTTCTCTGATGGTATAATGGACATCCAAGGGTTCCGCTATCCCATTAAAGAGTTTGGCACATTGCAAGTCTTTCAAAAATTACAAATGTATGACATAAATTTAAACAAAACTATACAAATTTAGATTCGGTTCATTGTTCTCTAGAAAAAAAAGAATCAAGCTGGCATCATCATCATGTTCTAAGCAACAACTCCTATTAATCTCAATATCAAAGATGAATTTAAACTGTTTTCTTTTTGGCAATTTTACTTAACTACAAACATGAATTTTTCATTAAAAGAATGTTGAACCACTTTTCTCTGGTCCCATAGTCACCATCAAATTTCCCTACTGATAATACTTCCGCCTCAAGTTAATAAATCAGGCTATGTCTTTTCACTCGTAAACTTTTAGGTTGCCACACTGAAGAAACCGTATCCAGCTGTATTACAATGTGAATTAAACCATTGAAAAAATAATGATAAAAATTTCGGTCAACAAAACCATTGTACATTTCTATACTCAGGGAGCAGTACTATTTCCTTAAGCATGTAGTTCCTGATCAGTCAAATGATATAATTGTTCATTGCAACACCCAAAGTGAAAGGGATATTTTTATGTGGAGTATATTTACCTGATGGTACATTGGTACCCACTCCACTCAGACGATGGATACATTCCTTGAGGTGGCATCATTCCTGCACTTTACGGTTGTGCTGGAGCTAGAAAAGGAACATGTTGCCATATGGGAACAGTTGTCTGAGAGGGTCCTTGGAAAATTTGCTGGGGAGTATCACCATTTTCATGTTCCATCACTGGTTCTTACGAAGATACATTACTAGGACCTGGATGGTGAAACTTGCAGTTTGTCGAATATTTGCAGCTCCCAGTGCGCATGTAGTACGGGCACTACTTTTCCACTTGCAAGAATAAAACCACCAGGTCCAAATTTAGCAATCTCAATCAAGAAATGTGACATATATATACTCCTACAAACACATTCTGTGTCCATTCAAATATAATTTAAGAAATGACTGTTAATGTCAAAGAAAAATATCAACCACACGCCAGTTACTCTTTTAGATTTCAACTTCAAAACCAAACTCTCAGAACTCAAATGTGAGAAATAGTATGTTCAATTCTTTCCTTTCTGTTTTCATTTTCTACATAATTTTCCATTTGTCAGAACTATATTGGATAACTTAACAAAACTCAAAATATATGAGGACATAAGGTTCACAAAGATAGACTTACCAGACGCAGTGGAAGACCTAGAAAATTCAGCTCAACCTTTTCAGCCTCTGTTTTCCCTTCGTTGCCATCGCGGTGAATGTATTTGCAAGCTTTCCCAAATTTGCAGCCCCCTGGTGTTATATAATGCTGGAAGCAGGATCAAGTATCTCAAAAGGCAGACAGGATACAAAAATATCATTGTCATGAAGAATCTAAGTCCTACTTCAAACCTTAGAATTTACAGAAGATATGTGCCCTTGAGTTTGTGCTGTGTGTAACAAGCTATTATGATGATCAGAAGACACTAACTTGCAAAAAGGAAAAGGTGCACAATGATAAAATCAGTTATTTAAAGAGAATTACCAAACAAGGAAACTTCTGAAGCCCATATGCAGCTCGAGATATCGGAGCACTAATCGCCTAATTGGTTTGCTTCCAGGTAAGAACGAACATGGGTCGAGACAGAAAGTCAGTTCGTTAACAACTTCAGGGAGCTGACCTCACTCCCTCAGCCCAGATACCAATTAAATGAGCACTAACATATTTTTATTATGGAACTAACAAATCAATTTACAAGGAAATTCACTCGCAAAAAAAAATCTTACAAAGAAAATAATGCTAAAAAGAATATTCAAAAGCTCTCTTTGCAACTTAACCAAGCAACAACTTAAGTATTTGCGCCCTTGCGTTCCTCTCTGCCTTCTTCAAAAGTTTCACTTTTATTTTTATATTTGCGCCCTTCGGAACCTTGAAAAGTCAGAAAAAGCAGACAAAAATAATAAGTATAAAATAAAGGTTAAACATAGAATACAAATCATTAAAAAGATTGGAATCCTCATGAAGATGGCTTTTTTATCATAGTGAATGTATTTATCATGCTAGTACAGTACATACATAACTTGCTTTATTCCGTAAGTAGCTGCAATGTATTCCCGGGGAGATAGCACATGTTAACATGCACGGGGATATAGAATGCCAAAACACACAATAGATGCTTCAAATATAGCCCACTGTGTTCACAGTGTATTAACAAGAGACTCGCAAAGGGAGTCAAGGTTATAGCGCCTAACCTTATGCTTGGTGACATTTGTCTCATCTAATTGCTTGAAATAAGGTCTCTTTTCAGGCGCCGCAGCGATCTGTCTCCAAAGATTTGCAATTTAAACTTTGAATACAGTTAGATCTATCAAGCAATCTCAGGTCTCAGATCACATGATAATGCTGATACCAAACCTATCTAAGAGAAACATGACAATTTAACAATAATGGTGTATATGTATACTGAAAGGCAATTGCTGACCTCGTACGAGGTCTTCCTATGATTTTCTTAGGTATGCATGCTCCCCTTGTCATCGCCACCCTGAACTGAGTTAGATGCACTCCCCTTGTCATCAAAGCCCTAGCAGAACATTAGACAAAAAAAAAAGATAATTGCATCTAACAATTCGACCATTGAAACCAACAGATTGTTATGAATAACTACATCAAAGAACTAGTAAAAAGACAAAATGACGAGTCAAGTTGTTTGATTCGTGACAACACTGGCCGCAGATAGGATGTGTCCTATTTTTAAGTGAATTCAGAGACATGTCTTTACAGTTGCTTCAGAGCTACTTAAACTCCTCTTGGATACATTACTATTTTGTGGTCGTTTTAAAGATGTTGATTCATGTTGCGTCGTGCATGATGAGTTGTGAGAATGTTTATTCACTTTTGTGCTGCTTTTTGAAATGGAGATCGAACGTAGACTTTCCTTTGTCATTATTACGGCGTCAACATATAAACCAGTTTTGCGATCGAACGTAGGCATCCAATCTAATCCGTCACTCTCTCCCTCTCTCTATCCACACGATGTTGGACTTCGAGGTGGCCTCCGTCTCCGATCGTAAAGAACCAAGGTCGACTTGTCGGTCTCCAGCTCCATGTCCAGCGGAGCTTGCGGCGGGCTGTGAATGCTCTCTGCTTCTCGAGGAATCTCGTGAGGTGGAGGATGCTTTTGCTCGGGCGAAGCGCGCTGGCGGTAGAGGCGAGAGCTTCTGTTTATCAGGCGGTGCGACCAACAGCAGGCTTGAGGTGATCGGGAAACAATTTTCCCGCTGGAACCGGAGGGTGCATCGTCGGGTGGTACAACGGTCGCGCAAGTCGTTGCTTGCCTGGGAGCACGAGCGGCTTGCGTCACCTCACGAGACGCGGGACGGACAAATTGTGAGTGAAAATGAGGATGGCGGACGACAGCCTATTAAAATGGTGTCATCGCAAGAGGAATGAGAAGGCGCGTCCGTACGGAAAGATGTAAGGACGCCTACCCATAGGCCATATCTAGACGGACCTGTTTTGTGATATTAGGGACGGTTACGACTTGGATGCAAGTGAGAAGAGTTGATCTCACAGAGAAGCAACAGATTTGTTGTAATCAGTTTCAATGGACACGATTGACTCGTCAACGAGGATATCAAAGGGCATTAAGAATCTTGCAGAGAGTACAGAATCTTGCAGAGAGTACAAACAAGCACTGGGATATATATACAAGCGTTCATGTCAGACACCCATTTTCTAGGTACCCGACTACGCTATACACGACATGTACCAAGTACGAGTACACGCCCTATCCCCACTAAGGAGAAGGGCACAAGGCATTGGGCCCATCGAAGGGGCCCAGTGCCACGGGGCGGCGAGCCGCTCATGCTCCCGAATTAACGCCTCGTTCCGCGTGGCCCACAGTGGGGCCAGCACACGGGACCCACGCATTGCGGAAAATAGCCGTGGTCTTCACCAAAGGACAACGCGGGTCCCGCGAGAGGACCACGACCCGTGCGGGCTGTCGCTAATGACTCCTGCGTGCTCCACCCCCGCTCGAGTGAGGTCGACACAGGGTGGAGTCGAGCGACTGCCGCGACCGAAGCTTTGGCGGGCTGCCGTCCCTCGTCCGTTCTCCCTGAAAGAAGTCGGAATGGACGAGGGGGTCGAGCCGCACCATATCCGACTACTGTCGTTGGGTACCGGACTCATCCATGGGGACGGCGACCTGGTCAGCGTGATGCTCCGTGACCGACTCAATCCGGATAAGTCACTCGCTCGCATTGACTCCCAAGTCGATGGGACGCAGCGCTGTGGCTTGCGTATAAGGAATGGGCTTACCACGATCGCTCAGGCGTGACGCGCCGCCCAGGCAAACTAAGTACACAGCAATAGCCGAGCCCTGCAGCGGGAATGACCGACGCCAAACCCCACAGGGGTCCAATAGTGCCCCACAGCATCGCTCCAGGTGATGGGCGCGCCACAGTACACGGGACGAGACGCGATCGATGTCATCACATGCGCTACGGCAGTAAGGCGGTGGAGGAAGGCAGCGCGCCAAGACAAGGGCACTCGACTCCGCCACCTCTCTTTTCTTTTTTTCTTGTTTCCTCCATCTGTAACCGCCTAACTTTGAACTATAAAAGGGAAGGCCAGGCCCAGGGGGAAGGGGAGAGCTCATTCGGATGGAAACACTCCACTTTCACAACAGACACTGATGCAGAGACTTGGGAGCGTATCCCTCCGCCTCTCTTGTAACCCCTACTACGAGCAATCAAAACCGAGCCACGAACTGAAGTACGGCATTTTTAGCCTAAACCAGTATAATTCTCCGTCTCATTTAGCAACCCACCAGTCGCAGTCAAGCTACGTACAAATTTACTCGTCGGCAAGTTACTTAACACTGACAGTTCCCTTCAGTGGGAAGCTACCGTGCTATTAGATAAATTGGAGTAACCCCAATAGTATCTATGTTGTTTATTTTTGCTGCATTCAAGCGCCCATTTGGCGGCATGCTATTACCTCAATGATTATAGCTTGATCGGGAAAACCATATACAGTGAGGACGAGATTCTGATGCTCTTCACGGCTTAAACAGGGGTGCTATACACTGTGCAACTACATCTTACACACTTGCGATACCATGTACCCGTACGTAATCTTTGGCTCCCGCAGCAACAGGCGGGCATTCAACTAGTGCTCACAAAAAAATGCATCTTTATCTATTTCCACCCTCTTTACACTACGGAGGTATGTAACTCGAATTTCATTGACCTTTCAGAATTTTATCTGCTTTTAGAAAATAGAAATAGTTTCCAGCCTGTGCGTTTCCACACATAGCATTCGGACTTATTACATTTCTTCAGCTTCCCACTGAGATCAAGGGACAAAATTAAAGACAAAGTCTATTATTGAATTTCCATCCATTCCTCGTGAAGAACTCCATGGCAATAATCTCCATAGAAAGTCTCGGTGAACGGAGCTTCTCCTTTGCCTCATTATGCTGCAACAAAGCCAAAACCTCAGCCAGTACATTCCCCTGAAAACAGGCTGCATAAAGGAAGTATACTTTACATTGTCAAAAATCACATCATTACGACAACGCCAGATGGCCCAACATAAGGCAGCGGTTTTTTTTCTCTTCTAGATTCGCTCCTGCTAGCCAATTCCCCAACGTATGGGCTATAGAGTGAGGAGGGGGTAAGCCGGTAGCAATGGTAATATTCCTCCAAATAGTTTTACATTGTGACAGTCAAAGAACAAATATTTGATTATCTCATTGCAATCACAAAAACAACACTTTTGATTACCATGCTAACTACGTTTCGCAAGGTTTATCCTTTGTGATAGTTACACCTCTTTGAGGTACCAAAGGAAAATCTTGATCTTTAGAGGAATTTTCAATTTCCATATCAACTTATGAGAGAATAGAGTGTTCATATTCGTCATGTAAGTATACATGGATCGGACAGAATATTGTCCATCCTGATGCAAACTCCAACTAAAAGTGTCTCTTTCATCAGATCAATTGATGAGCAATTTTGACTACCATATTATGCCAATGAGTGAGGTTATCTCCCACTAGGGCTCTTCTAAAAGAGACATTTAGAGGCGTGGTCCTCGTAACATTACTCACCGTAGCATGCGGGTGATTCGCAATGTTATAGAGGCCAGGATAAATGTTTTTGAAAGGTTGAGATGCAGCCCATGTGTCCTCCCAAAATCTAGTTTGTATTCCATCATTAATCTTGAAGGAACCACATTCTACAACTTGATTTTTAATCTTTATGAGACCTTTCCAGAAATGTGAATCATTTCTTTTAGCCTCTACTTGGGAGAGTTTTTGATCTCAGATATTCATTTTTAAGAAAAGATTGCCAAGTCCTGTCTTCGTTAAGCAGTTTATATATCCATTTGCTTAACAGACTTTTATTTTTGATCTCAATATCTACAATTCCTAGACCTCCTTGATCTTTTGGGCGACAAAGAATATCCCATTTGGCAAGTCGATCTTTTTTCTTATCTTTACCCCCTTGCCAATAGAATCTAAACCTGTAATAGTCTACTTTTTTTTTAATCCTTTGGGTAATTCAAAGAAGGACATCATAAACATGGGTAGGCTGTTGAGAACCTTAGGATATATGTTTGGTTTCCAACAAGATAATTTGTTTTCGAACCTTTCTTCTATGATTCTCCAATCACTATTTAAGAGTTTGTTATGATGCACTGCTATTCTCAAATATCTGAATGGGTATTCACCAGAATTGCATCCAAAAAGATCAGTATATTTGTCCTCAAACTCTTTCGCTTCTCGTAGCAAAAAATTTTGCTTTTATAGAAATTGATTTTTAGATCTGAAAGCTGCTCAACAACACTCAACAAAAGTTTCATGTTTTTTTGCATGTTACAAATCATCATCCAAAAAGATAGTGGTGTCATCTGCGTATTGCAATATAGAACTATCATCATCTACTAAATGTGGGATGACACTCTTGATTTATCCATCATCTCATTCGCAAAAAAAAAAAAAAAAAAAAAAAAGATTTATCCATCATCTTTTGCTCTTTTAATCAAAAGAGGAAGCATATCTGCTATAATGTTGGACAAAATTGGTGACATTGGGTCTCCCTTACGAAGACCTTTCTTAGTTTGAAGATAGTGGCTAATATCATTATTGACTTTTATTCCCACATTACCTCCAGTAACAAAGTTCTCCACCCATCTGCACCATTTGGGTGAGAAACCTTTCATTCTCAATGTTTGTTGCAGGAAAGACCACTTGACTTTATCATAGGCTTTTTCAAAATCAATTTTGAGAACAACCCCATCAAGTTTCTTTGCATGTAAATCATGAACGGTTTCGTGTAATATTACTACACCTTCCATGATATTCCTGCCAGGCATAAAAGTGATCTGAGATGGTCTCACAACCGTGCCTGCAACCATATTGATTCTGTTGGTGCCAACTTTAGTGAAAATCTTGAAGCTGACATTTAGGAGGCAGATGGTATTGTTGGATTTGTTTCGCCTCTTTGACCTTGGGCAATAATGTAATGACCCCAAAGTTAGGGCTATATAAAGGGAGTCTCTCTTCATAAAAATCTTTGAAAAGAGCCAACAAATCTCCCGCTATTATCTCCCAGTTGACTTGAATCACAAAAACCTTTTCCCATAGCCATTTACATGTCACGTGTCCTTCACCTAACTTGAGCTATCTATTGATACACCTCCGTGTCCTTGACTCCATCTATCCATTCCCAATATATACCACTAGTATCTTGATGTCTCTTCCTAACTGAACCTTCACCACAGGATTGAAGATTTAGGACACCTTTATGTTGATCCCCCGTGGCAAGTGTACGTTCCAGTATCCAACTGTTTGATCGGAATGTGCGGTATCAGGAACTTAGCCACGGTACTAGGTCCATGCTGCACCAGCATCCCAGATGCAAGCTGCCGCGAACACCACTAGGTACCCTAGACGAGGCATCTGAAGCCGGGTGACATCTGCGGCCGGCGGACTCCACAGGGCGATGGCCGCTCATGTTTACTCCAGGTCATTCTCTTTCGTCATTCCATGTTCCGTCCAGAGCAAGCTGGCGGGCGAACGTGGCCTTTGCACGGAGGAGCTGGTGGGTAAGGGCCGGCACCAAGTAGTTGTTACTAAGTCTTTGTTGGGAAATGGGTAAGCTTTTGTTCGTCTCACAACTTTGAAATGTTACCAAATGCCGGAAATTGGTCCCAAAGAAAGATACCAAGGTGGCAGAAGTTCATGCACTGAAATGGACAACTCGTCTCAAGCCATACGACTCGTGGGACATCATCTATAATATCTATATAAGTCATACCTGGCCACTAAAGTGCGATTAATTTGCTAAACCTCAAGCCTCATTGCGCCACATCACCTAAATAGTCTGGTCCATCAATTTTGTTGGTTCCGTTCATCACGACCGTCAAGCATCCACAACAGAAAACAACAGCCCCACCCGAATCAAACTGCAATAGTCACTCACATCTCTTCAGTTTTCCATTTGCATTACCTTTGAGTGATTGCATGCAGGAAGTAACCCACCTCCAATGTCTTTAAAGTTTCCTCTTCAATTTTGCATTTGCGTATTAACTTTAATTAATTAATTGCATGCTTGCAGTATTTGTCACTGGCGGAGCCATGATGTACCTCTTCGTCCTGACCTGCTTCTCTGTTTGCAAGTTGCAGCGTTCGTGTAACGTCCCGCCTCCACGAGGCCGGGCCTGCACGCCTGGCAGCTCTTTAGGATCTCAAGACTGCCCCCACAGACCAACACACGTCTTTTCTGCGCACTTTGTCCTCACTCGTGCACGCCCGGGAAGGACTTCCCGGTAGGTCACCCATCCCGAAATTGCTCCGGGCCAAGCACGCTTAACCCCGGAGTTCTTTCGAGATGAGCTTCCAGAAAAGAAGTTGCAACTGTTGGTATGAGTATTCTTATTAATCCTATTAAGCCCTGGGCCAGGATGTTACATTCTCACCCCCTTAGGAGATCGACGTCCTCGTCGATCAACCCCAGTCCAGGAACGTCCTCTCTTAGCCACGTCCGTGTGTCCAGTGCCAGCGCATGTGCCACGCTGTGTGACCACTCTGGGCCCACACCAGCCATGCACATCATGCCTGCGCAACTGCGCCCACACGCGCCCGTGAAACCGCGAGAGTCGGCTCTGATACCACTGTATTTACGAAATTGCCATCGTCGTCTTTATCAGAACAGAGGTACAGACGACGGCTGGAAATCCTCGAAATCACTTGGTTTAAGTGGTGGAATTGAACAATAGATGAATCAAATGGATGGCTAAGTATATGAGGAAGCTTCAAATGCGAGTAATTGCAATATTTCTCACCGGAGAAGCGGGAATCGCCGACGAGATGGATGAGGGTCACCGGCGAGGTCGTCGGAGAAAAACTCGAAATACTCTCTAATCCGTCCACGGTTTCGAGTGTGGTTTGTTCCTGGAGCTAGAGGATGTCGAGCCGGTCCTGTGGATGGCCTGAGCTCGTGCTGTGGTGGAGCGAGGTGGCGGCGCTAAAATCTTCAGTGGAGGACGGCCATGGCGGTTGGCTGTGAGAAAAAGAGAGAGATTGAGAGCGAGAGAGTGAGCTGAGTGAGGGGAAATAGAGAGGAGAGAGTTGGCGTCGCGTTTTGATGCTCATCCGGCCGATTCGGGTAGCTTCGGCGGCGCCAGGCAAGCAGGCAGGAGGTGGAGCGGTGGCCATGTTGCGTGGCAACCATGCACGCTCGGGAGAGAGCCAAGGAAGAGAGCAGAGAAAAGAGAAATTTACTGATGGGACCCGCAGCTTTTCTTTTTCTCCAAAATTTCCTTCCTTCTCTTCTAAATTCGAATTGTTCTGGTTATTGAACCCCAAAATTGACTAAATTTCACATGGACCTCAATTGACACATGGAGAAGACAGGTATGCTGGCCATTTGTCCAGAAACTCCAATTTCGAATTTGGAAATTATTCAAGCTGTTTAAATTTTAAACTTCATGAATTATTTGAGGCACTTCCTAAAAGAGAATAATTTTGATATTTTGGCTAGATTTACGAATACCTTTCACATATATTTTTGGATGCACTTAGTTCTGTTGAAATTTTTTACACTTTCTTTTTAATTTTAACTCCAATTTGGATCCTTTTCAAACCTTTGATCATTGATTTGATGTAACCAATTTGAAATTTTCACCTGAACAACTCAACATGAGGTTCTAGCACTGTAGGAAAAAGACTGAGACACCTGGGGTGTCACAGTTCGCTCTGTCTGCCCCTCCACCGCTGGTCTAGCTTCCAGGATAACATCATCACTATGGGACAAGCTATAAATATGCCACATTAATCCACCATCGTTTACGGGCATTTCGTTGGAGCATCGAACACTAACCGCCGCATGGTGGCTGTTCATCTCCAGGGGCATCTCCACCGAGCAGCACAACATAGAATCCGTCACCAGGCCAATGGTTCTGGCACTGAACCGGCCAGATGAAAAGCTGAAACAAACAAACTTCTGACCTGTGGTTTTTGGAGTGCTGAAAAGCTGACTTATGATGAAATGAACTAAAAGCTGACAAGTTGTCTGAGAGCTGTTTTTTTTAACTTTTGACATTTTGAGAAGCTTAATATATATTACAAAAGCTAACATTAAAAATCTAATAGCCAGCACTTCAGCTACTCAAACGGCCAACTTTTCCAAAAGCTCAAAAGCTCCAGCCCAAACAAACATGCCCTTAAAACCTGTAGACGCTGGAGATGGGTCATGGTATGTGTCCTTCACCTACCATGAGTTATCTATTTATACACCTCCACTTCCATGATTCCGTGCCCCGGTTCTCTCTCGATATACTAGTATCTTGCTCTTTGCTTTAGAGTGAGAAGCGTCAGGACCTAAATATGACAGGTTGTCATTGGCCAGCAGCTTGAACCAAGTTGAGGAATGGAGCGATCCAGTAACAATGCACTCCAAGTCCGAGTCTGACGCCATCTTCAGCCTGGTGTAGTCACTCGATATGGAGTGCCGGATGAGCTCACATTTCTCATCGTAACTGAATATTGCAGAACAGTTCAAGTGGGGTCTTTTCATCAGTCGGCGAACCTGCTCTGGCTCACGGCGCTCCACCGCAGCATGTCTACCATCTTATTGTAGAAGCTTGAGATTGATCTGGACCTGTGCCTCACACCAATCATATCAGGCACATTTGTAATGGAGTTGCCACTCGGACTGTACACCTGTCCAAGAGAGCCTTCAAGGAGGACACAGTAATCATCAACCATCCCTCTCTTGTACTCATTTTCAGTAGAAATGATCTGAACTAAAGAATGCACGATCAAGTCTGAGATGTGTTGTTTCAAAGCAGAATAGACTGATCTTTCCAAATAATTGGCATGCCTTTTGTCGTCGTTTTCTCCATCCCCTGCCACCTCCAACCCCTCTCCTCGGACAACCACCTGGGAGCGGATGAGGCCCTCTGAGGGTAGCGGAGACACATCTGCGATGACTATGAGGTCCGAGCGTCGGTCATCCATAGCATGTGACAGCGACTGGGCACGGCGAATTTTGCCGAGCCAGCACATCAGCGTCCTTATAATATGCTCTCAAATATAAATCCCCATCTACTCTCAGCCTCCTAGTTTCATGCACACTATTTCATATCTCAGTTGTCCTATGTAAAAACCAGGTACCCTACGGAATAGAAGGACTAGTAGTAGTGTAGAGGCCACAGCAATCAGCCATATATTTGCTCTGTTGAGACTCAAAATAGGTCTCAACAATGAAGCTTTATCCACTAGACATAGGTACGTTGAATTTAGTGATCGGTTGTTTCTCGGAATAAGAGGCGTCAGGAACTAAGATGTTGTGCATAGTTCTTGTTGCTGCACCAGCCTGGCTGCTGTGCCAGATGACCGGTCACATAGAACAGGTGGAAATCCATGCATCGAAATGGACTAACGCAGCAAGCCACATGGCACGTCGGATATTTACAAGCATGAGTTGCACTGCATCAACAGTAAGTCCCAGAAGCATAGATTGGTTTAGCCGATGGTTGATGCCACAAGACAATTTGGTAGTGAAAGGCAAGCTCGTTTAGTGTGGACAGAGGGTGGTGCAACGTAGGCGTGTTGAGTTTCATGGATGTTTTTCTCTTCTTTAGCTTGCATCCATCACTTGGACCATACCCAGTTTTAACACTAAGACCCTGTTCGGTTGGAGGCTCAAAAGCCCGTTAGTGGTAAATTTTAGTGGCCTGGCAGCCGAACGGGCCACAAAACTTCAGTGCTAAAGCCCTTTTGAGGCCCCAGATCGCTTGTGCCCGGGAGGCCGTAAACGCCGCTAAAAACTGCTCTACCCCAATGCAGGATGTCGGTACCCTTGTCGTCCTCATCCGCAACCCTGGCTCACTCTAGGTCAAGGCGCCGTGCGCGCCGCCGCAGCCGCATGCCCGCCTCCGCCTTGCCGCCGACTTTCCCGCGCCTCCTGTTGCGCCTCCGCGTCTTGACTGCCTGTTCGGGTAGCCGTTCCCGGCGGGCGAAGATCTCTCGCCGTGCTGCGCCCTCCGCATCGACCATGGACGGTTTCGGGAGAGACGGTACCCGTGATTTGTTCTCCCAGGCGGATCCGTATTCCCCCGTCCATTCGGTCTTCTTCGACGACGGAAGCCGCCGAGGTAGCAGAGGCAGTGGCTCGCGGCTGGAGTTCGATGGCCTCGATCTCAACTCCCAGGGCCACGGCGTCCCCCAACTTTCGCAGTTCCAAGACTACCTGCAAGTTGGGGGTTCGTCCGGGGCTGCATACAGTGGTGTCGCTGCCCACGGAGGCATGTGCACCGGAGGAACCGGATCTGGTGGCTTCGGCAGTGGATCCGGAGGCTTCAGCGGCGGAAGCGGAGGCTACAGCGGCGGAAGCGGAGGCTTCGGCAGCGGATCCGGTGGAAGCGCTGGAAGCGGATCCGGCGGAAGAGGAGGCCGTCCTCCAAACCCTTGCCGCAATCTCGGACTACGTCTTGGTCGCGGTGGTGGAGGCGGCCCTCGAGGCGGTGCAGGCCGTGGTGCTGCTCAAGGCCGACCTGGTCGACGTGCTGCAGCTGGAACTAGTCGCCTCGCAGGCTCGGGAAGAGGTAGACGATTCGTCCCTCAGGAGGACGAGGGCGATGACGACGACGGATCCGAGGCTCCAGATACGCAGGTATAGTAATCGTCGCTACATCTTCTAGTATGGTACTCGATTATGATCCCATGAATTCAATAGTTGTTGTGCTATCGAATTTGTAGACTAAAACTGACAAGGCAAGTTGGTCCCGTGCACACAATAATCAAGTTCTCTGTGAATTGCTTTTGGAGCAAATGAACTTGGGTAATTACAACAATGGCATCATGTCATCTAGAGGTTACTCCCTCATCTGTGAACGTTACTTTGCCGCAACAAAGTTGCGGCATGACACATCACAGATCCGAAATAGGATTAGGCAATTGAAACAAATGTATCTCTTCATCAAGGATATCACCACAAAAAGGACTGGCCTAGGCAGGCGTCCTGATGGATGGCCGCAGGCAGATGCAACTTGGTGGGAGCAGAATACTAAGGTTGGAATTGGCTGCCATGCATGTTGATTTCAATAACCGCATCCTTTTTGTAAATTGATTATTGAAATGTCCTACTAAATTCAGGGAATCAGTGAATTGAAAAAGCCGCAGCATGGTCCTCCTCCATATCTCGATCTACTTGAGGAAATTTTTGCTGGAGTTGTTGTTGATGGTTCGACCTCATTTCTTGCTGGAGATATGGAAGGTGATGACGATGACGAAGGTGATGATGGTTATGAAATACCTGAGCAAGATGTGCCTATGTCATCCGGGAGCCAGAAGAGGGCGAGCAGTGGCAGGACGACGGCAACAAGCCCAGCCAAGAGGACAAAGACCCCTGTCGTCCGACTATTAAACCAGTTCATCTAAACACAAAGATGGCAAGGAGTTCTTTCATGGAGAAGCAGGCAGAATTAGAGGCAGAAAAAGAGAGGCAGAAGGCAGAAAGAGCGAGGCAGAAGGAACTGAGGTTGCAGGAAGAAAAGGAGAAGCTGAAGGCTGACTTCCACACAATTAAAAACATTGCATTGGAAGCTGGAGTCCGTAAAGGCAGTGTGCAGTACTATGCCATTGGATACCTTTGCAAGGATGAATACATGAAGGGACTTTTCATGGAGTTGGAAACAGGACCAGAAAGGGTTGACTTACTAACAATTTTCTGTAGGGACCAGGGCTTCCTCTAGGATGGCTGTAATCTGCTATGGCATTGTATTAACTATTTATGTTATGATTCCTCCTTGGCTTGTATCACCTTCATAAGACACTGTGTCATGGTTTGTTCTAGATTGTATGAACTTGTTAAGACATGGGCTGTTTGAGTTGTCATGTTAAGACATTCATGTACTGCTATTTTTCAGTTTGTGCTATTCATTTTGTTGGTTCAGATTATCAAAGTTTTAAATCTCCGGCTATAGCTGCCGCTATAGCCGGAGATAGCTGCTCAGTAGCACAGCCGCTAGGATAGATGAATTTCTCCGCTACAGAATCTTGGGCGCTAATAGCGGTGATTAGCTGGCTAAATCCGCTATATGGATTAAAACTTAGCGCCGCTATGATATGCTCTGGGCTGAAATCAGCAAGGGCTCTCAAAATTCCCTCCCGTGGGGGCCCAAAACAACCATACACGGGTGAGGTCAATCTCTTTTCTACTCCTCTCCACTGAACACGGACAGCGGGGACGGCGTCTGCAATTGAAGCGGCGACGGCATCCACGATTCAGGCGGTGACGGTGGCCAGCGGCGTCAACACGCGTGTGGACTGTGGAGGGCGTCAACACGCGTGTGGACTGTGGAGAAGGGCAAGACTGGAGAAGGGTGTCGTCTTCATGGCCAGTGCCAGCTCCAGGATGGTGCTGCCTAACATGGCGGCTAGCGACGTCGAGGTGCTCGTGCAACAATGGTGCTGGGCTGCTGGCCAACAGGGCCGGGTGGTTCTAGGTTCTAGCTCTCGCACTTCGTCAGATTAAAAATTTTCACCTCGTCATATTGCCAGCATGTTTGGAATTGCTAGTTTTGTGTTCTTAAGCACATACAATTCAGTAGGTAAATGAGATCCTATATGAAACAGACTGTTTATCAGCTGTATTTTCTCCAAATTTTGCAAAACCGCTAAACAACTTAGCTGCAGCTATAGCCAGCTATAGCCGTTAATAGCTGTTCCAGAGCCCGGCGGCTAAGTGCCATAGCCGGAGATTTAAATCACTGCAGATTATTGAAAAATATGTTATTCTTTTTGAGTTGCATATTTTTCTGTTATCTAATGCTATGTTGTTGTTGTATGGCAGGATGAGGGATCCTCATGGAAGAAGTGGATGTTTCATATACTTGAGGATGAAGAAGAACAAGCCCTAGCACAGTCAACAGTCCTCATCTATGGTATGTCCCATGACTGCCACTTCACAAAAGTTAAAAGGAATAGGGGGAATGAGAGTATGAGACTCCTCTTGAATTTGTTACGAGAATGCTTTCGGATCCAACATATTGCTACACCATGTTTAGGATGAGTAATCCATTGTTGCATCAACTGCATGATCTTTTGGTTGAGTCATATGGCCTAGAGTCATCCACAAAGAGTACTAGCATAGAGGCATTAGGGATGTTTCTTTGGATGCTTGGTGCGCCTCAGTCTTATAGGCAAGCAGAAACCATATTTGGAAGGTCACTTGATACCGTGCATCGCAACTTTGAAAAAGTTTTGGAGTGTGTGGTCAAGCTAGCAGCCCAAAATATTAAGCCACTTGACCCAGACTTCCAAACAATACACCCTCGCCTGCAACAACCTAGGTTCAGTCCACATTTCAACAATTGTATAGGTGCAATTGATGGGACTCATGTGCCGGTGGTTGTTCCAAATGACAAGATTGTTCAGTACCTTAACCGAAAGGGCAAGACATCACAAAATGTGCTAGCTGTTTGTGACTTCAACATGAGATTCACCTTTGTCCTAGCTGGTTGGCCCGGCTCAGTCCATGATATGAGAGTATTCAATGATGCATTAACCACCCCCAGGTACAATGTTGTCAAGCTCGAATGTAGTGCATGTTTGCTTTCACTTCATTATCATGGACAAACTCATGCAATGACTTTGTTAAATGCAGGGATGTATTATCTAGTGGACTCTGGCTACCTAAACCGTCCCGGATATCTTGCACCTTACAAGGGAACGAAGTATCACCTGCCCGAGTTTCGCCATGAACCAATGCCGAGAGGTATGAAAGAGACCTTCAACTTTGCACATTTATCTCTGAGAAATGTAGTTGAGCGGCCTTTGGGGTACTAAAGGAAAAGTGGAGGATTCTGAAATTGGTGCCGAGTTTACCTCTCAAAAAGCAAAGCAAAATAATAGTAGCATGCATGGCACTTCACAATTTTATTAGAGAAAACTATGTAGATGATCAGGACTTTATGCAATTTGAGGCCGATGATGAGTACGTTGGTGACAGCCAAGGCGACGAAAGCACAAGTGTGCGGGATGATAATGCAGAGGAGGAACCAAGTGATGTCAACATGAATGCCTTCCGTGACCAATTAGCGCATGCTTTGTACTATAGGTTTTAATTTCGGACTTGTATTGTATTGCCACTTTTATGGTGCTTCATTGAGGCCCTAAACGTTTGTTGAATTCTGGTTCATTTCGGACTTGTATTGTGAGAACTCGGTTTGTTGGAATTCTGATAATGTATTGCATGTTCGTGGTCCATGATCAATGCTTCATGGTGCTTCAATCATGTGTATGGTTTCTCACAAGAAGAGGAGGGCAATTTTGTCAATTTATATGGCTTTATTGTTGGGGAACCGAACGCCCCCCACTAAAATTTAGTGTGCTAAAGCTACAGTTAACATTACAGTTTGCCATTAAAATTTTGCCTGCAAGAGCAACCGAACAGGCTCTTACTTTTGTTTTCATTTTCAGAAGGACGTCTACCTTCTGTCTCATGTGGAAGAAAAAAATGCCCGGCCCATTCGCGCGTCCGAACAAAAATAGTCTTCTCTGGTGGCGGTGGGGCGACAGAGCCAGGCGCTCTGCTCGAGGGTAGCACAGTGAAGTAATTAAATAAGCTAAAATTTTAGTGATGCGGTTTAATAGTCATCCTACCAACGCCCGGTCTATGTGATGCTGCTTCTGATATCTTCCTTGCGCTGTCTCCTTGTACTGTGGTATCAACGTCGAGGAAAGAAACAACCGCAAAGGATACTCGTGATCGTGAAAGCTATACACAGCAGTGTCAATATCAGTTGCTTGTGCCTCGCCGCTTCTCCTAAATGTTAGATTTTACTTGTCATGTTTATCACCTCATGTGCAGTAGAAATTACAAAATAATCACTCTAGATTTTTTTACTGACAAATCTAGGATAACATTTTAGGTGCCGATTTGAGGAAGCCTAAACCCGAATATTTCTTAACAATAACTACATTTAACAAACATTTGTTGCACATTTCATTTTTTTCATATAATTTCTAGCTAATTCGTCGCCCTAATATTTTCTAGTTTGAAGATTTGTATTGTGTTCCTTGAAGACTCTTTAAAATATGAAACTTCTTTTACCAGCATATATAAAGATTTTATGTCAACTGTATTATACTAAAATGTGTTTTATAGATAGAATTTGTGAAACATTTCATCAGTATACAATTTATTTTGCGGCTTCACCTGCCACCCTTATGTTCTGTTGATGGACACATTAGTTTATCATAGGTTCACCTACATATTCTACCAACATTAATTATAGATTCACCTACATACTATCCAACCTACTTATTAATGTTGTTGAACATATGCAGCCTGTTCGCCTGGCTTCCTGTTTATCAGCCGCTACAGTGTTTGCAGTTATTTATTCTACAGTCGCTACAGTGTTCGCAGTTATTTCTTCATCAGCCGCTACAGAAAACGGCTGCAAACAGCCTGCCGAACAGGCCAATGCATCGCTCCCTATTATCAGCCTCCAGGTTCCATGATCGCTGTCTTATTTGTCCTATGTAAAATAACCACGAAACAGAGCAATCAGCTCTGCAGGTAAGCCACATCATCAATCAGCCACTAATCTGTTCCATGGAGATCCTCCACTTTGGTCTCTAGCATGAAGCTCTGTCCATTATATTCATGTTTTACATACATATAGTGCTCTGTTGCTTAGAATGAGTGGCATCAGGAAAATCAGATGTGTTACCTGGTTCCTGCTGCACCAACGCGTGTTCTCGTCGGAGCAGTGGACAATGAAAAAAAATGAAAATCCATGCACATGCACGGAAACGGACTAACACGCGCAGCAAGCCATAGCCAAAATCAACATCCGTGAATTGAACAGCATGAAATTGGAGGTATCACCCCTTTCTCTTGGTTGGCCTGATTGTTGATGCTACAACAAAAGGTCAACAGGTTTAGCGAGAAGAGAAGTGCTACTGATTCCACTTCCATACATAACTGCTTCGTGATACAAGTGTCAAATCACTCAAAACTTTATCCGAAATTCATTTCATATATCTCAGCTTGCTATACAAAATCATTTTAAAATCAGCCACAATAGTTTGTCCATTTATTGTTTTCGTTTCAGGAGCATGTCCTGCTGTTCTTTCGTGCACCGATGACCACAATGGAGCTGCACCACCAGGCGTCCCGTCCCGTCCAACCCCTCCCCCACTCTAGACAATAACACGTTGTATGGAGGATTGTATTAGCAGCAATAATTAATTTAATTGCAAAGTTAGTAGTGTGGTTTAATAATCATGCTCGAGTATTTGCACATGCCGTCGCTTGAACATCAAAGGAGACGAGCCACCACAAATTAAACGAACCCGCAGAGCTGCCCAGTAGTGTCATGTAGGGCTGGATGAAAAACTCGTAGCTCGTTAGCTCGGCTCGGCTCGCGGCTGGCTTGGCTCGGCTCGGCCCGGCTCATTCACTTTTTCTAACGAGCCGAGCCAGGTTTCTAGCTCGTTATGTTTAACGAGCTAGCTCGAGCTGGCTCGCGAGCCGCTCGCGAGCCAAACGAGCCCATCGAGAAAAGGAAGAGGCTTGCTTAGTGGAGCTCCATAAGGTTGTCGGTGCCTTCTTCCCCCATCGCAGCATTTCCCTCTCGCTTCCCCTTCCCCTCTGTCATCGACGTTGTAGCCATCAACACCAAAGCTCATGGTGAGCATGAGCTCGTTGTCCTCACCGCTCTTTCCATACGATGGCGACGGCGAAGAGGACCGAAATCAAGATCCAAACCGCGGATAGGAGTGCAATGCGCGGTAGTCGGCAGCTCAAGCGGGGCGATGCCATCATCTTCTACCTCACGCAGTGGTGCTGCCCCTCCACCTCCTCATCTCACACGGTGGCGCCGGCTCCCCCTCCACTGTTCCTCCACGTCACCGGCCTCACCAGCCCCTCCCCTTCCGGCTGCGACCACCTCCGTGACGTCGGCTTCCGCCTCCCCGCCCGACGTGCCATGATGCACAAGAGCGTGAAGATGTACCCGACGTCGTGATCATTGTGTTCTTCTCGAAGTCGCAGCGGGAGTGCTCCAAGCGAGCGATGACAAGCTTAACGAGCTGGCTCGCGGGCCAGCTCCGCTCGTAACGAGCCGAGCCGAGCCAGCATTCCAGCTCGTTATCCTAACGAGCCGAGCCGAGCCAGCTCGTTATCCTAACGAGCCGGACCGAGCCGAGCGAGCCGAGCCGAGCCGGCTCGGTAGTCCAGCCCTAGTGTCATGTGCGCCTGTGGCTATCCAAAAGGGTGCCTACGTACTGCCTTCTCCCCAGTTTCAGATTTATTTATTTTTTTCATATCGCAGACTTGCATGCGCCAGGTAGTAGGTATAGTTCGTTCCGTCTTCCTACGTGCTCAATGTGTCATAATAAGTTGATTAACAGGTGCGAGACCAGTGACGTAGTTAGTCCCAAACGACACCCATATCCTTGTGGAGAACTGTGTATGGCAACATTGTCAGCCTATCCACATTTGGAGCAAATGAGCACAATAATGGTGAACTATATATGCTAACTTTAAAATGCGACCCAACCTTAGTAAAGTATTCTTAGAAGATAACTGAAAACAGTAAAGGTGAGACCGGATTAGTAAAGTATTCTTTTATGCATACTATCAGTTTGTCCATGTGTTGCTACGGGAGTGATAATATAACTTCATTAGTTTAGGTACCTAAATGTTTCTCTCTGAATATAACATTTTTACTTTGTTCTAGAAATGAAAATAGCGTTCTTGTGAAAATCCCAAGGATTTATCAAATCTTGAAGTTTTTTAACTAATCAAAATAATGCTTAAAAACTATCAATTTTAGCTAAATTTTAGTGGATAATTTGTGGTATAAATTTTAGCTTTAATTTCAGCCATCATATTCTACACATGTCAAACTGAAATTACACAAATTTTGGCGAATTTTGAACCTAAAAATAATTGTTTAACGCCAATGAAGAGTGATAGGCGTTAAGCGATGACAAAAAATGATCAAATAGTCTAGTAAACAAATAAAAATCAAGTATGTAACTTTAAGCTTTTGGTGACTGTTTGGCCTTCCACTTCTTACACCTCCTCTTTCCTGCGGTGACTGTATCTCTCCCTCAATTTCATTCTTTGCTGCAGACTGCATATCCACAATAGAACAAAAAAGTGAAAGTCGAAGTCCTCGTTAATAGCATAAAACAAAAAAGTGAAAGTCGATGTCCTCGTTAATAGCATAAAACAAAAAAGTGAAAGTAGATGTCCTCGTTAACAGAGATGTGTATGTGTGCATAGGGGTGAGGACTCGTTCACTTATGTGAGTGTCTGCAAACCAGAACTAAGCCACGGTAGTTCTTGCTGCACCAGCATTGCGGAGATGGGTCGCAGACGTACAGCACTAGATGCCCCAGCCAAGGCATCTGAAGCAAGGTGAGACCTGAAGCAGGGGAACTCCACAGGGCGACGGACACTCGTGTTTCCTCCAGGTAATTGTCGTCTGGCGTCCTCCAGTGCACCCACTTCTGAATGGTCAGACCCGCCAGCGAGACAAACCTCTTCGCCAAGATCCTAGAGCTTGGAATATAAACCGGGGCCGATCGAGATCCAAGCCCTGCGACAACACAACCCTGGCTATCTCGGTGGACAAGTCAGATGCTCTAGTGAAGGACACCGGTGAACCCAAAGGTGGAGCTAAAGCTTTTGATATGCTTGAAAAACTTGTGATCCTGTTGCGGCTTTAGGGATCGAGTGAGTGTTCTGTCGAAGATGATCCCACTGTAATCAATCTCCCTGACTGTATGTTGGCATCGGTTGCTCGCGATTCTGCGGCAAACCAGGTTTAATGAAAGTCTTTCCCTCTCAAAAATAAAATAAAATAAAGCACACCTGCTAGCCCTCCGTATATAAATCTCCATCTACTATCTGCCAGCCTCCATCGGGCTTCATGCATACCAGGTCAGATGCTGTTTGTCCTATGTGAAAACACATGCTCGTACATACCATGTCAGAAGGTTTAGTAATATAAGCCACATCAATCTGCCATATAATCCATTCCGTTGATATTGTCATCCATGTTTTGACATTTGCATACAGTTTGTGCTCTGTTTGTTCTCGGAATGAGAGTCGTCAGGAACAAAGATGTATGGCGTGCTTGGTTGGAGCCTGGCAGGCACCTGCGTGCGCCTGGCGCGCATCACAGACACAGGCGTCTAAGGTTCACGCGTGGCTTAGGCAACTTTGTCAGGGTCGCAACCAAGCGGACCCGTAATGCCATGGTTCTTGCAGTAGCAGCATTACTGTTGTGTGACGCCGCAGGTCCCATGGAAAAGGAAGGTATCGATGCACCGAAATAGACTAACACACAGGAAGCTACACGGCACGTCCGACATCAACAAACATCAGCTGTCATCATCAATTCCAGAAAGAAGCACACACATCGGATCACCTGAAAATTAGTGCATGAAAAAAAGATAAGTTTAGCGTGGACAGAGGGTGATAAGTTTAGCGTGGACAGAGGGTGCAATTTAGTATAGACCCTGTGGCAGCATGATCGTTGAGTTTCACCAATGTCTCGAATGTGACGCCTAACTGTGTCATTGATTCGATGCTGTTCAATCTAGCTCTGCTTGGTCAAGAGTTTCCGGTCTCCCTGAGCAAACGCGAGTTTAGAAAAGGTCTCCTCGAAATCAGATGAATTTGGAGAAGTTTAAACATATCTAATAAAGACATTTTTATTATAAAGACATTTTTTTCAGTTGGGTGGGATTTTTTTTTCTTCTCTTTATTTTAATGGCATCGATCAAATGTGGATGATACCTGTAACAATTCACTAATTTAGCCACATCGAATTTTTAAAACGTTTTCTTTGTTGCAAATCATACTACAATCAACCGACACCACCTTTTTCATTTGTTTTCAGTTTCAGAAGGACATTCTCCTTTTAAGTAAGGAAGCACGCAATGAGAAGGAACAAAAGGGACCGGTCCATGCGAGCCTTTGATCCATATCTCTCGTGCAGTGCTGGCTGTTGTCAGGCCCCACTCGTGATGCATGCGGTTTAATAGTCATCGTACCAGCACCCACTCCGTGAATGATGACAGCATTTGATCTCTTCCTTGCGCTGTCTCCATGTACATCGAGTAAAGAAACCACCACAAAGGAGACTCGCGAAAGCAACGAGTGGTGTCATTTTCGGATGCCTATGCCACGTAGTTTTATAACAGGGTGGCTTATCCTGAATTTCATATTTTTCAGGCATGTTTATCACCTCATTTGCACAATGAAAGTTAGAAAGTGCGTACTCCCGTTGGTTTTTATTGGTATTGCTAAGGATAATACTTTAACTCAAAACTTAACTAAATTTGTTGTCCTAATTAATGTCGTC
Organism: Eragrostis nindensis; assembly: GCA_012490785.1. Classification (NCBI taxonomy): domain Eukaryota; kingdom Viridiplantae; phylum Streptophyta; class Magnoliopsida; order Poales; family Poaceae; genus Eragrostis; species Eragrostis nindensis. The sequence goes on along the minus strand of JAAXCT010000072.1, from coordinate 56,572 downwards.
GGTAAGAGCCCAAAGCAGCTTATTGCTCGCAGGTGCTACCGTGCTAGATAGAGATATCTAAACGATTGCTGACAATTATTATTAGGCGCATGACTGTTGTGACTTTAATCTAACACTTCCACGTTCGATAGTTCCTCATGAATGCACTAAATGGAAGCGGTTCACAAGTCTCCCAGTGTTGACCAACATCACCACATCAATTTAGGCACCTAACAGATCTCCACAAATTTTCTGTGAATCTTAAATGTATCACAAATAAAACAAACACGCCGGCTTTTCAAACAATTGTCAAATTCTTATGAAAATATTTTAATGTTATATTTCAGATTAATTTTTCCTTTTGGTCATTAAAGTACTTCTATAAAGCTCACATCAATGATCTGGGATGTCATCTAGTTTTAGTACACACGTGAACGATGAACTATATTCACTACATAATTCTTGAATTAGAGACTAAACAATTCCTTGATATTATTAGGGTAATCATTGTATTATTTAACTTAATTATTTTCTACAGGTTGTAAGTTAATATCCCTTTATGTTTCATGGCATAGAAATTGGTTTAGATATATAGCTTATTAGATATGTGTCAAGGAACAAAATTTTTCCTTGCCTACTGAAAAATTATTTTCTTCAAACAATTGTAACCATTATATCTTTAAATTTTTCAGCTAAAAGTTATAGTTTTATTTCTAGTTACCAAATATGTGGCAATGTACATTCATCTAAAATTTACATGCATCCTTAGTCTTACTCGATCTATAGGCTTTCCTTTTTTTCTTATGACAGACAGACTTTATGTTTCATGGGTGTTTATTTACATTAGAGCAATGAATGTTATCCAGTTAGGTATGGTCTATATTAGAGACATACAATAAATTGTCTAAAATATTCACTACAAGACTACTCAACTATCTCAACGGTTTTCTTTTATGTGGTCAATGCTTTTTATTTATTTGGTTAGATTTCTATCGAAACTATGGGGAGATCGTTGGGAATGATTGTATTAGTAATTTACTAAACGTGCCTGGAAGATACAACTTATACTAGAAAATTGTGGCCACTCATTAACATCATATAAGACACCACTCTACCCATCTTCTCTTAACACCAATATTGTCTTGAACAACATGTCTTTTTTTTTAACAAAACTGTGAGGAAGTCCCCACATTTTTGTAAAATAACCCAACCAGTTCATAGCACGAAGAGCTTAGAAACTTACCTAGGAAAAATAAAAAAAGAAATAAAAGAGCAGAGCAGAATCTCAATTACAAGGAATGGATTCAATCAACAATATTCTGTTGTATCTCCTTTGAAAACTTGATAGAGTGAAGAAGCATTTTCTCCTTGAAGAGGTGTCACCAGTCTTATGATGCCTTTTCTTTGGCACACAAGTGATCAATGCACTCTCCTTTATAATCTACTTCTAAAGATAATCAGCCTATAAATGTACACATAATTAAGCAAACAACAAACTTATCTAGTGTATTCCTGTATTTCTTGAATATTCTATTCCAAAAGAGGCCTAAAATGAGATGAAACCATTTTAGGAATATAGCTACATTTAAATAGCTATGAGGTCCTTATTATTACAGTTGCATATGGTCCAAATGAAAATATTCCTATGAAAATCTTATAGTGTTTTCACTGCTATCTGGTTTTAATTTACGTATGTTGGGTTTATACTATAGACAACACAATTCATAGATATACATGTAATATATATGCAAAACATTCCATCGATTTATTATTTTTTAAATTTCACCTTTCACCCTTTAGTTCGATTTTGTTGGTGATAGTCAGGGAAAATTTAGTTGTGGCACACTGCAAAATTGAGACTACATGCACAACAAATCGTGAAAAATGAACGTAGCGGATATACATCACAAAGTTATGGTTCTTGTCAACAACATATTATAATAGAGATAATATTTCTTTCAATTTTTTATCTTAATGAATAAAATACATTATGTTTTAAAACTATGGACAAAGGCACTGCGACACTTTATAGATGTTATTTTTAATTTGTTTGATGAAAAATATTTAAATTTTAGATTTAAATAGCGATGAAAAAATATTTCAATTTTAGAAAAACTATTAAATCAATTGAAATACATCCAAGAAATTCAATGGTAGAGAATTTTCTTAAGTTCAAATTGTAATTTGTTTTGTGCACTGACATAAAATGTATTTTTCTCTTTCTAGAGTGTATGATTTGCGATATGCGTCAGCTAAAATTATGTCTTGTGGTGTGCTGTGAACGAAGCTACCATTTTGAATTTGTACCACAACAAGTTTTGATATTAGTCAACATACTACCAATATATCCTCAACATTTCCCTCACACTTCACAACATTAAAAGAGCCCAATATGAACCCATGTAGAAGTTGGCCCACAAGTGACAGTGAGGCATGACCCCATATTTATGATGTTGAACCAACTTGGTTGAATTGGATTCGACAATTTCATTGTCGTCCATTAACATATTAACCTGTTCCTTTTCTCTTCCACGTGTACTGGTCATATGCTTTCTCTATATATACGACTCTATCTATACATTATAAACCTCCTGGTTCTATGCTAGTTCACACCTTATTTGTTCTACGTACAACATAGGTTCAGTTGCGATGGAAGGATTAGCAATAAGCCAAATGATGAATCATCCCAGGGGCGGAGCAAGGGGGGCGAGCAGGGGCCTGGCCCCCCCTATGCTCCATGCACTCATGCTTTTTACCCTTGATTTCACCATGTAAGTTAGAAAAAAAAAAATCAGAATTTGGCCCCCCTTATGAGTCCAATTTTATCATTTGGCCCCCTCACGATCAATTCCTGGCTCCGCCCCTGAATCAGCCACGATCGATTCTGTTGAGATTCTCAACCGGCCTTGACAACGGAGCCCTATCCACTATATTCAAGTGATTTTCTTGCTTCTCGGAATGAGTGGCGTCAGGAACAAAGATGTGGTGCATGGTTCTAGCTGCACCAGCGAGGCTAAGATCTATGGTGGCCATTCGGCTCAAGCTAGCGGAAATCCATGCCCTGAAATGGACCAACACGGAGCAAGCCATAGGGCACGTAGGATATCAATAAACATGAGCTACATTACCGATCGAAACGTATTGACTTCAGCATTGCGTCTTTGATCCACTCGATGTTTGCTGCCTAATGCCAAAACAAAAGTGCACAAGTTTGGCGTGGAAAGAGCAGAAAAGGTTGTATCAACCCGATGGCGGCTGCATGTTTTCGCCTGCGGCTGCTGCTGCTCCATAGGTATGCACAGTAGCTCCATAGGTGTGCACAGTACTGCAGCAGTTGCAGCCGCTGTTGGTTTTCCAACAGCCGAACACACTAAATTGAGTTTCCACAATGTCTTGTTTCCGCAATGGTTGATGTGGCGCTGTCCAATTCGTTTGGTCAAGAGCTTACGGCTTCTTCCAAATAAAGCGAAATGAGCAAAATACGGTAAAGGGGGCAAGCAATTAATTTAAGTGGAAAATTAAATCTAGTGATGCGGTTTCAAAGTCATCGTACCAACGCCCAGTCTGTGAATGATGACAGCGTCTGATCACTGCCTTCTGATCACTGCCTTGCGCTGTCTCCTTGTATTGTCGTGATGAACACTCGCGAAAGAAGCCACGGCAAAGGACACTCGCGAAAGCTACCCAGCGGTGTAGATATTTTGTGTCTGTGTCACGTCGCTTTCTCACAGAGTGGCTTCTCTAGAATGTTAGAATTTTCTTGGCACGTGTTATCACCTCATGTAAAATAAAAGTTTGATAGAAGCTTAATTCCTTGCAGGTGCCGCTTATAAATTGCTAAACAATGTTCTTAGTTTTAGTTTTAGTTGAGACTGATATTCCACAAAAAGCTCACATGTCAATTTGAACGGAAATAGTTTTGATTAGATCTCAAACTTTATTCCGCAGCCTTTGGGGAACTTTGTCTCATAAAAATGCGAACATTGAATTACTCACGATATATTGCATCATAATAAATCCTAAACAAGTTTCTCGAGATAAGAAGGCCTCCATTGTATTCTTGAATTTATTTTGTACTAATTGTAAACTGATTTCCATACCTAGCATCGTTTAGAATTCTATTTTATAATCATGCTACAAAAGTTTTGCCCTCATATTGAGAAATTGTTTTCATCTAAAAATTGTTACCTTTTTGTTCCTTTTAATTTATGGCTAAAAATCATCATTTTTGATCCTCTTTACCAGAATGTGTAAATGTGCATTCATATCACAAACAGATGCATTCAATCTTTGCGTTATATATAGGCACCACGACACTCAACCCATCATCTTTTTCTCTCTTTCTGATAAAATCCATTACGTTTCTTAGCCATTTCCGTATAGTACGCATTTACCGTTTTATTCTTGATGTGTTTGAATTTGTCTATAAATAATTGTTTAAAATATTATTAGTCATGTATGCCAATGCTGGAACAAATCTTTTTTTTTTTTGGTTCTCGTTCGGACAATACAGATTAGTTAAAGTTTGTCTTGAACATATGTTGTGTTGCCTCTTTGTTGGTGCACTTACTAGTACTCCATGCAAGCCTCTATTTATTATATCTAATCACCTCTATCAAGCCACCTAAGCACACACCAAATTCCAAAAAAGGACAGTGGGAGAAAGCGAAAGAAAAAGGGAAACAAAGAAAAAGAAAAGCCAAGCCAACTGCCACCTCTCCCCTCCTGCCTGCCATCCATGGCACCACCGCGACTGATCTGACCCGCAACCACCCTCCCATCCCTGGTGAGGCGCCGGCCATGCCCCCCGTCGCCGTCCAGCTCCACAGCCTCCTCTTCAAGCTCCTCCTCCGCCGCCGCCTCTCCTCCCTCGCCACTTCCACGCCCGCCGCCACCTCCTTCGGCGTCTCCTCCCGCCCCGCCGATCACCGCGCCTCGCCGCCGTCCAACCCGTCCTTCTCCCCGGCGTCCCTCGACGGCGTCGCCACCAAGGACCTCCACCCGGACCCCCTCTCTTCCCTCCACATTCGCCTCTTCCTCCCCAACCCGCACCACCAGCACGGTGGCCTCGCCGGCGCCGGCGCCGTTAGTACCCACCCTCCTCCTCCCCTCCGCCGCAACTCCTTCCCCGCACCCGAAGCCGGCGCCGCTGCGCCGGGCCACCACCTCTCGCGCCGCGCCAGCGCCAGCTTCCACGGCGTCTCGACCGCCGAGGCGCGCGCGCACTACGGCGGGGCGCGGCCCGCGCGGAGGCTTCCCGTGATCGTGCAGTTCCACGGCGGCGCCTTCGTCACCGGTGCCGCCGACAGCGCCGCCAACGACGAATTCTGCCGCCGCGTCGCGCGCCTCTGCGACGCCATCGTCGTCGCCGTCGGGTACCGGCTCGCGCCCGAGAGCAGGTACCCCGCCGCGTTCGAGGACGGCGTCGCCGTCCTGCGGTGGATCGCCAAGCAGGCCAAGCAGGCCAACCTCGCCGCCTGCGGGCGGAGCCGGACCATGGTCAAGGGGGCCGGCGCCGACACGTTCGGTGCCGCGATGGTCGAACCGTGGCTCGCCGCACACGCGGATCCGTCCAGGTGCGGTTTCATTTCTCTCCGGTATTGCTTTCGTGATTATGCTGTAATGCGGTTATTGGTTATTGAGAATCTAGAAATCGTTGTAGGCACTGCAAGATTTATTAGCTCTGTATGCTTTATTTGGTATACTGGCCTTGTGCTAGTAGTTGTAGGTGACATTGATTGTTGTGTTTAATGAATGCACTAGCTGAACATAATCGATCTCCCTGTGCGTGTTTGCATTTGGGAACCTTCAATGCGTGGTATCAGGTTCAGGTATATCCTTGTTTCTTAGTGGCATAATGGTTGTGTGGATCCGATTGATTGAATGTGTGTTTCGTTGTGTTCGGATTTTAAGACCGATTTGGTAGAAACGTTTGATCAACCAGGGCTGTATTTTTTTTCTGGGTTCAATGTGACCAAATCAGTCTGATGCATTCATGCTGGATTCCAGAGAGTGACAAATGACACCAATAACCTGGCCAACTCAGCTATGGTTGATTTCTCATTTTTTTTCCTGAATGTAGGCGTGAACAATACCAGCTTATGAAATATGGATGATGCTAACCTTTTTTATTCACTACAAAATGGTAATTTAGACCATTCAATTCATTCATTTGTTGATCAGACACAGTTGGGTCGTTTGTTAAATCTTGGGTCTTAGAAAATCAAATGTAGTTTTAAACGCAGACAATTCTAGATCATGCCTTCTGAAATCATTACAACGCTAAATATAAACTTTTCACTTCAATAATTGTGTTCATAATTTTCTTCCATGTTAGTGCCATTCGGTCTCAGGATCAATGCAGTTTTTGTTTTCTGGTTATGGTAACTTAAATAATGACCTGGTTGATGTCGGGAACAATGCCACAAAGGAAAATGTGTTAGTCAGGACAGGATGGAAGGATAGGTTTATATCAGAGGCATGATGTTTTGGTATGATGATACTCATACCATTTACCATACCTGGACTTTGAGACCAGGAAGGGAAAGAAAACAAGTGAGACAAGAAGATGTAGGCCAAAATATATAAGACTAAGCGAGACACAGAGTCTGTAGGCCAAAGGTGGTATCTGTCACATGGCCTTGACTGCACTCTTCACCTAGAACTTGTAATAAAAAGAGAAACGAACTCTTATCACGTTGTTAATATATGATTTGCATTTGACAATACTCTGTGCTTCTGGCGACACAAGCATTTAATTCAGTTTATCTGCAGCTAATTTTTTCAACTCTACTGTTGAGGTCACATTTGGCTTCACCGCTTCACATACTACTCGAGCAGAACTCTGATCTTATCAAACCAACTACTCACATGATCTTGTTTTGCATTTAATTCAATACTTGAATTATCTCAAAGCTACTTTTGGACTTTTGGAATAGTACCCTGTCCTGAAGAAAGACCGAAACTAGTTTTTCAAAGATTAGAGGTGGCAATGCAAATCGGACAGAAGCTACAGTTAAATTATATTGTTTCCTTATACTATTATATGATTTTTTTCCCCATGATGTTGGGAACAACAAATTCTGCTCATTGACACTCTGCTCTCTAAAGGCTAAATGTAATTATAATTTTAAATTACTTCACCTATGGCGAACTCATGCACTGCATCTCTGCATTTTCTTTGCATTATACAAAATTTCACAGAGACAGTGCTACACTTTCTCTGCTTTCAGATCCCTTAGTTTTTCTGTTTCTTTTTGCAATCAGATTTATTGAGTATACTTACAGCTGAAACTTTTCCTTGTATGGTAACAGATGTGTTCTGCTTGGTGTGAGTTGTGGAGCAAATATTGCGGACTATGTGGCCCGAAAAGCTGTTGAGTTTGGAAAACTCCTAGACCCCGTGCGAGTTGTTGCACAAGTTCTGATGTATCCATTCTTCATGGGAAATGCACCCACCCAATCTGAACTGAAGTTGGCAAACTCCTATTTCTATGACAAATCAATGTCTATATTGGCCTGGAAACTCTTCTTACCTGAAAATGAATTCAGCTTGGACCATCCGGCTGTGAATCCTCTCGCGCCTGGAAGAGGCCCTCCTTTGAAGCTTATGCCTCCAACCCTGACAGTCGTTGCAGAGTTAGACTGGATGAAGGATCGTGCAATTGCATACTCTGAGGAGCTCCGTAAGGTAAATGTCGATGCCCCTGTTCTCGAGTACAAGGATGCAGTGCATGAGTTCGCCACGCTAGAAGTTATGCTTAAAACACCACAGGCTCAGGCTTGTGCTGAGGATATCGCCATCTGGGTTAAGAAGTACATATCACTGCGTGGCCATGAATTATCATATTGACCCGACACAACGAAGCTTTAACCTGAGTTTCTTAACTACCTAAACATCAGATCAGCTTCTTCATTACTTCATTGCCTTGGTGGACTGTAGTGGTAAACCATTTTGGTGAGAGGGATAGTCCATCGGCTGAAGCTGGATGTAACATAGCCCGAGAGAGATAGAATTGCACAACAGTGATGTCGTGTTTTTGTTACATGGCAAACTGCCCAAGGTAATCTGAACGTGATCCGCGACCGGTCTGTGATTGTATATTTCTATCATCTATAATGGCATTAAAGCTTTACATGTATTCAGTTCTCGATTTTGGTGTTCATTGTTCTTGACTGCTTGCCAATGAAGGATTCTGCAGAGCGCGTTTGTTGGCCATTTAAAAGCGTGACTGCCATGGTACCTCTTCGAGAAATGTCTCGGTTTTTTTTTTTTTTTTGGGAAATGATACTCCGGTGGATCATAATCATTTCAAAATTGTTTTGTTACTTGTCTATTTTGATACTTTCGAAATGACGTAACAAAATGCTTGCTTGGATTAATCATGCAAGAATGGTAACACCATCTAAATGTTTGGATGCCCAAAATAGTGCTACTAAATACACGCGCCGCAGCTGACAGGCATTCTAAATGTTTGGATGCCCAAAATATCATTTCTTATGTTTCAGGCCTCGGTGGCCTTGGTTCAGCGTTGACCCCGCTCCACAGCTAGCGCCGGTTTTTCTTCTGTCTGCGCTCTGGCCGCTGCTCCTGCTTCCTGTGTCCAGGAATGATATTTCTGATCAGGCCCGCTTCACGTTGGTATCAATTGAAAAAAGAAAACGCTTTCGTTGTTTGTCTCGCAAAAAAAAACATTTTCGTTGTTTTTTGATAGTGCAACAGGAAGAAATGTCCTTTGTAATCATAAAAGTTGTTAAAAAAATAAAACCTCTCCAGGCTTATAATATTTCTACCCATCATGTATACCTCCCGATGCATATGAGAGTATAAGTAGGTTCTCTTGTATGAAAATTAGCATGAATCACTTGATTCAGTTTGAGGAAATGCACTTCCATTCTGAAATTCAGAATACGGAGGAAATCATCACTTTCATAATCGTACTCCTGTGGTGCCGCTAGAATATCATCATTGTAAGAGATAAATACTCCTGTGGTGCCGCTAGAATATCATCTTGTTTAATCGTACTCCTGTGGTTGTGCTGTGGCTGTTAAAAAAGCTGTCTTGGAAGAACATATCAATGATCCTATTTCTGCAAATTTCATGGTTAAACAAGATGAAAAGACTTCAATGCATGAGCCATACCCTGTTTTGGAGTTGGTTAAGAGGTGATGATAAGTCCTGCAAATAAAATAAGATAAGAAACAAAATTAGTCATATGTGTACACTAAAACCAAAAGTTGCAAAATAAAAATATGAGGGGGAAACCTTTAAATGAATAATCTCTTTTAAGCAATTGAGCTCTTCAAGAGAGGCGTCCCAATTTAGATTTAAAATCTCTGATGCCACTTAAAACTTCGTGTCAATATTAATTTCCAACAGGGCCTGAGGGCGAGGTATAGTAGCGAGGTACCAGGAATTAGCTTACCTGACAGTCTGATTTGCTGACAGCAATTAGCTCCCTTGTGGCTCTTCGTGAGGTCTGATGAATCACCAAGATATTCTTTAATCTGCTACCTCATCTGATCTCGGTTGTTTTCTCTATAATCCTGCCAACCAATAATGTAATAGAAACCGATCGCACCCTAGTCAAAGAATTATAAAGAGGTACCACGACTCATATTAATTAAGGTTGCAAGAGGAAATTGCATGTCCTATGCGTAACAGTGGAATAACCATGCCAATAATCCACTGGCTTACCTGACAGCCGGATCTCCTGAGTCCGCACAGCGATCGGTTGCTTGTTTCTCTGCTGGCTCATCTCATCTCTGTTGGTTTCAATTCAATGTAGTCCTGCATAACTGAATTAATATATAGAGGACACCAAGAAATCATGGTTACACGGTACAAGAAAATGGATCAAAGCATCAAGACATTGAACTAAATTTTAAGAACATAATCTAGAGTGACCATTTCACAGGCATTTAAGAAAATAGAACTCGACTGAACAGATGCATCATGCAACCAATGAGTTCAGAGAAGGGATCAACTAATTTTCTAATGATCCCGACAATTTGACGAGAAGAGCAGTATGGCCCATATCCGCCCAATCAGCGTGATGAACAAGTCACGCAAAGCAGAGAATTAGTTTTTCTGACCTTGGGTCGAACTGCACCTTGTCACAAGAGCGCGTGCGTTCCGAAGCATTTGTGTTCAACTTCAAGAAGCTGCCAAAATATGAAAACTCAGCAGGCTATAACGTGGAATCACGTGACCGTGACTCCTGCAACAATCTAAGTGTTGAGATGTGCTACAGTTTGGCGCACCTTTTTAGCTAGCATTGCACAGTGTGATGCCGTTGCGACGACCAAAGCGGTGGGATTACTTCCCTTAAACACAGCCAATGAAATACCCAGATCAAATCCACGGAAGAATGAACCCGAACATGCATAAGAAAAAAAAACAAGGCCATTTGTTAAGTTCAGAATTAGTGAAACACAGATTCATGAAAAATCTTTAGACTTTGCTTGATCACAACTGTGTGATTGTTATTGCAAGCTCTTCTCAGATTAATGAAGAAAATTCCCTAATCCAAGCTATATATCAGGCTCTTCCAGGTTCCAGCGACAGAGGTGGCCAGATGAGGTACAGAAACTTCAATGCCTAAGCATAAAGGAAACAACAGAAAATTGATAGCGCTACCAGTCCTCTAACTGAGATTAAGAATAACGACACGTCATGATGATCCTAATTAGCATGGTTGGAGGCTTGGAGCGGCGACATGGTGAGCCTTACACCACATCGAAAATTCTTGGAAAGTGTAACGCATAGGAAGGGGGTGCAGTTTGGGGAGGGTGGGCATGGTGTGATGCGGGTGCTTGGGTATGGTGGAACAGGAAGGTGAAAAAAAGATTAAATTTGGCTGACGACACATGTGGAAAAAATGAGTAAGAGGGGAGGAATTCCTACGTCTTGCCATCGTGTGGTTGCACATGGGATGGTCCCATTTTGATCCAAGGTTCCAGATTGATGGGTATAGAATGTTTGAGGTGCCTTATCGCAGGAACTCGTGCTTTATTAGTTTAGATTAGATAGAGATTAGATAGATTAGATTAGATTAGATTAGATTAGATAAGCTCGTCAATCAACAGAAGGCTTCGTAAATAATTTATAGCAGGCAAGCAAATATGGCTAAACGCTTTTTATGATCAGTAAATGAGTTTGGTAACAGACGTCAGCCAAGTTGTGCGCATCACGGTTGCGATAGTTTGTGCTTTGCTGCAGCAATTAGCTATGAATCATGTTGTGATCAAAGTTGAGATTGATCATTAATTAACTCATATTTACTGATCTATCTGTGGGATGATTTTGTTGAACTGTGCCTACTGTTCCTTCAAGGGCAAATTTTCGATACTGTTAGTAAATGATGGAATGGCAATCACAAAATATGACACGCTTATCTGTACTGCATATTCTCGCACATGAGTCCACGACGACTGCTGCAAATATGTCCCTTGTCCACGGCTATAAATCACCCATATTTTCCCATTCTTTGTAGCACAGTATATATCCCACCCGGACATGGTACACAACCATAGATGTTCACCCCTAGAGCACATGCATGTTCTTCTCGCTGCCGCTCTTAGTATTAAATGAGTTTTTAGGACCGGGAGGCATAGGAAATGTAGATTTTAACCTCACTTGCAAACAAAACTGACAGTACGAAAGCGGAGTGGGTGTAAGTTATTTTTTTGGCGTACCCTTGGCTTATTGTACAGCCAGCTTTCTTCTTTCTTCTCTGTGTGCAAAGCTACGTACCCATGGTGCGAGCAAGTCTGAAACATTATGAGAAAATTCTTAGGCTTTCCCAATGAACCTTTAAGAAAAATTAGTTTCATTATCTGCCGTCTAATCTAAGCTTGATGCCTCACGTTCTATTGATGTCAATTCTGTCAATTGACGTGATCTATTTTCTGTGTTCGTGACGACAATACAATTTGCCCCGTTCCTAACCTGACAACCGGACTCATTTTTTTTTTCTAGAGATGGCACAACAGCCACTCGCCTCCTCAAAATGGATTGACCTCATTTTCATTCTCCTAACGTGAGGGGGTGGGACTACGCACGAGCACGGCCTTTCTCAAGGACCCACGGCTCGGACGTACCCTGAGTTGCAAAGGAGCATGTAAAGGGGCTGCGCCCCTGCGGATAGGGTACCTCGTCCTCGGGAGAAATAAAAAATAAAGTTTCCCATTAAAAATTGATAACTCTACTGCTGCCTCACTAGCAATAAGCACCGGTATAATGCTATCCTCTTCACAGTCAGGTGGTTGAGTATTTGCTAATCTCTCAATCAGTTTTCAACCATTGGATGGGGATTGAATCATCTAGAACATCTCATTTTCTCTTAATGTTATCCTCTTCACAAAAAACAAAAACCAAAAATATCCTACTTCAATAGAAAGTTCTTCCACCTTCAACAAAATCGAGTACCATCTACATTGGGTAAAAAAAGACCCACATGTCCAGTAATATGCTAATGCTCCAAACTCGTGTCCCACGCTTGATAAGGTCAAGCACATCCGCTTCTAAAACACGATCATCCTGACCATGGAGGGTACATCTGTGGCAAGCACAAATGGTTTAAAAGATCGCTGATCTTGTGGGGTACATATCATGTGAAAAAGAGCTCGAAGTTGGAAATGTGAAAATTCTGTCAAAAAACACACTAAAGAAGTTACAAGAAATTTTATTCGGTGTTTCCCAATTCCACTCATTCCTATTGTCATTAGCCCTCTTTCCCGTTCCATTTGGCTTGTATGATTATCGATCTTAGCTGGGAAACTAGCTTGGGACATTCTTGCACACACGTAGAGGTGTTTTTTTTTTTTAATCGACGTCTCCAAAGAGAGGGTTAGAGGGTGGTGAACAGCGCTAAGAGGGAGTGGGAAGCCCACGCCCTCTGCTTCCTTTTTCTTTGGAGAAAGTCATTATTTTTTTTCCCCGATGCTTAATATTATGCCTATATGTTCTTAAATATTACATCTTTGTTCCTTTATGCTCATAAAAAGCTCAATGAATATGGTGCAACTGTGGATATAATGTTTATTTTAGTTCTTTTCCCCATAAGTTAGTTAAATAGTTTATAAGCTCCAAATATTCAGCATTTTATATTAATTCACATGTTCTTCCGTGATCATATTTTGTGTTTCAGATTTTACTATAGACAACACAGATGCAATATAAATATATAATAAAAAAATTCACCGTTCTGACTTCTGAATGACAATCAATAGCACAGATGTATTTAGCTTGTATTACTTGAAGCAAAATCTAGCAACTATTCAAATTAACAACCTGGCACAAAATTTCAGTTGGTAAGGCAGTAGCACGTATTCTTCGCTATATATACTTTACATTGGACATATACTGAATATAACAGATTAAAAATACAACTGTGGTGACTGAATTATTATGCATAGCATAGCCACACACATAGAGAACAAAGACGACATATAACACATGAACAGTGCAATCCGTACACTACAGCTGGTAGAATTTTTTTAGGTGACGATGATCATTGCATTGCTTAATGGGCACATCATCTTTAAATGTGTCTGACTAAACATGGTGGATGCACAGCTGTAATACCGCCCTAGAATAACTGCATTCTTTGCAAAACTGAGAAGCTAGTTAGGTTCGTTATGTTGGACCCAACCCATCCGGCCGGTTCAAGTCCTAGGCTTGACACGGGTACATGTTGTATTTTCGGTTAATTATTCTTTCAGTGAGATGCGACGTCTCCGTCAATTAGTGAGACGCCTGTGATGACTTTGTGAATCTCAAGATAAGGCTGGCCTAGTCTTTTGGAAGCGCTCATAGGGTAGGGTATTGGTGCATGTGTTCATAGGTTTGAGTACTCGTGCGTGTTATGTGAGTGTTTGTCTCTGTACTATGCGACTTCGCAAAAAAAAAAGCATTTTTAGAGTTTGTTTATGTTTGCTCAAAGCCTCAAAGCCTTATATAGAGAAAGAGTATCAATATTCATGATATCAGATTAGTATCATCATATCCATCATGAATTATATTTCATAGTGTAGTTAATATTTTTCCTTAGTTGTGGTACTCTTCTCTATAATTTTTGTTTTCAATCTTACTCTATTTTTTTTGCGATTAAATCTTACTCTAGTTTGACTTTGACCATTTCTAAAATTATTTGGGACAGATGAGTACTCTTTGACCCACAAAAGTACGTTGCATGCGCAATGCTTGGACTTTGTTGAAGTTTGTGCCTTGGAAGGATGTTTGCACAGCTGAAACCAATCAATAATGTTACATCTTGTGTGTCCCAACTCGAGGTTCAGTGAAATAAAATGTGATATATTTAACTTTAAACCATCAGATTTGTAGAACATTGATGATGGAGATAAGTTTTCATAATTTCAGTGTATGTAAAATTAAGATCTTATACTCTTTGAAGGAAAGCAAGCAAGAAATCTACTAAAATACGAGATACCAAGTACAGTTTCTGAAATTGCCATCTTCACATTGATGCCAATGGTTGCATCTAATCATTGATTAAAAAATTTACCCAGTTAATTTGTACATATTTTAGACTTTCCATTTCAAACCTGGACATTTCCATGACTTACATTAAAGAGGCTATAATCCCTTTTACACACAAGAGATACGTGAATATTAAATAGCATGATATTTTTCAGCACTTTCCGTGGCTTCTTGCATGTGCTCCGCATTAGTGATCCATGTCCTTATCCTGCTGTATTGCCAGATGGTATGCATCATAAACTCACTATTCACGAGTCACTGGACTACATATACCACTGAAGAGAGCTCTGTAGCTCTTCATATACGCATTCTATAACTTGGTAAGAGTAGTCAAGTTATTTTGTAGCTCAAGCCGCTGAGCATGGAAGAGGAAGAAAAGTTTCTAAGAGCAGTAGGGATAGGAACATGAAGGAATGCATAATGTCTCTTCCATCTTTTCGATTGGAGATAGAGAGAAGCATTAATGTTTTCCTGATGCCTCCTATTCCTATGGCTCTTAGCTTTTCCTTCCCCTTCTTTATGGCTTGCAAGGTTAACACTAAATAGAAGGTTAAATGATGTTTTACTTAGTTGTTAGCTAGGAAAAAGAGGAATTGAGAGGGCTATGAGTAGTTAGAATATTAATGAAGGAAAACCAAATTGTTTGAGTTCTCCTCAAGCAATGGAGGTGAACTTTGGATTGTGGCTCCTCAATGCATACTATATACCATCTCTACATCTCTGAAATGTGTGCCGTTCTCTCGCACGTGATTTGCTGGTTGATTTTCACCGTTGATTCACCAATGGTTACTTCCACTACCGTTGTATTCCATGACCTTCCCCCGAGAAGCTTCCTGATGATTCCTGGCTCTGCCTCATTGCCCGATGAGGTCGAGGAAATCATTCTGCTTCCGTGCCTGCTGCTTCTGCTTCTGCTGCAGCCTGCCGTTCCATTTTTGCAACCAGCCAAGCAGGAAATAAATACCTGAAGCTTGGCACCATGTGTTTGATGTTTCAAATGGCTAATTCTTGGAGGTAGAGCCTAATTTTCTCACAGAATTTGAATTGTCATTTTCGTTCTGAAGAGCATTAGTACTTTATTGACAACATTCATAAGTAAATAAACACCTTCGTATGAAAAAAAAAAGATGAGGCAACCGGAGCAACTGTTTCCAATTGGAAGTGACTGAGCGGGTTGGTTTGTGAGACTGGATAAGAATCTTGCAGCATTTTTTACTGATGACCCGAGATATGACTCGTAGCTGTTGTTTGCAATCAGAATGGATGACTGAATGGTTGCATTTTTAGATTGAAATAAAAACCTTGTAGGTATTTTTTACTAATGCGAGATAGGACTTATAGGCCACAACTTGTTTGCAATTGGGTTATTCAGACGTAGATAAGTAGAAATGAAAAGTATGCAATAGATTGCCAGGATTGAAGAGCTGTGGTGCTGGATCAGTGCATCATATTACTTGTAAAAGTACTCGAGGACAAGGTAGACTGATAGGTTTGTACAGCTTCTGTTTTTCTTGAATATCATTTCTTTTCTAAAGGCTATACCGAAATGCGTTCACCTATAGAGAAGAAAGGGAGAGTAGAACATCCATTTCTTTGTTTCATATTTGTGAAAATTGTAAATCATATTTCAGGTGTTAAACCCATTAAATTAATTGGTTCATGTGGACACAAGTCCCACAACGACAGCTAAATTTAGCTCTGCTCCTTTTTTGGCAGGAAACACTTCAAAAGTAAGATTGTTGGAGCCTTCAAGCATTATATATGAAAGTTCATTTCAGTGTGATATTCAGTTGAAAACATTAGTTCTTTGAGAGCAAGTCAGCGAAGAAGGATCGTGTTGTGTAAATAGGATCAATCACTTCTTGTTGGTGTAGCGTCACATGTAGCATACGTCAGGTTAAACAGAGTTCCATTCAAAGGCTATTTTCTGAAAGCTTAGGACAAGGGTTTCGGTCATTATGGGCAGACAAATGGCGGTTACATATAAAAGGGTTAAGATATATTTAGTCACTGCTATAGTTCTATATTATATTTGTATGCACTATTGTAAATCTTTTAAATATTGTGTACATTATTTCCAGATTATGTATCATTTCAAATTTGAAACACATATTTATTAACAATGCAACTTGCTGGTCTATTCTCGGGGCATAATATTAGCGCGGCAATTGCCGCACATTATTGTTTCTAGTTTCTATTATTCTCGAGCACTTCTTTGTCTTGTGATTCTATTTGAATCTTTACAATAACAAGCATTGCACATATTTGGATAACAAAATCTTTACAGTGATTTTGGAAAAGAAAGTAAGAGAGAGCTTAAGAGCAATTAGAATTGGAACATGCTTGAAAGCCTAATTAACCTATCGCATAACACGCATGTATTATCCTGGAAGTTAAGGGAAGTTGAAGTTTTCTACTACCTTCTATGCCTTTTCGTTGCTCATCATCTTTCTTGTTTTGTTTTGAAAACATTTCTCTGTACGGTTTGCAGAACATTAATTAAAGGAATCTCTCTTGTTTCTAGTCTGTGTTTCCATAGCATAGTGTACAATTTATGCACGAGCACATCATGACACATATTATCTACTGAGTATATCACCCACACTACCCAATGGGTACCCACCTGCATCCCTAGCGGCGATGATGAAGTCCTCGTTGGGTTGGACGACGGGCAGGATTTAGAACAGAGTAGTACGTAGTGACCACAGGTCAAAGTTTTCTGCATAATTTCTCTCCATTAGTCAAAAAAGTCCTAATCGCTGCATGCCTGATAAATCCAAGCTAACCAAAACCAATTTTCTTCGTCAGCCAATTGTTCCCATAAGAGCTTTGATCTAATTGGCCGATACGGACAAACCGATACTATTTTCTTTTACTAATCATGTATCCTAAGAACCCGATTAAATTAGTTACCTGAAATGATCATTACTTTATTTCTTTGATTAACACACTAATTTAATCTATGCTACAGTATGTCGATTTTTTATCACAAAAAAAAGGTTGTCAAACTTGGCCATCAACAGAAGAGTCATTAAAGACGGGGCTTTTGAAATATGCGTCTCTGAAAAATCACATGAGGGATGGTTTTGGGAATATGTGTAATCATCAACGTGTGCTACTCAGTATAACATCAAGGTAGAAAAAATTATAATGCTAAGGCGCCATGAGCATTGGAAAAAGCCATAGACTCAGAGAAATTTCCTTCGAATTCATCTTATTCAGGAGAAACCGTAAACTTGTGGTCAAGCTTGCTTGAACACCATAACACAGAAGCGACCACAAGTACGTGTTAGCGATTATGCAACCTGTCTTCCAACTTAAACCCGTGTGGATACTACTCTGCATCATCCAAGCGATCTCTCATTTAAGTCTTGACAGGATCCTGACAGTGCGTGCCTATTAATGTCTGATGTGCAGTATGGTGAGTGTCACTTAGCTAGTCCATTTCAGCACGGTCATGTGCAGTTCGTCTGTGCCGCACCCCACGAACTTGCTGGTGCATCATGGACCAGGTACCATGGCTTTGTTCCTGATGCCACTCATTCCGAACCAACAGAGCACCAAGTGTTGGACGAATATAATGGACAAGCTTTCATCTTCTAGGCCAATTCTACATAGAAAAGATCAGGACTGGAGCAGATAATGTGTCAGAACTAGCATCGAACCTTGAGGCTCAAAATAGATAGCAATGTACATATATATCTATTATGACCAACAATACACACGTTGCTATCTATAAATAACTATTACTCATTTGTATTTGTACACATGCCATACGTCATCCATCAGTCATTTCCATCCGGATCCCGTTATGACCACAAGTAAGCTGGTGACTAAGGCTAGTCCCAATGGACTATATCATTTTGTTTTTTCCTAGATGACACGTCAGCATTAAAAGATGAAATAGTTTATGGCTTCTACAATGCATCATTTCATTTTTGTTGTTTCCAAGAGCTACATGCAAAACACAAGCATTTTGGAAAACAGTGCATGAATGGTTTCATCTAGATGAAACACCTTTCATCTCTCTCCTCCTTAACTTCTTGCCACATCAGCAAAAATAGTGACATGGCATCATATTTAATGAGAATGAAACTCCCATTGGGAGTAGCCAAATAGACTAATAGTTACTTATTTTGAACATGACTCGTGGATAACGTATGGCATGTGTACAAATACAACTGAGTAAAGCAGATGCCTAACATGTCAGCAAACCCGAGAAGTTATTGATTAGTAAATCGTCCCGTTCACCCAGATGGAACCATGAAGTTTACAGATAAATAGTATTCCCTCTAGTATCAAAATTCACTACAAGAAAAATGGTTATTAGTCACCAAGGTACTTGGTCATTATATGTCTATTATTGGTCACAATAACTAGCTTGTCACCAACAAGCTTGGTTACATTTTGGTGGCTAAAACCTTGTCGCTATATGTATATAATGACCAATAATTGCATATGTTGGTCACTAAAACTATATAGCAACCAACACAACCTTGGTAACTACATATAACGTTGGTCACTAAAAGCTATATCTACCAAAAATCTCAAACTTGGTCACTATTAATCAACTTTTAATGACTAACATAGAAAAATTTTCCTTGACCACTAAAACTTGGTGACTAAAACCATGTTTTCTTGTAGTGATTATTTTGGACATTGACAGGATCTTCAAAACATAAATTTGACTAATACTTTTTTACAATAAAATATTTATAAAATATAGTTGAAATGTACTTTTATGAAATTATGGGGTATAACAGGGAATTGAGCAGATGATAGTGCGATAAGGCTCTTTTCTTAAACAAGTGCAACAAGGCTTTGGCAGCTGCGCTGCAAATATGCAATGCAAGTGTCTCATGCATATGTTGCCGGAGGCAAGGAGAGAATGAAAGCATAGTTTAACCGTAATTAGCCGCCGCAGAACTTTACCGAAATTCAACCACAAGACAGTTGATAAATGGTATAATTCAGTGGAGGGTACCTTACAACATGTGATGAAAAAAGGATAAAATTTGTTCTGTGGAGTTAATCAACATGGTGACCTGGAGTTGGTACAAAATTGGCAAGGTCAACGAAGAGGTGGGTGTGTGGGTTGGGGGAACCCAGTTGAGAACAGTACGTATGTTGAGCCACGTCAGTGAAGTTACTGCCTCTATTGCAAATTACTTGACGCTTTTTACCTTTGGACAACACGTTTGACCATTTGTCTTATTCAAAAATTTTGTGCAAATATATAAACAAATAAATTAACCTTAAAGTATCTCTAATGATAAAACAAACCATAACAAGATAAATAATATTTGCACTTTTCTTTGGAGAAAGACAAACAGTAAAACGTGATTTTTAAATTCAAAAACGTCAAGTAATTTGAAATGGAGGGAGTATTAATTATCCGCCTTAAACAGTCGATGTGTTGCACCTTTAGATCATTGTACGTATATGTGAACGCCGTGATCGTGAGGACTTGTATCGACGATGTAAATCTTTGTGTGATCAACAAACAAAAGAATGGCATGTGCTCCCCTGTTCTCGAATATTTGACGTTAAGACAGAATTTAGTTCAAAAATGGACTACACATCATGTTCTAACTACAAATATACGCATGAGGATGGATCAGTATAGTTTTGAGATCGCTTGACAGAATACACAGGTTCGAACTGATGTGGCACAATGTTGTGCTCCTTCACCTCCTCGGCTCGGCAACAGCGCTCAAACCCAAAGGGCCCGGCAGGATGGCCACATGGTGCCGGCTGGCGACAGATATTCAACTACTACTAGCTGCTGGCAGGCTTGCCTCTCGAAAAAAAAAAAGAAAGAAAAAAAAAACAGGTTGAGCCGGGCAATCAGCACGCGGCCAGCGGCGGGCCTACGCTAAATTGCTTTAGCTTTTGTACTGGCATCAACGATCTGGTGAATCAAAGACAAAATCTGATCAAACTATCGGCCGGTTGCACCTCCGTTTTCATGTATCCCAGGTCATGCTTACATGTTGATATCCAACATGCCCGGTGGCTTGCTCCGTGTTAGTCCATTTCAGTGCATTGATTTCCGCCTGCTTGATGTGTCTGGCCACTATGTATACAACCATGCTGGTGCAGCTAGAACCAGGCACCACATCGTTCCTGATGCCACTCATTTCCACAGAGCACTGTATGCAAGTAGCACTAAATATACTGCACAAGGCTTCATCGGCAAGGGCCTACCTAGGTTGAGATAATATGGCTGATTGATGTGGATTTCCACTGATCTATCTATTTCGTAGGTACATGTGTTTTACATAGGACAAATAAGATATGAACTAGTGTGCAAGGAACCGGGAGGCTGATAGTAGGTGGTGATTTATAAATGGAGCCACCGCAAGAGGTGGATGTGACTTTTAAACCGCGTCACCGGATTTTACTCCCTCTACTTTTAAAATAGTTGTCGTTTGAGGTGTTCTAAGTCAAACTTTTAAAACTTTAACTGTAAATATTTTTATATGTTATGTTTGGAAATGTGAGGATAACATGAGTAGATTTGTACTGAAATATGATTTAATAAAAGTACATTTCAACTATATTTTATATATATTTTATAACAAAAGGCATTAGTCAAATATATGTTTTAAAGACCGTGTCGATGTCTAAAACGACAACTTTTGTAACACTAGAGGGAGAACATTTTAATTAATTGCTTCCCTATACAATCTATCTACCGGACTAATTAATACTCCCTCCGTCCCGATTAATTGTCGTTTTAGCTTTCGGCACGAAGATTAAGAAAAGTTGGTAGAGGTAGGTGCGCAGAAAACGAGGAGGAGAGAGATAGAGATAGAGGTGTATTGGGAATAGAGAAAGGTGCATTGGGAGTGAGAGTGATAATTATTTTAGAAAAACTGGATGAAGCTAGAGTGACAATTAAACTGGGATAGAGGGAGTACCAATCACCGAAGAGCTAGGCGCTGGCAGTAAGAAAAGGAGGACATTCGATCCTTCTGAAACTGAAAACATATTATATAGATCTAAAACTGAAAACATATGATGTAAAATGGTGGTGTTGGTTGATCCTAGTATAATTTTGCAGCCAACAAAAGGTTTTAAATGATTTTTTTGGCATCTTAATTAGTGCAATGTTACAGGTATCACCGACATTGGATTGGATATGAACCACGTAAAGAAAAGAGAAAAAACAACATGGATCTGAAGAGATGTCTTTATAACATGAAGGATTATATTCGACCTTCTCCGAATTCACCCTCTTTCTTGGTAACATTTTCCAAATGGGTCTTGGTTCTGGGAGACCGTAAACTCTCTCGACGAAGCAGAGATTGGACAGGACAGAATCCTTGACACGGTTAAGCATTAGAGATTTTTTTTTTTTTGCGATACCGGTTAAGCATTAGAGATGAGACAATAGTTAAACTCAACGACCGTGACGCCACAGTGCCTATACTAAACTGCGCCCTCTGTCCATGCTACTTATTTACCTTTTCTTCTTGTGCATCAATCCTTCTGCTTTGAACTGTTGATGCAATGCAACTGATGTCTGTTGATGTCGGACGTGCCGTGTGGCTTCCTGCGTGTTAGTCCATTTCATTGTATCGATACCCTCCTTTTCATTGCCACGTCGCAGAACAGCAATGCCGCTGCAGAGCCAGAACCAGGAATTTCATCTTTGTTCCTAACGCCGCTCATTCCGAGAACCAGCAGAGCACGCAACGTATGCAAATGCTACACGAAAATAGTGGACCAGATATCATCGTCAAAACATGGATGAGAATCTCAACGGAGCGGATTATATGGCTGATGGATGTGGCTTATTACGAATCCTACGGTTCTGTACGTGTGCTTTGCGGTGGCTCCCTCATGTACAAGCATGTGATGCGGAATAGGCTGGGCCACTTATTCTTGGAATTCAAACGATTTTTACTATCTCCTCGAGACCACACGTATGTGTTAGAGATTTGGTCAAACCTGTGTGGGTTTTCTTCGATGTTTTTTCTCTGGCACCTAGTGGTGTTTTTCTTTGAGTAAAACACACAAAAGGCCATTGTACTTGTCTGCCCGTTTCAATTTGGTCATTGTGGTGACATGCTTTCATGTTTTGAAGTTAGCAATGAAACTTAGAGGCGTGGAGGCAACACAAAAGCAATGTTTACACCTAGTTTTAAGCACCATGCTTACAACTAGATTGCTAGCAATCTAAACGAAATTCTTTAACAACCAAAGTCTAAACACCATGTTTATCATGACTTAGCTATTGCAAAACTCCGCTGGACTAGAGAGATAGCGCATTGAAAAAGAGTAGCAACCAACCAATGCAAATGATGCAAAACATAGCAAGGCAAATGAACTATCTAATGTTGTTCAACAAACAAGCATAAACACCACGTTTACACCTAAATTTGCTAAAGATCGTGCGATCAAAGCCAATTAAGTGCTCACTAGAAAGTAAAATGCCAAGCTATCATGGGTGGAAAAGTGAATGCAAAGTGGACAAATATGCAAGTGGAGAAATATGCAAATACAAAAACAAAGCAAGTGCTCACAAATTATGCATGCAGTGAATGATTTTTGCAAATAAAACACATAATGATGGTGGTCTAAAAAGAAAAATGTTAGACTAGAACAAATTAACCACAAGTGAGCATTCGAGTTGGGTGATTCTCACACAAAAACCTCTAGGTTGCCCTCCTAGTAGCACTAAACAATCCAAACAAAAGACCCAAAAGAAAGACACAAAACACGGGTTGCCTCCCGAAAGCGCTTCAGTTATAGTCAAGTAGCTAGACTTCTCACATACCTTGTTGTTGTGAAGCCATAGTTCTTGGTGTAAGATCCAATGATATCCATGCAGCTTGTACTATGCAACTTTGTCACGGTTCGCTCATAGCCCTTCCTCGTTGTGTTGCATATTGCTCAATGTGTGTGGAGATATAATGCTCTTGATTCCTCAGCTTTGTTTCATCTCTGATCATTTGCTTCATGAAAGAATTGCTCAAGCTAATTGCATTGTCGTCATCTTTATCTCCTTCTTCAATTATGCTACCGTAATCTGCAGCTCCTGTTCTCTCTGAATTTTGTGTCACCAACAGAATGAAACAGGTTCTAAAACCTATACCACAATGTAGGTAGCAAAAATATCTTTCCAACGAGTGCTCATACACCTCAAACGGATTCCGTATGAAGGACTTATGAGTTTTTTAGTCCAGGGTCGCGTGCTGTTTTGAAATCTGACGGCTCGCGCATCGTCCAATGATTTGCTCATAAATCCTTGTAGAAAAATCCAAATCCAGTCCCGTTTGATGCATTGGAAAGAATACTTGAAGCTCTGTCCAGATATAAAACTTTCGTCAATTGATCAGGTCCTGAGACATGCAGAATTACCAATGACTTCAGCTCCTTGATTTTTTCTTCGGAGAATCTTGATGACTTCATCTTTTTAGGCATTGGAGCATATGCCGGCTTGTCCTTTGTCTCGTGAATCTTGATGAATATTCGTACCAGCAAGGATACAAACTTCTCATGCTTTCAACAAGTTGACGGTTGGAAGATTTCTTCTTGACGAATAACGGAGGCTCTTTTCTTGAGTGTTCATCCCAATCAACCATCGAAAAACTGAACTTGCTTCATGAAGAACATCGTGATAACCAAGTGAATGATGTACATTTGTTGGTTGGTAAGAACGGAGAAAAACCCAACCATTATCGTGTTTCCATCATCAATCACTGTATATTTCCTTCAATCGTCGCATCCAATCTTCAATACTGTTGTGGGAGTAATCTATTGGAGAGATAGGAGAAGTACCGAATATTATGGAGTTGTGCCGGTCGGCATGGTGAAGGTTCCGGTCGGCATCGCCTTTCAACTCCATTGCCTCGCTTTATTATTGCTCAAGACACTTTATCCAAAGATCTCCAATCTTGTTTGACCATGTCGATACGGTCATTACCATACGTATTTGTCTGTCACATACGTATTTTACCAAATTCGGGATTTTACTAGCATTCATAAGTTGCTAGACAGGCAAAAGAAATCATTTCTAGACTTGACTTAGGAAAAAAAAAGGTTACTGGGGCCTACATGAACCGCCCTTTCCACCTTGCAACCATGTCAATGAACTAGGCATGGTCGCTAGAAACACCTACTGGAAAAATCGAGAAGATGATTGAAGGTGGGGTTGTACCTATATATAAATGGATCAGAAGGATATATATATATATAGATGCACCCATGAATAAAAAACAAGATGATGCGTAACATCAATTATGCTCCAGTGAAACGAATCACGTAAACAATAGTAGGGCTAGTTTGGTTGCTGCCCTCACCGAATTTACATGGCCTGAGCTCACGCCTGAGACCAACGAAGATGTGTTTGGTTGCTACCCTGATATTCTGCCTGCTCAGGCAAGTTCGTCAGGCAAGTCCATCAGCTCAGGCGTCCGAAATCGAGCGCCTGAGCGAACGCGTCTCGCTCCCTCCATGCCTGAGCTCTCCCTCTTCTCCTACTCTCCGTCATTGATGAGAAATTTGTCATCTCCGAAGATTTTCGGATCGATTCCTTCGGCCTGTGTCTTCCTCGCAGACGTGCGCATCTTCTCGAGCTCTTACCATGGTGTATCTGGAGATGACCTCGCCGGATTTGAGGTTTTCCCCGCCGACCATTGCAAGGCCAACATCGAACCTTAATCGCGCAGCCGTGAAATTCGTCCGCTCCGGCGAACAGCTACTCGATTCCTACGGCTCACGTATTCCTCGCTCAACGGCGCATCTCCAAGACCTCACCTCGTCGTGGATTAGTAGGCTAACACGCCGGATTCGACATTGCCATCGACAAGCAGAGCTCCGCCGTTACTCTGCTCTCCCGTCGACTATGGTATAGCAATCCTCAAGGCACAAATCCTACCTCGGATGGCTCCTCGTTGCACAAAGGTTCCATTTTACTGGTCATGGGCACCTGATAACTGGAGCCTCGCCGCCGGCGAGCTCTACAGATTGCTGGTTCTTGCGGGATGGTTGAGCAGCCCTTGCGTTTGTGCTTTTTATACTCATGAAACGGGTTTTAGTGAATACGTTTTTTACTCAGGCATGAGTACGCAACCAAATAGCAAACTCTCTCGATGCCTGACCAGGCAAAGTTGCGGTGCCTGATCAGGCACCCATTTTCGTCAGGAAATTTGCTCAGGGTGGCAACCAAACTAGCCCTACGTGCCCCAGAAGATTCAGATTAAGTAACTTGAAGTTGGTAGTTTTTAGCATTTGGCTCTTTGGCCGATGTATGCCCGAAAAAAGACTGGAAACTCCAAGTAACGATAGCAAAGCATATGTGTTGATGCTATTAACGAACATTGTTCATTATATTAGCAAGAAACTATGACTGGTGGATTATGTCTCAATTAGGTAGGTTGAAATAACAAAATAAGTTTAGCATGGACTAAGCTTTGACACAACCCTGCACGTCAAATCATCACCACGACCGCTGCAGAGACTTGCATCAACCGCTCAATTTTCGTTAGGTTGTTTTACAACAAATCTAGCAACAATGTCAATTTTGAGGCTCAGCTGGTGGCACCGTGAATTCTTTTTCTTTTTTTTTGCGAAAATTCTTTTTCTGCTCACGCTGCATAAAAAAGACACGCTTCCTACTTTCTAAGTGATGAGAAATAAACTAATTCCATGTTTACGAACGGAACAAAACTATATAAGCAATTTATGTATCATGAGGTTCGTCCTGAGCTTCGGTGACGATGAGAAGGACTTGTCTGCAGATGAGCAGTGGAAAGGGCTTCAACTGAGACACATCGTTGACCACCCGCCGTACTTTCTTACCGATCTTCACATTTCTGTTCACTATAGAGTGTCCCCGCTGAGACTATCTGCAGCGGTGAACGGCACACCGCCCTGCAGTCCCATTTAACCCTTTTTTTGGCCGCAGCGGGGGACTGTAAAGAGAACAGTAAAATAACGTTTCGCCTCCGGAACGCTACTCCGAGCGACATCCAGATTTACGCTACGGAGGAGAGAGAGTCCGGGCGCTCCTCGATCGTGGACGGAGCGACCGAGGGACGGGAATGAAGACGGGAGAGGAAAATGTAAAAAAAAGTCTGTCTTGTGGGCCCAAAGTGATGGTAGTTGGTATAGAGGTTCAGTATACAAGCTCACTGGTGCGGAAGAAATTGGATAGAGTTGAGAATCTCCTAGGAATATTCTGTTTTAGAGTTGGAAATAGAGGTCCATCACTGCGGATAGTCTGAGAGGATCCGACTTGCTTCGTAACGCAGGGCCTGGATCTCGGCCGTGGTTTATATTCCAAGCTCTTGTATCTTGGCGAACAATGCCAATACGACACATCAGGCGTGAACATTGGGAAGCGGGACCACTGGTGGACAGCGTAGGAGCATGACCTGGACGAAACACGAGCGGACGTCGCCCCGTGGAGTCCATTGACCGCTGATCCCACCTGGCTCCAGATGCCACGGGTGGGGTACCTGGTGATGTTCCGCTGTGACTTATCTCTGCAATGCTAGTACAGCAAGGACCAGGTACCGTGGCGAAGTTCCTGACGCCACACATTCCAAACAAACAGCAAGATACTAGTATGCTTGCCGTGTGGGATGAATGTAATGGCGTAGTCTAAGTCTTCAATATGTGGTATAGGTTTCAGTTAGGACAACACAACAAGACACTGGTAGATATACATAGAGAGAGGGAGAACGCGGATAGATCGAGTGAAGGAGATGGCGGTGTATAAATAGATAGCTCAAGTTACTTGGTGGGGGCACGTAATATGTAGATGGAACTAAGAAAAGATTCATGGGGTTTGCAGATAAAATGGTTAATGGTCAATTATTAAATTCTGGCTCGACTTATAGTGTTTTTGGCTGGCTGCATTTAGAACT
Source organism: Eragrostis nindensis (assembly GCA_012490785.1). Classification (NCBI taxonomy): domain Eukaryota; kingdom Viridiplantae; phylum Streptophyta; class Magnoliopsida; order Poales; family Poaceae; genus Eragrostis; species Eragrostis nindensis. The sequence goes on along the minus strand of JAAXCT010000072.1, from coordinate 29,209 downwards.
TAACTCTTTGAGTCTTTTTCCCATCCTTCAAGAGGTACCAAGTACCAAAGGTACTATGTTTTAAACCATTCGATCCGCCCCATCCAATGGTCCAAAAACGTCAGTACCGCTGGGAGGCTTGGCACAGCCAAGGGCATCCTCGTAATCTTCCGCCCGCTCCAGGTATGTCGAGGGGAAGAAGGACGCGGGTGGCCGCAGCATGAGATGAACGCTGGCAGGAACGGCTGCGAGCAGCCTTACTGGTTGAAATATCTGATATATCCCGAGATTGGATTGGGATCCACATCCAAACAATGGAGTCCAATTTTAGTTCGTACGGCGAAAACAACCAACCAATCCAAACCCAGTGCAAAGCTTGCAGTGTAAATCTCATCCAGCTTGCAAGTTGCGATTGGATTTGACCTCGGGGCTGGACTGAAGCGCCCCGGTTATCCCTGGAGCTTAAACACTTTATTATACCAATCCCTGGATCAGTCGCTGGTACAATAAAGTCTTACAACAGGTGATATTACAAGTCGCGACCTGGCAGGGGTCGATTGATAAGCAACAAGAACACCAATAGATAACAAACAACAAGCACAAACCAAACACCAATGTAACATCTAGGTCTTCAACCATAGCGGAAGCAACTAAGCAGTACACTAATGCCACAGGCAGCTCGGGTGCGGACGAGACCAAGCTTAATCGTCTTCCTCACCGCCGGCGTCGACGAAGTCTGGATCTTCCTCTGTAAGCAGCAAGCAAGAATGAGTACAAAAGTACTCAGCAAGTCGCAACTCTTACCCTACCATCAATGGATAAATGTATGCATTTGGCAATAGCAAGGTAAAGGTCATCAGGTTCAATATTGCAATAAAGCAAGTTTTACACATGCAAGGGTTCAGTATAAAGCAGTTTTAGTAAAAGCATCAAATTAAGATATTATGGGGTTGGTCAAATTTTACGTTGCCGGACACCCCGTCCACGACAACCTTCGACGGAAGGCCGGACCTATTCTCAAAAACAACTCATGCATCAAGGAGATAAGCACCCATCCCATGCTAGTTCTTGGACCGAACCAAAGCCATGTCCGTGACCGTGGACTCGGCTATTCAAATAGATTTTAACACTCTGCAGAGGTTGTATGCTGTACCCACAATCTGAGTGCATCACAAGCCACCGCGCTCGTGGGTGTGAAGACTCACAAAGCCATTACCCATCACAGCATCGTCCCGACTAATCGCCATGGGAGTTATCCAGGGGTCTAGCCTCTAATCTAGGTCTTCGACCGGGTCGCAAACGTCTGCATCGCGTCGATCTGCTCCATGGGCTCCCATTGCATCTCCAGCCTCCAGGCGATTAACAGACTAGCTGGTGGGGTTTAGACTAAGCCGTGCCGCATACACGGTAGTGTGGTCGCACTGGAAAAATGGCTAGGTAGGATGTCACAAGCAACTCGGTCCTTATACGAGCAAAGGCAATCATCTCCACATATATGAACCCACCACAGAGGCGGCATTCATCTCCTATATCACTTGTCATAAGCACCACAGAGTCGACGCTTAATCTTTCATAAATATCATCATTATCACCTCAGCTCTAACCCAAGTTCATTCATTCATCTTTCTTTAGTTAGCACCCAACCTTACTACTACCACACAACACCAATCACGGTTTTTACATTTGCAAAAGCTAAGTATAAGTAGATACTTAGTGATACACAGTCCTAAGCATTTCTATAACAAGGCAATCATCCATGCGTAAATATTATCATACATGGATATCCTAGGTTTAACAGGGAATAATTTAGGACAGATAATATAAGGCTCAGTGGTCTTGGTCGTACTACACAAAGGTTTTGCAAACATCAGGGCAATCATTTCATGCAATAAAACGGCTGCTACGGGTTGTGTTTATAAAACATAGGAGCAGTATGATCAAAGGGAAAACGGATTGTGACTTGCCTTCATTGACGTCCTAGGAGAGCTCCTGCTCGAAGTCTTCGGCTCCTGGTTCCTGCTCCTCCTCCTCGTACTTGTGCTCGAACACTCCGTTAGCTACGGTTCGCGAAACCGGCACACAAACAAACAAGCAAACAAACACAAATAAATACAAACGAAATAGAAGATGAGCTCTACAAAAGATGAAACTGGTAGAAATGGATAGAGCTCGATTTTAGATGAATTTAGGAGGAAGAATCAGGTACATCGGAGTTCGGACGGTGGAGATATCGATTTTACAGTGGAGGCTATGGATTTATTCCGAAAATAAATTCGGAAGGCAAATAACAGCACGTGAACATGCTGTGGGCTGCTGGTGGTGTTTGGGCCTGTGTAGGAGGTATATGGGCTTATGGCCTAATTAGCTATTGGATGGATAGATAATCTGATTAGCCCAACAGAGCTACGGGATGTGAGAGGGGGAAACAGAGGAGTCGCTCTCCTCGACTCTGTTCGCCATGGAACGAGCTCTGGGAGCTCGAATCCGGCATGGGGAAGGGGAAGAGGGCGGCTAGGAGTTGGCGGAATCGGATCTTGGGCTCATGGCGCATCCATTTGAGGCGTCGATTTGAGGTTTGGTTGTGGGGAGCGGCGGCTGCGACGGGGATTGGAGGTGGCGGCCATGGCTGCTCGGGTGGAGCTCGGGAGAGAGAGGGAGATGGCTAGGGGACGGGCCGGTGCTCACCTGAACGGCGTCCCGGCGGGCTGAGGTGAGGCGGAGCTCAAGGGCGCCCTTTTATAGGCGGCGGGGAGGGGAGCTCGCCCGGGTTCGGCAGACGCGACGGCAACAGGGAAATCCCTGTGCGCGGGTCGCCGGCGCTGTGCGGCGTGCAGAGCAGGGCGTGGGCGTATGCGTGCAGCGCGGGACTGGGCTAGGCGCGGGGCAGAGTGGTGGCCGGGCTCGAGCTGAGCTCGGCGGTGGTGCTGAGGCGATGGCACGGTTGACGCGCTGCGCTCGACGAGGCCGCTGCGGCAGAGACGGCGTGGGGCGGTGCGTCGCGATGCGGCGAGTGCGGTGCAGAGCGATGAGACGGGAGCGGCAGCAGCGCAGGCAAGCGGGCACGGACGGGCGCGCCCTGCGGCTTTGGGCGAGGGCACGCGGCTGCAGCGAGGAGAGCGGCCAGTAGGTGCGTCGTGACGCGGGGTGGCCTGCTCAGAGCGATGTGACGAGGCGGGCAGGCGAATTGAAGGCGGTAGCCAGTGGCGGATCCAGACAGAAATTGTGGGGGGGGGGGGGGGGGGGGGGGGGGCTGAAGTACACAGCGGTGGAGAGTGAACAAAGGTACAGAGGAGGGTAGTTGCTATAGTGTATACTATAAAACAGGCTTTGGTTTGCTTAGAGATTGGATTGAAGGCTCGTTGCATGCTACCAGATTGGTTTGTAATCCAAGTAGACAATAACATGTGTTGCAATTGAAGTACTTAAAATTATATGTAAAAACTGGAATTGCAAAAAAAAAAGAACCTGCAATGTGTGCCTTTCATTTTGATCTTGTTCTTTCCTTTCCTATTCATCGTCAGCACATGCCAGATGACTAGTAGAGGGAGAATAGTTAACACACACTTTGGGGCAATAATCTTCTAGAAATGTTAGATGAGTTGAGAAAAGTATATCTGCCTGAAACTATATGCATGATAAATGGAATATAATGCCAGATTCGAAACGCATGTATTGCAACCAAGTTAGATGCCTTTCCTTTAGAAAAAAAATGAGCGCTAAACAATTTTGAGCACTACGCTCAGCGTCCGTGCACCGCACCTGCCTGCGGCACGCTCGCCCTTCCGCTACCCTGCGCCGCGCCCAATCACCGCTCTGCCGGAACAGAACGCCACCAGTCGCACGGGAGGGATCGAAGGCTCCAAGCGAATTAGGGAATGGACGGATGGATCAATGGGCCAGAAACGTGGGCTGACAGTAATGACGGGCTAAGCTGCTGATGGCCGCGACAGTGTGGCCCAGTTTATCCAATTTCCAGCCCAGCTTGTGGACAGACGAAGCCCAGCTCGCAGACAGGTCGTCTTCAACCTCCTGACGGATCAGCACTCCCAATCTCTCTCTTCCATGGCCGGAAAATTTTAGGGGGGGCTCTCGGGGGCTCCATTGTCCGGGGGACAATGGGGGGGGGGGGGGGGGCTTGAGACCCCCCCTGCTGCCCCGCTGGATCCGCCACTGGCGGTAGCTGAGGAGTGAAGACTTGTCTGAAGGTTGGTGCAGCTCTCGTGTGCTGGAGGAGGAAGAAGGGGCCTCGGGCTGGCTGGGCCAGATGGGCTGGGATTGGTGGAGGTTGGGACGGACCGGAAAGAGAGAGGGAAAGGTAGGTTGGGCTAGGAAGGAAAGGAGAGAGAGACGGGAAGTTGGGCTGGAAACGGCCCAGAACGGAAAAGAGAGGGTAAAGGTTTTAAAAAGTTTTGAAAACTTCCGATTACAGTTTCGATTCGTATTTAGATTTTTAGGGTGAATTTTCAGAGCGTTACATGGACAAAGCTGATGACGGAGAGCGAGGCAGGGACGTGTCCAGAGAGCGCAATTCCATTGAGGCTGAGGTACTCGAGCGCAACGATGTCAGGGAAGCTTTCCAGAATGGTGCCAGAGAAGTAGTTCCCCCTGAGGTGGAGGTAGCGGAGGCACGCGTCACGCGTGGTTGGCACTGAACAGTGACGATGGCGAGCGCGTCGAGTCGGGGTGAGTGAGCCGTGATGTTGATCGAGATGACACTGGAAGCGGCGTCGCAGGTGACCTCCGAAAAGATGCAATGCGCAGGCGGCGCGGCGGCCGGGTCCTTCTTCCCCTTGTGATTTTTGCAGCATCGGCCGGAATATTATGAGGACGCCCTTCACGGTGCGCAGCATGTGTGCGGTACCTGGAAGAGCAGCCAGGTACCTGTGATTTTGGGCCATTGGATGTGACAGATCCAACGGTTTAAAACATGGTACCTCAAGTACCTGGTACCTCTCGAAGGATGGGAAAAAGACTCTAACTCTTTGAATGACTGGTGCTCTTAATAAAAATCATGGACCGGTAGGTGAACTACAGATAAAATAGTATATGGTAAGGTAATTGAAAAAGCATCCAACATGGCCAAGAAGAGAAATCTCGAAGGTACTAATCTCACTTCTTTAAATTCTTTTTCTGCTCTTGATGATGAAGTTATTGTAAATAAAATTGCTCTTATGGGTGTCAATTTAGATGTTAGTAATATGGAGAAAATAAACTTGTTAAAAGATATGGAAATGGCCAGACATTGTTTAGAAGAAAGACCTAAGCATTCTGATGAACCAGCTAACGAAAATGAGGAGGGTCCCTCTGTGGCCCTTCAACTTTTAGAATGGCATGAACAGGACTCCGAGGATGAGGAGGGCTTCCAATTGGTTTCAAGTAAGAAGAAAAAGAGGAATTTGAAAAACAAAATCAGTTCAGGTGCAAAAACCAAGGAACAAAGGGACTCTCCTCTTGAGAGCTCCCAGAAAGAGGAAGGAAATTCCATGATTAGCTCTGGAGTTGTCCTAAGGAAAAGAACTGTTATGAAATATCCAAAATGATAGGCCTTATATGGAATTGTAGAGGGGTGGACAAAAAAGGGTTGAAAACTTTCTTGGGGGATATGATCCAGGAGCATCAGCTTGACTTTGTTTGTATACAAGAAACAATGAAGAAAGATTTCAAGGACAAATTTTTTAGGAAAGTTGATGGCAGGAAGTCATATGCTTGGCAATGGCTACCTGCGAGAGGAAAATCAGGGGGCATTCTGGTTGGAATTAATATCGACAGATTTGATGTTGTCTCCATCAACATCAACAGCTACTCTATAGCAGCCAGTGTGAAGGACAAGAGGACAAATAAGGAGTTGATGTTGGTAACTGTCTATGGCCCGGCCCATGAAGAAGAGAGGGATAAATTCCTTCTTGAATTGTCCCAAATCTGTTACAAATCTACCCTGCCCATGCTAATAGGGAGGGACTTTAATATTCTAAGGTTTAGTTCTGATAAAAATAAAGAGTTCCAGGGAGGGAAATGGACTGATCTTTTTAATCAAATAGTTAATTCATATGAACTGAGAGAATTGTTTCTAGCAGGAGCCAGATACACATGGAGCAATAATCAGTCAAGTCCCACTTTAGAGAAATTAGACCGCATAATGATGAATGCCGAGTGGGAAACTACTTTCCCTCTCTCTGCAGTGAGAAAGCTACCTAGACTCTTATCTGATCATAATCCACTTATCTTCACAACTGAAGACCCTGCTCCTCTGCAGCAGAGGCCATTCAGGTTTGAAGTGTCTTGGACAAACAACCTGAATTCAAGGAAAAAGTGATGGAAATATGGGACAAACCAGTGAATGCCAAGTCAAATCTAGATGTCTGGATGATCAAAGAGAGAAGATTGAAAACCTATTTTAAGGGGTGGGGAAACAAGCTAAGAGGCGACATCAGGAAGAAGAAAAATGAGCTTCAAGAGGAGCTGCTGGAATTGGAGCTCCTGGAAGAAGAAAATATGCTGGATGCCATCCAGCTAGCCAGGAAAACAGAAATTCAAGTTGAGCTCTTAAAGATATATGATAATGAGGAGGAGTACTGGAATGAGAGGTCCAATTCTATATGGCTGTTAAAAGGGGACTGCAATACTGATTACTTTCATAGAGTGGCAAATGGGAAAAAAGGAAGAATATGATTTTTTCTGTACAACAAGATGACAGAGTTATAGAGGGAGATGGAAACCTATTACAACATGCTACCAGCTACTATAAAGAGCTGTTTGGCCCAACAACGGCCCCAGAAATCAAGATAGACACCGATTGCTGGAGTGAACAGGAGAAAGTGACCAATGAAGAAAATGAATGGTTATCAAGGAACTTCTCAGAAGAGGAAGTGAAATCAGCAGTATTCTCAATGGAAAAAAACACTGCCCCAGGGCCTGATCATCTTCCTATTGAATTTTATCAGGTTTGCTGGGAGATTGTGAAAGATGATCTTATGAGGCTTTTCAATGACTTCCATCTAGAAAAATTGGATGTGGACAGAATAAATTATGGCGTGATTACTCTTCTGCCCAAACTGAAAGAGGCTAATAAAATTCAACAATATCGTCCCATCTGCTTGCTAAATGTGAAATACAAGATTTTTACCAAAGTACTCACTATCAGGATGGAAGGGTTGATGAACAGAATAATAAACAGGTGTCAAAATGCTTTCATAAAAGGGAGAAATATAATGGAAGGAGTCATGTGCCTGCAAGAGATTCTGCATGATACAAAGCATAGGAAGCTGGATGGGGTGGTGTTGAAACTAGACTTCGAAAAGGCGTATGACAAGATTAGTTGGGACTTCCTGTTCTACTGCTTGGAAAGCAGAGGTTTTTCTAATAAGTGGTGTAAATGGATAAAAATGGTAGTAACCAAAGGGACCCTGAGTGTCAAACTAAACAATCAGATGGGGAATTACTTTCAGAGTGGTAAAGGGGTAAGGCAGGGTGATCCTTTGTCACCCTTCCTGTTCAACATAGCTGCTGACACACTGGCCAAGATGGTGAATATGGCTCAGCAAAATCAGATAATCAAAGGCTTGATTCCCCAGTATATTGTGAATGGTGTTGCAGTACTACAATACGCAGACGATACAATTGTCTGCCTACAGGACAACCCTAGTGATGCGATAACTATGAAACTACTACTGTATATGTATGAAGCAATGTCAGGGCTCAAAAAACTTTCAGAAGAGTGAAGTGATGACTATTAGACAGGATCCAGAAAAGGAAAAGCTCTATTCAGAACTCTTCAATTGTGCTGTGGGGCACTGGCCGATCAAGTACTTAGGAGTCCCAGTAGCGGGTTCCAGATTACATGTTATCGACTGGGTGCCACTAGAAGGGAAATGTGGAAAGAAAATGGATGGATGGCACGGAGGATGTGTGACCATAGGTGGCAGGAAGATACTGATTGATGCCAGCCTCAGTTGTATCCCACATACCATATGTCAATGTATTTGTTGCCTAAGATAACAATTGACAGGATTGACAAGATCAGAAAGAGATTCTTCTGGCAGGGGGGAGGAACCAAAAAGAAGTATCACCTAGTTAAATGGAGGAAAATTTGCATGCCCAAAAAGAAAGGGGGGCTAGGGATCAGGAATCTGAGGAAGCAAAATATAAGCCTGTTATGTAAATGGTGGTGGAAGATCGAAACAGCTGAAGGAATGTGGCAAGAAATCGTCCATAAAAATATATCAAAGGCAAATGTATATCACAGCTGAAAAAAAGGACAAGCGACTCCCCTGTGTGGAGTGACTTGCTGTCCATTAAAGATTATTACATCCAGAACAGGAGGATGGTGTTAGGAGATGGGGAACGGATTAGCTTCTGGGATGACAGCTGGTGTGATAAATATCCGTTGAAATCAAAATTCCCTGAATTGTATGATGTGTGTATGGAAAAACAGGTATCTGTTAAAAAAATGAGAGAAAGGAATTGGGGATTCTCTTTTAGAAGATGGTTGGATGAGAACCTGCAGGAACAATGGAGACTCATGAGGGACAATTTACTGGTATGTGTGCCAGGGGAGGGGCCTGATAAGCCTAGATGGAATCTGGAGAAATCTGGGAAGTTTTCAGTCAAGTCTATGTATAACGAAATGCATAGCAACGTGGGCGATGTCAACTTCTCTATCATCTGGAAGGCCAAAATGCCGCTGAAAATCAAAATTTGGATGTGGTTAATTTGTCAAAATGCTATTCTAACAAAGGATAATCTCATCAAGAGAAAATGGAAAGGAGACAAAAAATGTGCCTTCTGCTTGGAGGAAGAAACAATAAATCACCTGTTCTTTGGCTGTAATGTTAGCAAATATGTGTGGAGCATTGTGGGGAGTGTCATAGGTGCAAGGTGTAGACCTGATAACATGATTCAATACTGGACTTGGATCCAGCACTTTATGCCGAAGGGACGGCAATTTTACATGGTTGGGCTGGCAGCTATATGCTGGGCCACTTGGAAAATGAGAAATAAAATTTGCTTTGACAAAAAACAAGTGCGATCTCCTACTGAGATTGTTTGCTCCGCTTGTGCTTTTCTACTGTATTGGGCAGGTCTGCAGAAGGACAAGGAGGGGAAAGCGCTGTCGGAAGGTGCTGCCACACTCAAGGAAGCCGCTCTGCAACTTCATGCAAGAGCAAGGGAGGTCATCACCAACACCATGAGCATCGCGCTCTCAACAGGGTGATCTACCGGCAGGTAGCAAAGAATACTTGCGTGGGGAGACCTGCTGGACAAGAAGTCATTTCAGTGAATCCTGATAAGTAGTGGTAGTTCTGTTCTGTCCCTGTTAAAGCTTCCCATCGCGAGGAGCAGAGTTTCGTTGGCCTGTCATGGCTTGTAATAAAAGTAGATTTACTTTTCCGTTGAACTTCCTATTGCAACTGAACGCTGTTAAGCGAGACCCTTCTGTGATTTCGTTACCACAAGTAATGAAATTCCAGGGATTGCCCCTGTGCTGCAAAAAAAAGATAAAATAGTATATAGTGATGAAGTTTCTGATATATATGTTAGAGCGTCTGATTTCTTCGCTGAGTGAGCCAGCAGGATGATGTTGTCGCGAAGCAGGTTCTGGTCTCGCCAAGACTATTGCTTAGTTCCTCATGTCGCCAATGCTTTGAAAAGATATACTATTTGAGATCTCCTACCGAGATCACATGCTGGGCAGTGCTGCAAGAAGGGAGGGACAAGCATGCAGGCGCTTCAGACTAAAGGCTGCATTGCCTGTCCTTCCTCGGCAAGGAGCTGGGGCCAAGTGGGACAAGCAGGGGGACGATAACAAACAGCTAAAGATGAGAACAACGGAAACCTTCAGAGATGCATATTTGCATATAGCATTGCTATCTTTTGTAAGTTAAATCCAGATAAAGGAAGAATAATCCAAAAAATTTAGAGAAGCCATATTCGACTGGAATTTCATAGAAATTAAGCGCAGAATCATTGATTTGTTCCAATGTATGCTTGTATAAAATTGTCGACGGATTGACATCCTCCAAAATTCCTACAATAACCGTACTTCCAAAGGAGGCCTTATTGATTTGACTTACTGTTCTCTATTAGCTCAAATAAGTTAAGATGAATTAAAAAACAAATCATTCAACAATGTAACTGATTTGTTCAAGCATTTTCCCTTAGTATTTGCACTGATGTGGATTCTTTAAGAACACCAAATGTCGTCAAGATAAACATGTGATGAAAACAATTCGTATATCTTGAGTAGTGGTCCTTTAGAGAAGCGATGTCATACCTCATTACACACAAGACAACAAAGGGCCGGGAAGAGATCGGATCACTCAGATCAAGCCTTTTTTGTTTGTGGTGCCGTCAACTGGTAGGTAAAACTAAGTTCTACTGCCTGTGTTACATGTTATGCAAGCAGAAATTGTGATTTTGCTGGTGCTTTTGAACTTACGAGGTCTCTACTCACTACGTCATGGCAAGCCTTTAGTAACACATACCTGTAACATAAGTAAGAATATGTTACAAAAATATTTCATAGTAACACAAGCATTTGTGTTACTGAGATTGCTTGTAACACGAATGCTTAATTTGTAAATATGTGTTACAAATAATTATTCTAGTAACACAAAAATATTGTTACCAGTATAGTGTTACAAAGAAAGCAATGTGTTCTAAACACAGCAAGCCTAGAACTCATAGTAACACAAATAATGTTACTGTTATGTGTTACTATAAACCATAGTAACACTTTTCTTCGACTATAGTAACATATATTTAAATAATTTTGAAGTTAAAATTAATTAAGGGTATTTTCATATCATGTATCCATGTGTAGCGTAGTGGAAGCTCACCAACTTAGTGATGGTGAGGTCTTAGGATCAAATCCTAGCATCCACTATTTTTTGCAAAATTTATGTGTTATTAAATTGGTGTTGTAACACATTTTTTAGATATAGTAACACAGTGACATGTGTTCCTATATTGTTATTGTAACATATTTTTTTAAAAAGTAACACATATTATGTGTTACTATAGGTCTCTGTAACACTTTTCTCTAGCTCTATAACACATAAATGTGTTACTAAAAGCTTGCCAGCGCATTTTTGCCCGGCGATATTTGTTGCTTGTTATATTCTGATGATGGTAACGCGTCTGGCATCACATGAAAAACTACATTTACCGTGGGATTCTTCGTATCACTCTCGAAAATAAATAACCTCTACGGGAAAGTTCCGTTCATAGGTAGTGACTAGCTAGTGCAGCAAGAACCTGAGTCAGAAAGCTGCGACAACGACGGTGACCAGGTGTTCACCAGAGTGTCTCTCGCGAGAGCATCCAATTTGTTCACTTAGTTAGCCCGGGTGATGTTTTAACGATGCAGGGCCCGGATCCGATTTGATGCACTAGGGGACCCTGACCGAGAAGGACCTAGACGAATCACCAGCAGTAGTCGCCCTGTTGAGTCCACTTACGGCATTTTCCGCACTGCTTCAGACCAGTTCGGTTTGCCTCCGGCCCTGCTGGGACTGGGTGGGGTAATCACGGCAGATGCTTTGACAGGGATGAAGAAAAAGTTCATTAAATACTGGAGAAGTCATACATTTCATTGTGTGTTACAGTAGTATTTGATCCCAGATACAAACTCAAGTTCATTGAATTTCTTTTCTCAGACTCCTATCTAAAAACAGCTAAGCAAAAACTTGATATGACTGAAGATCTAGTTCGACGACTATATGCAGCATACTCTTCACAAGTCATAGATATTAATGTCGGGTCAAGTCAAGTAGATGGAGTTGATCTGTCTGCTGCAACAAATGATCCCTGGACTGCTTGGATCAACAACTTAATGTATTAATCTTCAAGCACAAGTGTTTACTGAACTTGATAAGTATTTGGATGAGAACCCGATTCCAAGGTCACAGGAATTTGATGTGCGGCAGTGGTGGAGGGGTAATAGTTCCATGTACCCAATCGTTGCTTGTATAGCACGGGATGTGCTAGCCATTCCTGCCTCATCTGTAGCATCGGAGGCGGCGTTCAGTACGGGAAAAAGAGTCATAAGTGATGATCGTAGCAGCTTGGCACCGGAGACGGTTGAAGCCCTCATATACTTGCAGGACTGGTATCGAGCTCGAGCAAAATTATCTGGTTCATCTGCGGTTCATACATGCGCAAGTTATCTGGTTCATCTGCGGTTCATATATTTTTGTAACATAATTCCCATAACCCTAAACCCTAAACGTAGCACAAGTTATCTGGTTCATCTGATACCTGCATGCAAGCTGCCCTGCGACTAGGTTCCAGCAAAAGAACGTGATTAAGGTTCGAACCGCAACGAACCGCGGGCAATCCATTATCCTAATTAGCGCGGGGCTGATCGAACTTCGAGCCGTTTTCCAATCGAGTGGTGCACAGGGTTGGCCGTAGAAGTGGTCCGCTACGCACCTTCTGCAGCGCTACATCTCTGCAATGCCGGTGCTCCAAGGACCAGGTACCGTGGCTTAGCCCCTGACGCCGCTCATTCCGAACATACAGCAATTATACTTGCCATTTCCGATGCACATACGTGGCGTAGTCTAAAGCATCAATCCTGTGGTATTGGTTAAGTTAGGACAAAGAGAAAGATACTCGTATATATACAGAGAGGACGGAGAGATGGAGTCAAGGAGATGGCGGTGTATAAATGGATAGCCCAAGTTAGTGAAACACACATGACATGCAAAAGACGCTGAGAGAAATTTATAGCACAGTTCACCACATTTCTTATTAGAGCAACTCCAGCAGTCTCCCAATCCTCCTCCTAATAGCAAAATAACTATAATATTGAGAGTTTGGGGAGCCAAAACCAGCTCCAGCAGTCTCCCAAAAAGCTCACTACTTTTCATCCCCTCGTAAAAAACAGGCCTTTCCTCCCACTATAGTGGGAGCCTCTCCTCCCCCTCCCAATACAGTTTCTGGCGGGCCCCACATCTTCCCCACGCACGCGCGAACTCCTCCTTCCCTTCCCGCTCGTCTCGCCGCCTATGTCCGCCACCGCCGCTCCCAGATCTGGTCGCGCACCTGCCGTCTCCCCCTGTCGAAGCTCAGAAAGGTCGCTCCCGATGGCCCGTGCTACCACGTGAAGGTGATTTGGACGCCGTGGCGCCTCGCCCCGTCCAAATCGGCTTCTTTTCCCGAGCGGGCAGCTCGTCGATTTCGCCGGCGTTCGTCGTCCTCGGCGAGGCCCGACGCCTGCGCGACACCCCCGCGACAGCGCCCTCCGCGACCTCCGCGGCGCGCCCTCGGTGACGCCTACTCCGCGCCCTCACGACGGCGTGCCTGCGCGCGACCTCGGCGACGCCCGCGACAGCGCCCCGCGCGACACCCTGCTCCGCGACCCCGCGCAACAGCGCCCTCGCGACGCCCTGCTCCGCGCCCTCCACGACGGCGTGCCTGCATGCGACCTCGGCGACGCCCGCGAACGCCCCGCGAGACGCCCTGCTCCACGAGCCCTCGCGACGCCCTGCTCCGAGCGACACGCCCTGAACCGCGAGCCCGTCCGCCATCGAAGGTCAGTGAATCTCATCTTTGCATGTCCTATGCTGCGCACAAGTTGCTCGATGAAATGTTTTCAACATTCTCAATTGCTGCAGATGAACTCATTGTTGGAGAGTGGGTTCTTCCATGAGTCGTCGTCGGATGATGACGATGACGACGCCGATTTGGACTTGGTTGCTTCGATGCTTGTCGACATTGGAAGGAAGAAGGGTCGCAAGCGTGGTGGTTCGGTGATTGGACAGGAAATAATTCCTCGCAAGCGTCAAGCCGGCCATGACAAGTTATGGGATGATTACTTCAGTGAGAATCCTATCTATGGCCACTACTTTCTTCGTCGCTTTAGGATGTCGAAGTGTTTGTTTCTACGCATTGCGAATGCAGTGGAAGAACATTGTGACTACTTTGTGCAGAAGAATGCAGCTGGTGAGCTTGGGCATAGCTGTTTGAAGAAGGTGGCAGCGGCAATTCTCATGCTAGGCACTGGTTGTTCAGCTGATTTCATTGATGATTGGTTGTACATGGCCGAGAGCACCATAATTGAGAGCTTGAGAATGTTTGTGAAGTCTGTGGTTGAGATATTTGGAGAGCAATACTTGAGAGCTCCAAATGAAGAGGACACAGCAAGGTTGATGCAGATGGGTGAGGATCTTGGATTTCCAGGGATGTTGGGCAGCATCAATTTCATGCATCGGAGGTGGCTCAAGTGTCCTACAGCATGGCATGGTCAGTTTACAGGACATTCTAGAGATCCTACCATCATTCTTGAGGCGGTGGCATCCAATGATCTTTGGATTTGGCATGCATACTTTGGAATGCCGGGAAGTTGCAATGACATCAATGTTCTACATAGGTCTCCTTTGTTTGCCAGGTTAGCAGCTGGGAAGGCACCACCAGTGAACTATGAGGTGAATGGCCACCAATACGACATGGCATACTACTTGGCCGATGGCATCTATCCTTCTTGGGCAACATTTGTGAAGACCTCCAAGTCGGTTGGTAACAAGAGAACGAACTTTGCCAAGGCTCAAGAATCAGCTAGAAAAGGGGTTGAGAGGGCATTTGGTGTGTTGCAAGCTCGATGGGCAATTGTGAGAGGACCTGCTAGATTTTGGGATCAACATACACTATGGTACATCATGACAGCATGCATCATAATGCACAACATGATCTTATAGGATGAGCGAGGGCAGGATGTGGAGTACATTTATGAGACGGAGGGCACACGCGTTCCGGAGGGCAGCCAGAAAGGAACAAAGACCGACTCAAGAAATTCCTCGAAGTGCATAAGAAGATCACCAACAAGGAGGAGCACCATCAACTTCGTGAAGATCTTGTTGAGCACTTGTGGCAAAGACTTGGCCAACGGGTTGATTCATGATTTTTTTTGTCCCTTTTCGGCAATGTAACATGTTTAAATTTGAATTCAAATTTGAATTTGAAGTTTAAAATTTGAACCTAAATTTGAATTTGGCTTGTGTTTGTGGTGGAAGTATGAATATTTGAAATGTTTGCATGTCATTGTGTATTGTTTGAATTATTCATGTGTGAGGGAGAAGAGAAGAAGGAAGGAGGAGGGGATATTAGGAGGGAGTTATTAGGAGACTGCCGGAGCTGCACATCCTAATATCTTGAAAGAGCTGTTGAGAGCCTCCCAATACAGGATATTAGGAGGCAAATTATTGGAAGATTGCTGGAGTTGCTCTTATGTCCCACAGGTGACATGCTATACATTTTTGCTCGATGCATTTAGCACTCAGCTCTATGAATGGCAAGTATTGTTGGAAAAATCATGGACTGGCTGGTGAATCACAGATAAGATAGTATAGTGGTGAAGTTCCTGATAATTTTCATCTCAATGAAGCTCTTGTTTGTGCTGATCATATTGAGCATTGCCAGAACCTAACAAATTAAAAAACATAGGCATGAGGAAACAAGTAGCCCCCTGAGCAAGTTGTAGTTTAGGGTCTAGTGGAGCACAAGAAATCTGCCGGAGGTAGTACTGAGAGAATAATAATAAGTTATAATGCGTCTTATCAGAAGGCTAATCCATGATTATGTTATATGGATTATGTTATATGTTATAGTTTAGGGTCTAGTGGTGTATTGCGCTTGGATAACATGAATATAAGCGTGTTTTTGGTTCTGGGACCAGCGGGACGTCATTCCATTTTTTTCGGATGGAACCGTTTCATTTATATTTGGTTGGAGGGATGAGAAAGGGATGGAATGGTTCCAATTTTTTGTTTGTTAGAACGGATATGGAAGGATTGGGATGGACGACTTTTGTTCGGTCCGTTTGCCTGCATAAATCATGCATTTCGTCGAACACCCACGGCGCATCGCCTTATGCCTTCTTCCTCGATGAGCTAATCAAACATTTCATCGAACACCTATGGCACGCCGCCTCCTTCCTTCTTCCTCGACGAGCTAATCAGCAATTCGTCCCTCCCCTGCCGCTCACGAGCTGGTCCGCGCCGCCGCTGGACGCCAACCGCTGCCTCCCCGCTCGCCCGCGCCGCCGCTGCGTGAACCCGAACCGCCGCTGCTCGTCGCGCCTGGCGCGGGCTCGCACGCCCGCAACCGCGCGAGCCCGCACCGCCGCTGCTCGTCGCGCCTGGCGCGCCGCTGCGCGCGCGACGCGGACGCCCGACACCGTCTCCCCGCTCGTCTGCCTCCGTGCGAGCCCGCGCCGCCGCCGCTGATGGTCGCGCACGGCGCCGCGGCGCGTCGACGCGGATGCCAGCCGCGCTGGGTCGCTTCGCCGCCGCGCGGCTTCCTCTCGGCCTGGAGGGAGGCAAGCGCGACCAGCGCCGGCTCCATCCCACGACCTCGCGGCAGGGCCGGGCGAAGCTCGCAGCGCGGCGCAGGCTTGACGGCGTCCACCAGCTGCGGCAGTGTCGACGGAGCTGCGGCAGCGGACGTCCTTGCGCGGGCGCGTGAGCAGCAGAGCATGGCGGTGGGCTCACCACGCAGGCTGCGAGCGCGAGGGCATCCACGCACGAGCTGCGAGCGCGTCTTTGGCTGCGTCGAGCTCGAAGGGGAGGTGCTTGCGCAGAAGAGACGGGAGGGAGACGCCGTAGAAGTGGGATGGATTGGCCCGCTCGGATTTGGGCAAATGAGTTCGTCCCGCATATCACCCGGATATTCGTTGAGGGATCGTTTCATCCTCCGCCGGACTCGGAGACAAACGCTTCAAAATAGGGACCGACCCGTCCCCGTCCCGTCCCGTCCTCCCTCGTTCCTCCATCCAAACACACCCAGAACCACTGGTATATATATGTAGTAGTAGTAGTATAGTTTCTGATATTACCACGAGTAATTTACTCTCACCTTTACTGTGTTTTGATTTTTCTTCTAGCTAAGAATAGTGAGATCGGGTTACATTCGAAAGGATATAGGTGCAGTTTGGGACTAACTACAACCATTGGTCCCTCCACCTGTTAATCAACCAATTATGACACGTTGAGCACCTAAGACAGGACGAGCTTCACCCAACCTGGCGCATGCCAGTCTGCGACAAAAATTAATAAATCTGAAACTCGGTAGAAGCACCCTTTTCGAAAGCCACCTTGAACAGCCACACATGACACACCACACTTCTGGGCAGCTGTTCGGGTTCGTTCTGTGGTCCCTCTTTCCATGATGTTCATGTGGCGGTATGTGACAATGAGGATGATTATTAATCCACAGTATTAATTTTGCAATTACATTAATTACTGCTTATACAATCCCTCCATACACCGGGTTATTGTTGAGCTAGCTGATGTCTGGAGTGGAGGGGTTGGATGGACGCCTGGCGGTGCAACTCCATTGCGCCCAGAAGTGCATGAAAGATTACGAGGACATGCTCCTGAGAATGAAAACAAATGGAGAAGCTATATATTGTGGCTGATTTTAAAATGATTTTACAGCAAGCGAGAGATAGGAAATGAATTTATTTGTGGAGAAATTTGTTAGTCATTGGTGCAGGCCCGTCGATGGGCATGGGCGAGGTGGGCGACCGCCCAGGCCCCCAAAAAATTAGGGCCCCAAATTCCTAACTTAGAGAATAAGAAGGCAAAGCAAAACTCAATATTAGTCCACTACAAACAAATATGTGACTCCGTGGGGTGATGAGATAGGGGGATTGTTATATCTTCATTTTTCCGGCCAATAGTCTCTATCACTCGTCCAGTCAGTTGTTCTGCCATTGACGACCTGGAAGCTCCTGAAGCTAACGGAGGAAGAAGATGAGCGAACAGTTATTTGGGTTCTGCCCTGTGGGCTGTTTCGTTTTTGGGCTGTCTTCTTTTTTGATATCGTTTTGTGGCCCATAGCTGATGGACAGTTCTGCAGGCCAGAAAACTGCTGAACCAAGTCAAACAAGAATTCAGCTCGTGCGGACTGCGCAAGCAGTTTTTGTAAGCGTCTCTCAAAAAAAAAAAGCAGTTTTTGTAAGCCTTTTCAGCATGCATCTTTCTCTAAGTTTTGTTTCTTTTAGTTTAGTTTGTATGCTACTTTAGTTTTAAAATAATATTTATGCTATTTAATGTAAAAATAGTCCGTAGTCTGTTAGTACAAAATACAAAACCAGCTCTGTGAGTATTTCAGTTTCCTTAGCTAATATTTTTGCGAAACAAGGTATAGACATAGGCATTTATGTACACGCACGAATAATCACCTATATGAATATATGCATGTACACTCTACCTCTATGAGCACCAACGAGAGATTGTGTCGGCTGATTTTGAGATTCACGAAATCAAGTGTCTCCCTAGATGGAACGTTGCCTACCACTAAACAAATAATAGCCGTAACAAATAAGAGGCGATTATTGTGTATGTATAGAGTATTTTAATTTTTATACCATGGACTATGATATCAACTTTGCTAATTCTCTTTTTTTTTGCCCAAGTTGCAAATCCATAGGGCCCATTTTACGTTTCGCCCCGGGGCCACAAATTCTCGGAGACGGCCCTGATTGGTGCCATGTATCACGAAGTTATGTCTGGGACTCAAATCAGAAGGAGAACAGAAAAGTAAGATCGAAACTCAAGGTTAGGTAATTAACTTGTTTACCTTCTGTTGGAGCATCAACCATCAGGCTAATCAAGAGACACAGATGAGGCCTTCTAACTCCAATTTGATGCAGTTCAGCTAATGCTTGTTCAAGTCTAAAGTGCCCTATGGGAAACAGCTTGCCCCGTGTTAGTCATTTTCCACTGCTTGGGACACCAGGCGCGCTGGTGCAGCCGGAGCCAGGAAGCAGGTCGTTGTTCCTGACGCCACTCATTCCTAAGCAGCAATGGCCTGCTTGGATGCCGGCCATGATTTCACGCCACGGTGTGGCGCTGCCACAGCTGGTGGCGCAGTTTTTAGTCTGTGAAAGCCGTGGCCACCGGCCGCAAAGTCTTCACGAAGCAAGCAACGCCAAACCTTCTTCGGCCCTGCCGCAACTTCAGCGTGGCGGAGAACCAAGAAGGGCAAGCATCATCTGCACGCGAAACATAAATATAATGCATAGAGCTTCATTGTATAGACCTAGCTAGATGGAGATTTCAGTGGAACTTATTAGTAGCTGATTAATGATGTGGCTTACGACTTATCGTTCTGTTCTGTTGTTATTTTGCATGCTTATGAATCCTCATGTGTGGCGCTGTATGCATAGTATGAAAATATTTATATAGATATGTATGGCAACGTTTGTCATAAACACAGACTCCCTCGGTCCTATAAATAATGGAATTATAGTATTTAAAAATTTTCCCACAAAGAGCCTGTTATGTTGAGCCCAAATAATTAAATTGACGCACTCATTACATATTGTGTGCATTGAACATTAAGATGATGAGCAGGTTTCTAAGTTGCGTGGCTTAATGCATCCAAAAAACTTTTGTTCATGCAAGATGTGCAGGTTCCTAAACAAATATGGGCATATACACCTGTCCTCTCCCCAGCTAATCTGTACAATGTTGGATAGGACGCCATTCTTATTCAGAATATCGAAGCCCTAAATAGTGGACAGGTTTACTCGATGGCACACCAACACAACAGAACCGACCACACATGTACGTCTTAGGGATTTGATAGGACCTCTGTTCCCACTCAAATCCGTGTGGATACAACGTCGCATCATCAGAACACGAAGAACCAGCTAGTCTGTTTCTGAACACGGACTTCAGCCGTACCAGGTATCACGGCTTCGTTCCTGAGGCCACTCATTCCGAACCTACAGAGCACAAAGTGCCGGATGAATATAATGGACAGTATATAGCCGAGGACTCGAGGCCTATTCTACATAGAACAGATAAAGTGTGAGAACTAGCATAGAATCGGGAGGCTCGTAATACTACAATGTACATACAGATAGAGCACATAAACAGCAGCGTGAAGCAGGGCGATGGCACAAAGAACACTGAAACTTTATAAAACCACCAAGGAGCCATCTACATTGAAACAGCCCTAGAATTGACGAGATAAATTGACGGGACATGGCTACAATCTCAAACCGGTGTAGATACTACATCCAACATTAGTCCAGGCGAGCTCGCATTTTACTCTTGACCGAATCCTAAAGAGAGTGCCAAGCTACTGTGGGTGGATGCTATCCATCAAATGCTCAATGCTTGAGGGGCTGTGTGGCCTGTGGCGACTTGGCCTATTTCCGTACACGGACTTCTGCAATGCGGTCTTGATCTGCTTCCTGCATGGCTTCATCGCGCCCGTCAATCGGTCATTCACGGAACCAGCGGAGCACTAATTTTCCGTATGAATATAAAGGGCATGGCTTCATCATACAGATGAATGGAACAGTTGAACAGCTGATTGATGATTTAGCTTACGACTAATATTCCTTGTAGCTATCCCGATTTGACATATGTACATAGAACAAATAAGGTTTGTAGTATAAAAATGCAAGATTGAGGATAGAGCATATAAGAAGGGGTCACATTTGCAATAACAAACAAAAGGTTATGATTTTTTAATTGCGAAACATGAAAAGTTATTTCGTGATGATATAGGTTAATTCTATTCTACCAAGCCGGTGCAACGATGCAAATGAAATAGGGACACTAAAGTACTCTCTCCAGCTTTTATTAACTGATGATGATAGGACAATAAAGTATATCCTATTTATCCATGCCTCACTCCTACACCAGGGTACCACAAAAGCTAAAAAGTAAGTTCTATAGGACGGCGATTCTCCCGGCGATGTTATACAGTGCTAAATGTTGGCCTATAAAAAAGCGACATGTTTAGTTGAGTGTAGCAACGTGGTGCATATGTTGCATTGCTCCTGCTGGCATACAAGAAGAGCTCGTGTCTGAAATGAAAATATTCGGAACATGGTAGGGGTGGCACCAATTGAGAAAAAATTGGTGGAGCGTCGGTTGAGATGGTTTGGACATGTCCAATGAAAGCATCCTGAGGCACCGTGATAAGGACACGGCGACGGTGTCCAAAATTTATCCCAATCTTTCACGGTACTAAGCAGCGACCAAACCACTGGGGCCAGGCCACCCTCTTTTCTTTTCCGCACCAGATCTCTAAATTCACAGTATTTCCAAGTCAATTATATTGAATTCCCACAAATTGGCACTATAGAAACAAATTATTTCACCAAGTGGAATTTGCAAATAACCGTATGCTGTTCCGAGCAATGGAAACGTCTTACAACAGATTAAGCCAAATGATTAGCTAACCAAATCACAGAGCAACAACTAGATAAGATGTGTTTCACGGCAACAGAAGTAGAAATATCTTGATATATAGCAAATGACAGAAATAATCTTGGATCCAATTAATATAGCAGTATTTCGCAGCAGATGAATTGACTCAGTGTTTGATCACTCACAGACACCAGCCATAGCAGACAGAATTCACGAATACCAGCTCCAGTAGTAATAATAGAAAAACGGAATTTGTCTTACAAGTCGCAAGACAAATCCAAGAAATCTCTCACCCGCGGCACAGACTTGAGCCACGATCAAGAGAGGAAGATCCAGGCAGGAATACAAGTAGCTCACCGAAGAACAGGTTCCTGAGCTCGCCCTTCTTCGCAAATCCAACAAGGATCGGCTTCAGTTCATGGTAGTAGATGAGATCTACAGTTCCTTGGATAGTCAATAAATGTGACAATTTCAGGAGCCAGGGCTCATCACACCGGTGCGCATGGGAGGGCCTAAAGCGAGCCGACAGTACAAAGAAAGGTAGAAGTCCACCTAACCTGACTTGGGCCTAGTCGGTTAAGAGAGAACTGAAAAAGTGAAATATCTCCAAAGAATTAGCTATGGATAGAAGCGCTTAGAGACTCGCAACCAACATGCTTCAATCGTGATTTTTTTTTTCTTTTTTTCTTTTCCTGATTACCTCTAACACTACCTTTTGCTCTGCGTCTTTATGTGTTTCTCTTGTCCTTGATTTTTGTGGGTTTCATCTCTAGCCTGCCTTAACTTGTTTGAGACAAAAGGCTATGTTGTTGCCATTGTTGTTAAGGTTAACTCATCCTTCAACCATCTTGCCTGTGACACCATCTTGTTGTCAAAAATCTCTCACCCATACATTATTCAGATTTACGTGGACGTAACTAGCTATCATTCCAATACGATACATGCCGGCCGAGTCAATTTTGGGCGCTCTAAGTATGAAGGCTGTTGAGTAGCCCAGGTATTTGTTGACCTTTTGGGACCTGGGTCACTGTTTCCCTCATTGTACTATCATTGTTTCCTACTGTTTAATTCAACCTGCTGCAATGACCACCGCCGACGGTCTTTTTTTTTTTTCCTGACGCTTCACTCCAAAGCAAAAGAACTATGGTATGCAAGTGCTTCCGTATGAACCAATTTTGATTTTTGATGAGGCTTTCATTGTAGAAGCAAAATTAATAAATAAGCTTAAAATCAAGAACCAAGACGTTCATACATACAATGTGGCCTATCAGTCAAATCTTCAATCCTGTGGTATTGGTTTAGTTAGGACAAGACACTTATATATAGGGAGAACTGTAGATGGAGGTATAGAAATAGATAACTCTTGGTAGGTGAAGGAAACGTACTGTGACACCCCGTGTCACTGCTGTCAAACTTCTGTAAACGTTCCAAAATTTAAAAGTACCCAAGTGCAAGTCAAATCTGAATTCGAAATAAATGTTCAAATATTTGTCAAACCTATACTTGGGAAGCAACTCGAAATTTTCAATAACAACTTAACCAACCAAAAATTCCAGTGAAAGCCCACCAGAAAGGAGAATTTTGATGATTTTACCAAGATTTTTGAAATTATGTAAGGTCCTTTAAAAATTCAATAAAGTGAGCACAAACTGCTGACTTCCTGAATTTTTATGTCAAGTTCTGTTGCTCAAAACCTCATCGACCAAAAGCAAAGTTGGAGCTGGATCTTCACTCTGTCTCTCCAGAATTTGTCAGAATTTTTGGAGCCTGGGAAGTGCCCTGATTAATTCGGCGAACTTTGCCCGATTTAATTCCGAAAAATTGAAAAACTCGTCGGGCCCGCCGGCAGAGAGCTTCCTCCACGTCGCCGCCGGCCGTCGAGCCATGCTGCGCTCCCTCCACCACTCGCTCCGTACGCCGCGGGCCTACAAAAGGAGCAGCCTCCCCGTTCGAACACGAACCCAAACCCTAGCCATCTTTTCCCTTTCCGCGCCGCCGCCACCTTGGTCGCCTGCTGAGCTCGAGCTCGCCGTCGACGAGTCGTCCCCGGCCGAACCCTGGTTTGCGAAGCGGCTCAAGGTCTCGCTGCAGCTCGCCATGGCCGCCTTTGCGCGTGGCCCGGGCTGAGGAGCGCGAATCGAGCTCGTCTTCCTCGAGCCCGACCACAGCTCCGCCGCCGAGCCGAGCCGAGCCATTCTCCCTCTCCGGTGAGCCTCGTCGTCAATGTGTTGCACTTTGGTGTCCTGCGCTCGCTTGCGCACCTTCCCACTCTTTGTTCTCTTCCTTCCGCAGCAGAACCGCCGGATTCGAGTTTTTCCCCATCGCCGGACCTCACCACCGCGTAGAGCTCTTCGTCGCCGACCGTCTTGTCGGCCTCCCCGTCGACGACATCACCACCGTCGAGCTCCAGCACGCGAAGGCGAAGCTCCCCGGTTAGATCTTGTCGTCCTCCGCGCTTTGCGTTGACCTCGCGACCATGCCGGAGCTCCGCTCTTCCGTCCGCTCGACGCCGACCACTCTCCGGCCACCCCCGCTCGACCTCGCCACCTTAGGTGAGCTCACCCGTTCCCCGCGCTCTCCTCTTGGCCGGAGACTGCCGGAATCTTTCTTCGGCGAGCCGCGCCGCCGCGCTCCGGTGAGCCGGCCACCGTGCGGCGTCTGGCCCGGCCCAGATCCACCAGCCGCGCCAGATCCAGTCTGGACCAAATCTGGCCCGGGCGGCCCAGGTTCAACCGGGCCGAGCCCAATCTCCTTTTTCCACTTTTCTCAAAATTCTTTATTTCCTCAAAACTCCAGGAATCTTGTAAAATCGATAGAAAAATAAATACACATCAGAAAAATGCAAGTCCAATTTTGTTGGACTCCTGGTGCTCAGATCTATCCAACAAAATTGTCAGACTGAACAAAATCATTTATCTGTTTTCTGAAAAATTACATAAGTGTTAAATTTTGTTTAAATCATAATAAATTCTCTATAAATCCATAAATCATAAACTCTTGCAGGGTTGTAAATCATCCGTTAACACACTTACAGAGCATTTTTACACTGTCAGATAATGCTTAATTATTTTCTTAAGATTTAAATCGTGTTCTGCATTGTTTGAACTATTGTAAATAATCCGTATTACAATAAATCGCCAAACTTCACTGTAAATACTTTCAGTGGTGCTCTTCACAGAAAAATGCCACTGGATATCTAATTAACCAACTTAAGTTAATTTAAGTAATTAAATCATGTGCATCATATTATTGCATCTAACATGCATTATTTCCTTGTCATGACGTGTAGTGACCGAGGAGACTCTGGAGCCTCTGGACTTTCAGCTGCCGGAGCAGGCGCAGGAGGAGCAGCAGACTGACATCACCACTGACTTTGCTAGTGCCGTTCCTGAGCCAGGCAAGCCCCGGTGCATTCTGTCCTATGTTTTCGGTTTTCTTTTATCACTATGTGTGGAGTCTAGTATGATTGTGCACTAGGTTTATAGGAGTTGATTGGAACCATAGAATTGCATTAGGATTACCCTTCCTGATTACCCTTGATGTCCCTGTTAGTAGTATGTTAGTCTTTTGTCGATCGTTAGCGCTGCTATGCTTAGCTGCAAGTCATCGGTAGAAGTCGAGTGGTAGGTCCCACTCGCGAGATAGGATCATGACACCCTGGATTGTACTAAAAGATTTATAGGTTGTTGGAGACCGGACGGGGATTTGTTTGTATAGGATGGTTTGAGAAGGCTGGGCCTTCACGGTTGTAGCCCGGTCTATGTCGATTAAGGACCGTTCGTTGTTGGCCTTGTTGAGCAAGTTCGAACGTACTGATTCACACGCTGGTGTTTATGGGCCCAGTAAACCGAGGTAGCCTGTCTTGCCCTAGATGTCTGGTGGATACCTATCTCTTTCTATCATGGTACTGTTGGGAGAGAACGGATCACTTCCCGAACGGGGCGTACGTCTGGGACGGGGACCGTGTCGGGAAGACCTTTTTTCGGGAGGAGTAGGATTCGGCTTTGCTCTGGTGGTGCACAGGTGAAAGGTTGCCATATGTGGTCTGTTCGCGGGCGCATATGGCGTGTGGTCAGGTTTCTCCTGCAGGATGTACATCGATGCCGCCGCTCTCGGAAATGAGCACCCACTTGTTCACTGCGTCACATCGTAGTGTGGCTTAGATGATGTTTATATGGTATGACGATATATGCTCTACTGCTTTATTTATTTACAGTATACTTGTATGTTTTTCTTGCCTGTTCTAGCTGTTAGCTGCAAACATATGATACTTGGCTAATTACTTAAATTGAGCTAAAACTTGAAAGTAAGGACCAAGTAATTAGTGCTGTTTTTTGCAAGTTTGAGTCAGCCTGCCCCTTGTAGCCTTTGCATGCTAGGAGTCGGCTGTAGTTGGCCATGTTGACGGGTAGGTCTTGCTGAGTATTAGTTGCTCAGGTGTTGGGGATCGGTGTTTACGATAACAACGACACCCCCTTTTTTGCCTTTGGTTTTGACTGCAGGTAACCTAGCTGCCGACATTTCGAGCTCCGGCCGTGAATTGGCGGCAGCCCTGGGAGCCGCTACATCGGGTCGCCGACATTGTTCGAACGAGACCCAACCGCTGGCGATGAATTGGCGGCGACCAGGAATGGCGACCAAGAATGGCGGCAATCCCTGAAGGAGATGAAGCCCGGCATGACAGCGTCCAAGGATCGGGCTGGCGAATGACGTCACCTAGCTAGGGTTTCCGTCGTTAAACGGAAATGTCGTTTGTACCCTTTTGACAATGTTGTACAGAATATTCCGCGAATATAGTGGGTGGTCAAGGGTAATTTGGTCATGTCAAAATAACCCTTGGCCTCCCCTATAAATACCCGCCCTCGGGCTCCGTGGAACGGGACGGAACACGAGAGATTACACCCTTGTAATGATATGCTGCTCCGTTGTTCTTAGAGGGTCATTTGTTTGTCCGTGTCGGGATTCTTTGTTGCTACAATGAAGAATTCCCAACATTGGCGCCCACGTTTGTGTTGCTTGAAAATACCACCCGTGATGCCACTTAGAAAGAAAAACCAACCTAGTCCAAAAACCAACATCAGCTATCACCCGCCGGATTTAGAGGAAGAAATTCTCCCTCCCAATCCGGAATTCTCGAAGAAGAAGAAATTCGTTGGGCATTCATTCAAGAAAGGCAAATGGCCGACGAGGCGAACCGAATTTCCGCGTGGCGCAAGCAAGCTTGACCGCCGGAATTCGGTCAAGTGGTGAGGAAATCGCCGCCAAAAGCTCTATCGAACTCACTCTCAGTGAAGAAGCAGAAAAGTCGAAGCAAGTAAAAGCCGGCAAGCAATGGGCGGAACGCCGTCGACAATCAACCCTGAAGAAAGTGACCCAGAGGAAGATGAAGTTGACAAGCAAATGCGTCAGCTCTCCAACTTGAAACAACTTGGAAAAAGACTCAAGCTAACAAAGGAGAAGATAATCTCTGAAGAAGGGCTAGAGAGAAAGAAAGGCTCCGGTTGCAGATTGAACAAGCAAAGGCGGCAGTCGCCGAACTGCAAAAAGAGCTCGACGAGATGACAAGCGCGAAAGGGCAAAATAGCGACGCAAAAAGAGAGCACTACCAAGTGACTCCCGACTTTGAAACAAACATCAATGGCGAAGGCCATCACGGGCCTCAGAATGTATATCGCCAATATGTACCTTTCGTGAGCAAATTCGACAAGAACTCCCCCTTGTCAGAAGGCCTCCAGTTGACCCCATGGCCAGCAAAATACAAGCCTATCTCCCTATCAAAGTACAATGGCTCAACCGACCCGAGGCAATTTTTGATGTCATTTGAAGCTGCTGTAGCATCTGCCGGAGGAGATGATACGGTATTGGCCAAAACCTTGTCACCGCAATTGAGCATCAGGCCCTCGAGTGGTACTCAAGCTGAAACCGGATCAATATATTCATGGGAGAACCTAAGGGACAAATTGACGACAAACTTTCAAGGTTTCACAGAACATCTATATCTGCAGATGAACTCAGAGCATGTATTCAGCAAGAAAAAGAGCCCTGCAAGACTATTTCCAGAGATTTGTCAAGCTCAAAGCCCGAACGGATGATATTCCGGACCAAATTGTAATTGATGCCGCAATTGGGGGGTTGCGAGCCGGCCCCTGTGCCACCCACTTTTCCATGCATCGCCCTTCAACACTCGAAGAGCTCTTCTCAACGGTCGATCAGTTCTGTAGAGCCGACAATGACCACAGAAGAAGATTAGAGCAGCAGAGCGCGCAGCGTCAGGCGAAGAAAAACCAATCAAGCCAAAGGCAGCAGGATTGGAATTCGTCTAGGAGAGGGGCAACAACAATCAGAGCCAGAACTCCAACCTAGTCAATCATATCGACAACCAGAAGAGAAAGGCGACACAAGTAGTCCTGCCGGCAGTTTTCAGCACAGAGGAGGAAGAAACAATCGCTCTCGAGGTAGGGGTCGCTGCAATTCGCACAACTCGCGAAACCAGGAGCCAAAAAAGCCATACTGTCTGTTCCACGGACTGGACAAGGGTCACACCCCAAGGAATGCCCAGAAACAAAAGATGCCATGGAAAGAATGAAAGCCAAGGAGCAAAGAAGCGAAAACAGAGAAGTGTCAATCACACGGCTGCCGCCAATTCTTGGAAAAACTCACCTTTCGGTGCTTCCTACCCATTCAATATTTCCAGAATTCGTATAACCCTCACCACCACTTCCAAAGCCCATACCAACCACATCCACCACCCTCGCCGCAGATTCAGCATTTGGCGACATCCCAAACAAGTTCATACACACCCCAGCCTCAAATTCCCAGAATCACTGCTCTGAGGAGCCGCCCTTTACCACCTCCGCCGCCTTTCCCAAAGCAATCAAACCAAAACAATACCTCTCAAAGCCTTCCCACTTATGGAGTCATCTTACCAATCATCGGCGGATCTGCATCCGAGTTTGAAAGTAAGAAACAAAAGAAAAATTACTTTCGAGCCGTCAATGCGGTGTGCAACGGACCCGTAGTGAAATCACGATGGTCGCACATTCCAATCACATTCACAGAAGCGATCTAAACCTCCGCTGCTACCCTCATACAGATGCATGGTCATCCAGGCCAAATACTTATGGTTGGTCAATCACCAAAATACTTGGTTGACAACGGAAGTTCAGCAGACATCCTCTTCAAAAGAACATTTGATCAGCTCAACCTCGATTCATCTCTACTTCAGCCTTCTGAATATCTTTGTATGGTTTTGGCGGGAGAGAAGTCCGCGCTCTCGGCAAAATAAGCCTCCCGGTGTCCTTCGGTACCCTCGACAATGCAAGAACAGAGCACATCACCTTTGATGTGGTCGATATGCCCTACCCTTACAACGCAATCTTTGGACGTGGAGTCCTCAATGCATTTGAAGCAGTTTTGCACAGCTCTTACCTCTGTTATGAAAATACCGGCACACAAGGAGGTCATCTCAGTCTTTGGCGATCAGCAAGAAGCAAGCCAGAAATATTGAAAGGGCGGCAGCCCCTGGCCAGAAGAATGTTCATTTTTGTACGCTCACCCGAATGTGCATGCCTTGTACCCGGCAGGAAAAAAACCGGGAAAAGAAGTCCTTCAGTTGAAAAGAAAAAGGAAAGACAAGGAAGAACCAGCAATTGTGGCCAATGAGGAAAAACAGAGAGTTCCATTGGACAAGCTGTCTTAGGACAGGAACTGATAATTGCGGCAGGTATGCCAAAGGATATGGAAAAGGCTTTCATCCAGTTCCTCCGCAAAAACAAAGATGTATTCGCCTGGTCCGCAAGTGACCTAAAAGGCGTCAGCCGCGACGTAATAGAGCACAAGTTGCGAATTGATAAAACATCAGGCCAAAGAAAGGAAGAAACTCCGCAAATGTCTGACGACAGGGTCGAGGCAGTCAAAGCTGAAGTACAGAGGTTGTTCGACGCAAATGTCATCATGGAGGTGAAATATCCAACCTGGCTGGCTAACACAGTACCAGTAAAGAAAAAGAACGGAAAGTGGCGAATGTGCATTGATTTCACTGATCTCAACAAGGCTTGCCC